>CM045988.1:2190447-2939643 GCA_025175895.1 Wurfbainia villosa | reverse complement strand
CGATTAGATTAAACCCGGTAGATCTAGGGTACCAAATACCTACGTTTAGCGTGCCCTTTAGATATCTAAGGATACTTGACTAGGGTTAGGTGAGACTCCTTGGCACAGGTTTGTAACCTTGCGCACATACTTACCGAATAAAATGTCGAATTGGCTCGCGGTTAAGTATAGGAGACTTCCTATTGCGCTCTATAGTATTTTAGGTCAGCGGGTTTCCTTCTACATCTTCGTTTATATTAACATTAGTTGCCATAGGTGTATTGATTATTTTAGCATCTTGCATTCCAAATCGATTTATTAAGTCCTTAGTATATTTTTGTTGATGTAAATATATTCCATCTTTAGTTTGTTTAATTTGTAAACCTAAGAAGAAACTTAACTCTCCCACTAAATTCATTTCAAATTCACTTTCCATAAGTGAGATGAATTCGTTTAGCGAGGATCGAGTTGGTAGTTCCAAAAATTATATCATCTACATAGATTTGGGCTATAAAGATTTCTTTTCCTACGGTTTTAACGAATAAGGTTGGGTCGACTAAACCTTGGTTGAATCCTTTGGACTTAAGATAGATCGAAAGCCTTCGTACCAAGCTCTTGGGGCTTGTTTGAGTCCATATAGGGCTTTCTTAAGTCTAAGGACATGGTCAGTTTATCTAGATTTTGAATCGGAGGTTGGTAGCGTAAACTTCTTCCTTAATGTATCCATTCAAAAATGCTGACTTGACATCCATTTGAAACAATTTAAAACCTCGATGTGCGCATATGCTAACAACATTCGGATGGACTCTAGTCAGCTCACAGGCGTAGGTCTCATCGTAATCTAAACCGACTTGACTAAACCCTTTTGCGACTAACCTAGCTTTATTTCTAACTACTTCACCTTTATCATCAAGTTTATTTGAAATACCCACCTTGTTCCAATAATTGATTTTTCTTTAGGTGGTGGTACTAATTCCCGGACTTCATTTCTAGTGAATTGAGCTAGCTCTTCTTGCATAGCAATAATCCGATCGGGATCAAGAAGTGCTTGTTCAATAGTTTTGGGTTCGATTTTGGAAATTAGAGATTTGACTAAGGTTTCGATATGAAGCTCTAGTTGAACCCTAAATTTGGATCACCTATAACTTGATTGATAGGATGATTTGTTTGAGTCTTAGTGTGACTCGGGTTAGGGTCATCTATCACTTGGTCGATAGGATGACTTGGGTGAGTTCTAGTTTGACTTGGGTTAGAGTCATCTATCACTTGGTCGATAGGATGACTTGGGTTAGACGAGATTCAAGTTCAAGATCAGTCGGGTTCGCTATAAGTTGATTTGCTAGTTGGTTTTGTTAAGGATTGAGCAGGTTCGTGTCCTTCGAAAACTATATTAATGGTTTCTTCGACTCTTATGTGTAGGATCAATGGAATTACTAAAGGGTTGTTTGTAAGTTTTAAACCTAAATCATCTCACCAATATCTACATGATCAAAACATGTTATTCCTATGTGTTCTTGTGAGATGACTTTCAATTTTACTTGATTAATTTTAATGAATTTAAATTAACCAACATTAGGTTAGATTCGGATTTAGTCTAAGCTCATCAAGTAATCTTTTCAAGAGATTAGCTTCAGTCGTGGCGAGGCACAGAGGCCTTCTTTGATCGGAACAACGACCACTTCCTTAGACAAAGCTAATTTCAAGAAATTGATAACTCGACTTACTTGAGACTACATCTTGGTCTAACTAGTTATTTTGAAAAGAGGCTCCCGAGGCTCAATCTTTTAAATAGGATTTTAGTTGATTTATTTTTGAAAAGAGGCTCCCGAGGCTCAATCTTTTCGCAGGATTTTAGTTGGTTATGAGTCCTATCTAACCATTCTAAAAATAAAGGAAAAACTAAGCATGCAATTTCTAAGACTTAACAAAAATACATTTTGTATTGGCTCCCCTGGACCATTGAATCGAGTGGGTCTATTCACATAGTGAATTTGGTCCTTGGGAACCCAATACATGTTAGATCCTAAAGTTGAAATCAAAGTGGTCTTAGGGACCCATGCTTGGACATTTTTCTTATGTTGGTTTACTATAGACATATATGACTTATTGGTTGTATTTGAGTTAAACGAGTCCGCCTTGTTGTACACGGCCCTTTGTGATCAAGTAAGAGGTCAAGTCCCTTGGATCCCAAAGTGAACCTTTCCAACGTGTTCCTAAGGTCTTGACTTGTGTTTTCAAGCGAGTTCTCAACTTCAAGCTTTTCAGCAGGTTGAGTCCTCCTCTTGAATACAGTAGTCGAAGAGGTTAGGAGACCTCATGTTTGAGGAGGTTAACCTCCTCGATTAAGTCTCGACCTTGGACTCGGACTTAGCTAGTTTCTTATTTAAAAATTTAATTGCACCATACAAAGTATTAAGTAACGACCGACTTACCCTTAATGATTCTTTTGAACCGGATACGGATCCGTGGCTTGTCTTGAATGGAAGCTCATCGATTCGGACTCGGACTCTTCTTGATTTCGAGTCGTGCTCTCGTCGGCTTGGCCATTAGAGCTTGGATATATCGCCTTCTTCCTCCGAGGTGGCTTGCTTGGGGGCTTCTTCTTCTTGGAACTCGCAACTAACGCAATACTCTTCTCGGCACCGACCACGTTAGTTTGCTCATGTAATTCAAGTTCAAAACAATTCGTCTAACCTAATTTTAGAAAGGTCCTTGGAGACCTTGTAGGCATCGACCATGGATGCCACAAGGTGGTCCTAGGAAGCGAGTTAAGAGAATACACGATAAGGTCGCGATTCTCGACCTTTTGTCCGATGGCATGGAGTTGGTTGTGATGTCTTGGATACGAGCATGTAGTTGAGTTGCGGTCGTTTTCCTGCATTTTCAAGTTATACAATTTATTTAAAAGTAAATCTCTTTACATACCTTCGTGTCGTCGGTGCCTTCGTGTAGTTCCACTAGCTTGGTCCATAAGTCCTTTGCACTAATGAAGGGCCGAGCGGTTGAGCTCTTCCTTGGACAACCCACATTGCAAGATTTGAGTTGCCTTGGCATCGGCTTCTACTTGTTTTTCATGGAATTTGACCATTGATCGTAACCCAAAGATTCACCATCTTCATTAGGAAGTGTGAAACGGTTTGATTACGATCCACATCTCGATTTGGGTTTTAAGAAAGCATTCCATCCGACCCTTCCAATAAGGAAAGTCATTACCGTTGTAAAGCGGGTCGATGCTAAACCCTTCGAGATGGGCCATTTAAAAACAAGAAGAAGAGCGCGAAAAGAATCTTGCAAAACACACACGAAAGAATATTCCAAGACTTTCGTCTTGGATTAGTAGTGCGGGAAGTAAAACAAGATATATAAAATGTAACTTGCAAAAAGAAATAAACAATCAAATGCGAATGTCGTTGAAGTTCCGGAGGACAACCTTACTCGGGATCTAACCCGAAGGACAACCTTATCCGGATCCTAAAGCCTCTAATGCAATTCTATATGTAGGAGAAGATAAGCAAGTGAAATAATTATACGAAAACAGAAATAAATAAATAAAAATCTGAAAAGAAAAACAAAGCTAGATTGGTGGTTTCACGAATCTTAGCGCCCGACTCGATACCAATTGTTGGATCGAAAGTGTCGCTAGAGGGGGGGGGGGTGAATAGCGATACTGTGTCGTTAAAAACTTTTGCAATAAGTAAAAAGCAAGTAGAGAATGCGGAAATATAAAGTAGACAAGATATTTTTACGTGGTTCACAATCTTTCGATTGCTAATCCACGGCCCTAGTGATCCTTGATCACGTACGGAGGGCAATTCACTAAAACCACTCCTCCTCGTTGGAGGTAGGAGCAACGATTACAAAAAGAAATCAAGGCAAAGGGACACTCCCCCTTTCCTTGTTACGATTAAAGCACAAAGACAATTTAAAGAAGTAGAACTTAAATAAATATACCGACAACTCTTATAAGTAGAAGATGTAGCTTTCGTTGTCGGCGGCACTTCATCGTAGCAAATGTGAGTAGTAGTAGCGGCGTTACGACGGCGTGTTGAGAGCTCTAGATTTCTTGTTATTTGCTTGGAGTGAACATGTCTATTTATGGATATTGATCTATGAATTTAGACATAGGTAGTGTCCAAGGTGAGGTTCTTATCCCAACTCAAGGATGAGGTGTTTCATCCAACCACCTTGTGCCACCTCAAGGAAGCCTTCACGCCAAGAAGAAGAAGCCATCCAACTTGTGCCACATCATGGGAGCCAACCATCTTGTGCCACCTCAAGGAGGCCTTCACGCCAAGAAGAAGAAGCCATCCAACTTGTGCCACATCAAGGGAGCCAACCATCTTGTGCCACCTCAAGGAGGCCTTCACGCCAAGAAGAAGAAGCCATCCAACTTGTGCCACATCATGGGAGCCAACCATCTTGTGCCACCTCAAGGAGGCCTTCACTACTTCGTTCGGTGCATTGCCAATATCCAAGGTGATGGTGGAGTCACCTTGATGCCACATCACCCTTTGTACCAAAACACGAGTCAAGTCCAAATTCACCCCCTTGAAATTCGAGCTCTTCTCGAGGCTGGAACTTGACTAGCAGTTGACTGTAGTCAAAGGGTTTTGGCTGATACAAGTTAAAAATATAAAATGCGATGGTTCTAACCATCGATCTCGACCTAGACCTTCCATTGGAGGTATTGGGTGGGATCTCGCTAACGACCTTGCCGCTTTCACACGAGCTTACCTTGTAGCCTCGCTTAGGTCTCCACCCAGTACCTCGGCTTCCTCCGAAGTCCTCTGGCGTTGCGACCACCTCGGTTCCCACCGGTGGAACCTTCCGCTCAACTTTAGCATTTCTGCACACTTAATTGAGCTCGTAAGATAACAAATATACCCTTAACTATTGAGCCTTTTGCCATAATCAAAATACCGGTTCGACTTTGGTGCCCACTGCACCAACAATGGGATGCATGTATAAAAGAAGGTTTAAGCCATGATAACATGTTTAAGTATGTAAATGGTGAAATGATCCATATATGTTATGTTATAAAAAAAAAAAGTAGCGCCGCCCTGAGAGCAGATAAGGGAGGGCGTTACACGATAGAGGAGATGTGAAGATTTGCAGAGTACCCACGGAGGCTAACATTGCAGATCCCTTGACCAAGGCTTTGGCACAGAAAAAGCATGATGGTCACACTAGGTCATTGGGTATTAGGTACTACGGTGATTGGCACTAGTGCTAGTGGGAGATTTTTAGTGAAAGCCCTAAAACCAATCATGTGATGATTGGTATATGGACTTTATTGTATGATATTCCTATTTATAAAGGCATAGTTATTATATTTACTTGTATTTGTGCCAAATAACTAAATATAATAATGTCCTTGAGTTGTAGGTTCTTATCTATATCAATCGATTGGTTGAATCGATAATGAGATGATATAGAGAACACTACTCTTAATCATTCCTAGTCGAGTATTAACATTCAGGGATAATGTTAATGCGTAGAGACTAGCATGTAGGTCAACATGATGACTTGATTTCACAAGTCATGGATATGAGATATCAAATTGGCACATGGGTATGCATTGGAGAATGTATACTGAATGACCCGCCATGAGAAAGTATCATGGATCGTTATATGAGTGTCATATACTTTCTCATGTGGCTATTAGTATGACTATTAGCCATTAGACCTGAAGTCACCATGGTTCCCTACATAAGGAGTTGCATACTTTGGCTTCGTCAAACGTCACTCATAAATGGGTGGACTATAAAGGCGATTACTGGGTATGTAACAAATTATGCGGAGGGATGTGAGTGATGTAGATGAGATCTATCCCTCCTATATGACGAGGGTGACTTCGATATTCTTGATAGAGTGAGACCACGAAGTGCATGGCCATGCCCAAATGAGTCAATATGAGATATTGAGCTCATTTGATTAGAGTGAGTCTACTTGGAGTTCAAGATATAGATTGAATCGAGGATGACACGGTCTATGCCTCAATTGGTCAATCTAGATGTCAAGGATAGAGGGACATTGTCACATATTATGAGAGTCACAATTAGTTGTCACAAAGGTGATGTTGGAGCTCAACATTCTTGTAACTTGGGTAGCAATGATGTGTTACTAGATACCGCTCATTGCTTATGTTCCTAAATCGGTTTAGGGACATTGCCAATGTTACAAGAACCTATAGGGTCACACACAAAGGGCAATTAGATGGAGATTAGGTTCACATGATGAACCATGAGGATTAGGTTCATGGGATGAACCAAATTGGATTAAGAGTAATCCTAAATAGACTAATTGAGTTGGACTCAATTTAATTCAAGTGTTGAATGAGTCTAATTTAGATTTGATTCATCAAATCAATTTAAATTAATGAATAGAGATTCATTAAATTAAAATTGACTTGAATCAAATGGTTGGATTTGATCAACCATGGGAGATAAGAGGTCAAGTTTGACTTGACTTGAGAGGTAAGATGAAAGGTCAAGTTTGACTTGACCAAATGCCATGTCATGATGATGACTTGGCATGGCCGACCAATGATGATGCTCCACATCATCATTGACTTATCATGTGGTGCCACCTCATGAGGGAGACCAATAGTCATTGGCTCTTGGAGTTACATGCATACATGTAACCCCCCAAGGTTAAAGTGGCCGGCCACTTCTTGATGAGGAGTGAATTGTTTTTAGGTAACTCCATCTTCTTCTTCCTTGGCTCTCTTCCTCTCTTGCTCTCCCAATCCTCCATTGTCGAGACCTTCAAGGATTGGTAGCACACTCAAGATTGTCTTTTCTCCACCTATTGCTTGTGTGGATACCAATAGAGGAGTGTGCACTTGACACTCTCGAGTTCCGGCAATCCATTTGGACGAGCGGGATAAGCGAAGGGCATCGCTTCAAGGGTAACTTCTTATCATGTAGTTCTAAAGTAGATCTAAAGGTATTAAACACATATATATTAGTTTTATTTTTATACTTACTTGCGGATCTGTGGGGCTTAGAGATTTCCATGATGCAAAAGCGGTTTTTACGGCTCGGAAAACCCAACAGTGGTATCAGAGCCACGTGCGAAGCATGTATGTGTTTCATTTTTGTAGTTTTTATATTAGATATAAAAAATTACAGATTTTTATGTTTCTATAAATTTCCTATTTTTATAGAATTTTTGGGTATTTTTCTCAAAGAGTCGAAGCAACGAGTGTTGGGACACTTGTAGGCTTCAACCATCGAGAAAAACTCTCCGAAACGGCGAGTTCTCGCTTTTGGTTTTTGGAAATGTGACTTAAGTCACCGTAAGATCGTAGTAGGGACACTCACAAAAGTTTATTTTGCGAGTAGGGGCGCTGCCCCTATCCCCGAAAGGGGCCTTGTCCCGCGATCACGCCCGGAATCCCCTTAGCGTGACCGTTATGGAGAGGTGACTCATAAAATTGAAAAAAAATAAGAAAATTATAGAAATTTTCTGTAAAAATACATAATTTAGAATTATGTATAATTCTGTGATTATCATGGCCCAAGAACCCCAATTTGATTGGACGTTAATGTGTTGTAATTCATAATACGGCCTGCGTGTCATTTTTGTTGTTGTGCGTGTTGTATAGTGTATGCGACCTACGCGTCGTGCCTCTTCTTTTGAAATTCTAGTTGTAAATAGTTTTAGACTCGAATGTAACTCGAGTTTCATATTTGTAATGTACAAAATGGAGCGGTGGAAAGACCACTTGTAGACGAAGTTACGAGAAGGGTGTCGACGACACATGGCGGTCAAAGGAAGCGCTTGGAGAAGCAGCTAGCCCTAGGTTGACTATCCGATCTTCTCATTGGCTTGAGAAGATCGTAGTAGGGCCATGATCACATCACAATTGATTATATATATATATATATATATATATAAATATATATATATATATATATATATATATATATATATATATATATATATATTTGATTTTTCTTGTATGTATGTGATGCATGCTAGTAGAATAATTTCTTATATGTATATGATGCATGCTAGAATAATGCTTGTATGTATGTGATGCATGCTAATATAGTATAATAAAGGCCTTAATGCATATATGATACACATTACGATTAGATTAGATCTTAATTGAATCAACTCATAAATGCCTACCAGGTCCTTGATACCCATCACTACCTCGATCATTTGTAGTTGTTGAATCTGCCAAAGCATAGCAACGCATATTATCTTGGTAGGGTGAAGAGGGACAATCTTGGTCCCGCCTATCACGGCTTGGGTTAGAGTAAGCTCAATTAGATTGAGTAAAACTAGTTAACTCAATTGGATCGAGTAGAACTATAGGCATATTTCTGTTGGGATGTATACTGAAAGCCTTGCTCTTTTATATGAACATCTTTATTTTGAAATAAGAATCACATGATCATTGTTTGCACTTTATTTATATATGTGCATATTGTCTAATACTTTACATTGTAGATAACATGGTACTTGGGTGTGGCACAGAAGATCATGTTATCAGTCCCTTGTAGAGTATAAGTAGAGGCTCACAACCAAGATGGTTTTGGACAAACCATTGGCATGGTTGTAGTGTAGCTTGGTATTGTTTTGTCTTGAACATAAAGTTACACTAGTACACTTAGGTGTATTGAGCAGGACCGACATAGAGGTGATTCAATTTATTGCTGACTACATAATTGAATCGGACCTCGGATATTATGTTGTACATGCTCTTAATCCCGATATAATAACGGGCACATGTACTTAGTATTTATTTCTTTGATTTACCAGAGGGTGAGATTTCTATGGATTAAATCAATATGCCCGGTAAGTTAGGAAATGATATTATTTACATGGTGTGCTGTTGATTATAGGAGGAATCCATGTCCTATGTATTAGGTTGATGATGTCCCCTTGAGGAGCTCATAAGGTTCATCATGTAAACCCTGCAGGTTGACTTAGTCAACAGGATGATAAGGTTGAGTGGTACTACTCGAGGAGTTAGATGTTAATTAATTGATGGTCAGTAAATCAATTAATTGACGGACATTCGATATCTTAAACATGGGAAGATGGATGTACAAATAACATAAGGAGCCCATATTAATTTATGGGGGTTGGTGAGGTAGTTCGATGATGATCCTCTAGTGGAATGGAACATTATTGATGGATCAAGTTTGTGTGGTTCCGATCCATCGGGTGGCCAAGATCCAACTCCTCCTCATGGTCCCTATCGTAGCCTAATATAAACCTCATGAAGTCTAGATCAAATGATGGAAAACAAATCTCTAGATCCGACGGTTGGGATTAAATCCCTAGAACCGACGGTGGAGATTAAATCTCTAGATCCGACGGTTGGGATTAAAACCCTAGAACCGACGGTTGAGATTAAATATCTAGATCCGACGGTTGGGATTAAATCCCTAGAACCGACGGTTGAGATTAAATCTCTAGATCCGACGGTTGAAATTAAAACCCTAGAACCGACGGTGGAGATTAAACCAAGGCCTAAACCCAACTCTATATATAAGGCTTATTGGGTTGGGCGGCAAAGATAATGGATAATTTAGGGGATTAGGGTTTGCTTCCTTTGGAGGCAAGAAACCCTAGTTGGTTTAGAGTGGTCGGCTAGGGTTTGGGAGCAAAGGTGGGCGGCAACAAGTGGAAGATGTTCTTCTTCTTCTTCCTAAGGCATGGCCGGTCCCTTCCTTCTACCCTCTTCCTTGGTCGGTCCACACTCTATCCTTCTTCCCCTCTTCCATGGCCGGCACATAGAAGATGGTTTTCAAAGAGATTAGGGTCTTGCCTTTCCTTTGGTTGGGCGGCAAGAAATCCTAGGTTAGGGTTTGATTGGCCGGCTAGGGTTTGGAAATTGGAGTGGGCGGCAACTATAGGAGAGGTTCTCTTCTTCTTCCTAAGGGGTTGCCGGGACCTATCTCTATTTCCTCTACCTTGGTCGGCGCTCAACTCATTCCTCTTCTCCTCTTTATTTCATCTTGGCCGGCGGCACTAGAAGCTAGGGTTTGTCCCTAGTTTGGTTCCTTGGTGGTTTCCATTTTGTTCTCTCTATTCTTGGGGCCGGCGGCATCAATCCTTTGTGGATTGGTGGTTGGCTCAAGCAAGAAGGGCAAGAGAGTTCTTCTTTCTTTGGATTGAAGAAGACCTAGGAAGCTTCAACTTGTGGAGGATCTTCGCCCACACGAAGTCTACAAGGAGGTTAGGACATACGATAGAAGATCAAGAGGTATAAAAGTTTTACAACTTTTATTATTGTTCTTTGCATGTTCTTATTGATATGCTAGCTTATGTTCTTTATGTTAGTATATGTTGATTATACTAGTTTACATTTGTATGTATTTGTATAATCATGGACTCAAGATAAAACATCCGCTGCCTCTTCCAAGCTGCTAACCGACTAGAAGAGTTGTGCTGTTTGAACAACTAGTTTGTTCAAGCGACGCTCGTCGCTAGCACGAATGACAAATTGATTGTGCTTAGGAAACTCATCCCATCCGGATTAGTTTTCATTTGTTGAAAATTTTTATCCGGGGACATGGGAGCCAATGAGCCTCCGAGGAATAGCATGTTGCCAACAATTTCAACCGTTGGAAAGATAGGATAAGATCACATTTACACTAAATCTTGGGCGATTTAATCAAAGCTAACTCAAGGTCTTTTGTAAATGTGGGTCTTGATCCTATAAACAAGAGTTGCATAGAGATGTAATCGGTAATGTGTTACCCACCGATCGTACTAAGTCTTGGGCGATTTAGCCAAAGCTAACTCAAGGCTTAGTATGATGTGGATCTTGTCTTGCAAGAATTATAGCTAGTTTGTATGAATCTAGTAATGTGGTTTGACCACATACATAACTCGATTCTATAAAATTCCTATAATTCAGTAGGAGCATCATTTGATTAAAGGTCTAATTAAATGATAAAAGGAATATGATATTAATTCTCTGCATTGTATGTTGTAGATTACAATGTCGATAAACACGAACACTCTCTCTCTGCGTTCTGTCCTTGAGAAGGACAAGCTCAATGGAGCAAATTTCCTGGACTGGTATAGGAACCTAAGAATCGTTCTCACCCAAGAAAGGAAACTGCATGTCCTAGAGCAGCTCATTCCGGAGGCACCTCCTGTCACTGCCTCGCGAGCTGACAAAGATGCTTACAAGAAGCATCAAGATGATGAATTAGATGTGTCATGTCTAATGCTCACGACCATGAACTCTGAGCTTCAGAAGCAACACGAGTTCATGAATGCTTATGATATGATTGGACATCTTCGTCAACTATATCAAGGATAAGCAAGGCATGAGAGATATGAAGTCTCTAAGGCATTGTTTGGGTCCAGAATGCAAGATGGGACTCCCGTAGGTCCATATGTACTCAAGATGATTGGGTACGTAGAAAACTTACAAAGGCTGGGATTCCCACTTGGCCAAGAGCTGGCCACTGACCTGATCTTGCAATCTTTGCCACAAGCCTACAATCAATTTGTCATGAATTACAACATGAATGAAATTGATAAGATACTACCTGAGATGCTCAACATGTTGAGAACTGTTGAGCTCGACCTTAAGAAAGGAAAATCTGACTCCATTATGATGGTGCAAAAGAAGAAAGGCAAGGGCAAGCCTAAAGGTAAGGGAAAGTCTCAAGCCAAGGGAAAAGGCAAAGAACTTAAACCCAAAGGAGGGGTGGCCAAGGAAAGGGCTTGCTTCCACCTTTGCAAAGGAAGTGGACACCGAAGCGAACTACAAGGCATACCTGAAAGATCTTAAGAAGAAGAGAAGTGAGACTTCTACTTCAGGTATAAATATTATAGATGTCAATCTATTTATTTCTTCATCATGGGTATTAGATTCCGGATGTGCATCTCACATTTGTACCAATGTGCAGGCGCTGAGAAATAGCAGGGCATTGACAAAGGGTGAGGTGGACCTACGAGTAGGCAATGGAGCAAGAGTTACTTGCTGTCAGAGGAACTTATGTTCTATCTCTGCCTTTGGGCTTACTAGAATTAGATGAATGTTGTTATGTGCCTGCTTTAACTAAGAACATAATTTCGATTTTTTGTTTGGACAAGAAAGGATTTACATTTATAATAAAGAACAAATGTTGTTCAGTTTATTTAAATGATATATTCTATTGTAGTGCACCTCTAATGAATGGACTCTACTTTCTAGACTTAGAGAGCCCTATCAATAACATAAGTACCAAAAGGTTCAAGTCAAATGAGTTGAACCAAACCTATCTCTGACATTGTCGCTTTGGTCACATAAATGAGAGTCGCTTATCTCAGCTCCATAAGGATGGGCTGCTAGACTCATTTGATTTTGAATCATATGAGACATGCGAGTCTTGCCTTTTAGGCAAGATGATCAAGACTCCCTTTAGTGGACACAGCGAAAGAGCAACGGACTTGTTAGGACTTATACATAGTGATGTATGTGGTCCTTTCACTGTTGCAGCTAGAGGTGGTTACAGGTACTTCATTACATTTAATGATGACTTCAGTAGATATGGTTATGTGTATCTTATGACACATAAATCAGAATCTTTTAAAAAGTTTAAAGAATTCAAGAATGAAGTACAAAAAACCAGCTTGGCAAGAGTATTAAGATACTTTGATCAGATCGAGGTGGTGAATACCTTAGCCATGAGTTTCGTGACTATCTAGCTGAGTGTGGGATTCTATCACAACTCACTCCTCCTAGAACACCACAGTGGAATGGTGTATCCGAAAGGAGGAATCGTACCCTATTAGATATGGTACGATCTATGATGAGTCACACAGATCTTCTTATATCCTTTTGGGGATATGCTCTAGACACAGCAACCTTTACCCTTAACCATGTACCATCCAAGGTTGTGATAAAGACACCATATACGATATGGACAGGGAGAAATCCCAAGATGTCTTTCATGAGGATTTGGGGTTATGAGGCTTACGTTCGACGTCAAGTCTCAGACAAACTGGGACCCAAATCTGATAGGTTCTATTTTGTTGGATATCCCAAGGATACAAAGGGATATTATTTCTACATTCTCAGTCAGCACAAAGTGTTTGTAACAAAGACTAGGGTTTTTCTATAAAGGGATTTTGTTTCTAGAAAAACTAGTGGGAGTACGTTCGATCTTGAAGAAATTCAAGATAAGGACCATAGCATTGAGACCTTCATAGAGGTTGAACAGGAACCACAAAGTGTTGTGGGTGATGAGATTGTTGCACAAAGAGTTGTGGAACAACCACCTGTTCATTTAGACCTACCTCTTCGCAGGTCTGATAGGGTACGTCATTAGCCTGAGAGATATTCATTTCTCTTGTCTGACCATGATGACGTTATGCTCATATAGAATGAGCCTACCTCTTATCAGGAAACTGTGATGAGCCCAGATTCTGAGAAATGGCTAGAGGCCATGAGATCCGAGATGGAATCCATGTACACCAACCAAGTATGGACTTTGATTGATCCACCTGAAGGGGTCAAACCCATTGGGTGTAAGTGGGTCTTTAGGAGAAAGATTGACATGGATGGACTTACGCATAACTATAAGGGCCGATAGGTGGCTAAAGGTTTCAAGCAAATTCATGGTATTGACTATGATGAAACCTTTTCTCCAGTGGCGATGTTTAAGTCCATTCGGATCTTGCTTGCTATTATAGCATACCATGATTATGAGATCTAGTAGATGGATGTCAAAACCGCATTTCTGAATGGCAACTTACTCGAGGATGTGTACATGACATAACCAGAGGGTTTTGAAGATCCACAGCATACTGGGAAAGTATGCAAGATGCAAAGGTCCATTTATGGGCTAAAGTAAGCCTCTCGAAGCTGGAATCTTCGATTCGATGATGCGCTCAAACAGTTTGGTTTCATCAAGAATGAAGATGAACCCTGTGTCTACAAGAGGGTTAATGGGAACACAGTTGTCTTCTTTGTATTGTATGTGGATGACATACTACTCATTGGGAATGACATCCCTTCGCTACAGTCTGTGAAGACTTGGCTGGGGACGTGCTTCTCAATGAAGGACTTAGGTGAAGTAACCTGTATTCTAGGCATCAAGATCTACAGAGATAGATATAAGAGATTACTTAGCCTAAGTCAGAGTACATACATTGACACGGTATTACTACGGTTTGCCATGCAGAATTCCAAGAAGGGACTTCTGCATATGTCACATAGTGTGAGTCTTTCGAAGACTCAAAGTCCCTCTTCTAGAGAGGAGAGAGACCGCATGGATAAGATCCCTTACGCATCTGCTATAGGATCTATCATGTACGCCATGCTGTGTACTCGTCCTGATATCTCGTATGCTTTGAGCATGACGAGTAGGTACCAGTTAGATCCAGGTGAGCATCACTGGATAGCAGTTAAGAATATTCTTAAGTACTTGAGAAGGACTAAAAAATATTTCTTGATGTTTGGAGGCGATGAGGAGCTAGCTGTAAAGGGTTACAGCGATGCCAGCTTTCAAACTGACCAGGATGATTATAGATCGCAGTCAGGATTCGTGTTTTGCTTGAATGGTGGTGTTGTGAGCTGGAAGAGTTCCAAGAAGGACACAGTTGCTGATTCTACAACAGATGTCGAATATATCGGTGATTCCATCTCATTCGAGAGATTATCGATAGAGGAGATGTGAAGATTTGGAGAGTACTCATAGAGGCTAACATCGCAGATCCGTTGACCAAGGCTTTGGCACATAAAAAGTATGATGGTCACACTAAGTCATTGGGTATTAGATACTACGGTGATTGGCACTAGTGCTAGTGGGAGATTGTTAGTGAAAGCCCTAGAGTCAATCATGTGATGATTGTTGTATGGACTTTATTGTATCATATTCCTATTTATAAAGGCATGGTTATTATATTTACTTGTATTGGTGCCTAATAACTAAATATAATAATATTCTTGAGTAGTAGGTTCTTATCTATATCGATCGATTAGTTGAATCGATAATGAGATGATATAGAGAGCACTACTCTTAATCATTCCTAGTCGAGTATTAACATTCAGGGAAACTGTTAATGCGTAGAGACTAGCATGTAGGTCAACACGATGACTTGATCTCACAAGTCATGGATATGAGATATCAAGTTGACACATGGGTATGCATTGGAGAATGTATACTGAATGACCTGCCATGAGAAAGTATCATGGATCGTTATATGAGTGTCATATACTTTCTCATGTGGCTATTAGTATGACTATTAGTCCTTGGACCTTAAGTCACCATGGTTCCCTACATAAGGAGTTGCATACTTTGGCTTCGTCAAACGTCACCCGTAAATGGGTGGACTATAAAGGCGATTACTGGGTATGTAACAAATTATGCGGAGGGATGTGAGTTATGTAGATGGGATCTATCCCTCCTATATGATGGGGGTGACATCGATATTCTTGATAGAGTGAGACCACGAAGTGCATGGCCATACCCAAATGAGTTAATATGAGATATTGAGCTCATTTGATTAGAGTGAGTCTACTTACAGTTCAAGATATAGATTGTACCGAGGATGACACGGTCTATGCCTCAATTGGTCAATCTAGATGTCAAGGATAGAGGTGCATTGTCACATATTGTGAGAGTCACAATTAGTAGTCACAAAGGTGATGTTGGAGCTCAACATTCTTGTAACTTGGGTAGCAATGATGCGTTGCTAGATACCACTCATTGCTTATTTTCTTAAATCGGTTTAGGGACATTGTCAACGTTACAAGAACCTATAGGGTCACACACAAAAGGCAATTAGATGGAGATTAGGTTCATATGATGAACCATGAGGATTAGGTTCATGGGATGAACCAAATTGGATTAAGAGTAATCCTAATTTGACTAATTGAGTTGGACTCAATTTGATTCAAGTGTTGAATGAGTCTAATTTAGATTTGATTCATCAAATCAATTTAAATTAATGAATAGAGATTCATTAAATTAAAATTGACTTGAATCAAATGGTTGGATTTGATCAACCATGGGAGATAAGAGGTCAAGTTTGACTTTACTTGAGAGGGAAGATGAAAGGTTAAGTTTGACTTGAACAAATGTCATGTCATGATGATGACTTGGCATGATCGGCCA
Source organism: Wurfbainia villosa (assembly GCA_025175895.1). Taxonomy (NCBI): domain Eukaryota; kingdom Viridiplantae; phylum Streptophyta; class Magnoliopsida; order Zingiberales; family Zingiberaceae; genus Wurfbainia; species Wurfbainia villosa. The sequence goes on along the minus strand of CM045988.1, from coordinate 2,923,579 downwards.
ATGATGATGCTCCACATCATCATTGACTTATCATGTGGTGCCACCTCATGACGGAGACCAAGAGCCATTAGCTGTTGGAATTACATGCATGCATGTAACCCCCCAAGGTTAAAGTGGTTGGCCCCTTCTTGATGAGGAGTGAATTGTTTTTAGGTAACTCCATCTTCTTCTTCCTTGGATCATCTTCTTCCTTGGCTCTCTTCCTCTCTTGCTCTCCCAATCCTCCATTGTCGAGACCTTCAAGGAGTGCTAGCACACTCAGGATTGTCTTTTTTCCACCTATTGCTTGTGTGGATACCAATAGAGGAGTGTGCACTTGACACTCTCGAGTTTCGGCAATCCATTTGGATGAGCGGGATAAGCGAAGGGCATCGCTTCAAGGGTAACTTCTTATCATGTAGATCTAGAGTTTTATTTTTTATACTTCGCACGGATCCGTGGCCGGGGCTTCCGAGGTTTTTGCAATGCAAAAAGCAGTTTTTGCGGCTCAGAAAAACCAACATTACTGTCACGCCCCGAAAGTATGTCAAGCTCAAAAATCGGACAACATCTCCCCTGTACGTGATATAATTCCTTGTTGATACATAGCCGTCTGGCCACAACCACACAACATATAGAAATATATAACTAATGTGAGCAAAACATATAGGGTTTTAGGAGTAGTTTTAGCTCACATCTCATTACATTTCATGTTAGTTTCTTGTATATGTCACTTTGTTTTCATATATTTTCTATTTTCTGGTTCAAAGGTCTGCTCTTTGTACTTTTGTGTGCATGATAGCATTTCGGAGGAAAAGGCGCACTTTCAGAGCAAAAGAAGGGCATTTTGCATCTAGACGCAGAAGGGGACACGGACAGGGCGTGTGGCTACACCCGGTCGTGTCCAATGGGCGAGATCAGCCACCCCAGGGCCACACATGGCCTAGCCATGTGGAAACATACGACCATGTGGCGGCCCAGCAGATTAACGCGGCTAGGGTTTTTTTTCGAATTTTGCAACGATCTGATGTGATGTCTATATAAGGATGGCTCTTCCCAAACCGTAGGGGAGAGGCACGACAGCTGGGATGGCACACCGAAGCCCTAAAAAGCTTCGGGAACTCGCAATGGGGAGGAAGAACGCCGTCGAAGATCCAAGTTATGCACTTCAACACTGGAGAGAAGGCCACATCGACATTGTAACTTCCTGTTCTTGCATTTTATTTATGATTAATTCGAACATGAATATGCCTTGTGATTCTCCTCTTCTATCTATGGAGTAATTTCTTCGATTCTAGGATTATGGAGTAGCTTGTGTGTGTATGACATGTTGCAACAAATTGAATTCTATTTTTGAGTTTGAATTTGCAATTGGGATATGTTTATACAAATATCTATGTGTATTTGGTTTTCTATCTACTGTTCTTAGGCGATACGAGGGGTGTCAGCCCTCGTATCTAAGATTTTGGAGATTTATACAAGGAACCTAGGGGTAAACCTGATCTCCTGTAACCGTGGGTAGAAGGATGCGATAGAACTGGAAACGATTCGTCGCAGGGATTGATTTGGCATCCTCATACAGCCTATCCCATCCTTGTAAGGCAGAGATAGCTCTCGATAGATGCGGTGGCTCATCGGGAGAATGTATGATGTCTCTTCCACAAGACCATAGTTAGACATTTAGACAACGCTCAGTTGATAGAATATTTTGCGACACACAAGCGAAGCCGAAGTCCTAGAATCCCTTTTAAAGATCTCGCGGCAAGATCCTTTCTTCCTCTGTGTGACACCGTACTAGAGTTTAGTCTACCGACAACCCTCGCAATCGCAACCCTTTAGATTTGACTTCCGAACAATAACACCACTGAACAAATCGATACTCGAATCTCAGTCCCTGTGGGATTGATAATCTTTTATTACTTGACGACATTCGTGCACTTGCGAGCATTGAGCGTGAGCACGCACTTTGAGTCCTCGACGGTCTCTGTCATGAGATTTGAGGTCTCGTTCGTGTGCATCAAGTTTTTGGTGCCGTTGCCGGGGACTGATCGATTTTATATCAAATTGAGAAGTGGATAATTGGATCGGACTTAGGATAGATTTACTTTTCCTATTTTGTTTTATTTTATTTCAGTTTTGTTTATTCAGTTGCTCTTTCTTTATTTATAATTTCCTACATATAACAATGCATGCTTTTACTCATGATTATAGTCGATTGAATGTTGTAAGTTTTGGTAACATTTATTGTGAACATTGTGGTGAAACATGTCATACCATTAATGATTGTCCGGATATATTCGAACCTTCATAATTTGAACAAGAAGATGTCACCTACAATTACAACCAGTGGCCACAAGATGATTCCTATTCATATAGTTATGACCCTGGGTACTTAAACCCTCAATATTGTCCGCCTAAATCCCGACTTAAGCAAATAATGGAAGATTTCATTTGAATAGAACAAGCGGCGAACGATGAATTCCGACTGCATTCGCAGACAAAGACTCAATATTGTGTCCCAAGAGAGAACAAGTGCTATGAATCGCCATGCGAATTTTATCCAGAACCAAGTCTCCACTTAGAAGCCTTGCTAAACAATTCTACTAGGGAATGCAGGGAGCATGGTCTACAATTCATGGAGTTTATGCGACAAAATCTGGTAGAAGAAGAAACCAAACGACTAGAAGGTACCTTCGATAACTGGATTACACCTAATATGGTGGAGACTCACTTTGAGCAAATGGATGAGGAAGACGTAGATGACATAGGAAGTAAAGAAGGGAAATCCATTCAATCACCACTTGAAGAAGAACTTGAGGATTATTTAATTGATACTTTAATCAAGGAGTGCATTACTTCAATCAAAACACCTCCTAACCTCAAGGATCTAGAAGAGCCTACCTTAACCCTCATTGAAACTTTAGTTACTAGTAACAAAACCCTTTTGGTGATTGAAGCAAGAATGAGGAAGCCAAAAGAAGCAAGAATGAGGAGAACCAAGCGAGTGGCATCTCGATTCGGTGCTTCGGAGCGACGAGCAAGGAGCACCGACGCCCCTCAAGCTCCGGAGGAGGGTAATGCTCTACCAACCCTTCTTTTTCACAACAATGAGCATAGGGATAGATATAACATGCTTTCTACTCGCAAACTCACTGCAACTAGGTACTTTGATGAAGATTTGCTAGTCCTTAGGGTTGTTGGGTGATGTTCAAGCCCTATTTGCAAAAATGGGGTGGGAAGAGATAATGGGAATATGACACCCAACCTATCCTAGGATAGTTCTAGAATTTTTGAGTTCCTTAGAGGCGAAAATTTTAACGAGTAGAGAGAGCGAGGAGGGTAGGATAACTTTTAAGATATTTAACATTGAGCATGAATTTACCCTCCACCAATAGAATTCATGCTTTGGCTTTCCGGGTGAGGGAGAGAGAAGAACACCTATGGGGTTTAACTCTCCGATATTTTGGATCGAGTTGACAGGGGAGCACGCTTACGACCCTTCTAGGGCCAAAGCGTTGTGCCTCCAAAACCCTATTTTTCGATACCTCCACTGCATCATGGCCAGTACTATGTTTGGTCATGGGGAGAGTGACGGTGTAGTAAAAGTTAGCGAGCTGCTTTGCCTCTGGGACATGCTACAAGAAAGGAGTAGCATCGATGTAGGGTCCCACTTCATCAAACACATAGTGAAGATGGGCAAAGCAGCGAGAGGAGAGATTAATGTGGGAGGCCTACTTACCCACATTTACCATAGGATGGGGTATGATTACACTACATTAGAGAGTATAGAGGGGAGCCCTAGGATCGACCTAGGAGTGTGTATGGTGATGAAGATGATTGTAAGAGAGGGACACTCCTTATGCTTTGTAAGGAAAAACCTGACGGCTCTTAGGCTCTCCGACCCTGATCGTACCACCATCACCATGCACGCCAGCTGGTGCTTGGACCTGATAGTGGAGTCCCTGCCACATGAGGGACCATCCACATCGGTGCCCATCTCTCCCCCTTTACATCACTCTCCCTCCAGTCCACACATGCATAGGAGCCCACCTAGTCCACGTCGACATGAGCCTGCACCTGCACCACCACCTTTTTCCACTTTTGAATAGGATGTAGGTACATCGGCTTATGATTTCTCAGAGTTCCGATCGTGCCTCGACAATATATACGCCGAGCAGCCGATGCAGAGGCAGCAATGGGAGGAGCAGAGCGCCTACACACAGGTAAAGTTCCAGGGCTTCCGGGAGCACTTCCAGTGGGCTGAGGAGTTCAATGACGAGGCCCGCATCTACTTCTAGAAGGAGGCTACCCGTCGCCAGGATGAGGCCGCCTACCACTAGGAGATGCGGCAGCTCATGCATGCCCAGTAGGCACAGTGGGCTAGGGAGGAGGAGCACCGAGCAACACTGCATGCACTGGCTCTCAGATCGACCACATGTACATGTGGCATCAACAGCTCAACAGCAGGTTCTCCCAGGATCCTGAGATGCCGAGGCTTCCAAACTTTCCACCTCATCCACCATACTAGAGGTATACTTTCATTTAAGTTTAGGGGGACCCTAAATTTTATTTTGTTTCTAGTAGTAGTTTCTTTCATGATATTTGTATTATTGTTAGCATTCATTTGTTCATTCATAGGTTGTTGAGTTTTTTTCAGCACTTAGTTTTTGTTATTTGTAAAGCAGCCTCAGTAGTATTTTTAAAATCTTCTTCGTGAGTTGTTTCCATGAGTAGTGTCACTTCATTTACCTCGTGGTATTTTATTTTATTGGCTATGAATGAATATTCTAGACTTACACTGGTTAGCTTCTATTTTTACACCTACACATGTCGAACACTTTGAAAGGGAGAGTCTAGTACATATCTAGTTATGATTCATCTCAGTAGTCTAGTACTTTAGAATCCATAGGTGACCCTAACACTGGCATTTTAGTTACTGGAGATGCTCGAATTGTGTAAGCCCATTTGGAAAAATCAAAATCCCAATGAGCCAAAAAATAAAAGAGAGAGAGAAAAAAAGAAATGAAAAAAAAAGAGAGATTATGAGGGATAAAAACAGTTGTCATTGGTGGAAATGGCTAGGTGCCCCTTTGAGACCGAGTTAGGTTACTGGGAAAATACTTACCAATTTCTCTCAATACCAAGCACGCCTTTGAGACTTTGTGCTAGATCTAGGGAATGACCCTCACTTTGGGAAGGTAAGTGCCTAAGAGTCGGAGACCTTAGGAAAGCTATAGGATGACGACTTAACTCACCATGGAACGAGTATCCCCTAAGAATGATTCGCTTAGCACGAGCACGAGGAGCTAACTTTGTGAATTTCTAGAATATATTTATTTTTCCTTGATTGCAAATATCACTTGATGAATTTAGTTAACATGCTAAGTATGGAGCAATATCCTTTTAAAATTTCATGGCGCTGAGGTTTGCCTGATGACAAGCAAAGATTTAAGTCTGGGGGAAGTGATGTGAGCAAAATATATAGGGTTTTAGGAGTAGTTGTAGCTTACATCTCATTACATTTAATGTTAGTTTCATGCATATGTCACTTTGTTTTGCATACATTTCATATTTTCTGGTTCGGATGTCTGCTCTTTGTACTTTTGTGTATAGGATAGCATTTCGAGGCAAAAAGGTGCACTTTCGAAGCAAAAGAAAGGCATTTTGTAGCTAGACGCAGAAGGGGGCACGGTCAGGGCGTGTGGCTACACACGGCCAGGGCGTGTGGCTACACACGACCTTGTCCAATGGGCGAGTGTTGGACTATCCGAGTCGTAAAAACCAATTTTTGCATTGTGGAAACCTCAGAAGTCGGCCACAGATTCGTGCGAAGATTAACAAAAATAATACATGTACGTGTCAAGAAAACTTAGATCAACCTTAGATTTAAATGATAAGAGCGTTACCCTTGTAGCGATGCCCTTCGCGTATCCCTCTCATCCAAACACTTTGCCGGATCTCGAAGAGTGTCAAGTGCACAATCCTCTACAAGTATCCACACGAATAATAGGTGGAGAAGACAACTTAGAGTGTGCTAGCACTCTTAGAAGTCCACGGCAAGAAGTATGAGGGGGAGAGCTAGAGAGGAGAGCAAAGGAAAAAGAAGATGATCTAATCAATTCCCACTCACTAATACTCCTTAATGTGACCGACCACTTCATGGAGGTTTAAACCATGTAATACCAAGATCCATGGCTCTTGGTCTTCCTCATGAGTTGGCACCCCAAGATGTGTCAATGATGATGTGGAACATCATTGGCTGGCCCCATGCCAAGTCATCATGATGTGGCATTTGGTTGAGTCAAACTTGACCTTTCATCTTCCCTCTCAAGACAAGTCAAACTTAACCTCTTATCTCCCATGGTTGATCAAATCCAACCATCTGATTCAAGTCAATTTAATTTAATGAATCTCTATTCATTAATTTAAATTGACTAGATGAATCAAATCTAAATTAGACTCATTCAACACTTGAATCAAATTGTGTCCAACTCAATTAGTCTAATTTGGATTACTCTTAATCCAATTTGGTTCATCACATGAACCTAATCCTCATGGTCCATCATATGAATCTAATCTCCATCTAATTGCCCTTTGTTTGTGACCCTATAAGTTCTTTTAATGTTGGCAATGCTCCTAAACTGATTTAGAAACATAAGCAATGAGCGGTATCTAGCAACACATCATTGCTACCAAGTTACAAGAATGTTGAGATCCAACATCACCTTTGTGACTACTAATTGTGACTTTCACAATATGTGACAATGTCCCTCTATCCATGACATCTAGATTGACTAATTGAGGCTTAGATCGCATCATCCTCAGTACAATCTATATCTTGAACTCCAAGTAGACTCACTCTAATCAAATGAGCTCAATATCTCATATTGACTCATTTGGGCATGGTCATGCACTTAGTGGTCTCACTTTATCAAGAATCATGATCCCTTTATAGTCCACCCATTTACGGGTGATGTTTGACGAAGCAAAGTGTGCGACTCCTTATGTAGGGAACCATGGTGACTTCAAGTCCAAGGACTAATAGTCATACTAATAGTCACATGAGAAAGTATATAACACTCATATAACGATCCATGATACTTTCTCATGGCGGGTCATTCAGTATACATTCTCCAATGTATACACATGTGTCAACTTGTTATCTCATATCCATGACTTGTGAGATCAAGTCATCGAGTTGACCTACATGCTAGTCTCTTCGCATTAACATTGTCCCTGAATGTTAATACTTGACTAGGAATGATTAAGAGTAGTATTATCTATATCATCTCATTATCTATTCAACCAATCAATTGATATAGATAAGAACCTTCTACTCAAGGACGTTATTATACTTAGTTATTTGGAACCAATACAAGTAAGTATAATAACCATAAAGAAATACCTTTAAATATATATAGGAATATGAAACAACAAGTCCATACAACAATCAACACATGATTGGCTCTAGGGCTTTCACTAACAATCTCCCACTAGCACTAACGTCAATCACTGTAGTATCTAATACCCAATGATCTAGTATGACCATCATATTTTTGTTGGGTTTCCGGCACCGCGGCGTGTGTGTGTTCGATCACGTTTCATAAACATGAACACAGCGGAAGCAATAAAAATAATAAATCTACATTTACTACAACACACACAACACACGCATGCATATTACAACAAGTGTAGACATAACCGTAAATTTAAATTTGCAATAAAAGGAAATTTAACTACGTTATACCTTTCGTATGACGTGTAGCGGGAACGGCATCAACCGGAACGATCCTCGCTAGAATCGTCTCTATCCGTATCCACGCCGAGTTCCTCGGGATGACTTCGCTAAGCCACGAGCTTCGTCTTCGTACGGGTTACTAGCCTCGTGTTGAAGACGACGTGATCGAGAGATGATCACGATCCGAATCCAAATTCGGATCCTAATACGAGTTCTCAAAACTCGCTTCTCCGGAGAGGTATTCGTCAACCAATTGACGAATCCTTCGTCCTCCACCTCAGAGGATTACCGGAGATCGAATCCCGATAAGTTATCCGCTATCGAGCTCTAACCGTCCGCCCAAACGATGCCCGAGAGGAGAAGAAGCTGTCCAGAAAACTGGACAGCTTGGTGGAGGAGTAGGCGCCGGCCAAAACAAGGAAGCCAAGTGCTCACCTTTTCACCGAGGTCTAGGAAGATCACCGGAGGGTCGCCGGAGGGTTCACCGGCTGAAGCTTGGATGCCAGCAAGGAGATGGACGGCGGCACAACAAGCTGGGCGGCACACCTAGGGTTGGCGCCGAAATCTCCAAGGATGAGGTGGGCGGCAACCTTAGGGCAAGGGTTTTGGATTAGGGCTTAATTATCCATTAAGCCCTCTTTTATAGAGAACTAATTCTCTTAATGGTTATTGGATCATAACCATTAGGCTCATTAACCCGCTCCATTAAGATAAGTTAAAATAAACTAAACCATGATGGTTTATTTTAAGTTAAAACGAACTGAACCAACTTTTGGTTCATTCGTTTAAAATAAACCAAACCCTTTGGTTTATTCTCCTCCATTGGATTAGAACCAAACCATTTTGGTTTATCCATTACGTCTTCATAAGACTCGGCCCATCCACGCTTCCATTGCGACTGAAACGATTTCATGCTCGCTTTATGTTTGGTCCAACCAAACCTAGTTTCTCTCGGTCTGAGAATCCCATTCTCAAGCTCGTTTTAAATCCTTTGGATTACGCTCGTTGTGCGTGTGACCAAATAGGTTATCGGTTTATGTTGGCCATCTATAATTAACCATTAATTATAGAACGATCATGAGTGGCACCTAGTAGTACATCATGATCCCCAATTAACCGAAAAGATCAACGGTTGATCCAGAACTATTTCTGAAACCCTTCAGCAGCTCGAATGAATCGTGCCCCATTCCCTTCACTCATCTTATACCCACTTGGTTCAGGACATGGTCTATTGTGTCAGTCCCCACTAGACTAACTATGTCACACCTAGCCCAAGTATCATTTGCTCGTCCTACGGATTCTAGTTACTGCACATGTATCGAAGAGTACTTTACTCTAAACATGTAATGCTTTGGCCAAAGACTTTAGTAACAATCCGACGAGAGGCCATGGGTATACATCTCCTCGCAAGGAGTGGTGAATCCTTTATAGGCTATTCAAACACCTTTCGATTACTTGACTTATACCCAATCATCCGGGTCCACATCTCCTTAGAGATGTTTGCTTAAGATGTCAAAGCATAAGTCTCCATGATCAAGATGACTTGAATACCGCAAGTCAAAGGAACATCGCACTTAAGCCACAGTAAGAACTTCATTGACATATCTATATATGCAAAGAACCATATGAAGTCTTACGGCTGGTCACTCCAATGAACTAGTTACCATAACTAGTATCCACGATTAACTCCGGACATCACAATGTCTCCAGCCAGTGAGAATCAGCTGCTTAGATACACCAAGGAGTATACCTCGTGCTAGTCTCGACAGAATTGATGGTGTCCAAATCCATCAATTCATCGACTAGGGATAATTTCGATACATCACAATTACACATGTTGAGATACTCACTAGTTGTGATCCAATCACAAATTCTCTCATGCTGTGAATCGCATCGTGGACATTCAGTAAATGAGTTTAAGATCCAATCAAATACATGAAACATGTATACTCAAATAGTGAATCTTCATTTATCATATAAATGGTTCATACATAAGGCGATTGCCTTAGGACATCTCTCATATATTACTAACAGACTCCCACTTAGCCTAATGCCAATCGCTACGGTATCCAATACCATAAGCTCGAACATGACCCTCAAACTTATTTTGAGTTAATGCCTTAGTCAAGGGATCCGCTAAGTTCTTTTTAGTGGGAATTTTCTCAATTTGTATTTCGTTCCTACTGATGATCTCTCTGATAAGATGATAGCGGCAAAGCACATGTTTGGATCGCTGATGAGACCTTGACTCTTTCGCCTGTGCAATTGCTCCATTGTTGTCGCAGTAGATCGGTATTGCTTCAACAATGGTCGGAATCACACCAAGTTCATGAACGAACTTTTTGATCCAAACCGCTTCCTTTGCTGCTTCCGAAGCTGCAATGTATTCTGCCTCAGTGGTAGAATCCGCTACAGTCTCTTGTTTGGAACTTTTCCAACTCACTGCGCCCCCATTCAAGGTGAACACGTATCGGTGCATCGAGACATGGAATCATCCTTGTCTGTCTGGAAGCTGGCATCCGTATACCCGCGTATCACCATGTCCCCTTCTCCATATATTAGGAACACATCCTTAGTTCTTCTCAAGTACTTAATACCGCCAATGATCCATTCTGGATCGGATGAGTATCGGCTCATGACACTGCGAGCATACGATACATCGGGCCTCGTACATAACATAGCATACATGATAGATCCTATTGCGGATGCATAGGGAATCTTACTCATGCAAATCCTCTCGTCTTCTGTGCGCGGACACATAGACTTCGAAAGGTGTACCCCATGCCTGATGGGTAGGAAACCTTTCTTAGATTCCGACATGCTAAACCTCTTTAGCACTCGGTCTATATATGTAGACTGCGAAAGACCAAGCAACCGTTTCGATCTATCTCTATAGATCTTAATCCCGAGGATGTAGGTTGCTTCTCCCAGGTCTTTCATGGAGAATGTCTTAGATAACCAAACCTTCACTGACTGTAAGATTGAAACATCATTTCCTATAAGTAGTATGTCATCGACATACAATACTAGGAATATGCCTGCACTCCCACTAACCTTCTTGTACACACAAGGTTCGTCTGGATTTTGTGAGAAATCAAACTTTTTGATTGTCTCATCAAAATGGATATTCCAGCTCCTGGATGCTTGCTTCAATCCATAAATGGACCGTCGCAATTTGCATACCTTGGTTTTATCAACCGATGTGAAACCCTCAGGTTGTATCATATACACGTCCTCAAGCAGGTTTCCATTAAGGAAAGCTATTTTCACATCCATCTGCCATATCTCATAATCATAATGAGCCGCTATGGCCAGGAGCATCCGAATGGATTTAAGCATAGCTACAGGCGAATAGGTTTCATCATAATCAACACCTTGTTTTTGACGATATCCTTTCGCCACCAATCTAGCCTTATAGGTAATCACATTACCATCCATGTCGGTTTTCTTCTTGAAAACCCACTTGCACCCTATAGGCTTTATCCCTTCAGGTGGGTCAACCAAGTTCCAAACTTGGTTTTCATACATGGAATCCATTTCCGACTTCATGGCACCAAGCCACTTATCCCTTTCTGAACTTGTCAGCACTTCTTCATAACTGGTAGGCTCCTCATCATCAATGAGTAACACGTCGTTCGATTCACTTACGAGAAATCCATATCTCTCAGGAATATTGCGTGTTCTACCAGATCTACGAAGATGTGGTGTTACAATAGGTCCAGCCGATTGCTCATCACTATGAGTTGTCGGCTGTTGTGCTTCACCAGGTATCTCATTAATGTCTATTTGAGTCTCTCGAGCCTCCTCAAGCTCGACGACACTCCCACTGTTTTCTTGCAAGAGAAACTCTTTCTCTAGAAACACAGCATGCCTTGAAACAAACACCTTTTGTTCCACAGGATGATAGAATTGGTAACCCCTTGTTTCCTTAGGGTATCCAACAAATAGACATTTATCAGACTTAGCATCCAATTTGTCTGATACAGTCCGCTTCACATAAGCAGGACAACCCCATATCTTCAAGTAAGATACATGAGGTTTCTTACCATTCCATATCTCATATGGAGTAGTTGAGACTACCTTGGTAGGCATTCTGTTTAACAAGTAAACAGCTGTCTGAAGTGCATAGCCCCAAAAGGACTTGGGAAGAGTCACATGATTCATCATTGACCTGACCATGTCCAACAAGGTCCGGTTACGCCTCTCAGATACACCATTATGCTGTGGTGTATATGGCGGAGTCCATTGAGACAATATACCATTGTCTCTTAGATAATCAAGAAACTCTTGACTTAAGTATTCACCACCTCGATCTGATCGAAGTATCTTAATACTCTTGTCATGTTGTTTCTCTACTTCATTTCTGAATTCTTTGAACCTTTCAAAGGCTTCAGACTTGTGTTTCATCAAGAACACATACCCAAACCGTGAGTGATCATCGGTGAAGGTAATGAAGTAGCTATAGCCTCCTAATGCTTGAGTTGACATAGGTCCACATACATCAGTATATATTAGACCTAGTAACTCTCCCACTCGTTCACCTTTTCCAGTAAAAGGTAACTTAGTCATCTTGCTTTTTAAGCATGATTCGCATGTATCGTATGAATCCAATTCAAACGATTCCAGAATTCCACATCGGTGTAATTCGGACATGCGTTTCTTGCTTACATGGCCAAGACGACAATGTCACATATAGGAGTCTATTTGTTTATCCTTTTAAGCACGCATGTTGCTCGCTTCGATATTGAAGATGTCACTGGATACGTCCAACGTATAAACACCATTGCTTAAAGTTCCAGTCCCATAAAGAACTCCATTCAAAGTTATGTAACAACAATTGTTACTAAACGTCAAATGGAAACCATTTCTATTTAAACAAGAAATAGAAATGATGTTCTTTATCAACGAAGGAATATAAAAGCAATTGTCCAGTTCTAAGACAAGTCCTGCAGGGAGTTTCAACAAATACATTCCGATGGCGAGTGCAGCAACCTTTGCTCCATTCCCAACACGTAAATTTGACTCTCCCTTGACGAGTCTTCTTCTATTCCTTAGCCCATGTATGTCATTACATATATGTGAGCCACACCCAGTATCCAGTACCCAAGTGTCTAAGGAAATAGAATGACAATCAATAAAGAAGATTTCTGAAGAAGATGGGGCATCCGATGCCTTATCCTTCTTCACGGACTCAAGATAAATCTTGCAATTTCTTCGCCAATGGCCCTCCTTGCCATAATGATGGCAAGTGCCCTTTGAATTTAGTTACGCCTTTTTAGCCTTTTTCTTCTTCCTACATTGTTCCTTTGACTCCCTCTTAGAACCTTTCTTCGAGGAATCAACTAACAACAGTCCCTACTCATGCTTCTCAGAAGGCTCCACAGTCTTCAGCATGTTGAGCAGTACCACAGATGAACCTCCTTGCATCTCAGAGGTGAAGAGGAGCTTGGAGACTTCAAACCTTTCGAATCTCACTTGCTTATCAAACAACTCATAAAGATGAAGGACTACGATATGAGCATCCATATGCTCATTCTGCTTTCGTAGCTTGGTATCCATCGCGGCTAGCATGATGCAACTTGTCAGTTCAAAATCAGTCACATGTTTCTGATAGACCAACAATTGGTCCGGAGTTGCATCGTCACTAGGATGGGCGGGAAGAGGCGCTTCGAGGACATACGCAAGCTTTTCACCTTGAGAATAATTCTCAAGTTTCTAAGCCAGTCCAAGAAGTTCGGCCCAGTCAATTTATTCGAATCCAAAATGGAACACAAATTAAAAGACAACATGATCAATTTTAGAAATACAAAACGAGCATATATGAGAAAGATGATTTTTAAAATGCATCAATATACATTTATAAATCCCATTCATTTTTCGAATTTCAAAAACCCCAAAATCACTTCGGGAGATCGTAGGTCCATCTCCGAATGGGCTGATATCCATCATAGTTATGAACAACCTTGGAGAGAGTCCAACAAGCCATTCATAACTACGACGGTAGGTATCAACTATACCGATTGCATATAACGTATATGCAACTATCACAATGTGCTATCAACTAATTGAATGTTCATACATACATCGGGTTGTTAACACATTAACAAGTATGCATCATATGCATAGCACCCAACTTCACCTCCCTTTACATCGACCTTGGAGAGAGTCCAACAAGCCGATGCTCCAGGTTAAATCCAACCCATTAATCGGGAAATAGTTTTAATATGGTTAGAGCGCATTCAACCAATTAGCCCAGCTTGGAGAGAGTCCAACAACCAAAGCTAACGATTGACCTCTGACTCTTACCATATTAGTATTAAACTATTCCATGGTTTGAACATGTTAGTTCGAGCCGGGCTTGGAGAGAGTCCAACAACCCAAACAAGAAACGGAACTCTGGTTCTAACCATATTAATGGAAGGTGTAGGCTTTAATATTGTTTAAGGGTTTTATGTCTCATCCTCTTTGCATGCAAATAACTATTATCTACATGGCATGGCATACATCTACATGTCATGACACGCATGGCATAATGTTATGCATCTAATGCAATTACATGGCATACAATTATGTCATGTATATATTTCCTTATATGTCATAACTATTTATGAAAATAAAATATGTTTAAGATTTGATTCTCCAAATCAAATCATAATTAAATTAGGAAACAAATTTCCAAATCTAATCACATATTTTATTCATGGAATTATTTGATTAAGGAAAATCTATTTAGGAAACCAATTTCCTAAATCATTAAAACTACTTATGGAAATAAAATATTTTAAGATTTGATTTTCCAAATCAAATCATGATTAAATTAGGAAACAAATTTTCAGAATCTAATCAAATATTTTATTTATGGAAAATATCAATTTCCATAAATACTTCCAACTTTCCAAAAGTGGAAGATTTCCATAAATACTTCTAGACTTTCCAAAATTGAAAAATTTCCATAAATACTTCTAAATTTCCAAAATTAGAAAATTTCCAGAAATACATTATGACTATCACAAAATGATTTTTACGATTATGTCGAAACACAACCTGGGCTCTGATACCACTGTTGGGTTTCCGGCACCGCGGCGTGTGTGTGTTCGATCACGTTTCGTAAACATGAACACAGCGGAAGCAATAAAAATAATAAATCTATATTTATTATAACACACACAACACACGCATGCATATTACAACAAGTGTAGACATAACCGTAAATTTAAATTTGCAATAAAAGGAAATTTAACTACGTTATACCTTTCGTATGACGTGTAGCGGGAACGGCATCAACCGGAACGATCCTCGCTAGAATCGTCTCTATCCGTATCCACGCTGAGTTCCTCGGGATGACTTCGCTAAGCCACGAGCTTCGTCTTCGTACGGGTTACTAGCCTCGTGTTGAAGATGACGTGATCGAGAGATAATCACGATCCGAATCCAAATTCGGATCCTAATACGAGTTCTCAAAACTCGCTTCTCCGGAGAGGTATTCGTCAACCAATTGACGAATCCTTCGTCCTCCACCTCAGAGGATTATCGGAGATCGAATCCCCGGTAAGTTATCCGCTATCGGAGCTCTAACCGTCGTCCAAACGATGCTCCGACGAGAGGAGAAGAAGCTGTCCAGAAAACTGGACAGCTTGGTGGAGGAGTAGGCGCCGGCCAAAACAAGGAAACCAAGTGCTCACCTTTTCACCGAGGCCTAGGAAGATCACCGGAGGGTCGCCGGAGGGTTCACCGGCTGAAGCTTGGACGCCGGCAAGGAGATGGACGGCGGCACAACAAGCTGGGCGGCACACCTAGGGTTGGCGCCGAAATCTCCAAGGATGAGGTGGGCGGCAACCTTAGGGCAAGGGTTTTGGATTAGGGCTTAATTATTCATTAAGCCCTCTTTTATAGAGAACTAATTCTCTTAATGGTTATTGGATCATAACCATTAGGCCCGTTAACCCGCTCCATTAAGATAAGTTAAAATAAACCAAACCATGATGGTTTATTTTAAGTTAAAACGAACCGAACCAACTTTTGGTTCATTCGTTTAAAACAAACCAAACCCTTTGGTTTATTCTCCTCCATTGGATTAGAACCAAACCATTTTGGTTTATCCATTACGTCTTCATAAGACTCGGCCCATCCACGCTTCCATTGCGACTGAAACGATTTTATGCTCGCTTTATGTTTGGTCCAACCAAACCTAGTTTCTCTCGGTCTGAGAATCCCATTCTCAAGCTCGTTTTAAATCCTTTGGATTATGCTCGTTGTGCGTGTGAACAAATAGGTTCTCGGTTTATGTTGGCCGTCTATAATTAACCATTAATTATAGAACGATAATGAGTGGCACCTAGTAGTATATCATGATCCCCAATTAACCGAAAAGATCAACGGTTGATCCAGAACTATTTCTGAAACCCTTCAGCAGCTCGAATGAATCGTGCCTCATTCCCTTCACTCATCTTATACCCACTTGGTTCAGGACATGGTCTATTGTGTCAGTCCCCACTAGGCTGACTACGTCACACCTAGCCCAAGTATCATTTGCTCATCCTATGGATTCTAGTTACTGCACATGTATCGAAGAGTACTTTACTCTAAACATATAATGCTTTGGCCAAAGACTTTAGTAACAATCCGACGAGAGGCCATGGGTATACATCTCCTCGCAAGGAGTGGTGAATCCTTTATAGGCTATTCAAACACCTTCGATTACTTCGACTTATACCCAATCATCCCGGGTCCACATCTCCTTAGAGATGTTTGCTTAAGATGTCAAAGCATAAGTCTCCATGATCAAGATGACTTGAATACCGCAAGTCAAAGGAACATCCCACTTAAGCCACAATAAGAACTTCATTGACATATCTATATATGCAGAGAACCATATGAAGTCTTACGGCCGGTCACTCCAATGAACTAGTTACCATAACTAGCATCCACGATTAACTCCGGACATCACAATGTCTCCAGCCAGTGAGAATCAGCTGCTTGGATACACCAAGGAGTATACCTCGTGCTAGTCTCGACAGAATTGATGGTGTCCAAATCCATCAATTCATCGACTAGGGATAATTTCGATACATCACAATTACACATGTTGAGATACTCACTAGTTGTGATCCAATCACAAATTCTCTCATGCTGTGAATCGCATCGTGGACATTCAGTAAATGAGTTTAAGATCCAATCAAATACATGAAACATGTATACTCAAATAGTGAATCTTCATTTATCATATAAATGGTTCATACATAAGGCGATTGCCTTAGGACATCTCTCATATATTACTAACAGTTTTTTCTATGCCAAAGCCTTGGTCAAGGGATCTGTGATGTTAGCCTCTGTGGGTACTCTAAAAATCTTCACATCTCCTCTATCATTAATCTTTCGAATGAGATGGAAGTGTCGTAGTATGTGTTAGGTCCACTGGTGTGAGCGAGTTTCCTTAGCCTGCGCAATCGCTCCATTGTTGTCACAATAGAGCTCTATAGGATCTGCTATGCTAGGAACCACCCCAAGCTCAATAATGAACTTGCAGATCCAAACTTCCTCCTTTGCTGCCTCTGATGCAGCAATATACTCAGCCTCTGTTGTAGAATTAGCAAATGTGTCCTGCTTCGAACTCTTCTAGCTCACAGTGCCACCATTCAAACAAAACACAAACCCTGATTGCGATCTATAATCATCCTGGTCAGTTTGAAAGCTAGCATCACTATAACCCTTTATAGCTAGCTCCTCATCGCCTCCAAATATCAAGAAATATTCTTTAGTCCTTCTTAAGTACTTAAGAATATTCTTGACTGCTATCCAGTGACGCTCACCTGGATCTGACTGGTATCTGCTCGTCATGCTCAAAGCATACGAGACATCAGGATGAGTACATAGCATGACATACATGATAGATCCTATGCCAGATGCATAAGAGATCTTATCTATGCGGTCTCTCTCCTCTCTAGAAGAGGGACTTTGAGTCTTTGAAAGACTCACACCATGTGACATCGGCAGAAGTCCCTTCTTGGAATTCTACATGGTAAACCGTAGTAATACCGTGTAAATATATGTACTCTGACTTTGGCCAAGCAATCTCTTAGATCTATCTCTATAGATCTTGATGCTTAGAATACAGGATACTTCACCTAAGTCCTTCATTGAGAAACATTTCCCCAGCCAAGTCTTCACAGACTATAGCGAAGGGATGTCATTCCCAATGAGTAGTATGTCATCCATATACAATAAAAGGAAGACAACTATGTTCCCATTAACCCTCTTGTAGACACAGGGTTCATCTTCATTCTTGATGAAACTAAATTGTTTGATCGCATCATTGAATCAAAGATTCCAACTCCGAGAAGCTTGCTTTAGCCCATAAATGGACCTTTGAAGCTTGCATACTTTGTCAGTATGCTGTAGATCTACAAAACACTCAGGTTGTGTCATGTACACATCCTCGAGCAAGTTTCCATTCAAAAATACAGTTTTGAAATCCATCTGTCAGATCTCATAATCGTGGTACGCTGCAATAGCAAGCATGATCCGAATGGACTTAAACATCGCCACTGGAGAAAAGGTTTCATCAATGTCAGTCTTTCTCTTAAAGACCCACTTACACCCAATGGGTTTGATGCCTTTAGGTGGATCAACCAAAGTCCAAACTTGGTTGGTGTATATTGATTCCATCTCGGATCTCATGGCCTCTAGCCATTTCTCAGAATCTGGGCTCATCACAGCTTCCTGATAGGAGGTAGGCTCATTCTCAATGAGCATAACGTCATCATGGTCAGACAAGAGAAATGAGTATCTCTCAGGATGACGATGTATCCTATTAGACCTACGAAGAGGTAGGTCTACCTAAATAGGTTGTTGTTCCACAACTCTTTGTGCAACAATCTCATCATCCACAACACTTTGTGGTTCCTGTTCAACCTCCATCTCGGCCTCAGTGCTATGGTCCATATCTTGAATTTCTTCAAGATTGAACGTACCCCCACTAGTTTTTCTAGAAACAAAATCCCTTTATAGAAATACCCCAGTCTTTGCCATAAACACTTTGTGCTGACTGGGAATGTAGAAGTAATATCCTTTCGTTTTCTTGGGATATCCAACAAAATAGCACTTATCGGATTTGGGTCCCAGTTTGTCTGAGACTTGACATCAAATATAAGTCTCACAACCCCAAATCCTCATGAAAGATATCTTCGAAATTTTCCCTGTCCATATCGTATATGGTGTCTTTACCACAGCTTTGGATGGAACATAGTTAAGAGTGAAGGTTGTTGTGTCCAGAGCATATCCCCAAAAGGATATAGGAAGATCTGTGTGACTTATCATAGATCGTACCATATCTAATAAGGTACAATTCCTCCTTTCGGATACACCATTCCACTGTGGTGTTCTAGGAGGAGTGACTTGGGATAGAATCCCACACTCAGCTAGATAGTCACGAAACTCATGGCTAAGGTATTCATCACCTCGATATGATTGAAGTATCTTAATACTCTTGCCAAGCTGGTTTTGTACATCATTCTTGAATTCTTTGAACTTTTCAAAGGATTCTGACTTATGTATCATCAGATACACATAACCATATTTACTGAAGTCATCAGTAAATGTAATGAAGTACCTATAACCACCTCTAGCAGCAACATTGAAAGAACCACATACATCACTATGTATAAGTCCTAACAAGTCTGTTGCTCTCTCGCTGTGTCCACTAAAGGGTGTCTTGGTCATCTTTCCTAGGAGGCAAGGCTTACATGTCTTATATGATTTAAAATCAAATGAGTCCAGCAACCCATCCTTATGGAGTTGGGATAAGCGACTCTCATTTATGTGACCTAAGCGATAATGTTATAGTGTTGGACTATCCGAGTTGTAAAAATCACTTTTTGCGTTGCGGAAACCTCGGAAGTCGGCCACGGATCAGTGCGAAGATAAACAAAAATTACATGTATATGTTTAGAAATCCTTGATCTACCTTAGATCTATATGAAAGGAGCGTTACCCTTGATGTGACGCCCTTCGCTTATCCCGCTCGTCCAAATGGCTTGCCGGAACTTGAGAGTGTCAAGTATACACTGCTCTATCGGTATCCACACGAGCAATAGGTGGAGAAAAGCAACCTAGAATGTGCTAGCACCCTTAAAAGCTCACGGAAAGGATGAGGGGGAGAGAGCTTGAGAGGAGAGGAGGAAGAAGATGAAGTTACTACTCTTAACTTCGTACTAATGCACCAACATAAGTGGTCGGCCACTTCATGGGAGTTACATGCATGTAATACCAAGAGTCATGGCTCTTGATCTCCCTCATGAGGTGGCACCCCATGATGTGTCCATGATGATGTGGAACATCATCATTGGCCGAACCATGACAATGTAGGAGATTTGAGGCCGCTAGAGGGGGTGAATAGCGTCGCATGATAGCACGATGATGGAATTCTTTCGTGTTTGATCTTCTACAATCTTGTTAGCACAGCGGAATAGTAATAACAAATAAATACAACAAGATACACAATCACAACACGATCATATAACGTGATTTGGAACCAAATGGTTCCAACTCCACGGATCGAGCTCTAAAGAGCTCTAGTGATGTACATGCACTCACTAATCACAAACAACTCCTTCTCGACACAAGTCGGAGGTGGAGAAACCTCGTAAAAGGATTACACTAAGTAATACAAAAGAGACAAGCTAATACAAGTAAGAAATACAATGCAAGTAAAGAAAAATACTTTACAAAAGCACTTTGGTTGCATGATCTTTGGTTGCCTTGGACTAGTCTTGAAGGACTGGAAGAGCACCAACAATTCCCCTTCAAATCACCCAAGAAAACCGCTGCTTGAGCCTTTCACGAACAGCTGCTTTCATCCTGCATCGGGCTAGATTTTCGCCTGGCAGTCGACTGCCATAAGTCACCAGTCGACTGCCAACACTGTAGATGTGAGACAACGGCTCAATCCACATTGGACAAGTTCCAACGGTACTCTCACCAGTCAACTGCCAACATTGGCAGTCGACTGCCAACGCCCGTAGCTGACTGCCCAGTCGGCTACGGAGCATTCTGTGCTCGCAACTCTACTTGCAATCGACTGTCATCCCTTGGCAGTCGACTGTCGTCGACATCAGTCGACTGCACTAATGAGCAGCGTACTGCCAGAGCAATCGACTACCAGAGCAATTTCAGCTCTTAAACGGCAGTCGAACCGGCCATAATGGCAGTCGACTGCTAACCTTAAAAAAGAGGTTTTAAACTAAGTATGGTTCCCCCATACTTGCTAGACCACCCTTAGCCTAGAACTAAGCCTTCTAGCCACCTCCATCAGCCTCACGCCTCTCGGATCCCTCCAAGTCGTCCATGACTTGTTCATCCATCGCACTAGCCTTCAGGTGCTTCCATCGGCTATATCATGCTAACGGTGTCTACACCGTCAAGTCACATTGGACTTACGCCGCCAAGACTCCGCTTCGACTTTACGCCGCAAACCATTGGACTTATGCTGCCAAGACTCCACCCTTGGACTTTACGCCGCCAATATCAAACCCCTTGGACTTCTCAAATGCCAAGACTCAAGCTTGGACTTTCCCTTGCCAACCCATGTTGGATATTCCATGCCAAGACCCATGCTTGGACTTCCCTTGTGCCAAGTACTCAAGACTTGGACTTTACCTTGCCAAGACCCATGCTTGGACTTTCCCATAATCACATGGTCAATCCCTAGTCAACCATCAAAGACTCCCTCGAGTCAAACTCGAGTCAGGTCAATTATAACCTGGGTCGATTGTATAAACAATCTCCCCAAAACATTAACCGACATCAATGTCAAACATCAATGTCAAGCATACTATGTCAAACCACTTTGTCAAACATCAAAACATCACTCGAGTCAAAAATCGAGTCTGGTCAATCGTGACCTGGGCCGATTGCACCAACAATCTCCCCCTTTTTGATGTTTGACAAAACAAACTTTGAGTTAGGCCACTAACTCAAATTTCCTTACCAATTATCCCAAACACTCTCCCAAAACTTCTCCCCCTTTTTGACTAACATCAAAAAGGTTATCTCTCCAAGGAGGTCAATATCTCATGTCCCAATGAGATCTTACAATCTCTCCCTTGATCCAAAAATACCTAGGATGCCTACCATCTTCCTTGTGATAAGTTGAATATCACTCAAAAGAGGCAATCCTATACTCTCTCCCAATTTCCAAATTAGGTTTCTCAATATCCTATCAATTTTCCCAATTGATGATACTTTCCTAATAACTTCTCCCCCTTCAAGAAGAGAAACACATCCATTATCCCAAGATGGATAACTCCCCCTAAAGGCTTGCTCCCCCTTGACCATTGCACCAACAATGTCCTTGGGAAGTCCCTAAGCCAATAGGAACTTTAAACCATTAAAATTAAGGCTCAAAGTTCAAACATTAACTCTCCCAACCTTAAATTTGATACATTACCCTAACACCTCTCCTAATTCATATCCAATGGATTTTCACCCTTTCTAATGCTTCCCAAAGCATATCCTAGGGTTAGAAGTGATTAGGAATCTTTACCATAGTGAACACAAAAAACAACCTACGAATGTCGATCAAGCCACTCACATCGATCGACTACCATCAAAGCGACGATCGGTGATAAACTGAAATTCTCGAATTTCAACTATTAGAATCGAATCTTCAAAAAGCATAAGTAATTCTACGTATATCGAAAAATCATGAAATTTGATACGTATATTACTTATAGTCAATACAATGGGTGAAAAATATTTGAAAATTATTTTACCCATAAAATATCGAGATTGATACAAAATCCAAAAGTGAAGAAAAACTTCAATGTTTTAGCTTACTTTGTATCAACTTCATCATTAGTAATTGCTATCAAAAGATAGGCTTCACCAAGGTTTTCTAAATTGATTTCAAAATGTTTTTGAAAATCTATTTTGAATCATATTCCTTGGGCTCTATGTACATGACTTGTACACATGCTTTCCCAATGATCCACTTGTTAGTTAAAGATGAGTTTTAGTTCATCTAGATGCAAAAACTATACACCTTGAACTTAAACCATATCCTAGTATCTCACATAAATCTAGGGTGTATAAATACACATACATGTCAATTGGATGTGAGATGTGGGTTTTGTTCACCCTAATCTATGGTTTTATGCATTTTTCTAAGGTAACTCTACTTGATTCCCTTATAAATGGGACTCCAAGTCATGCCAAAGTCCTTAAATCAATTTTCAATCAAATTAATGCATGAAATGATCATGGCATAATGATAGCAAAATAAAACCTGGCCAATGATCATGATGTCATGGCATATGATATAAAACTAAAGCACATGACATTCAATCCTAATTCCTAAACATAATCATGACATATAAATGATAAAAATAGCCATGATGTCATAACATGTCATATGACAAACAAGGCATGGCATATAAAATATATATAGGTATAATAATACCTAAATTTTAATATTTGTTGCTATTTCATATAATTAATTATATTTTGCCATATTTTTACTTTTCTCCCTAGTATGCCAAAAACCCAAAATGACACACTAACCTCTAAACCTAAATCGTGTCAATTTAATTAATTTTTCATAATTCCAAAAATACATTGGCACATCCTAAAATCTTTTAGGATCAAAAACTCAAATGTATTTCCAAGGTAACCGTAACCTTGAAAATATCCTAAAATGTCACCTTTACCATGGTTGAGTTAACTACCCATCCAATCAAGGTTGGCACACCCTAAACCCTTCTAGCGTGAATCTATCACGCTCATAGGAACCCAAAATCTATTTGAGCTTATTGGGTTAATTAGGTATTCCTTAGGGATAACCTCCCTAGATACCCTCCTAATAACCCTTCTAGGCTTGTTAGCCTTGGTCATTTGGGTATTACCTAGGTTGACTCTAGAGGTAACACCCCTTGTAACCTTTTTAGTGGCCACCCTAGATTTCCTAGAAACCCTAGCCACTAGGCACAACCTTTGGTCAACCTTAGGGATGACTTCCCTATTGACCTTGGTCTTCCTAGACCTAGTTTGTGTTCCATAATCAAATGGAACACTATGGTAAGCCATCTTAGGCTTAGGTTTGTGACCCAAACCCTTCTTGCCCTTTGATGACTTTTGCTTCTTAGGTCCTAAGTGTTGACTTTGAGATTTTGACCTAGAAGTTTGACTAATTGACCCTTGCATTTGATTTTGCATAGCCTTAAGGGTCTTTTCAAGTTTTTCAAGCCTTGATTTTCAACCTCTAATTGCCTAATTGTTTTTTGATTAAATTCTTGGGCATGGGACTTTCTAGGCATATGTCTAGTCTATTTAGGGTTAAAACCTAGGTGCTCTCCTATTTTCCTAATTGATTCCCTAGGTAGAATATTTTTAGGGATATTAGTCCCAAATTTCTCCTTATTTCCTAAGTGGACATTCTTAACTCCTAAACAAAAATATTTGTTTTTATTAGCATGCTTTTCATAAATTGCAAGAGAGTTAAAATTCCTAGCATGCTTTTTAACATTTAAATTCGAAGATGCATTACTAAAATGTACCTTAGGGTTAGCTTTAGCTCCCCTACTTGTGATGCTTCTTCTTGGGTCTTTTTGTTCTCCCTAGGGCATTGGCTTCTATAGTGCCCCTTTGATGGCACTTGAAGCATACTACGTGCTCCTTGTTCTTTTGACTTTGGGGACCGGCATCCTTGACTTTTGGTGTCGGAGGAGACTTCTTGATCCTTTTAAAACACTTACTCTTGTAGTGTCCTTGCTCCCTACACTCAAAACATATTATATGTATTTTATTATTAATTGATATGTTTGAGTTACCTAGGGTGGTGGTGGAAGGTGCTGGAATTGGAGCTTTTTCATCTTGACCGAATGTGGAAGGCTCTTCTTGGGGTTGCTCCGGTGTAGATGTTCTAATCCCCTCCCCCTCAATCCTAGAGGTTGAGGTTTCTTCTAATTCTACCTCTTCCACCACTTCTTCCTCCTCGGATGTCAAACACTCCTCGACCTCCGAATCCTCACTTTCTTGTGAGGATGAGCTCTCTTTCTCATCCTCCTCATCTTCTTGGATTGAGTGAGGCTCTTCATGGAATTTTTCCAATTTGTTCCATACCTCCTTGGCGTCTTTACAATCCCCTATCTTGATCAAAATATCATTAGGGATTATAATAAGTAAAATACCCATTACCTTATTGTTGATGTTATAGTATCGGAGTTGTTCTTGACTCTAATTCTTCTTCTTGATTTTTCTTCCTTCTTCGTCTTTTGGAGTGTCAAAACCTACTAAAACACTAATCCAATTATCAAAGTCACACATTAGAAAATGCATCATTCTACCTTTCCAATACGCAAAATCTTCGCGGTCGAAGGAAGGCGGAACATTGATGTCGTCACCCAATCTCTCCTTGAATCCCATCTTGTTCCTCTAGCGTCTTGACTCTGGGTTTTTAATCCGTAGAAGAGCCCCGGGCTCTGATACCAATTGTAGGAGATTTGAGGCCGCTAGAGGTGGGGTGAATAGCGTCGCATAATGGTACGATGATGGAATTCTTTCGCATTTGATCGTCTACAATCTTGTTAGCACAGCAGAATAGTAATAACAAATAAATACAACAAGATACACAATCACAACACGGTCATATAACGTGGTTCGGAATTGAATGGTTCCTACTCCACGGATCGAGCTCTAAAGAGCTCTAGTGATGCACATGCACTCACTAATCACAAACAACTCCTTCTCGACACAAGTCGAAGGTGGAGAAACCTCGTACAAGGATTACACTAAGTAATACAAAAGATACAAGCTAATACAAGTAAGAAATACAATGCAAGTAAAGAAAAACACTTTACAAAAGCACTTTGGTTGCTTGATCTTTGGTTGCCTTGGACTAGCCTTGAAGGACTGGAAGAGCACCAATAATTCCCCTTCAAATCGCCCAAGAAAACCGTTGCTTGAGCCTTCCATGAACAGCTGCTTTTATCCTCCAAGGTGGATTTCCGCTGTGATCCGATTGCCATAAGTCACCGATCGCTAACATCAGAGTGTGAGACAACGGCTCAATCCACGTTGGACAAGTTCAGCAGTACTCTCTGATCACGATCGCGCCTATAGCCGATCGGCTACTACGGAGCATTCTATGCTCGCACTCTTGTGATCGCGCCATCCCTTAGCGATCGGCCATCGACATCGATCGACTACTCCAATGAGCGATCATTGCAGAGTAATCATTATCGAGAGCAATTTCAGCTCTTAAATGACAGTCGAACTCAAGTTGACTCACGGCAGTCGAACCGGCCATAATGTCAGTCGACTGCCATCCTCAAAAATGAGGTTTTAAACCAAGTATGGTTCCCCCACACTTGATAGACCACCCTTAGCCTAGACCTAAGCCTTCTAGCCACCTCCATCAGCCTCACGCCTCTCGGATCCCTCCAAGCCGTCCATGACTTGTTCATCCATCGTGCTTGCCTTCAGGTGCTTCCATCGGCTATGTCATGCTAATGGTGTATACACCGCCAAGTCACATTGGACTTACGCCGCCAAGACTCCGCTTGGACTTTACGCCGCCAACCATTGGACTTATGTTGCCAAGACTCCACCCTTGGACTTTATGCCGCCAATATCAAACCCCTTGGACTTCTCAAATGCCAAGACTCAAGCTTGGACTTTCCCTTGCCAACCCATGTTGGACATTCCATGCCAAGACCCATGCTTGGACTTCCCTTGTGCCAAGTACTCAAGACTTGGACTTTACCTTGCCAAGACTCATGCTTGGACTTTCCCATAATCACATGGTCAATCCCTAGTCAACCATCAAAGACTCCCTCGAGTCAAACTCGAGTCTGGTCAATTATAACCTGGGTCGATTGTATAAACAATCTCCCCAAAATATTAACCGACATCAATGTCAAGCATACTATGTCAAACCACTTTGTCAAACATCAAAACATCACTCGAGTCAAAACTCGAGTCTGGTCAATCGTGACCTGGGCCGATTGCACCAACAGACAAGTCATCATGACATGGCATTTGGTCAAGTCAAACTTGACCATTCATCTTCCACCTCATGTCAAGTCAAACTTGACCTCTTACCTCCCATGGTAGATCAAATCCAACCATTTGATTCAAGTCAATTTGATTTAATGAATCTCTATTCATTAGTTTAAATTGAGTCAATGAATCAAATCTAAATTAGACTCATTCAACACTTGAATCAAATTGAGTCCAACTCAATTAGTCAAATTAGGATTACTCTTAATCCAATTTGGTTCATCCCATGAACCTAATCCTCATGGTCCATCATATGAACTTAATCCCATGTAACGTTGGCAATGCTCCTACATCGATTTAGAAGCATAAGCAATGAGCAGTATCTAGCAACACATCATTGCTACCTAAGTTACAAGAATGTTGAGATCCAACACCACCTTTATGACTGCTAATTGTGACTCTCATAATATGTGACAATGTCCCTCTATCCTTGACATCTAGATTGACCAGTTGTGGCATAGACTGTGTCATCCTCTATACAATCTATATCTTGAACTCCAAGTAGACTCACTCTAATCAAATGAGCTCAATATCTCATATTGACTCATTTGGGCATGGCCATGCACTTAGTGGTCTCACTCTATCAAGAATCACGATGTCACTCCCGTCATACAGGAGGGATAGATCCCATTTACATCACTCACATCCCTCCGTATAATTTGTTACGTACCTAGTAATCGCCTTTATAGTCCACCCACTTATGGGTGACGTTTGACGAAGCCAAAGTATGCTACTCCTTATGTAGGGAACCATGGTGACTTAAGGTCCAAGGACTAATAGTCATACTAATAGTCACATGAGAAAGTATATGACACTCATATAACGATCCATGATAATTTCTCATGGCGGGTTATTCAGTATACATTCTCCAATGCATACCCATGTGTCAACTTGATATCTCATATTCATGACTTGTGAGATCAAGTCATCGAGTTGACCAACATGCTAGTCTCTTCGCATTAATATTGTCCTTGAATGTTAATACTTGACTAGGAATGATTAAGAGTAGTGTTCTCTATATCATCTCATTATCGATTCAACCAATCAATTGATATAGATAAGAACCTTCTACTCAAGGACTTTATTATACTTAGTTATTTTGCACCAATACAAGTAAGTATAATAAACATAAAGAAATGCCTTTATAAATATAGGATATGATACAACAAGTCCATACAACAATCATCACATGATTGGCTCTAGGGCTTTAACTAACACAGAGATAGGTTTGGTTCAACTCATTTGACTTGAACCTTTTGGTACTTATGTTATAGATGGGGTTCTCTAAGTCTAGAATGTAGAGTCCGTTCATCAGAGGTGCACTACAATATAACATATCATTTAAATAAACTGAACAACATTTGTTGTTTATTATAAATTAAAAGTCTTTCTTGTCTAAACAAGAAACTAAAATTATGTTCTTTGTAAGAGCAGGCACATAACAACATTCATCTAATTCTAGTACAAGCCCAGAGGGCAGAGATAGGAAATAAGTTCCTACAACAACAGCAACAACCCTTGCTCCATTGCCTACTCATAGGTCTACCTCGCCCTTTGTCAATGCCCTGCTATTTCTTAGCGCCAACACATTAGTACAAATGTGAGAAGCACATCCGATATCAAATACTCATGATGAAGAAATAGATAGATTGACTTCTATAATGTATATACCTGAAGTAGAAGTCTCACTTCTCTTCTTCTTAAGATATTCTAGGTATGCTTTGCGGTTACGCTTCCAGTGTCCAGCTTCCTTACTGTGTAAGAAAGTCCCTTCCTTGGCCACACCTCCTTTCGATTTCAGAGTCTTGTCTTTGCCCTTGGCTTGAGACTTTCCCTTGCCTTTCTTCTTTTGCACCATCAAAATGGAGTTAGGTTTTCCCTTCTTAAGGTTGAGCTCAGCAGTTCTCAACATGATAAGCATCTTAGGCAGTGGCTTATCGATTTCATTCATGTTGTAATTCATGAAAAATTAATTGTAGTTTTCTGGAAAGGATTGCAAGATCAAGTCAGTGGTCAGTTCTTGTCCAAGTGGGAATCCCAACCTCTGTAGGTTCTCTATGTAACCAATCATCTTGAGTATATATGGACCTTCGGGAGTCACATCTTGCACTGAAACAGTGCCTTAGAGATCTCGTATCTCTCGTTCCTTGCTTGTCCTTGATACAGTTGATGAAGATGTTCAACCATATCAATAGCATTCATGAACTCATGTTGCTTCTGAAGCTCAGAGTTCATGGTCGCGAGCATAAGGCATGACATATCTAATGCATCATCTTGATGCTTCTTGTAAGCATCTCGGTTAGCTCGTGAGGCAATGGCAGAAGGTGCTTCCAGAATGGGCTGCTCTAGGACATACAGTTTTCTTTCTTGTGTGAGAACAATTCAAATTCTCGCATCACCAGAAATTAGCTCCATTGAGCTTGTCCTTCTCAAAAGCGAGAATCAGGAGAGAGTGTTCATGTTTGGCGACATAGCAGCCAACATAAACAATACAGTAAAGTAAATATCATATTCCATTTATCATTTAATTAGGCCTTTAATTAAATGATGCTCCCACTGAATTATTGGCCTTTTGTAGAATCGAGTCATGGATGTGGTCAAACCACATTACTAGATTCATACAAACTAGCTATAATTCTCGTGGGATAAGATCGACACCATACTACACCTTGAGTTAGATTTGGCTAAATCACCCAAGACTTAGTATGATCGGTAGGTAATAAATTACCGATTACATCTCTATGCAACTCTTGTTTATAGGATCAAGATCCACATTTACAAAAGAACTTGAGTTAGCTTTGGCTAAATCGCCCATGATTCAGTGTAAATGTGATTTTATCCTATCTTTCCAACCGTTGGAATATGTCTATAGTTTTACTCGATCCAATTGAGTTAACTAGTTTCACTCAATCTAATTGAGCTTATTCTCACCCAAGCTGTGATAAGCGGGACCAAGATTGTCCCTCCGCACCCTACCATGATAATATGTGTTGCTCTGCTTTGGCGGATTCAACAACAACAAATGATCGAGATAGTGATGGGTATCAAAACTTGGTAGGCATTTCGAGTTGATTCGATTAAGATCTAATCTAATCGTGAATGTGTATCATATACGCATTAAGGCCTTAATTACCCTACACTAGCATACATCACATATATATATATATATATATATATACTATGCAATTAATTTGTGATGAGGTCATGGCCCTACTACGATCTTCTCAAGCCAATGAGAAGATCGGACGGTCAACCTAGGGTTAGCGGCTTCTTCAAGCGCCTCCTTTGACCGTCATGTGTCGTCGGCACCCTCCTCGTAACTCCGTCTACTAGTGGACCTTCCACCGCTTCATTTTTGTACATTACAAATATGAAACTCGAGTTACATTCGAGTTTAAAAACTATTTACAATAGGAATATAAAAGGAGAGGTACGATGCGCAGGTCGCATACCATATACAACATGTACAACACAAAAAATGACGCGCAAGCCGTATTATGAATTACAACATAATTTATCCAATCACATTAGGGTTCTTGGGCCATGACTATCACAGTATAATACATAATTCTAAATTATGTATTTTACATAAATTTCTATAATTTTCCTATCCTTTTTTTTCAGTTTTATGAGTCACATCTCCGCAACTATCCCGTTAAGCGATTTTCAGGCGCAATCGCAAGACAATGCCCCTTGTGGGGCTAGGGGCAGGGCCCCTTCTCACAAAATGAATCTTGCAAGTGTCCCATCTTGATCTTACAGTGCCTTAAGTTACTTTCCCAAAAGACTAAAGCGAGACTTCACCGTTTCGGAGAGTTTTTCTTAGTGGTTGAAGCCTACAAGTGTCCAAACAATTGTTGCTTCGACTCTACGAGAAAAATACTCACCTAATCCATAAAATTAGAAAAATTACAGAAACTTACAGATCTGTAATTTTTCATATCTAATACAAAAATTACAAAACTAAACACGTACATGCTTCGCACGTGGCTCTGATATCACTGTTGGACTATCCGAGCCGCAAAAACCGCCTTTTTCGTTGCGGAAACCTCGGAAGTCGGCCACGGATCCGTGTGAAGATTAACAAAAATAATACATGTACATGTCAAGAAAACTTAGATCTACCTTAGATCTAAATGATAAGAGTGTTACCCTTATAGTGACGCCCTTCGCATATCCCGTTCGTCCAAACACTTTGTTGAATCTCGAAGAGTGTCAAGTGCACACTCCTCTACAAGTATCCACACGAACGATAGGTGGAGAAGACAACTTAGAGTGTGCTAGCACTCTTAGAAGTCCACAGCAAGAAGGATGAGGGAGAGAGCTAAAGAGGAGAGCAAAGGAGGAAGAAGATGATCTAATCAATTCCCACTCACTAATACTCCTTAATGTGGTTGGTCACTTCATGGTGGTTTAAACCATGTATTACCAAGAGCCATGGCTCTTGGTCTTCCTCATGAGTTGGCACCCCATGATGTGTCAATGAATATGTGGAACATCATCATTGGCCGGCCCCATGCTAAGTCATCATGATGTGGCATTTGGTCAAGTCAAACTTGACCTCTTATCTCCCATGGTTGATCAAATCCAACCATTTGATTCGAGTCAATTTAATTTAATGAATCTATATTCATTAGTTTAAATTGACTCGATGAATCAAATCTAAATTAGACTCATTCACACTTGAATCAAATTGAGTCCATCTCAATTAGTCTAATTTGGATTACTCTTAATCCAATTTAGTTCATCACATGAACCTAATCCTCATGGTCCATCATATGAACCTAATCTCCATCTAATTGCCCTTTGTGTGTGACCCTTTAGGTTCTTGTAATATTGGCAATGCTCCTAAACCAATTTAGAAACATAAGCAATGAGCAGTATCTAACAACACATCATTGCTACCCAAGTTACAAGAATGTTGAGATTCAACATCATCTTTGTGACTACTAATTATGACTCTCACAATATGTGACAATGTCCCTCTATCCATGACATCTAGATTGACTAATTGAGGCATAGACCGCGTCATCCTCTGTACAATCTATATCTTGAACTCCAAGTAGACTCACTCTATGGGTATGGTCATGCACTTAGTGGTCTCACTCTATCAAGAATCATGATGTCACTCCCGTCATATAGGAGGGATAGATCTCATCTACATCACTCACATCTCTCCGCATAATTTGTTACATACCCAGTAATCGCCTTTATAGTCCACCTATTTACGGGTGATGTTTGATGAAGCCAAAGTGTGCAACTCTTTATGTTTGGAACCATGGTGACTTCAGGTCCAAGGACTAATAGTCATACTAATAGTCACATGAGAAAGTATATGACACTCATATAACGATCCATGATACTTTCTCATGGCGGGTCATTCAGTATACATTCTCCAATGTATACCCATGTGTCAACTTGATATCTCATATCCATGACTTGTGAGATCAAGTCATTGAGTTGACCTACATGCTAGTCTATTCGCATTAACATTGTCCTTGAATGTTAATACTTGTCTAGGAATGATTAAGAGTAGTATTCTCTATATCATCTCATTATTGATTTAACCAATCGATTGATATAGATAAGAACCTTCTACTCAAGGACGTTATTATACTTAGTTATTTGGCACCAATATAAGTAAGTATAATAACCATAAAGAAATGTCTTTAAATATATATAGGAATATGAAACAACAAGTCCATACAATAATCATCATATGATTGACTCTAGGGCTTTCACTAACAGCAAGATCAGCCACCCCAGGGCCGCACACGACCTGACCATGTGGAAACACACAGCCGTGTGGCGGCCCAGCAGATTGACGCGGCTAGGGTTTTTTCTTAATTTCGCAGCGATCTGACGTGATGTCTATATAAGGATGACTCCACCCAAACCCTACAGGAGAGGCACGATGGCTGGGACGACACACCGAAGCCCTAAAAAGCTTCGGAAACTCGCAACTGGGAGGAAGAACGCCGCCGGAGATCTAAGTTATGCACTTCAATGCCGGAGAGAAGGCCACATCAGTATTGTAACTTCTTGTTCTTGCATTTTATTTATGATTAATTTGAACATGAAAATGCCTTGTGATTCTCCTCTTCTATCTGTGGAGTAGTTTCTTCGATTCTAGGATTAGGGAGTAGCTTGTGTGCGTATGACATGTTGCTACAAATTGAATTCTATTTTTGAGTTTGAATTTGAAATTGGGATTTGTTTATACAAATATCTATGTGTATTGTTAGTCTGTCGACCCAGTCATAATAATCGACCAATCTAGTTTGACTCGAGTGATGTTTTGATGTTTGACATGGAAGTTTGACATCGATGTTTGACATGGATGTCTGATAATATTTTGGGGAGATTGTTGGCACAATCGACCCGGATTGTGATTGACCGGACTCGAGTTTGACTCGAGGGGGATTTTGATGGTTGACTGGATTTGACCATGGCAAGGAAAAGTCCAAGCATGAGTCTTGACATGGAAAGTCCAACATGGGTTGGCAATGAAAAGTCCAAGCATGGGTCTTGGCAAAGAAAAGTCCAAGCATGGGTCTTGGCATGGAAAGTCTAACATGGGTTGGCAAGGGAAAGTCCAAGCTTGAGTCTTGCCATTTGAGAAGTCCAAGGGTTTTGATATTGGCAGCGTAAAGTCCAAGCGGGAGTCTTGGCAGCATAAGTCCAATGGTTGACGGCGTAAAGTCCAAGCGGAGTCTTGGCAGCATAAGTCCAATGTGCCTTGGCGGTGTAGACATCATGCATGACATAGCGAAAGCACACAAGGCTGATGAATGAACAAGTCATGGATGACTTAGAGGGATCTGATAGGCACGAGGTTGACGGAGGTGGCTAGAAGGCTTAGGTCTAGGCTAAGGGTGGTCTAGCAAGTATGGGGGCACCAGACTTGGGTTAAACCTCATGTTTGAGGTGTGACAGTCGACTGGTGCCTTATGGCAGTCGACTGGTGTGAGTCAACTAGGGTTTGACTGTGCGAAGTGTCCCAATAGTCGACTGCCAAAGGTGGGTAGTTGACTACTATCTCTAGCAGTCGACTGATCGTGTGATCAGTCGACTGGTGCTCAAGAATTCGGACACAGAATGGAGTCGAGACTCGACTGCGGAGGTTAGCAGTCGAGTGAAGGCTCCGTCAGTCGACTGATGGGTATAATCAGTCGACTGATGTCCTATCCATTGGATTTTTCCAACGTGGATTACACCGTTGTCTCACAACAACAGTTTCATCAGTCGACTGATGGTCCTGAGCAGTCGACTGATCGGCGATTTCCAACCCAGGTAGAAGCTTTAAAGGGAGCTCCTGGAGGTTGAAATCTTTGCCGATTCTTGAGAGTTTTTGGGGTGATTTGTTGTTGCAAATTAGGGTCTCCAAGTGCAAATCAAGCAATCAAAAGCTAAGTGTTGTAAAGTTCTCTTTACTTATCTTTCATATTTATATTGTATCGTGCTTGTATTTGTTTCTTACTATTGTAAGATCATTTGTACGAGATTTCCCCACCTCCGACTTGTGTCGAGAAAGAGTTATTATTGATTAGTGGTGTGTGGTCGCATCGCTAGAGCTCGTTCGAGCTCGATCCGTGAAGTATGAACCATTTGGTTCCGAACCACGTTATATTGTTTTGTTCTTTTGTGTTTATCTATTTTATTATCTGTATATTCCGCTGCGTACTAACGTGTTGTAGACAAGCGCACGATCGAATTCCATCACGCAACAAATCAACGCTATTCACCCCCCTCTAACGGTCAACATTTCTTCTACATGTATTTGGTTTTCTATCTACTGTGCTTAGGCGATATGAGGGGTGACAACCCTCATATCTATGATTTAGGGGATTTATACAAGGAACCTAGGGGTAAACTTGATCTCCTGTAACTATGGGTAGAAGGATGTGATAGAACTGGAAACGGTTCGTTGCACTGATTGATTTGGCATCTTCGTACCGCTTATCCCGTCCTTGAAAGGCAGATAGCTCCCAATAGATGCAGTGGCTCATCGGGAGTGTATGATGTCCCTTCCACAAGACCATAGTTAGATTTTAGACAACGCCCAGTTGATAGCATATTTTTGCGACACACAAGTGAAACCGAAGTCCTAGAATCCCTTCTAAAGATCTCGCAGCAAGCTCCTTTCTTCCTCCGTGTGACACCGTACTAGAGTTTAGTCCACCGACAACCCTCGCAATCGCAGCCCTTTAGATTTGACTTCCGAACAATAACTCCACTAAATAAATCGATACTCGAATCTCAATCCCTGTGGGATCGATAATCTTTTATTACTTGACCACATCCGTGCACTTACAGGCGTTGAGCGCGCGCTTCGAGTCCTCGACAGTCTCCATCGCGAGATTTGAAGTCGCGTTCGTGTACATCAATAACCAAAGTCAAAGCGGAATACACCAACAATAAAAAAATACAAAGACTCAAATACATGCATATCGGTACGACTTTGACACAACAAGAAAACATGATCGAAACCAAATACATAACAACATAACCGATTACCAAACAACGGAAACAATATAGGATAAAAAAACCAAAACATACAATTTAAAATATACAACACCAATATGGATTACAATCTAAATACAAGAGGCGAGACGAGATCAGCTGGCGGAGCTCCGAGCATCCAAGGAATCTTCTACCTGTTATCTGGGCGACAAGAAAACCCAGAGTCTGTGGTGGTGAGTATAAAACTCATCGGTAATATGCAAGATAGTGCATGATCAACAACTAAGATATAAAGGGCAACAGATATATAAATGGAGATGAACAGATATATATAGATGGAGATCAACGGTATACAGTCGTAGAGGAGATAACAAACAACTATCAGTGTAAATCTAAACAGAGCATAAACCACCAACTGATCAACTGTACATAATGTAATGTACTGACATACCTGAATGGTACGCAATGACACAACCTAAATAACCTGAACAAATATACAACAATATAGCACGTACGATGGGATAGAGTAAAACTACCTCTGTATTTAATACACAATCTTGTGAACATAGTAACAACAAATACAACAACATACCTGATCCAACCTACTCAGCATCAAGGTACTGGTCAAATACATACAACCGTCCGGTCAAAGTCATACACTGATATCCCACACACAATAGTATACTTAATGCAAATAACATGCAAGATGATGTACAATCAAATGCAGCAAACATAACATAAACAAATGCAACAATACAACAAGCATATATATAGACTATATCTATATATACTGCTCACACTCACACACACACATATATATATATATACATACATAAATATACGTATATGTATATATGCAAATGCCCTCACACATGGCAATGCAAATGCATGGTCATGCATGCACACCCCACTCGCTACCACAACCCCAGTGTGGCCTAGGTGGCACGACATGACAACTGTCCCAACTCAACAACAACCACTACTCTCGAGTGGCCGAGTGGGCAGTATGAATAAGTAGCGATAAGCTAAAGAGCTTCAGGGTACACAATGGGGGGTCCCTACTGCTGGTCACTCCGACTGACACTATCCATGAGTGGTCGAGTGCCACACACCTAGGACAACTGCACTCAACTCCAACTACCACTATCAATAGTGGTCGAGTGCGGCACCACAGATGATCTACCCTCACACCAGTTACTACTACCATGAGTAACCGTGGAGGTCAAATGACTGATGACCCTCTCAACCACAAGGGAGACCAAGTCGCCAACATGCGTGTAAATAACATAAATGCACAACCAACATATACAGACATACACAACACACTCTCCATCCAACAGTTAGTCGTACACAACTAACAATTGACCATGCTAGGACCTCCAGTCCATAGCGACACACTATTAACAACACACACTACCATGTATAGACATATGATCATATAACGAAGGTGAGATGATACAACAATCTACTCTACATTAAGGACATCACACATCCCCGGATGATTGTTCCTGATGACACGAGTTAAATCAACAACCAGACTCAGCTACATACCCATGGTTAAGCATCTAAAGATCCACCTACCATAGCATTGGTAATTTATAACAATGATGAACGATATATAATAACAAAGTAAATCTCAAAGTGCAAAGACTTAAGTATCAAGCACTGAATAATATGAGTGGAGTCAAGGTACAATATCAACCATGTAGAAACTCATGCACTAAGAAAAGTCAATTACGACAAAGGGTAGAATATTACACACGATATGCAGTTCATGCTAACCATCTACACGTTAAGAATCTATCACAATCAAAGTCCTGCAGATAAAACATACAAACATAACTAAATACTAATATAATCAATCTATACGAATAGGAATCTAACTCAATCCAAATCCCAAATCTTACCAATAGAACAACACCATTCACTAACTATTAATCATTGTTTCAACTACAACATCAACTATAATTATCATACCATAATTGTAATTCAACCCAAATTTACACTTACCCTGCTTACCATCACCTGCACAACTCCCCACTAAACTTAGGAACCCACATATCAACCCCACAGTTGAATTAACAACAAATGATCCCAACTAGCAACCTTCACAAGTAACTTGCTATAACAACCTCACCAGCAAAATAAATGGCAAAATCAATCTTTAAGCACAACACCTAAATTACAGCTTTCCTATACTGCATGTAAATCCATCATTAATACCATTACCACTATAAAAAAAACAAGATTTGATTGCAAAAACCATAACCCATCCAAATTTACTTACCAAGAATCCAATATCACAGCTAGGTGAAGAGAAATAAGCCTCCCAAAGGCCTGTTCACAGCTTCAAATCCATCACCCTACCGTTGAGCTACAAGGGTAGCATTCATCAACCTTAATCAAACCAACTGTAGACAAATCCTAATACCAATACCCATCACGCCTGAAATCACAGATTTAAACATCAAATGCAGATAATGGTAATGGCAGCTGACAATGGCACTAAGGACAAGCAGCAGGCGGGGTAAAGGGCAGTGGAAGGATCACTGGTGATGGAAGAACGAGAATGGCGATGCTCACGGTGGCAAGGTCGAGTTCGCAATGGATGCAAACGATGAAAGGGAGGACAACCTCCTTACTACCATTCAAATCTAAAGAAAACAGAGCTGTTAGGGCAATCTCTTGCCGTAATATGGTTTTGATGGTGTGGCAAAGGGTTTAAGTTAGTTTGATATGTTGATGTGATATGTGCGTTGTGTTGGTGCAGTGGGCACCAAAGTCGAACCGGTATTTTGATTATGGCAAAAGGCTCAATAGTTAAGGGTATATTTGTTATCTTACGAGCTCAATTAAGTGTGCAGAAATGCTAAAGTTGAGCGGAAGGTCTGCGACACCCGGTGGGAACCGAGGTGGTCGGGCAACGCCAGAGGGACTTCGGAGGAAGCCGAGGTACTCGGGTGAAGACCGGAAGCGAGGCTACAAGGTAAGCTCGTGTGAAAGCGAAGCAAGGTCGTTAAGCGTAGATCCGACCCAATACCTCCAATGGAAGGTCTAGGTCGAGATCAGATGGTTAGAACCATCGTACTTTATATTTTAAGCTAACTTGTACTGCAGTCCAAAACCCTTTGACTACAGTCAACTGCTAGTCAAGTTCCAGCCTCGAGAAGAGCTCAAACTTTAAGGGGGTGAATTTGGACTTGACT
The DNA here is from genome assembly GCA_025175895.1 of Wurfbainia villosa. NCBI lineage: Eukaryota > Viridiplantae > Streptophyta > Magnoliopsida > Zingiberales > Zingiberaceae > Wurfbainia > Wurfbainia villosa. The sequence goes on along the minus strand of CM045988.1, from coordinate 2,885,143 downwards.
CGTGTTTTGGTACAAAGGGTGATGTGGCATCAAGGTGGACATCCAAACCATCACCAAGCTTCCTTGTGGTGGACGCCCAAAATAAGGTGAGTTGGCACAAGATGGTTGGCTCCCATGATGTGGCACAAGTTGAATGGCTCCAACAAGTTGGCGCCCAAGGAGGTTGGAGGTGGCACAAGGTGGTTGGATGAAACACCTCATCCTTGAGTTGGCGCACAAGAAGGTTGGAGGTGGCACAAGGTGGTTGGATGAAACACCTCATCCTCAAGTTGGCGCCCAAGGAGGTTGGAGGTGGCACAAGGTGGTTGGATGAAACACCTCATCCTTGAGTTGGCGCACAAGAAGGTTGGAGGTGGCACAAGGTGGTTGGATGAAACACCTCATCCTTGAGTTGGGATAAGAACCTCACCTTGGACACTACCTATGTCTAAATTCATAGATCAATATCCATAAATAGACATGTTCACTCAAGCAAAGACAATAAAAAGAGCTCTCAACACTGGCCGTAACGCCGCTACTACTACTCACATTTGCTACGACGGCGCCACGACAACGAAAGCTACATCTTCTACTTATAAGAGTTGTCGGTATATTTATTTAAGTTCTACTTCTTTAAATTGTCTTTGTGCTTTAATCGTAACAAGGAAAGGGGGAGTGTCCCTTTGCCTTGATTTATTTTTGTAATCGTTGCTCCTACCTCCAACGAGGAGGAGTGGTTTTAGTGAATTGCCCTCCGTACGTGATCAAGGATCACTAGGGCCGTGGATTAGCAATCGAAAGATTGTGAACCACGTAAAAATATCTTGTCTACTTTATATTTCATTTGTGCATTCTCTACTTGCTTTTACTTATTGCAAAAGTTTTTAACGACATCGTATCGCTATTCACCCCCCCCCCCTCTAGCGACACTTTCGATCCAACAATTGGTATCAGAGCCGGGGGCGCTAAGATTCGGTGAAACCACCAATCTAGCTTTGTTTTTCTTTTTTTTTACAGATTTTTTATTTATTTATTTCTGTTTTCGTATAATTATTTCACTTGCTTATCTTCTCCTACATATAGAATTGCATTAGAGGCTTTAGGATCCGGATAAGGTTGTCCTTCGGGTTAGATCCCGAGTAAGGTTGTCCTCCGGAACTTCAACGACATTTGCATTTGATTGTTTATTTCTTTTTGCAAGTTACATTTTATATATCTTTTTACTTCCCTTTACTAATCCAAGACGAAAGTCTTGGAATATTCTTTCCGTGTGTGTTTTGCAAGATTCTTTCGTTCTTCTTCTTGTTTTAAATGGCCCATCTCGAAGGGTTTAGCACCGCCTTGACCCCGTTTTACAACGGTAATGACTTTCCTTATTGGAAGGGTCGGATGGAATGCTTTCTTAAAACCCAAATCGAGATGTGGATCGTAATCCAAACCGGTTTCACACTTCCTAATGAAGATGGTGAATCTTTGGGTTACGATCAATGGTCAAATTCCATGAAAAAACAAGTAGAAGCCGATGCCAAGGCAACTCAAATCTTGCAATGTGGGTTGTCCAAGGAAGAGCTCAACCGCGTCGGCCCCTTCATTAGTGCAAAGGACTTATGGACCAAGCTAGTGGAACTACACGAAGGCACCGACGACACGAAGGTATGTAAAAGAGATTTACTTTTAAATAAATTGTATAACTTGAAAATGCAGGAAAACGAGACCACAACTCAACTACATGCTCGTATCCAAGACATCGTCAACCAACTCCATGCCATCGGACAAAAGGTCGAGAATCGCGACCTTATCAGGTATTCTCTTAACTCGTTTCCTAGGACCACCTTGTGGGCATCCATGGTCGATGCCTACAAGGTCTCCAAGGACCTTTCTAAAATTAGGTTAGGCGAATTGTTTTGAACTTGAATTACATGAGCAAACTAACGTGGTCCGTGCCGAGAAGAGTATTGCGTTAGTTGCGTGTTCCAAGAAGAAGAAGCCCCCAAGCAAGCCACCCTCGGAGGAAGAAGGCGATATCCAAGCTCTAATGGCTAAGCCGACCGAGCACGACTAAATCAAGAAGAGTCCGAGTCCGAATCCGATGATGAGCTTCCATTCAAGACAAGCCACGGATCCGTATCCGGTTCAAAAGAATCATTAAGGGTAAGTCGGTCGTTACTTAATACTTTGTATGGTGCAATTAAATTTTTAAATAAGAAACTAGCTAAGTCCGAGTCCAAGGTCGAGACCCTAATTGAGGAGGTTAACCTCCTCAAACATGAGGTCTCTAACCTCTTCGACTACTCAGATTCAAGAGGAGGACTCAACTCAAGTTGAAAAGCTTGAAGTTGAGAACTCGCTTTGAAAACACAAGTCAAGACCTTAGGAACACGTTGGAAAGGTTCACTTTGGGATCCAAGGGACTTGACCTCTTACTTGGATCACAAAGGGCCGTGTACAACAAGGCCGGACTCGGGTTTAACTCAAATACAACCAATAAGTCATATATGTCTATAGTAAACCAACATAAGAAAAATATCCAAGCATGGGTCCCTAAGACCACTTTGATTTCAACTTTAGGATCTAACATGTATTGGGTTCCCAAGGACCAAATTCACTATGTGAATAGACCCACTCGATTCAATGGTCCAGGGGAGCCAATACAAAATGTATTTTGTTAAGTCTTAGAAATTGCATGCTTAGTTTTTCCTTTATTTTTAGAATGGTTAGATAGGACTCATAACCAACTAAAATCCTGCGAAAAGATTGAGCCTCGGGGAGCCTCTTTTCAAAAATAAATCAACTAAAATCCTACGAAAAGATTGAGCCTCGGGGAGCCTCTTTTCAAAAATAACTAGTTAGACCAAGATGTAGTCTCAAGTAAGTCGAGTTATCAATTTCTTGAAATTAGCTTTGTCTAAGGAAGTGGTCGTTGTTCCGATCAAAGAAGGCCTCGTGCCTCGCCACGACACGAAGCTAATCTCTTGAAAAGATTACTTGATGAGCTTAGACTAAATCCGAATCTAACCTAATGTTGGTTAATTTAAATTCATTAAAATTAATCAAGTAAAATTGAAAGTCATCTCACAAGAATACATACATAGGAATAACATGTTTTGATCATGTAGATATTGGTGAGATGATTTAGGTTTAAAACTTACAAACAACCCTTTAGTAATTCCATTGATCCTACACATAAGAGTCGAAGAAACCATTAATATAGTTTTCGACGAAGGACACGAACCTGCTCAATCCTTAACAAAACCAACTAGCAAATCAACTTATAGCGAACCCGACTGATCTTGAACTTGAATCTCGCCCTAACCCAAGTCATCCTATCGACCAAGTGATAGATGACTCTAACCCAAGTCAAACTAGAACTCACCCAAGTCATCCTATCGACCAAGTGATAGATGACCCTAACCCGAGTCACACTAAGACTCAAACAAATCATCCTATCAATCAAGTTATAGGTGATCCAAATTTATGGGTTCGAACTAGAGCTTCATATCGAAACCTTAGTCAAATCTCGTTAATTTCCAAAATCGAACCCAAAACTATTGAACAAGCACTTCTTGATCCCGACTGGATTATTGCTATGCAAGAAGAGCTAGCTCAATTCACTAGAAATGAAGTCTGGGAATTAGTACCACCACCTAAAGAAAAATCAATTATTGGAACAAGGTGGGTATTTCGAAATAAACTTGATGATAAAGGTGAAGTAGTTAGAAATAAAGCTAGGTTAGTCGCAAAAGGGTTTAGTCAAGTCGAAGGTTTAGATTACGATGAGACCTACGCCCCGTGCACTAGAGTCCATCAGAATGTTGTTAGCATATCTTTGCACATCGAGGTTTTAAATTGTTTCAAATGGATGTCAAGTCAGCATTTTGAATGGATACATTAAGGAAGAAGTTTACGCTACCAACCTCCCGGATTCAAAATCTAGATAAACCTGACCATGTCCTTAGACTTAAGAAAGCCCTATATGGACTCAAACAAGCCCCAAGAGCTTGGTACGAAAGGCTTTCGATCTATCTTAAGTCCAAAAGGATTCAACCAAGGTTTAGTCGACCCAACCTTATTCGTTAAAACCGTAGGAAAAGAAATCTTTATAGCCCAAATCTATGTAGATGATATAATTTTGGAACTACCAACTCGATCTCGCTAAACGAATTCATCTCACTTATGGAAAGTGAATTTGAAATGAATTTAGTGGGAGAGTTAAGTTTCTTCTTAGGTTTTACAAATTAAACAAACTAAAGATGGAATATATTTACATCAACAAAAATATACTAAGGACTTAATAAATCGATTTGGAATGCAAGATGCTAAAATAATCAATACACCTATGGCAACTAATGTTAATATAACGAAGATGTAGAAGGAAAACCCGTTGACCTAAAATACTATAGGAGCGCAATAGGAAGTCTCCTATACTTAACCGAGCCGACCCGACATTTTATTGCGGTAAGTATGTGCGCAAGGTTACAAACCTGTGCCAAGGAGTCTCACCTAACCCTAGTCAAGCGTATCCTTAGATATCTAAAGGGCACGCTAAACGTAGGTATTTGGTACCCTAGATCTACCGAGTTTAATCTAATCGGCTACTCCGACTCCGACTATGCGGTAGTAAACTCGATAGAAAGAGCACAGTGGTTGTTGTCAAATCCTCGGCTCGAGTCTAGTGAGTTAGTGCGATGAGGAAGCGACATTGCGTTGCCTTATCTACCACCGGAATACGTTGCGATGGGTGAGTGTGTCTCTCAACTCCTGTGGATGAAGCACACTCTCCAAGACTTTAGCTTAATCTTTAACAACATTAAAAGTTAGGTATGTGCATAATAGAGTAGGATTTAAATTTTTCTATATATGTACTCTATTTTTGCTTCTTTTTATGAAATTAGCCTAAGTCTTACCTTAGAAATCATATTGGGAACTTGCTTGGACTTACAAACCCTAAAATATATTTACAAACTTTTTGAGTTAAGGCAAAAGGGGGAGAAAGTCACAAAAGTAAGGAAGAAAGTAAACAAAATTATTACCTTTTATATTAAGTAATTCCGTTTACTTAAGCAACTATTAAGGGGGAGTAAAAATTATTTTTCAAGAACTCACCTTCGGTCAAGGGGGAGGTTACCTCAAAGGGGAGAACTTGAAACAATAATATTTCTCACTCATGCTTAATCTTTATGCTAGCTCATTCATGCTTAATCATTATGCTAGCTCATTCATATTTAATCATTATGCTAGCTCATTCATATTTAATCATTATGCTAGCTCATTCATATTTAATCTTTATGCTAGCTCATTCATACTTAATCATTATGCTAGCTCATTCATATTTAATCTTTATGCTAGCTCATTCATGCTTAATCATTATGCTAGCTTCTTTATGTATGCTTAATTTTCCTTAACTTTGTGTAGGTTTGCCATGAATCAAAAAGGGGGAGATTGTTGGTGCAGTGGGCACCAAAGTCGAACCGGTATTTTGATTATGGCAAAAGGCTCAATAGTTAAGGGTATATTTGTTATCTTACGAGCTCAATTAAGTGTGCAGAAATGCTAAAGTTGAGCGGAAGGTCTGCGACACCCGGTGGGAACCGAGGTGGTCGGGCAACGCCAGAGGACTTGGAGGAAGCCGAGGTACTCGGGTGAAGACCGAAGCGAGGCTACAAGGTAAGCTCGTGTGAAAGCGAAGCAAGGTCGTTAAGCGTAGATCCGACCCAATACCTCCAATGGAAGGTCTAGGTTTCGAGATCGGATGGTTAGAACCATCGTACTTTATATTTTAAGCTAACTTGTATCTGGTCAAAACCCTTTGACTACTGATCAATTGCTAGTCAAGTTCCAGCCTCGAGAAGAGCTCGAACTTTAAGGGGGTGAATTTGGACTTGACTCGTGTTTTGGTACAAAGGGTGATGTGGCATCAAGGTGGACATCCAAACCATCACCAAGCTTCCTTGTGGTGGACGCCCAAAATAAGGTGAGTTGGCACAAGATGGTTGGCTCCCATGATGTGGCACAAGTTGAATGGCTCCAACAAGTTGGCGCCCAAGGAGGTTGGAGGTGGCACAAGGTGGTTGGATGAAACACCTCATCCTTGAGTTGGCGCACAAGAAGGTTGGAGGTGGCACAAGGTGGTTGGATGAAACACCTCATCCTCAAGTTGGCGCCCAAGGAGGTTGGAGGTGGCACAAGGTGGTTGGATGAAACACCTCATCCTTGAGTTGGCGCACAAGAAGGTTGGAGGTGGCACAAGGTGGTTGGATGAAACACCTCATCCTTGAGTTGGGATAAGAACCTCACCTTGGACACTACCTATGTCTAAATTCATAGATCAATATCCATAAATAGACATGTTCACTCCAAGCAAAGACAATAAAAAAAGAGCTCTCAACACGCCGTCGTAACGCCGCTACTACTACTCACATTTGCTACGACGAAGTGCCGCCGACAACGAAAGCTACATCTTCTACTTATAAGAGTTGTCGGTATATTTATTTAAGTTCTACTTCTTTAAATTGTCTTTGTGCTTTAATCGTAACAAGGAAAGGGGGAGTGTCCCTTTGCCTTGATTTCTTTTTGTAATCGTTGCTCCTACCTCCAACGAGGAGGAGTGGTTTTAGTGAATTGCCCTCCGTACGTGATCAAGGATCACTAGGGCCGTGGATTAGCAATCGAAAGATTGTGAACCACGTAAAAATATCTTGTCTACTTTATATTTCCGCTGTGCATTCTCTACTTGCTTTTTACTTATTGCAAAAGTTTTTAACGACACCGTATCGCTATTCACCCCCCCCTCTAGCGACACTTTCGATCCAACACGTTGAAGTCGTGCAGGACTTAGTAATTCGCACATGGAGCCGTGGCGAGTTTCACATCTCATGACTCGTGCCTTGAGTCGGTGAAGGATAGCTTTGCGGAAGCCGTGCGCTTGGAGCATCCGAGGGACCGCCGGACGAGAAGCTTGGAGTGAAGCCGGAGGAAGTAGACTTCGAGGCAAGAGACGCGAAGGAGCATTGCAGAGTCGTGCGCCTGATGCTGCCGAGGGACGTGGCCGAGAACGAAGAGAACTTCAAAGGCGAGGGACTCCGAGAAATGAGAGTGAGCGATTGTAACCCGGGGAAGGGTAGCTCTTAGGTGAAACTTGGCCATTTGGCCAAGTGTCGGATGGGTTTTCCCGACACCAGTCGACTGCCATGTCATGGCAGTCGACTGCTCTGAGTCGAGTGAGTTCGACTGGTATACGATCGATCAGATTGTGGCGGCCGCAGGCCATACGTGGGTAGTCGATCCAAGACCATCGATCGGCTAAGGCGGCGATTGGTGATCAATAGGGTTTCGCCACATATCACCGCTTCGTAGCCGATCGGCGATCGACTACGGAGGCGGCCGATCGTGATGAGGTCCATCGATCGCCAAGAGTTCCGTTGGACTACAACGGTCGGGATCCGACGTGTTCGGAGGTCGCTAGTGGAGCCAAGGGCGGTCGATGGCGGCCAACGGAAGAAAACAGCCTCTCTATAAAAGAGAGGGTGTAAGCCTGAGAGGCTAATTCTTATGCTCTAAGTGATCTTCCTAGTGCCCCACAAGCTACCTCCACCTGGCTTGGTGCAAAGGAGAGACCATTTAGTGGATTGGTTTAGCGGAGTGATTCACCGAGACGAATCGGGGACCGTGGATTAGCGGCGTGGCCGTGAACCACGTTATACATTCTTGTTAGCGTTTGTTTTATTGTATTTCTATTTGCTTGTCTTTATAGTCTTCGCTTGCGCTAATTAGTTTTGTAGGCGAGCAATTCCGTCAGCGAAAGGGCTATTCACCCCCTCTGGCCACGTGCGATCCCCTACAAGTGGTATCGGCGAGAAAGCTTGTCGAGGACTAACCGCCACAACAAGCAACTTTTAAAATGGCTGGCTCTAACATCCATCCTCCGAAGTTTGAAGGAGAATTCGCTTGGTGGAAGAAGCGAATGGAGGTATTTTTCGAAACGGATTTTGATATAATGATTACAATGGAATCCGGTTTCGTTTTGCCTAGGGATGAAGAAGGGAAGCCAATAGAGAAATCTAGGTGGACCAAGAGGCAAAGAGAGGAGCACCTTGCAAACTCCAAAGCCAAGCACCATCTCTACAATGTGCTCCCTCAACAAGAGATCAACCGAATAGGAGAATGCCTAAGCGCCAAGGAGATGTGGGAGAAGCTAATTGAGCTTCATGAAGGCACATCCGAGGCAAAGCTAGCAAGGAGAGACCTCCTCCGCTCCCAATTATCCAACATTAAATTAGAAAAGGGAGAAAAGGTAATTTCCTTACATTCTCGTTTCAAGGAAATTATAACCGGTTTGTCAAGTGTAGGTGAAAATCTCTCCAACCGGGATATGGTAATGAAGGCCATAGATGCTTTTCCCCGGTCCTCAAAGTGGAGCTCCATGGTGGACTCATTCTATATCTCAAAGAATTTAGAAGTGAGCACCTTGGAGGAGTTCTTCTCAACAATGGAACTCCACGAAACTAGGCTTGAAGGAATACTAGAGGAGCCTAGAATTCAACCCTCAAGAGGAGTGGCTTTGATGGAAAACAAGGGGAAGAAGAAGATGGAAGTCCCCTCCTCCTCATCCGATGAAGCCTCCTCCTCCTCCATGGATAGCACCGAAGAAGCCTATATAGTAAGGAGGGTAAGACGTGCCTTTAAGAATTTTAGATTTGATAAATCTAATGATAGGAATAGAGGACCAAGGGGGAAGGTCATATGCTACAATTGCCAAGGAGAAGGGCACATAAGGGATAATTGTCCCCTCCTAAACAAAAGCAAAGAAGAAAAGAAAAAGAAGGAAGAAAAGAAGAAGAAAAAGGGGAGCAAGAAAAAGAAGGAAGAGGAGAAGAAGACAAAGGAAAAGGGAAAGGCTAAAGCTCTCAAGGCAAGGACTTGGGATGATCCATCCTCATCCTCCTCATCATCATCAGATGAGGAGAATGCCTTTGTCACCAATTTGGCCTTGATGGCCTTTGATGACTTGGATTGCTCTTCCTCCGAAAATGAAGGATCAAGCTCAAGAGGAGAGAGCTCAAGTGAAGGGGGAGCTTCTACATCCTCATCATCCGAAGAAGAAGAAGAAGACATGGAAACTATGGTAACAAATGCTTCTCCTAAGAAAATAGTTTCCATAATCTCTAGTTTAACTAAGGACTTATTTGGCATGAAAAAGAAAAATAAGAGCATGCTAGATAAAATTAAGGATTTAGAAAATAAGCTAGAAAATGCATGCTTAAATGATAATATTTCTTCTAGCTTAGATGATGCATGCTCACATGACCTTTATGTGCCATTAGATGTTAGTGATGCATGTATAAATGAAAATAGGGCCTTAAGGGAAAAGGTAGATTATTTAACCAAAGCCCTAGAAAAATTCACTATTGGCTCCAACACCTTAAATATGATCTTAGGGAGTCAAAGAGCTAGTTTCAACAAGAAAGGCCTAGGATACAAAGAAAAGAAAAATGAAAAGGCCTATAAATGCCTAATAGCTAGGGGACAAGATAAAAAGAAAGTAATTGCTAGGAAATGGATCCCCAAGGAGTATTTAGTGAACTCAATAGGAAAGAATTTATTTTGGGTTCCAAAATCCATCCTTAAGGGTTAGAAAACCCCTAGGGTAGTCAACCATATGAACTTGACCTATATCATATTTTGGTTGACTTAGGATGACGGGACAACATTTTTTAGATAGTGTTGGGTGATGATAACGTGCCCATAAATAGGTAATAATGCTTAAATCATAATGATTAGTGTAATTGTTACACATATGTACAATCATGATTTATGATTTATGATATTGGGCACATCATCATGAGAAATAGGTTTAAATCATGCTTTAGGTGATAATTTGTTTATTATCATCGTAAAATACCTAATGCATGACTATTATTTGATGGATACATGAGTTTCATGATCATAATGTGAAATTAAATCATATATGTCATTATGATCATGTAGGTTGTTAGGTTGATATTTAACCATGATAGAATTGCATGAATATATTGGTTAAGTATATACAAATACCCCCTAGGATGCATCTCACACTCACTATAGGCTAACTTGATTGCAAACTTAGCATGGGTGAGATGTTAGGATGATACAAATGTCCACTAATGCCTATGGCATTTAGATGGTCATTTAAAGTATCAACATAGCAATAATAGACCAATCATGGGGAAAGCTTATGTTTAATTCATAGACATATTGCCCAAAGATCATGATTGGATATTTCATAAGTTTTCAAAACAATTTCTTATTTTAAAATACATGTATTCATGTTTTGAAACAATTTGATGCAAGACTAGGTGTTAAAATGGATACTCTTATGATCAAAAACCTAGTAGTTTTTAAAGCTTTTGGATTTTTGGCAAATATGTGGAAATATAATGATTTTTTACAAAAACATATTTTTTCACTGATATATATACTTAATAGAAATATGTTCCTCAAATTTCATGATTTTTTGAATTTTCTGGAATTTTTAATGCATTTTTGAAATTCGCCCAGAAAATCAAAAATTCGGATTCCTTTGTGCGGTCATTGCCATCTTGATAGCGATCATTGGTGGCTATAAATCAGAAAATTCAGTTTGTAAACCTACAACAAGTGGTAGACATATACTTGATGCCATCAACAAGTGGTACCCAATTTTAAATCAACTTGTCATATTTTCCCTCCATTATACTTGATGCCATGAGCTTATAACTTAGTGTTAATTTTTTTTTTTTTTTGATGGTGTCAAAGGGGGAGAAATAATTATGTTTAAGTTAATTATTTTAGGGGGGAGAAATATATTTTAGGGGGAGAAATATATGATAGGGGGAGAAAATTTGCATAGAGAGTTTCATGGATTAAGGGGGAGTTGCATGTTGTTATATCATGTTTATCTTTACATGCTTTCTTACCTTAGAATTTATATCAAATGTTTTTACCTAACTTAAACGGATTGCCACACATCAAAAAGGGGGAGATTGTTAGGGCAATCTCTTGCCGTAATATGGTTTTGATGGTGTGGCAAAGGGTTTAAGTTAGTTTGATATGTTGATGTGATATGTGCGTTGAAGTCGTGCAGGACTTAGTAATTCGCACATGGAGCCGTGGCGAGTTTCACATCTCATGACTCGTGCCTTGAGTCGGTGAAGGATAGCTTTGCGGAAGCCGTGCGCTTGGAGCATCGAGGAACCGCCGGACGAGAAGCTTGGAGTGAAGCCGGAGGAAGTAGACTTCGAGGCAAGAGACGCGAAGGAGCATTGCAGGCCGTCTTTGATCTTCTAGGGGCGTGGCCGAGAATGAAGAGAACTTGGCGAGGACTCAGAAATGAGTGGCGATTGTAACCCGGGAAGGGTAGCTCTTAGGTGAAACTTGGCCATTTGGCCAAGTGTCGGATGGGTTTTCAGACACGCGATCATTGCCATGTCATGGCGATCGCTCAATCAGTGAGTTCGGATGGTATACGATCGCCCGATTGTGGCGGCTGATCGCCATACGTGGTAGTCGATCGCCAAGACATCGATCGGCTGAAAAGCGGCGATCGGTGATCAATAGGGTTTCGCACATACCGCCGTAGCCGTAATGCCAGGCGACTACGGAAGCGGCGATCGGATGAGGTCCATCGGTCGGCCAAGAGTTCCGTTGGACTACAACGGGTCGGGATCGGAGTGTTCGGAGGCGTTGTAAGCAGCGATCGCCAAGGGCGGCGATCGATGGCGCCAACGGGAAGAAAACAGCCCTCTCTATAAAAAGAGAGGGTGTAAGCCTTTGAGAGGCTAATTCTTATGCTCTAAGTGATCTTCCTAGTGCCCCACAAGCTCTAAACTCTTCTTACTCGCTTTTACTCCATTCTATTTGTAAGAAGAGTGATCTTGATTGTAAAGGTTACCTCCACCTAGCTTGGTGCAAAGGAGAGACCATTTAGTGGATTGGTTTAGCGGAGTGATTCACCGAGGACGAATCGGGGACCGTGGATTAGCGGCGTAGCCGTGAACCACGTTACATTCTTTACGAGCAAATACCGGTATCCAAACGAAAAGGGCTATTCACCCCCCTCTAGTCGGCCGTACCGATCCCCTACAAGAGCTACGACATAGGAAAGAAAACTCACAGTGGCAAGATGAACCAGAGAGCTAGACTCAGGAAAAGAGAGAACACAAACAGCAGCTCCATCTCGCAACAACACTGCTCCCAATCATTGCTGCTGGATCATCACACGCCGCCTTCCGGACCCTAAATGTCCGAGAGGCGTGGGTGACGCCATCTATACATTTCATACAGCGGAAGACTTTATATATATACTTCTTATTTCTTACAGCGGAAGATTTGAGACCTAAATACTTTTTTTTTTCTTTTAAACATAAACATGCATTAACACTTCTTCTTAACATAGAGTATGTTTCATAGCATAGCATGCATAAATACTTCTTCTTACTTCTTCTTTACTTCTTCTTATCAACATAAAGCATGCATCATATATATATATATATAGATACTTAAGGCTTAGTGGGTTCATAACATCATCGTCATAGGGAGACATAAGTAAAGACATCCATAGACATCATCATTATAGGTAATACATGTATAAGTAGACTTAACGGATCTTCTCCACCATGCCACTACCACACACATTGACCCCTCCTGCTGCTCCCTTTAGTTTATCCACCCCTTACCCTTATCTGCAGTACGAGGGAAAATAAACTATAAGCACATAGGCTTAGTAAGATCCTGTCCTACTCACAAAAACCATACATCATCATTAATCATGACTTGTAGCATTTATAACATATAGTCAATATATCATGTAACATACATGGCATCTTCAACTTAACTTGTAGCTTAAGTAACATAAACATAACATACATGGCATCATATGTAACTTAGTAACCTAACATCATAGCGTGCCATCGAACATAACATGTAACTTATACATCATGACATATCATCTAACATAACTTGTAACTTAACATTAGGGCGTATCATCTAACATAACATGTAACTTAACAATCATGGCATATCATCTAACATAACATGTAACTTACACAATCATGGCATATCATCTAACATAACATGTAACGTAAACAATCATGGCATATCATCTAACATAACATGTAACTTAAACAATCATGGCATATCATCTAACATAACATGTAACTTAAACAATCATGGCATATCATCTAACATAACATGTAACGTAAACAATCATGGCATATCATCTAACATAACATGTAACTTAAACAATCATGGCATATCATCTAACATAACATGTAACTTAAACAATCATGGCATACATATGCAAGATGCTTTTGAAAACATATATGTTAGGTACGTAAATATAGATCTCAACATATTTGGGCCCGGCATTATACCACTTCTTCATTATCATAGCGCGCATCCCTAAATAGGCCCGAGGTAGCAAGTCTCGAACCTAATAGGTTTCTAGGCCCGAGTCTTATTCCATCGACCTATGGGCAATCGTCATAGCGTAGAAGCCCATCCTAGGCCCGAGTCTTACTCCATCGACCTAAGGCATCTTGGAGCCCATCCCGTACTAGGCCCGAATCTTATTCCATCGACCTAGGGGCAATCATACATAGAAGCCCATCCTAGGCCCGAGTCTTATTCCATCGACCTAGGGCATCTTAGGAGCCCATCCCTTCTTTGGACCTTGTTAAGGTCTTGGTACAAGCCATGCAGAAAGTAAAATACTTATATGCTTATTTTACAACATAGCTTATTTCTTTAACATAGCATAGCATACTTCATTTCATAACGCATCATGCTTCATTTCATTCACATAGCATACTTCATGTCATAACATCTTAGCTTATTTCATTAACATAGCATAGCATACTTCATTTCATACACATCATGCTTCATTTCATTCACATAGCATAGCATACTTCATTTCATAACAACTTAGCTTATTTCATTAACATAGCATAGCATACTTCATTTCATAACGCATCATGCTTCATTTCATTCACATAGCATAGCATACTCCATGTCATAACATCTTAGCTTATTTCATTAACATAGCATAGCATACTTCATTTCATACACATCATGCTTCATTTCATTCACATAGCATAGCATACTTCATTTCATAACAACTTAGCTTATTTCATTAACATAGCATAGCATACTTCATGGTATGAACTTCATTGTAACCTAAAGAGGTCAAAGGTGGCCGAATGGCCCTTATAGGCTTTTTAGGGTTTAGACCTTTAACCTAATTCAAGTAACATACATATGCATACAAATTCCATAAAATTCATGGTATGAACTTCATTGTAACCTAAAAACTCAAAGGTGGCCGAATGGTTCTTAGGGTTCATTAGGGTTAGCTTTTGTCCTAATCCACTTTAACCCCTAACATCATCATCTAGTTATAGAACATAGTATAAACATAACATGGAGCTTCATTTAGACCCTAGTCCATGACTTGGCCGAATGGTTCTTAGGGTTCATTAGGGTTAGCTTTTGTCCTAATCCACTTTAACCCCTAACATCATCATCTAGTTATAGAACATAGTATAAACATAACATGGAGCTTCTTTTAGACCCTAGTCCATGACTTGGCCGAATGGTTCTTAGGGTTCATTAGGGTTAGCTTTTGTCCTAATCCACTTTAACCCTAACATCATCATCTAGTTATAGAACATAGCATAAACATAACATGGAGCTTCATTTAGACCCTAGTCCATGACTTGGCCGAATGGTTCTTAGGGTTCATTAGGGTTAGCTGTTGTCCTAATCCACTTTAACCCATATCATCATCATCTAGTTATAGAACATAGCATAAACATAACATGGAGCTTCATTTAGACCCTAGTCCATGACTTGGCCGAATGGTTCATGGAGACCTTTGAGGTTAGATCTTTATCCTAATCCCTTTTAACATGTTATCATCATCATTTGCAAGTAAAGCAAGATATAAACTTCAACAAAAACACCAAAAACCCATGTTGGCCGAATGGTCCATAGGGTTTCTAGGTTAACTTTTGACCTAATCCCTTTTTAACCCTAACTACATCATATAGAAATTAAAACATGGCATTCATGAAACCCTAACCCTAATTTCCTAGGGTGGCCGAAACACATAAGGGCTCAACTAGGGTTAGCTTTGTAACCAACCCTCTTTTCCCATCTTAGCATCATCATATCCTTCCTAAACATAGATTTCAACTTCATTGGTAAACTAAAACATGCTTGGCCGAATATAACATACAAGTTGTTCAAACATTCAATCGCAACTACTCGTATGCAGGTGAGGGATACTTACTTCCTTCGCTTTGTTTTGGGTGGAGAAGATGACCTAAGAACCAACCCTAGCCCTTGCTTCTTGCTTGAAGGAGGTTCGGCCAATGGAGGAAATGGAGAGGGAGCTCAAGATTTTTGAGAAGAGGAAGAAGAAGAAGAAGTGACCAAATTCAACCTTCCTCTTCTTTATAAAGGGGGGAGGAAGAGAAGTTCCTCTTTTCTTTTCCATGTCTCTTCATTTACTCCTAGTCCCACTTATCTATAGTTTCCCCCTCTTCCTTAATCATATAATCCTATTGGGCTTCTGGTTAGTGGGTGCATCTATAAGGCTTGGCTATCTCTAGAGGTTTGGAGTTCAATTCCTAGGCCTTGCACCCCTTTTCGGCTTATTTTCTTTTATTTTTGAAAAGACCCACATAAAGCCCATGATCATCAAGCCAAAATTCTTGTAAAATTGCTAGGAATTTTACGGGCGTTACAATCCTTCATACCTTTAAAAAGTTTAGTCCTCGAAACTCAGAACAATTAATGGGTACTTACGCCTTCCTCCTCGCGTTCCCAGGTAGCTTCCTCGTACCGTTGATTCTGCCACAGGACCTTTACTAAGGGCACCTCTTTGTTCCTTAGCCTCTTGATTCCTCGGTCTAGTATTTGGATAGGCCGACTTTCAATACTCAGGTCCTCTTGAACTTGTACTGTTTGTGGCTCGATCACTCGGTTCGTACTGGAAATGCATTTCTTGAGCACAGAGACATGAAACACGTTGTGAATAGCCGACATCTCTTGAGGCAGCTCTAGCTTGTAGGCTATATTGCCGATCCTCTGCGAGATCGGATACGGTCCCACGTAACGTGGACTCAGTTTACCCTTCCTTCCGAACCTCATTACTCCCTTCATGGGAGCCACTTTGAGGAATACTAGGTCCCCAACCTCGAATTCTAATGGTCTACGCCTCTTATCCGCATAGCTCTTTTGTCGGCTTTGGGCAGTTTCAATCCTCTGGCGGATGTTCCGTATAGCTCTGGTGGTGTCGTCGATGAAATCCGTCTGGAGTCCCATCCTCTTCTTTTCACCACCCTCGTACCAGCATATGGGAGATCTACATTTCCTCCCGTATAGGGCTTCGTAGGGTGCCATTCCAATGGTAGCTTGGTAGCTATTATTGTAGGCGAATTCTGCCAGACATAAGTATCGACACCAGCTACCTTTGAAATCCAGGGCACAGGCTCTTAACATATCCTCCAGTACTTGATTTACTCTCTCGGTGCGTCTCATCAGTCTCGGGATGGAAGGCGATCTTGAACAATAACCGTGCCTAAGGCCTTCTGAACGCATTCCCAGAAATGGGAGATAAAGCGACCATCTCTGTCAGAAATGATGGTCTTAGGAATTCCATGTAGTCTGATAATTTCCCTAGCATATAACTGAGCCAGTTGCTCCGTCGAATAGGTCATCTTGATTGCTAAGAAATGGGCGGACTTAGTCAATCTGTCTACAATCACCCATATAGCATCGTAACCGTTTGTCGTCTTGGGCAATCCTGAGATGAAATCCATAGAAATGTCCTCCCATTTCCATTCTGGAATCTGGATCGGCTGCAGTGTTCCTCCAGGTCTTTGGTGCTCTGCCTTAACCCTTTGGCAGGTCAGGCAAGTACTGACATACTGAGCCACATCTCTTTTCATTCCGAACCACCAGAACTTTCGTTTAAGGTCTTGGTACATCTTGGTGGTTCCAGGATGCATCGCATAGGGAGTTTTGTGGGCTTCTCAAATATCTCCTCCCGCACTCGATTGCTCGAATACAAGCGATCCTCGAGGTAGAGTACTCCACTATCGAGATCCAAACCCATCGCCCTTTCCCTCTAGGACCTCTTGTTTGATCCTCTAAAGGCTTGGGTCACGTGCTTGCTTTTCCAAAGATATCATCGAACAATGTCGCGATCGTCAGTCGGTTTAGAGTCATAGATGATTTCAACCCCGTAACGCATAATCTCTTTTTTTTTTTTTTTTTTTTTTTTTTTTTTTTGTTCAATTCTACCCAGCATTTTTAAACTTTATCATACACATCCCATGAAATGAACTAATCATCAATTTAAAAAAGATAAACGACTTGTCGTCTCTTATTCACATCTCTTATTCATCCTTTCCAATCATAAGGAGAAACGTTAACAGATAACATTCCTTATTTCCAAATTAAACCACAGCAACTATTTGAGAAGATAGTTCATTATGACTCCCACTAGGACAAACCCTAGTGCGATCGTAATTATTTTTCGTCCCATCTTCCTTGGCCTCACCAGGGTGGTCTTTGGTTGGCCAATAAGTTGACTGTTTGCAGATCCTTCTCCCTTCCTCCCGAGACCAGCTACCACCAGATCCTCTACCACAGGCTTCTCTTGAACCCTCATGGCTCAGCGATTCGGACAACTCCGCATAGGTTATCCGCCTTCATAACGGCCCCACACGTGGTGTGCAACTACCATGAACTCATTTGGCGAGAGCGGACCAAGGCCCATATCTTATAGTTATCCAAGATGCGGAAACTCCTGCCGCTCGAGTCTCCTAAAGACCATCGAGCCTTCTCATGTGTCCGACCCCACCATCTGGTTTATAGACTATCTCTTCAATAGCTTCCCTTAATCGGTTTGTGACACATCACGGCGGGTCATAGTAGTCATCGTCCGTGCCATCCGAAATTGAAATAAATGAAGTCGATACAAAACCGACCAACCGTCGCAAATTTAAAGCTTAATTCAATTGGATGAACATAGACCTTACACAATTAATTACAAAAATCAAATTTTTCGTAACAAAATTTGTTTATTTATTTATTTATTTGTTTATATATATATGTATATATATATATATATATGTATATATATATATATATATATATATATATATATATAGATATTTTATTATTATTATTAATATTTTTTTTTTTTTGTAATTAAACTAAGGCTAGCATAAGGTTGTTTTAAGCTTAAGGCATCATAGCTTAAGGCATCACTCATGTTCTCCTGCATAGTTTAAACTTAAGGTATTTTACATCATACCAGAACAAGTCATAAGGGTACCACACATATTCCCATGCATTTTTAAGTTAGAGGCATTTCCTATCATTCATGCATTTTTAAGCTAGAAGCATTTCCTATCATTCATGAACAAGCATAAGGTGAAGGCATTTTAAAATTAAGCTAGAGGCATTTCATATTATACATGAACTAAATAATCTAAAGATATTTCATATCATGCATGATCAAAATTAACAAAAATTAGAGTATAGACATAGAATTCTTACTTGGAGCAGCAGGATTTGGAGCTTGATGTGTGTGTAGTGGAAAGGCAGATCCGCTCTCGATACCAACTC
The DNA here is from genome assembly GCA_025175895.1 of Wurfbainia villosa. Lineage (NCBI taxonomy): Eukaryota > Viridiplantae > Streptophyta > Magnoliopsida > Zingiberales > Zingiberaceae > Wurfbainia > Wurfbainia villosa. The sequence goes on along the minus strand of CM045988.1, from coordinate 2,866,513 downwards.
TCACGCCACTCTTCCGGGACCCTAAATGTCCGAGAGGCGGGCGTGTGACGCATCATACATTTCATACAAATGGAAGACTTTATATATATACATCTTATTTCTTACAGCGGAAGATTTGAGACCTAAATACTTTTTTTTTCTTTTAAACATAAACATGCATTAACTTCTTCTTAACATAGAGTGTGTTTCATAGCATAGCATGCATAAATACTTCTTCTTACTTCTTCTTTACTTCTTCTTATCAACATAAAGCATGCATCATATATATATATAGATACTTAAGGCTTAGTGGGTTCATAACATCATCGTAGGGAGACATAAGTAAAGACATCCATAGACATCATCATTATAGGTAATACATGTATAAGTAGACTTAACGGATCTTCTCCACCATGCCACTACCACACACATTGACCCCTCCTCACGCTCCCTTTAGTTTATCCACCCCTTACCCTTATCTGCAGTACGAGGGAAAATAAACTATAAGCACATAGGCTTAGTAAGATCCTGTCCTACTCACAAAAACCATACATCATCATTAATCATGACTTGTAGCATTTATAACATATAGTCAATATATCATGTAACATACATGGCATCTTCAACTTAACTTGTAGCTTAAGTAACATAAACATAACATACATGGCATCATATGTAACTTAGTAACCTAACATCATAGCGTGCCATCGAACATAACATGTAACTTATACATCATGACATATCATCTAACATAACTTGTAACTTAACATTAGGGCGTATCATCTAACATAACATGTAACTTAACAATCATGGCATATCATCTAACATAACATGTAACTTACACAATCATGGCATATCATCTAACATAACATGTAACGTAAACAATCATGGCATATCATCTAACATAACATGTAACTTAAACAATCATGGCATATCATCTAACATAACATGTAACTTAAACAATCATGGCATATCATCTAACATAACATGTAACGTAAACAATCATGGCATATCATCTAACATAACATGTAACTTAAACAATCATGGCATATCATCTAACATAACATGTAACGTAAACAATCATGGCATATCATCTAACATAACATGTAACTTAAACAATCATGGCATACATATGCAAGATGCTTTTGAAAACATATATGTTAGGTACGTAAATATAGATCTCAACATATTTGGGCCCGGCATTGTACCACTTCTTCATTATCATAGCGCGCATCCCTAAATAGGCCCGAGGTAGCAAGTCTCGAACCTAATAGGTTTCTAGGCCCGAGTCTTATTCCATCGACCTAGGGGCAATCGTCATAGCGTAGAAGCTCATCCTAGGCCCGAGTCTTACTCCATCGACCTAAGGCATCTTGGAGCCCATCCCGTACTAGGCCCGAATCTTATTCCATCGACCTAGGGGCAATCATACATAGAAGCCCATCCTAGGCCCGAGTCTTATTCCATCGACCTAGGGCATCTTAGGAGCCCATCCCTTCTTTGGACCTTGTTAAGGTCTTGGTACAAGCCATGCAGAAAGTAAAATACTTATATGCTTATTTTACAACATAGCTTATTTCTTTAACATAGCATAGCATACTTCATTTCATACACATCATGCTTCATTTCATTCACATAGCATAGCATACTTCATGTCATAACATCTTAGCTTATTTCATTAACATAGCATAGCATACTTCATTTCATACACATCATGCTTCATTTCATTCACATAGCATAGCATACTTCATTTCATAACAACTTAGCTTATTTCATTAACATAGCATAGCATACTTCATTTCATAACGCATCATGCTTCATTTCATTCACATAGCATAGCATACTCCATGTCATAACATCTTAGCTTATTTCATTAACATAGCATAGCATACTTCATTTCATACACATCATGCTTCATTTCATTCACATAGCATAGCATACTTCATTTCATAACAACTTAGCTTATTTCATTAACATAGCATAGCATACTTCATGGTATGAACTTCATTGTAACCTAAAGAGGTCAAAGGTGGCGAATGGCTTATAGGCTTTTTAGGGTTTAGACCTTTAACCTAATTCAAGTAACATACATATGCATACAAATTCCATAAAATTCATGGTATGAACTTCATTGTAACCTAAAAACTCAAAGGTGGCCGAATGGTTCTTAGGGTTCATTAGGGTTAGCTTTTGTCCTAATCCACTTTAACCCCTAACATCATCATCTAGTTATAGAACATAGTATAAACATAACATGGAGCTTCATTTAGACCCTAGTCCATGACTTGGCCGAATGGTTCTTAGGGTTCATTAGGGTTAGCTTTTGTCCTAATCCACTTTAACCCCTAACATCATCATCTAGTTATAGAACATAGTATAAACATAACATGGAGCTTCTTTTAGACCCTAGTCCATGACTTGGCCGAATGGTTCTTAGGGTTCATTAGGGTTAGCTTTTGTCCTAATCCACTTTAACCCCTAACATCATCATCTAGTTATAGAACATAGCATAAACATAACATGGAGCTTCATTTAGACCCTAGTCCATGACTTGGCCGAATGGTTCTTAGGGTTCATTATGGTTAGCTTTTGTCCTAATCAACTTTAACCCGTAACATCATCATCTAGTTATAGAACATAGCATAAACATAACATGGAGCTTCATTTAGACCCTAGTCCATGACTTGGCCGAATGGTTCATGGAGACCTTTGAGGTTAGATCTTTATCCTAATCCCTTTTAACATGTTATCATCATCATTTGCAAGTAAAGCAAGATATAAACTTCAACAAAAACACCAAAAACCCATGTTGGCCGAATGGTCCATAGGGTTTCCTAGGGTTAACTTTTGACCTAATCCCTTTTTAACCCTAACTACATCATATAGAAATTAAAACATGGCATTCATGAAACCCTAACCCTAATTTCCTAGGGTGGCCGAAACACATAAGGGCTCAACTAGGGTTAGCTTTGTAACCAACCCTCTTTTCCCATCTTAGCATCATCATATCCTTCCTAAACATAGATTTCAACTTCATTGGTAAACTAAAACATGCTTTAATATAACATACAAGTTGTTCAAACATTCAATCGCAACTACTCGTATGCAGGTGAGGGATACTTACTTCCTTCGCTTTGTTTTGGGTGGAGAAGATGACCTAAGAACCAACCCTAGCCCTTGCTTCTTGCTTGAAGGAGGTTCGGCCAATGGAGGAAATGGAGAGGGAGCTCAAGATTTTCGGTGAGAAGAGGAAGAAGAAGAGAAGAAGTGACCAAATTCAACCTTCCCTCTTCTTTATAAAGGGGGGAGGAAGAGAAGTTCCTCTTTTCTTTTCCATGCCTCTTCATTTACTCCTAGTCCCACTTATCTATAGTTTCCCCCTCTTCCTTAATCATATAATCCTATTGGGCTTCTGGTTAGTGGGTGCATCTATAAGGCTTGGCTATCTCTAGAGGTTTGGAGTTCAATTCCTAGGCCTTGCACCCCTTTTCGGCTTATTTTCTTTTATTTTTGAAAAGGCCCACATAAAGCCCATGATCATCAAGCCAAAAATTCTTGTAAAATTGCTAGGAATTTTACGGGCGTTACAGGATCAACGAAATACAGCAAGTAGATCGACGAGGCAGGCGGTGACTGTGAGCACCGAGAGGCGACGATGGGGAGGCGACACGAATTGAGTGTGGTGCCGATGAGCGGCGCGACGAGCGACTCGAGGAGGCGACGCTGCCGGTGTAGTGGTCGGGGTGATCGGAACGGCTAGGGCTCGGGAGAAGAAGAAGATCACCATTGGGTTTCTGCGGAAGAAGAGGAAGAAGGGAAAATTGGAATGGGGGAGGGAAAACAAGGAGCGACGGTGAGGAGAAAAAATCGGATATAATTGGGGAAAATAAGGGAAGCAAAACTTATGTTTAGCTATTTAACCTTAGGTCAATAACACTTATTAACCTCCCAATAAACCTGCTTTATCAAAGGCTATTTACTTTATCCCTATGAAATATTAAATAAACCCCATTTAAATTCATAAAAATTTCTAAAAATTCCTGAAAATTTCCATAAGACAATTTATTAATTAACTAGGTGTATTTTATTATTTTATTCCCAATATCTTACATTCTCCCCCACTGATAAAAATTTAGTCTCTAAATTTTATACTCGTGTACGAGTACGAGATGTCACAACACCCATCTCAAGTACCTGGAGAAAAGTCACACACCTCAAGTGACTAAGTGTGGTACTGAGCTTGAATATTATTTTTCAACTCTCACATAGTCTCCAAAATCTATCACGTACGATTTCAACTGACCTTCCAAAATCTGACTAGTACATTCATAGATCATCTATCAAAAGATGAATAATCGTACCAGAGTGGAGCTTTATATCGATGGCTTGTCGAAGACATTCCCAAAATCGTTAGATGAGTCGTGAATCTCTATCAGAGATGATATTCAAGGATACTTCAAAAAATATGGAAATCCCCCTGCAGTATCATTGCATCAAAAGAACCAACAAATCCATCTTACGAATCGATAGAAATTGAGCAGACTTAGCTAATTGATCACCGATTACTCTAAATCGCATCAAGTCCTTCCTGAATTCCAGATAATCTCCCCACATAGTCCCTCATACTAGGCTTCCACTTCCATCTTGGTACGTAACTCTACTGGTCACTAATATTCCACCTTTACTAGTTGGCACACCAACACCAAGCTACGAACTCAACCATGTCCTACATGTATCGTTCCACCAACAAGAACATTTCAAAACTCACTATTTTCAGATACACTCCAAATACATCACCAATCTCGAATGATGAGTCTCTTGGAACAACTCTTCCTAAAATCTAATATAGCTCCGGAAACCAATATCCTCCTCAGAGACGGAGAATTATTCTCTCACAAGAGAAATCTACTTTCCAAAATCCACTCTACCACACATACCGGGAGTAACTTGGAGACTATAGTGATCAATCTCCCTTGTTGCAACTGTCCGTTTTAGAGCAACTCTATAGTAGCTACCCAGTAGCTAGCCAAAACCCCATGATCATACCTGCTCCATACCTCTACAAAACAAGATAATAACTGCTAAGTCCACGTCATGTATATGACAGCTTATCTCGCAATTCCTTAACTGCCATAAACTTAATATACGTCTCATTCCACTGTATCGAAACTGCTCCAATCCTTACAATGATGCATCCATGTACAGTACCCTTCCATCCACATCGGAAGAATTAGCTAACACTGGTGCAAAAGTCAATCCTCATCTAGGCCTTGAAACCTAGTTTCACAAGCTTTTGACTAAGTGATTTTCATCACCTTCTTCGTCCAACAAATCAGTGGTATAATATCGCTAGAGCATCCTATTCACATCTACGGTAATAACCAAATCCATACAAGGAAACCACCATCTATGGTAGCCGAGTGCGCAACTCCAACTACCACCATCAACAGTGACCAAGTTACGCAACTCTAACAACCACAAACTAATTCAATCGTGTCCAGAATACACAATTTCTCAAATACATGGACGACAAAATCGTTAAATAGTCTAACAACATAATCAAAAGCTCATACAATTTCATACTAAGTATGAAATGTCATCTCTACACACATGCATCCTTTTTACTCTAAGCTGATGATATATCAATCATTACAACGACAATGATAATTATATGACACCATGTCACTACAATATCAACACACCAATCATAAATCAATCCTAGAGTATATACAGGTGTCCTTTAGCTGATCTAACTAGATCATCTATCCACAATGAACGATATTCATTCTCCATAGCTACTGCACTCCATCATCGAGAATTGATGCATAACCTCAAATGTCCACCTCTCTCTTAACAAAGTGTTCCAAATCTTCTGTAGAAGAAATACTGAAATAGATAAATATCTCATCCAACACCTCCTGTAATCGCAACTTACGTTCTTCCAATTTCCATAATGTTTAGCAACATTGATACCAATAAAGTGATCTCCTGGTAAAATCGTCATTCTAACAAATACCTCCTGTGCATCATCAACCTTGCCAACTTTGCAAAACCCGAATAAAGTTGTCACCTGATATAAGGTCTTCAATACCGAAATTATTCTCGAAATCACTCCGATCGAATACTCCACTTGAATATGTAGTGGCAAGCCTGAGAGTTCATCCGAAACTACATCTGAATACTCTCGGATTATACGCACATCTGAGAGACCTATCATACCATAATTTCAATAATTTAACCATCCGTGAGGATATGTCAACAGTAAAGGTATGTCTATCAAAGTCTAAGGGCATCCCTTGACTTCTTGGTTGTTGATTAACATCTCACCTAAACATAGAGATACCATCAACCCTCAAGTCGATGTATCGAAACCCTTCTTAGAATGTTCTAGACAAAGATAACCTATAAACCACCAATATCTCTCAATATATCAACAAATAGGATAAACTAAAGTAATACCCTAAATGGTCAATCCTTGACCCTATATCTCCTCTCGAGTAAATATGTAAAGTCATCCAACTTCTGTTCTTGAAGGCTAAGTTCCGATAGATGCAAAAGACTACCTTGGAGAAACTAAAGTCAACTGCCAAAATAAAGACGCAAATCGAAACGACTGCAATAGAGGTGGTAAACACTGTTGTACTGGTAACGAGTACACCACCAACTGTAAGGTACTGAAGAACTGCCAACCTCGTAGCACGCTCCAACTCTACAAATAATATCGTTGCAACTGAAGAATACAAAATAGATACGACCATCCTCTCTCCTCTGTACAAAGCAAATCCACGCCTGGGGAGGTAACAATTGTTGTTGTCTGCATGAGTCTTCTAAGATGTCTTCTGCTAATACTACTGAGTAAATCAATTCCCCTAGAGGAAAGTATCAAAGAACTCCAACCACATTTGAGCTAGTAAATCATTGTTGGTGTGATAACCCAATCTTATGTGATGATCTCTGCTATCGAGATTGCGCATCATCCTCTCGAAACAACATCGACAGTCTTCAACTGAGTCTTCAAAGTACACCTCCTCAAATGTACTGGTTGCTTACAATAGCAACAGATGAACTGATCTAACGGATAATCTGACTTCGTGTGTCGTCGTGTCCCGCACTACACACACATAATCCCTTCGAAGTCTTTCTTCTGATTTCGCTAATAACATGAGATAGTTCTGACGATCTGCGGTTAGTCTTCTATAATCGAAAAAACTCTCCAATAGTAGCTTGTGACCTATGACTCCGATCTTGCTCCTTTTATCCAACATTTAGAGACTTCTGATTCTAATAATTTGACCTACAATATCTGCTTATTGATCTCCAACTCTTAAACACTTATACGGAGTCATTTCTAAACTCATGACTCGATCCAATGTCTACCGGTAGGATCTGATAGAAGATTCAAACATCCTGACCAAAAAGTAAGTCAATAACCCCTAGGTGGCTTAAAACATCGCTTCACATTTTTGAGCATTAGGTGGTCGTAACCTCTATAAGTCTAACAACTTTGCATTGTACTCCCATTATCAATCAATCATCCTACTTGATGCTCAAGAATTCCCTGACAATGAGTCAAAGAAAATGACGCAAGGAAATACTCTCTCATAACATCACTAAATCGTGATCAAGTGATATGTTATTCTCCGAAGGTTATTTCTAACATCGTCCACCAAGTATCGGTTTGATCCCGATAATGGTATGCAACTCATTTTACTTTTTCTATATAACACAAGTTAAATACTCAAAAGTACCTTCAAAGTTATATAACCTAGTACAATCAACTTAAGGATCTAAATCCCTATGCAACATCATAAACTAATGCTCTACCGTCTACATCAACAATAGCCTACATGTCGTGTCCATTACCCAACAGGTAATGATCTGCCTAGCATAAATAGTGAAAATCCCTAAGACTGTAATCTTTGATCTCTATAAGTAATGTGACTACCTTACCCTGCTTTATGACTCGGTATCAGTCGACTCTAAAAGGTAATTCACCTTTTCGAAAGCAAGTACATGCCTAAGAAACTCAACATGTCATTCCCGTAGTCAACCCAAACCACAATTACAAATAAAAATTAACACACTATATGTCATTCCATGTTATAAACAACTAAATGCATAACTAACAAAAGGATATGTGATAATACCTAGCATACCTTAAACCTTGTAAATCGGAGATGTCCCACAACAGTCAGATCTCAAAACTCACAAAACCAAAACTGAGTAAAACAAAACTCGATGTCTAAATTGAAATAAAATCCAAAAGTGGACTTCGCAATCTAGGGCTCTGATACCAATAAAATTGTCACACCCCGAGAGTATGTCGAGCCCAAAAATCGAACATCTCCCCTGTACGTGATACAATTCCCTGTTGATACATAGCCTTCCGACCACAACCACACAACATATAGAAGTATATAACAAAAGTCACAGCGGAATACACCAACAATAAAAAAATACAAAGACTCAAATACATGCATACCGGTACGACTTTGACACAACAAGAAAACATGATCGAAACCAAATACATAACAACATAACCGATTACCAAACAACAAAAACAATATAGGATAAAAAATCCAAAACATACAATCCAAAATATACAACACCAATATAGATTACAATCCAAATACACAAGGTGAGACGGGATCAGTTGGCGGAGCTCCAAGCATCCAAGAAATCTTCTATCTGTTACCTGACCGACAAAAAAACTCAGGGTCTGTGGTGGTGAGTATAAAACTCAGTGGTAATATGCAAGATAGTGGATGATCAACAACTAAGATATAAAGGTCAGCAGATATACAAATGGATATGAACAGATATATATAGATGGAGATCAACAGTATACAGTCGTAGAGGTGATAACAAACAACTATCAATATAAATTTAAACAGAGCATAAACCACCAATTGATCAATAGTACATAATGAATGTACTGTCATACCTGAATAGTCCACAATGACGCAACCTAAATAACCTAAACAAATATACAACAATATAGCACGTACGATGGGATAAAGTAAAACTACCTCTGTATTTAATACACGATCTTGTGAACATAGTAACAACAAATACAACAACATACCTGATCCAACCTACTCAACATCAAGGTACTGGTCAAATGCAGACAACCGTCCGGTCCAAGTCATATACTGGTATCACACACACAATAGTATAGATCATGCAAATAACATGCAAGATGATGTACAATCAAGTCCAACAAACATAGCACAAACAAATGCAATAATACAACAAACATATATATAGATTATATCTATATATACTGCTCACACTCACACACATGTATATACATACATAAATATATGTATATGTATATATAAAAATATCGTCACACATGGCAATGAAAATGCATGGTCATGCATGCACACCCCACTCGCTACCACGACCCCAGTGTGGCCTAGATGGCATGATATGATAACTGACCCAACTCAACAACAACCACTGCTCTCGAGTGGCTGAGTGGGCAGTATGAATAAGTAGCGATAAGCTAAAGAGTTTCAGGCTACACAACGGGGGGTCCCTGCTGCTGGCCACTCCGACTAACACTATCCATGAGTGGTCAAGTATCACACACCCAGAACACACACACCTAGGACACCTATATGTAATTCCAACTACCACTATCAATAGTGGTCGAGTGTGGTACAACAGATGATCTACCCTCACACCAGTTACTACTACCACGAGTAACCATGGAGGCAGGATGACTGACGACCCTCTCAACTACAAGGAAGGCCAAGTCGCCAGCATGCATGTAAATGACATGAATGCACAACCAACAAATACACACATACACAACACACTCTCCATCCAGCATAGAATCGTACACAACTAACAATCGACCATGTTAGGACCTCCACTCCGTAGCAACACACTGTCGACAACCCACACTACCATATACAGACATATGATCTGTAATAGTTATACAATGAAAGGTAAGATGATACAACAACCTACTCTACATTAAAGACATCATCCATCCCCGGTTGATTGTTCCTGATGACACGAGTCAAATCAACAACTAGACTCAGCTACATACCGATGGTTAAGCATTTAAAGATCCACCTACCATAGCATTGGTAATATATAACAACGATGAATGATGTATAACAATAATAACAGTATATCTCAAAGTGCAAAGACTTAAGTATCAAGCACAAAATAACATGAGTGGAGTCAAGGTACAATATCAACCATGTAGAAACTCATGCACTAAGAAAAATCAACTACCTGACAAGGGTAGAATATTACCCACCTGATATGCAGTTCATGCTAACCAAATACACGTCCAAAAATCTATCACAATCAAAGTCCTACAGATGAAACATACAAATATAACTAAACACTAATATGATCAATCTGTACGAATAGGAATCTAACCCAATCCTAATCCCAAATCTTACCAATAGAACAACCCCATTCACTAACTATTAATCATCATTTCAACTACAACATCAGCTATAATTATCATACCACTACTGTAATTCAACCCAAATTTACACTTATGCTGCTTACCATCCCCCGCACAACTCCCTGCTAAACTTCAGGATCCCACATATCAACCCCACAATTGAATCAACAACAAATGATCCCAACTGGCAACCTTCACAAGTAACCTGCTATAATAATTTCACTAGCAAAATAAATGGCAAAATCAATCCCCAAGCACAACACCTAAATTATAGCTTTCCTATACTGCATGTAAATCCAACATTAATACCATTACCACTATAACAAAACAATATTTGATTGCAACAACCATAACTCATCCAAATTTACTTACCAAGAATCCAAGATCACAGCTAGGTGAAGAGAAATAAGCCACCCAATGGCCGGTTCACAGCTTCAAATCCATCAGCCTACCGTTAAGCTACAAGGGTAGCATTCATCAACCTTAATCAAACCAACTGCAGACAAATCCCTATACCAATACCCATCACGCCTGAAATCATAGATTTAAACATCAATTGCAGATCATGGTAATGGCAGCTGACGGCGGCACTAAGAACAAGCAGCTGGCGGGGTAAACGGCAGTGGAAGCATCGCTGGTGATGGAAGAACGAGAACGACGATGCTCATGGTGGCATGGTCGAGTTCGCAATGGATGCAAATGATGGAAGGGAGGTCAACCTCCTTACTACCATTCAAATCTAAAGAAAACAGAGCTACGACAGAGGAAAGAAAACTCACAGTGGCATGATGAACTAGAGAGCTGGACTCAGGAAAAGAGAGAACACTGACAGCAGCTCCATCTCGCGACAACACTGCTCCCAATCGTTGCTGCCTGGATCGACGGAATATAGCAAGTAGATCGACGGGGCAAGCGGCGACGGTGAGCACCGAGAGGCGACGATGGGGCGGCGGCACGAATTGAGTGTGGTGGCGATGAGCGGCGCGACGAGCGACTCGAGGAGGCGACGCTGTCGGTGCAGCGGTCGGAGCGATCGGAACGGCTAGGGCTCAGGAGAAGAAGAAGATCACAATTGGGCGGCTGCGGAAGAAGAGGAAGAAGGGAAAATCGCGATGGGGGAGGGAAAACGGGGAGCGGTAGTGAGGAGAAAAAATCAGATAGAATCGGGGAAAATAAGTGAAGCAAAACTTAGTTTTAGCTATTTAACCTTAGGTCAAAAACACTTATTTACCTCCCAATAAATAGGTTTTACCAAAGTCTTATTTACTTTATCCCTATGAAATATTAAATAAATCTCATTTAAATCCATAAAAAATTCTAAAAATTCTTGAAAAACTTCATAAGACCATTTATTAATTAACTAGAAGTATTTTATTATTTTATTTTTTTTCCCGATATCTTACAGTTACTTATCTCTTATTCATTGTAAAAAGTGAACCCCTCTGAAGTCGAGAGTTCTCGAGTCAAAGGGTCTTATATATTTTTTTTATGAAGGTAGATATATATATCATCAAAATAGCAAAACCATACATGATCCAAGGAGTCTACACATGTCATGTCCGACGAAATGTCCGATCTGAGTAGACATCCAGAGCAGAAAGTACATGTGCTCTCAAGAGTATCATCACGCTCACTGTACCAAACCCCTCCTGCATACTACGGTCAGTCCTCCCTCTCCCATCCTGCTGTGGTAGATGGAAGTATGACCACATCCTGTGACGATCTCTCATCCCCGTGGTCCAATGCACCCCATCCCGATGTGCACCCTCGCATGACTGGTCTTGTGAGCCTGACCATACATCCTATCCTGAGTCTCCCTGCCTTCCATCCTCCCATCCTCTCTAGTGTCGTGGACCCACTTTTAGCAAGTGGTCAGCTGTCAACGGATTTGCGGTGTCTTTACCGCGAGTCGTTTGCTGCTGACTAGATAGACCTTTACGGTGGATCTATTCACCCAAAAAGACTTATTGGCCAAGTCCCAGCCAAAAACGGATTTGGTATGTCTTTACGAGCCGTTTGCTGCAAACTAGATAGGGCATTCCGGTGGGCCTATACACCAATACGGCTTTTAGGCAAAGCCGCAACCATAAACGGATTTGTCTAGTCTTTACCGCTAGCCGTTTGCTGCGGACTAGATAGATCCACCGTAAAGGGCCTTATAGTGATTGCCCATCGAGGTAGCTCTTAGAAGAGCTAAGGGCCTTGGAGTAGTAACCCAGCTAGGGTTGTGAACCATGTAAAAAGGTTGTCTCTCTATTTTATTTATTCCGTTGCATACTCTTGTTTTAAAATAAATTTTAATTTCTAAAAAAAATTTGTAATATCCGAGATTCACCCCTCTCTCTCGGAGTATTTCGATCCTACAAGATTATCGAGTTTGGAGCATGCGATGCAGCATCAGGAGCAGCAGCATCAGGTCCGTCATCTTGAGATGATGCAGATGTTTCAAGTGCAAAGAGAGGATCATTGAGAGATGATGGAGTTTTTTCGATCTTGGAGCATGGGTCATCCACCTCCTCCACCTCCTTCTTCTGATTAGGACTATATTGGATACATTAGTTATTAAAATCTGAACTTATGTAGTGAATTTGGTTACTTTTAAAACTTGGTTATTCTTAAAAATAACTTAGATTATGCTTAGTAGACTAGGATTCTTTGATGTTCATTTATTCAAAATCTATTAAGTAATATTATTTTCTTAAAGGAAAATTAAAAATTAATCTAGCCTAGGTCAATTTAGATTTCATGATCCTATAGACCTAGGTAAGCCTTTGCATCTCACAAATACCTAGGATTATCTATTTGTGCATTGAGCCATGAAGATGGGCATGAGATGTTAGGACTGCATCTCAGGTTCCAGATGTAGATTTAATGCATCGATATGAACCAACACGGGGTTTAAAAGAAAATCAATTACTTCGGTGACTATCTCTAATTCAAAGCTTGATGATAATTCTATATCACTTGAGCTACTAAAGAGTTGGAAATTTACTTTAAGGATAATTTTTAGATGTGTATTTTCAGTATAAAAATTATGTATAGGAATTCATGCTTGGACATTTTTTTTATCTCATTTGCATTATCTTAACTCAATTTGAGATCAAATTTTGAAAATCAAAAATAAAATAATTTCCATTTGAAATTTTTTATATTTTTTATTGAGGGGGAGTTAAAAAAAACTATTTTTTTATTGAGGGGAGTTTTGAAAATAAAAATATTGGAGTTTTGAAAATAAAAATAATCAGAGTTTTGAAAATTTAGACTTTTGGGTATTTACATAAAATCTTACAAATTTTAAAAGATTAATCTTTTGTAGAGGTTAAATTCTTGATAAGAGTCATTTTAAAATCCATAAGATAAAGAGGGAGATTATTTTTTTCAAAGAAAATTTTATTGCATAAGTTAAGGGGGAGTGTTGATAAATAATTTTTGAAAATAGAGGTTTCTAAAAACATGGAAGAGAAAATTTTCTATAAGTTGTTTTTAAATCTTAGCTGATTTTGAAAAACCTAAGTGTGGTTGAAAAACTTAGTCCTTTGAAAGATTTAGTACTTAGGCATTTTCGAAATACTTATGAAGCTCGTCAAGTAAATATATTTTCTTTATGTTTGAAAAAATTTAAAACACTTCTTTAAATTGTGGAATTTGAAGATAATATTACTTTTGATGTTATACATTTTAGCTCAATGCATTCCTAATATATGTTAAACTTGAATATTGAAAATTTATTCTCCTAACTTTAACTAATGTGTTGTCATACATCAAAAAAGGCAGAGATTGTTGGTGCAGAAAGCACCACTCCTTAGTTTTGATGTATGAACCATAGTTAAAAGTTAGGAATTACTTGTAGTTTGATAAATGTGCTAAGTGTGCAAGCTTAATAGGAAGTCCTAGTGGGTCAACCAGACCAGATACTAGGTAAAGCATGGAAAGTCCTAGTAGATCGTGTTTACCAGATATTAGGTAGAAGACTCGATAGATCAAAAGGACTGGACACCAAGCAAGAAGTCCAGGTGGATTAAGAGACCAGACATCTGACATGAAGATCGGTTGGGTCAGGGAGATCAGATAACAGGCATAAAGTCCAGCTAGGTCAGGGATATCTGACAGCTGGCAGAAGCCCTAGTGGATCAAATTGGATGTCAAGTATGGTAAGCCCGGCAGGGCAGCCGATAAGTAAGCCTCGAGTGAAGAGGTGAGGCCAAGTCCTCTGTAGGAGAACAAAGCTAGGCGTCAATCCGATAGATAGTCCACGTGGGACTAAGAAGTCGAGATCGAGTAAAATTACTACTGCTATTGTACTTTATAATATTTGCTTTTGCTAATCTCATTTTGCAGGGAATAGTCGACTGCAAGGATTCCAGTCGACTGGGTATGGTCCAGTCGACTAGATTCCTAGTTGGCAAGATTAGCTGGTGATCGATGATCTGGCAACCTAGATGGAAAGAGTTTCAGTCAACTAGAAAGGCAAACTTCCTGATGCGGAGCCAGGTGACCTGGAGTCGACTGGAACAGGTCCAGTCGATTGGGAAGGCTAAAGTACCATATTAATGGGTTTTGTGGAGTTGACTGGAGGGTATTCAAGTCGACTGGAAATTACTTATAAAAGAAATGTATGACCAGCTTTTTAACAGAACTCATCTACTACGTCCAAGTATTGTTGCAAGAATTCCTCATCCGTGAAAGCATCTACACGTCAACACTTCGCACTCCGAGCTACATTTCTACATTCAAAAGGAGTGTCGGTATAAGCTTTACATTGTATTTACTTTTTGCTTTTGTACTTAATTTCTAGAGGGAAGGTAGTGTGTTACCTTTTCCTCTCATTTTTGTAAAGCGAATACCCTCCGAGTTTGAGAGTTTCGAATCAGAGAGATTTTTAGTGATTTCCCATCGAGGTATCTCTAAGAGAGCTACGAGCCTTGGAGTAGCAACCCTGCTAGGGTTGTGAACCAAGTAAAATAATCTTGTCATATTTATTTTTCCGCTGTAATTACTCTTTAAATTCTTAAAAGACAAAATAAGTTTTTCAAAAGAAAATTTTTAATATTCCGAGATTCACCCTCCTCTCTCGGACAACTCCAATCCAACAAATTGGACTTATGCCACCAAAACTATACTTTTGGACTTTCCTTGCAAAGTATCCATGACTTGGACTTTACCATTGCCAAGATCCATGCTTGGAATTTTCCTTTGCCAAGATCCATGCTTGGACTTCTCAATTGCTAAGTACCCATGACTTGGACTTTCCATTGCCTAGATCATTCTTGGACTTTCCATGACAATAACATTGTCAATCGTTTTATCGAACATCAAAATACTACTCGAGTCTAGTTAATCGTGACCTAGGCCGATTACACCAACAGGGTCTTGGCATGAAAGTCCAACGTGGAGTTGGCAAAGAAAGTCTAACTATGGATACTTGGTGAGGTAAAAGTCCTAAGGCGAAGTCTTGGCGACGTAAAGTCCAAGTGAACTTTTGCAAAGGTAGACTCGGGTAGCATGACTAGGATGACGGAAGTACTTGAAGGCTAGCATAAGGATGAAGAGTCGTGGACTTGAGGGATCCAAGGGGCATGAGGCTGATGGAAGTGGCTAGAAGGACGAGGTTTAGGCTAAAGGTATCCGGTTAGCATAACATAGCTGATGGAAGCACTTGAAGGCTACCGCGATGGGTGAACGAGTCATGGAGGACTCAGAGGGATCCGATAGACGTGAGGCTGATGAAGGTGGTTAGAAAGCTTAGGTCTAGGCTATGGGCGGTTATCAAGTATGAGAGGATCATACTTAGGTTAAACCTCATTGTTGAGGTTAACAAGTTGGTGCAAAAGTTTTTGTCGTGGTACCGTTTCAAATTAATTACCGAATCCCCTAACTACACTAATGCAGTATAGGATAACTTGGGTCATCTTTCACATGAACTCAATGATTGAACATTTGTTTTTAAACAAGAGTAAAACTGGGGGTTCCTGCATCTATCAAAATAATCAATTGAAAACTAACCTAGCACACCTAAGCAATTCAATTATGCACCGTATTGTCACTATACGATACAATTATTAAACAATTCTAATCGATGGAAATAACATTTAAACATGTAAGAAATTAAACTAACCAACAATTAAGCTAAGTTTCACAATTAACAAACAACAATCAACAACAACTAGTTCAACTCATTAACTACAAATTAAACTCAAAGCTAAACATTCCAATTAAACTATGAACTAAACATCAAAAAGAAACTACTAATTAAACTCCAAAATAAACTACAAATTAAACATTGAATGCAACATTGATTAAACATCCAATTCAAACTACTATTTAATCCTCCAAATGAAACTACAAATCAAACAACAAACATCAAGATAAAAATTAACTGACGATCATCGAAAACACCCGGAGAAGGAACCACCCTTCCCGGTGAATAGCAACGATGCTGAAAAGCTTCCTAACGGCGATTGATGAAGCAGATCCCTTGCCGGAAAATCCCTTCGGTAAGGGTTGAACAAGTTGACGACTGCCCACTACTCTAAATGGATTGAGTGGAGCTGTCAAACCACCATAGCTAAGCAGTGAAGCTGGAATGATGGAGGTGCCGAACCATGGTTGCTAGAAGGGATGGGAATCAGAACAATGGTCATCGTATGTTCTTCACGAGTGCTGGAATGAAGCTTTGCCACCGGAATTAGAAAATCAAAAGGCTGTCAGAATTGGAAAATGATGTTGCCGAACCACCGTAGTAAAAGTCGACCTCATCCTTTCGAACCACGTCTAGCTGAGGCGCGTCTCATCTCCGGTCGCCATGCGATGGAAGGCTAACAGGTGAAGAGTGACCGGAGAACTCTCTGTCGATGAAGTTGTGCTGCCCAACCTCACCACCAATCTCCGCCAGAAATAGAGAGAGCTTTGGATGGATGGAAGAAGGAGGATTTTCATCGTTGATCAGTTATTGGAACTCCGTCACCGAACACTGCACTGTGGAGAGAGTCGCCGCTTGATCGCGCAATGGGAAAGAAAGAGAAGTCACGCGGCTTGGGTTTTTTTCAGTCATTGTTCTGCGCGGAGGAAAAGAAAGCTTTAAGTGCTTTGCTGTGGGCGTCTGATCAAATGCCCATCAGATCCTAGTCATTGATTAGAGATAGGGCTTGATTCCTTAATTAAAGCTTTGATTGAGTAGGATGATCCAATTAAATTCAACGGTTGTGATTGATCCAGATCTAGATGGAAAGCTTCGATCGCTCCATTTAAGCCCTCTTTGTCTTTCCTACAAGATCACATTCAGCTTATGAGAAATACTTCTGATCATATCTGGGATACTGAGGTCTGGAAGGAAACTGATTTGGTGCCGCCACTGCTTCTGTTGGTGCAGAGAGCACCACTCCTTAGTTTTGATGTATGAACCATAGTTAAAGTTAGGATTTACTTGTGTTTAATATGACTGTTAAGTGTGTAAGCTTAACAGAAAGTCCTAGTAGGTCGTGTTGACCGAACACTAGGCAGATATCTTGATAGATCAGGAGGACCAAACACTAAGCATGAAGTCCAGAAGGGTCGAATGGACCGGACATTTGGCATGAAGACCGGTTGGGTCAAGAGACCAGACAATTGACAAAAAGTCCAGCTGGGTTAGGTAGATCGGACAACTAGTGGAAGCCCTGGCGGGTCAGATTGGATGTCAAGAATGGTATGTCCCGTAGAGCAGCCTACAGGTAAGCCTCAAGTTGAGAGGTGAGGTCGAATCCTCTGTAGGGGGACAAAGCTAGGCGTCGATTCGACGGAGAGTCTGCATGGGACTTAGATGTCGAGATCGAGCAGTATTACTACTGCTATCATGTTTTATATTATCTTCTTATACTAATCAAATTTTGTAGGGATCAGTCGACTGAATACCTAGTTGGCAGGATTAAGAGGTGATCGATCGAATATCTAGCAGCACAGATGAAAAGATTTTTAGTGGATTGGAGAGGCAAACTTTCCAATACGGAGCCGCGTGACATGGAGTCGACTAGGGCGTGTTCAATCGATTGGAAGACCCGAAGTACCATATCGATGGGCTGATGTGGAGTCAACTGCAGGGCATTCCAGTTGACTGGAAACGCTTTATAAAAGAAATGCATGACCAACTCTAAATATAACTGATCTATTATGTCCAAGTGCTTCCACTATTTGTCTTCATCCACAATAGCTCCATCCCTTCACGAAGATGCATTTCCGATACTCCGTACCTACATTGAAATCCTCAAAAGTGTCAATATACTTTAGTTCTTAATATTTGTATTCACTTTCGCTTTTATGTACTTAATTGTAAAGAGAAGGTAGAGTGTTACCTATCTCTCATTTTTGTAAAAAGCGAAGCCCTCCGAAGTTAAGAGTTCTCGAGTCGAAGGGTATTTTAGTGATTGCCCATTGAGGTAGCTCTCGAAAGAGTTATGAGCTTTGGAGGAGCAACCCTACTAGGGTTGTGAACCAAGTAAATATCTTGTCTTGCTATCTTGTTTTATTTCCACTGCATACTTGTGTTTCAAAATAAGTTTTTAAAATCTAAGAAAAATTGTAAATTTCGAGATTCACCCCTCTCGGAGTAATTCAATCATACAATTGGTATCAGAGTGGGGGTGCTCCGAATTTGGTGCAACCACCATCTAGAGCTGAATAACTTTTCATTAATTTTTGCACTTAAAATAAATTTTTACTAATTTTAGCGCATACAATATTTTTTTATTAATTTTTGCACTTAGAATAATTTTATATTAATTTTTTCACTTAGAATAATTTTTTATTAATTTTTGCACTTAAAATATTTTTTTATTAATTTTTGCACTCAGAAAAATTTTTTATTAATTTTTTTTTCACTTGGAATGACTTTTCATTAATTTTCTCACGTAGAATAATTTTTATTAATTTTTACACTTAGAAAATTTTTTTATTAATTTTTACACTTAGAATAAATTTTTATTAGTTTTTGCACTTAGAATAATTTTTTATTAATTTTTGCACTTAAAATAATTTTTTACTAATTTTTGCACTTAGAATAATTTTTTATTAATTTTTACACTAAGAATAAATTTTTACTAATTTTTGCACTTAGAATAAATTTTTATTAATTTTTGCACTTAGAATAATTTTTTACTAATTTTTGCACTTAGAATAATTTTTTATTAATTTTTGCATTAGAATATTTTTTTACTAATTTTTACACTTGGAATAATTTTTTTATTAATTTTTACACTTAGAATAACTTTTTATTAATTTTTACACTTAGAATAATTTTTTATTAATTTTTTCAATTAGAATAATTTTTTAATAATGTTTACACTTAGAATATTTTTTTACTAATTTTTTCACTTAGAATAATTTTTTATTAATTTTTGCACATAAAATAATTTTTTATTACTTTTTACACTTAGAATAATATATACACTTAATTTTTGCACTCGGAATAACTTTTCATTAATTTTTCCACTCATAATAATTTTTTATTAATTTTTCACTCAGAATAATTTTCTATTAATTTTTGTACTAAGAATAATTTTTTATTAATTTTTGCACTTAGAATAACTTCTAATTTTTGCGCTTAGAATAATTTTTCATTAAT
Organism: Wurfbainia villosa; assembly: GCA_025175895.1. Lineage (NCBI taxonomy): Eukaryota > Viridiplantae > Streptophyta > Magnoliopsida > Zingiberales > Zingiberaceae > Wurfbainia > Wurfbainia villosa. The sequence continues at coordinate 2,846,507 of CM045988.1, read as the reverse complement.
TTTTGCCCTTAGAATAATTTTTTATTAATTTTTACACTTAAAATAAATTTTTATTAATTTTTGCACTTACAAAATTTTTTTTTAATTTTTGCACTTAAAATATATTTTTTATTAATTTTTACACTTAGAATAATTTTTTACAAATTTTTGCATTTAGAATAATTTTTCATTAATTTTTGCACTTAGAATAATTTTTTATAAATTTTTGCAATTAGAATAACTTTTCACTAATTTTTGCACTTAGGATAATTTTTCATTAATTTTTGAATTAGAATAATTTTTTCATTATTTTTTTCTTCGAATAATATTTGTTATTGCATTAGAATAAATTTTTTAAGTGTTTTAGTATAAATTTAATTTTTGCACAATATTGTTTAATTTAAATAACTCTTAAAATATTTCTGAATTTTAATTAATTTAAAATAAAATTTTAAAAATTTTATTTAGCAATGTTGCACTTAGAAGAGTATAACACTGTTCGTCCTCTTCTCTTCAACGGAGAGGACTTTTCCTATTGGAAGAGGCAAATGGAGTGCTACCTGAAAACCGACCTAGAAGTGTGGTTTTCGTTTAGGAAAGGTTTCGTCTCTCCGGTAGACGACTCAGGTGAGTTGTTAGAATCGGAGAAATGGACCGTGGACATTAAAAAAACGAGCTCAAGTCGATTACAAGACCCTTAACACCTTGCAATGTAAACTTACCAAAGAATAGCTCAATAGAGTTGGTCCCTTCGAAAACTCTAAGAAATTATGGGACAAATTAATTGAATTACATGAAGGTACTAATGAGACTAGAATAGCTAAACGAGACATGTTACTTAATAAACTTTTTAATTGTAAAATGAATGAAAATGAAAATGCTAGTCAACTTCATGCAAGAATAAAAGATATTTTAAATGGATTGCATTTAATCGGACATCAAATAGAAAATAAGGACGTAATTAGGTATACACTTAAGGCATTCCTGAGGAATGCCTTATGGACATTCATCGTCGATGCCAAGGTCTCTAGGGATCTTTCCACAATTAGACTAGATGAATTATTTTGAGAACTTGAACTATACGAACAAGCTAACTCAGGTCAAACCCAGAATGGTATTGCTTTAGTGGCAGGTTCGACTAAAAAGGAAAGAAAAATGAAAAGTGAGTCCGAAGACGAGTCGGAGTCAGATCTAAATGGAGAAGAGGAAATCGTAAATATAATCTGGAAGATGTTTAACTGTAGAAAGAAGTTTACGAAGAAGGATGCTAAGAAAGTCATAGACAACAAGCCGAGACACAGATCAAAAGTGATGTGATATGAGTGCAACGTAAAATGACACTACAAGTCGGAGTGCGCGAATCTAAAAAAGGAAGAAAACCCCAAGAAGGAAAAGAAGAAGAAAACACTCAAGGAAACATGGGACGAATCATCCTCGGAAGAGTTGGACACAGAAGAATTGAAGAGAAGCTTCGTAGCGTTCATGGCCAAATTAAGCTCTAGATCCGAGTCAAGTTCCGAGTCCGAGTACGAGTCCGAGAGAAGCCACAGATCCGCATCCGTTTCCAAAGGACTAGATTGTTGGGTCGGATCGAATGGCCGGCTAGAGGGGGGTGAATAGCCCTCGTTTGTTGGATGTTGTATTTTGCTCGTCTACAAAATGTTAGCGCAAGCGGAAGCAATAAACTAAGACAAGAAAATAGAAATAAAACAAAGACAATACAAACACGGAGATGTAACGTGGTTCACGGCTACGCCGCTAATCCACGGTCCGATTCGTCCACGGTGAATCACTCCGCAATCTATCCACTAGATCTCTCCTTTGCACAAAGCTAGGTGGAGGTAACCTCTTTACAACAAAGATCACTCTTCTACAATGGAATGAAGATTAGAGTAAGTAGAAGAGTGGAAAAACGTTTAGGGTACTTTAGGAGTAGTTGGGCGTTCAAGCATTAACCCCCCAAAGCCTCATCCCCTTCCTTTTTATAGAGGAAGAGGATTTCTTCCGTGATCGTGATGGCACCCATCACCGATCGGTGGTCCGTGGCCGCTGCCCAATAACGGCCGCGCTTTCCACGCTGGATACCATCCAGCGATCGCATCGATCCGACCGATGGCACCCATCAGTCGACTGATGTCGATCCGGCGAGTCCTCCACGAGGTCAACTCCATTCTGCGTGCCGCGGTGACATCGATCGCCGTCCAGCCGATCGGTATTCAGCTCATCGATCATTGCCCATGCCGGTCGGTGATCAACTTGATTCAGCCACATTAGACCAGTCGATCGACCCATCGACTCAGAGCAGTCGACTGCCATGACATGGCAGTCGACTGGTGTCGGGAAAAACCATCCGACACTTGGCCAAATGGCCAAGTTTCACCTAAGAGCTACCCCTTCTCGGGTTACAATCGCTCACTCTCATCCCTCGGAGTCCCTCGCCTTCAAAGTTCTCTTCATTCACGGCCACGTCCCTCGGCAGCATAAGGCGAACGGCTCTGCAATGCTCCTTCGCGTCTCTTGCCTCGAAGTTTACTTCCTCCGGCTTCACTCCAAGCTCCTCGTTCGACGGTCCCTCGGATGCTCCAAGCGCACGGCTTCCACAAAGCTATCCTTCACCAACTCAAGGCACGAGTCATGAGATGTGAAACTCGCCATGGCTCCATGTGCGAATTACTAAGTCCTGCACGACTTCAACGCACATATCAAATCAACATATCAAACTAACTTAAACCCTTTGCCATACCATCAAAACCATATTACAGCAAGAGATTGCCCTAACAATCTCCCCCTTTTTGATGTGTGGCAATCCGTTTAAGTTAGGTAAAAACATTTGATATAAATTTTAAAGGAAAAGAAAGCATGTAAACATAAACATGATATAACAACATGCAACTCCCCCTATCATAAATTTCTCCCCCTTTTATAATTAACTTAAACATAATATTTTCTCCCCCTTTGACATCATCAAAAAGTTTATCACTAAGTTAAAAACACATGGCATCAAGTCTAATAGAAAGAAAATACCACAAGTTGATTTAAAATCGGAATTCAGCCTTTTGATGCGATATTAGCCATCAGATCGTTCGATACAATGATCGCAATGAATTTTGGGATTTTCTGATTTTCAGACCGAATTTCAGAAATGCATTAAAAATTTCAAAAAATTCACAAAATCATGAAATTTGGGGAACACATTTCTTTTAAGTATATCTATCAGTGAAAAATATGTTTTCATGAAAAATCATTATATTTCCATGTATTTGCCAAAAATCCAAAAGCTTTAAAAAACTACTAGGTTTTTGATCATGAGAGTATCCATTTTAACACCTAGTCTTGCATCCAATTGTTTCAAAACATAAATACATGTATTTTAAAGTAAGAAATTGTTTTGAAAACATATGAAATATCCAACCATGATCTTTGGGCAATATGTCTATGAATTAAACATAAGCCTTCCCCATGATTGGTCTATTATTGCTATTTTGATACTTTAAATGACCATCTAAATGCCATAGGCATTAGTGGACATTTGTATCATCCTAACATCTCACTCATGCTAAGTTTTTAATCAAGATAGCCTATGGTGAGTGTGAGATGCATCCTAGGGGGTATTTGTATATACTTAACCCTTGTATTCATGCAATTCTATCATGGTTAAGTATCACCCTAACATTCTACATGATCATAATGACATATATGAATGAATTCTACATTATGATCATGAAACTCATGTATTCATCAAATAATAGTCATGCATTAGGTATTATATTATGATAAGCATGATTTAAACCTATTTCTCATGATAATGTGCCAAATGTCAAAATCATAAATCATGATTGCAAACATACATAGCAATTATATTAATCATCATGATTTAAGCAATATTATCTATTTATGGGCACGTTATCATCACCCAACACTATCTAAAAAATGTTGTCCCGTCATCCTAAGTCAACCAAAATATGATATAGGCTAGGTCCATGTGGTTGACTACCCTAGGGTTATTCTAACCCTTAAGGATGGATTTTGGAACCCAAAATAAGTTCTTTCCTATTGGGTTCACTAAATATTCCTTGGGGATCCATTTTCTAGCTATTACCTTCTTCTTATCTTGTCCCCTAGCAATTAGGCATTTATAGGCCTTTTCATTTTTCTTTTCCTTATATCCTAGGCCTTTCTTATTGAAGCTAGCTCTTTGGCTCCCAATGATCATATTTAATGTGTTGGAGCCAATTGTGAATTTCTCTAGGGCTTTGGTTAAATAATCTACCTTTTCCCTTAATGCCCTATTTTCCTCTATGCATGCATCATTAACATCCAAAGGCATATAGTCATGTGAGCATGCATCATCATGGCAAGAAGAAACATTATCATTTAAGCATGCTTTTTCTAGTTTTTGTTCTAATTCCTTAATTTGATTAAGCATGCTTTTATTTTTCTTTTTCATTCCAAATAAGTCCTTAGTTAAACTAGAAATTATGGAAACTATTTTCTTAGGAGAGGCTTTCGTTACCATAGTTTCCATGTCCTCTTCTTCTTCTTCGGATGAGGAGGATGTAGAAGCTCCCCCTTCATTTGAGCTCTCCCCACTTGAGCTTGATTCTTCATTTTCGGTGGAGGAGGAGCAATCCGAGTCATGAAGAGCCATTAGTGCTAGGTTGGAGTAGACATGCTCTTCTTCTTCGGATGAGGATGAAGAGGCAAGGTCATCCCATGTCTTGGCTTTGAGTGCCATGGCCTTCCCTTTTCCTTTTGCCTTCTTTTCTTCTTCCTTTTTCTTGCTTCCCTTCTTCTTCTTCTTTTCTTCTTTCTTCTTCTTTTCTTCCTTGCTCTTGTTTAGGAGGGGACAATTATCCCTTATATGTCCCTCTCCTTGGCAATTATAACATATGACCTTCCCCCTTGGTCTTCTATTCCTATCATGAGATTTATCAAATCTAAGATTCTTAAATGCACGCCTTACCTTCCTTACCATGTAGGCTTCTTCCGTGCTATCCATGGAGGAGGTAGAGGCTTCATCGGATGAGGAGGAGGGGACTTCCATCTTTTTCTTCCCCTTGTTTGCCATCAAGGCTACTCCCCTTGAATTTTGGACTCTAGGCTCTTCTTGTATACCTTCAAGCCTTGTCTCATGAAGCTCCATGGTTGAAAAGAATTCCTCCAAGGTGCTCACTTCTAGGTTCTTGGAGATGTAAAATGAGTCCACCATGGAGCTCCATCTTGAGGACCGGGGAAAGGCATCTATGACCTTCATTACCATATCCCGGTTGGAAAGCTTTTCACCTACACTTGTTAAACCGGTTAGAATTTCCTTAAATCTAGAGTGTAGGGATTTTACCTTCTCTCCCTTTTCAAGTTTGATATTGGACAATTGGGAGCGAAGAACGTCTCTCCTTGCTAGCTTTACCTCGGATGTGCCTTCATGGATTTCTATTAGTTTCTCCCACATTTCCTTGGCACTAGCACACTCTCCTATCCTATTGACTTCTTGTTGAGGGAGAACATTGTATAGGTGGTGCTGGCCTTTGAATTTGCCAAGTATTCTTCTCTTTGCCTCTTGCTCCATCTAGATTTCTCCAATGGCTCCCCATTTTCGTTCCTAGGCAACTCGAAACCGTTTTCCATTATTAAAAGGATTTCAAAGTCGGTTTTGAAGAATACCTCCATTCTCTTTTTCCACCAAGAGAATTCGCCGTCGAACTTCGATGGGTGGATGTTTGAGCCGACCATTTTTGATGTAGAGCTTGTTGCGATGGTTAGTCCGGTGACAAGCAACCTTGCTCTGATACCACTTGTTGGGTCGGATCGAATGGCCGGCTAGAGGGGGGTGAATAGCCGTCGTTTGTTGGATGTTGTATTTTTCTCGTCTACAAAATGTTAGCGCAAGCGGAAGCAATAAACTAAGACAAGCAAATAGAAATAAAACAAAGACAATACAAACACGGAGATGTAACGTGGTTCACGGCTACGCCGCTAATCCACGGTCCGATTCGTCCACGGTGAATCACTCCGCAATCTATCCACTAGATCTCTCCTTTGCACAAAGCTAGGTGGAGGTAACCTCTTTACAACAAAGATCACTCTTCTACAATGGAATGAAGATTAGAGCAAGTAGAAGAGTGGAAAAACGTTTAGGGCACTTTGGGAGTAGTTGGGCGTTCAAGCATTAACCCCCCAAAGCCTCATCCCCTTCCTTTTTATAGAGGAAGAGGGTTTCTTCCCGTTGACACAGGAGCAGTCGACTGATGGCACCCATCAGTCGACTGGTCCCATAGTCGTTGCTCAATAACGACTGCTTTCCACGTTGGATACCATCTAACGGTATTGGCATCAGTTGACTGATGGCACCCATCAGTCGACTGATGTCGATCAGTCGAGTCCTCCACGAGGTCGACTCCATTCTGCGTCTGCGTGCCGCGACATCGACCGCCGTCCCTTGGCGATCCGATCGATCAAGCCATCACCGACCGCCCATGTGATCGGTGATCAACTTGATTCAACCACATTAGACCAGTCGATCGACCCATCGACTCAGAGTAGTCGACTGCCATGACATGGCAGTCGACTGGTGTCGGGAAAAACCATCCGACACTTGGCCAAATGGTCAAGTTTCACCTAAGAGCTACCCCTTCCCGGGTTACAATCGCTCACTCTCATCCCTCGGAGTCCCTCGCCTTCAAAGTTCTCTTCGTTCGTGGCCACGTCCCTCGGCAGCATCAGGTGCATGGCTCTGCAATGCTCCTTCGCGTCTCTTGCCTCGAAGTTTACTTCCTCCGGCTTCACTCTAAGCTACTCGTCCGACGGTCCCTCGGATGCTCCAAGCGCACGACTTCCGCAAAGCTATCCTTCACCGACTCAAGGCACGAGTCATGAGATGTGAAACTCGCCATGGCTCCATGTGCGAATTACTAAGTCCTGCACGACTTCAACGCACATATCAAATCAACATATCAAACTAACTTAAACCCTTTGCCATACCATCAAAACCATATTACGGCAAGAGATTGCCCTAACAATCAAGCTCTAGATCCGAGTCAAGTTTCGAGTCCGAGTACGAGTCCGAGAGAAGACACAGATCCGCATCCGTTTCCAAAGGACTAGATGAGGTAACTTCTCCCTTAGAAGATAAACTTTACAATATAATTGCATGCTTAGGAAGGAAGTTAGCTAAGTTCGAGAATCGAGTCAACTCGCTTCTTAAGGAAGTCCAAGTACTTAAGGAGCAAGTCAACTCGAAGACTTTGACTTGCCAAATTAAGGATAGAGACTCAACTCAAGTTGTGAAGCTTGAGAAAGAGAACTCGGTCCTAAAAAGGAAAGTAGAAGATCTTACCGGATGGTTGAAAAGGTTCACTTTGGGATCCAAGTATCTCAACATAATGCTTGGGTCTCAGCGAGCTGTGTACAACACGTCCGGACTCGGACACAAAGCTAAATCCACATACAAATCATACATGTCACTACTTAGCCGAAATGCTAAGAAACGAGTCCAAGCATGGGTTCCTAAGTCTACTTAGTCAACAAAGTTAGACCAAATCAATTTTGAGTTCTCAAGAGTCAAGTTCACTTAGTGAACAAAACTCAAGCTAGTTATCACTTAGGATGAGCTAACACTTTGCTTGTTTCCTTATTTAGTTAAACTCTTGCATGTCTTAGTTTACTTTACTTGCTTAATTTAGAAGGGACTAGATAGGAAATAAAGTAGTTTAAACTTGAACAACCTAGTATTAAGACGAATTGAACTGATAGTAAGTTAGGGAAGCTCTTCAAAGTGCATGTCTAGGAAGTGGTCCATCCGATATCCAAGAAGATCATATGTCTCGTCACGACCTGGTGCACTAAGTTTAGTGGAACTGACCGAAACTAACTCACTAAGTCTTTAAGTAGTTAGACCAAGGCTTAGTCCAAAGTGAGTCAAGTACTTGATTCCTTCATTGACTTTGTCTAGGAATTGGTCCATCCGATATCCAAGAAGGATGTATGCCTCGCCACGACCTAGAAGTCAATGCTAAAAAAATCTACTTGATTAGCTCAAGCTAAGCTTGAATCTAGCATAAGTTTAAAAACTTTGAAATTTCTCATTAAAATTAATTAAGATAAAAAGAAATCTTTATCTCACAAAAACTCATAGGATTAACGTGGATTGAAAACTTAGCTTGGGTGAGATGACTTAGAACTTAATCAAGCTTAAATAGCTTAACTTAACTAAACTTACCTAAATTTCTTAACTTAACTAAACTTATCTAAATTTCTCAACTTAACTAAACTTAACTAAATTACTCAACTTAACTAAACTTAACTAAACCAAACTTAACAAAATTATTCAATAAACTTAACTTAAAATCTAATCCATCACTCACATACTAAACACATTGATGTTAAACATCATTTTTTAAGAGATCATGTGACAAAGGATAGTATTGAACTCAACTATGTTGAGTCCAAACCTAACCTTGCTGACATCTTCACTAAATCACTTTCAGAAGATGAATTTAGTATGCTAAAAAGACAGCTTGGATTATGCTTAGTAGACTAGGATGTTTTCATGTTCATTACTCAAAGCGTATTTTGTTAAGTAATATTCTATTATTTTCTTAAAGGAAAATTAAAAATCCATCTAGCCTAGGTCAATTTAGATTTCATGATCCTATATATTTAAGTAAGCCTTTGCATCTCACAAACACCTAGGATTATCTGTTTTTGTATTGAGCCACGAAGATAGGCATGAGATGTTAGAACTGCACCCCAGGTTCTAGATGTAGATTCAATGCATCGACATTAAACGACACGGGATTTACAAGAGCAAATCAAGCACTTCAATGACTAACTCTAATTCAAAGCTTGATGATAATTTTATAAAGAGTTGGATATTTGCTTTAAGGATGATTGTTAGGAATTCATGATTCAACATTTTTCTATCTCATTTGCATCATCTTAATTTAATCTTAGAACAAATGTTGAAAATTTTGAAAATTTTAAAAATATTTTTATTGAGAGTGAAACTTGAAAATCTTTGAAAATTTAAAAGTTAAGATCATGTGAAAATTTCAAAAATATTTTAAGGTGGAGTTTTTAAAAGTTTTAAAAAAAATAAGATAATTTGGAGAATTTCAAAAATATTTTTTAAGAGGGAGTTTCAAAGGGTTTGAAAATTTTGAGAATTTCAAAAATATTTTAAGGGGGAGTTTTGAAAATTGAAAAATTAAGAGTTTTGAAAACTTTAACTTTTGGATATTTTCATAATTTTTTTTTCAAATTTTGAAAATTTAAAGGTTAAATACTTTTGAAAAATTTTGAAACCCAAAGATTAAGGGGGAGATCCTATTTTTGAAAGAAAATTTATTGCATGAATTTAGGGGGAGCATTGATAAAAATAGAGTTTTCAAAAAACACTTCTATAAATGGATTTCAAACCTTAGTTGATTCTGAAAACCCTAAGTATTTTAAAAGAGTAAGTACTTTGAAATTTAACCATTTTTGGTGAAGCTTGTCAAGCAAGTTTATAATCTTTGGCTATTATGTTTGAAAAACTCTAATCCTCATCTTTAAATTGTGACATTTGTTAAATAATGCTTTTGATGTATGTCAAAGGGGGGAGAGAGAGAAAAATGGGTTAAAGTTAGATTTGAGAGTGAAAAGGGTTAAAGCTAGAAAAATTTAAAATAAAAACTTTTCTTGCATATGAGCATCTCATGCATAAACATTTTTAGCTTAAATGTATTCCTGATATATGCTAAATTTGAATATTGCAAATTGATTCTCCAAACTTTAACTGATGTGTTGTCATTCATCAAAAAGGGGGAGATTGTTAGTGCAGAGAGCACCACTCCTTAGTTTTGATGTATGAACCATAGTTAAAGTTAGGATTTCTTGTGTTTTGATATGAGTGTTATGTGTGCAGTGTTAACAGGAAGTCCTTGTAGGTCGTGTTGACTGGACACTAGGTAGATGTCTTGACAGATTAGGAGGACCATACACCAGGCATAAAGTTCAGATGAGTCGAGTGGATCGGACATTTAGCATGAAGACTGGTTGGGTCAGGAGACCAAACAATCGGCAAAAAGTTCAGTTGGGTCAGGAAGACCGAACAACTAGTGGAAGCCCTAGTGGGTCAGATCGGATGTCAAGAATGGTAAGTCTGGCATAACAGCCGACAAGTAAGCCTCAAGTGGAGAGGTGAGTCTGAGTCCTCTTTAGGGGGACAAAGCTAGGCATGGATCTGACGGAGATTCCACATAGGAATTAGAAGTCGAGATCGAGCAGTATTACTACTGCTATTATGTTTTATATTATCTTCTTGTGCTAATCTCATTTTGCAGGGATCAGTCGACTGGATATGGGGCAGTTGATTGGATACCTAGTTGGCAGGATTAGTTGGTGATCGATCGAAGATCTGGCAACACAGATAGAAAGATTTACAGTTGACTGGGTAGTTTCAATCGACTGGAGAGGCAAGCTTCCCGATGCGGAGTCGGGTGACCTAGAGTCAACTGGGGCGTGTTCAATCGACTGAAAGACCCAAAGTACCATATCGATGGACTGATGTGGAGTCGACTGGAGGGAATTCCAGTCGACTAGAAAATCTTTATAAAAGAAATGCATGACCAGCTCTGAATATAACTGATCTACTACGTCCAAGTGCTGCCACTATTTGTCTTCGTCCACAAGAGCTCCATCCCTTCACGAAGACGCATTTCCAACACTCTATACCTACTTCGAAATCCTCAAAAGTGTTGGTATACTTTAGTTCTTAATATTTGTATTCACTTTTGCTTTTATGTACTTAATTGTAAAGAGAAGGTAGAGTGTTACCTATCTCTCATTTTTGTAAAAAGCGAACCCCTCCGAAGTTGAGAGTTCTCGAGTCGAAGGGTATTATAGTGATTTCCCATCGAGGTAGCTCTTGGAAGAGCTATGGGCCTTGGAGTAGCAACCCTACTAGGGTTGTGAACCAAGTAAATATCTTGTCTTGCTATCTTGTTTTATTTCTACTGCATACTCGTGTTTCAAAATAAGTTTTTAAAATCTAAGAAAAATTATAAATTTCGAGATTCACCCCCCCTCTCTTGGAGTAATTCGATCCTACAGCTTCATCCTGCTGGAAAGAAGAACATGAATCAAAAGGATACTCTATACTCGAACAAATACCACAAACTCTCATATAATGCACAAGTACCGTAGAAGTTTGGCTTGCTTGATTCAGAGCCATCTGCCAATGAAGCTATACTAGCCAACCTCACCACCAATCTCCGTCAGACACAGAAAGGGCTTCGGATGGATAGAAGGAGGATTTTTGTCATTGATCAGCTGCCGGAACTCCATCATCGAACACTGCATTATGGAGAGAGTCGTCGCTGGATCGCGCGATGGGAAAGGAGAAATTGTGTAGCTCAGGTTTTTTTCGATCACTGTTCTATGCAGAGGAAAAGAAAGCTTTAAGTGCTTTGTTGTGTCCATTCGATCAAATTCCCATCAGATCCTAGTCGTTGATTAGAGCTAGGGTTTGATTCCTTAATTAAAGCTTTGATTGAGTAGGCTGATCCAATTAAATACAGTGGTTGTGATCGATCCAGATTTAGATGGACGACTCCGATCGCTCCATTTAAGCCCTCTTCGTGTTTCCTACAAGATCACATTTAGCTTATGAGAAATACTTCTGAAATTATATGAATTACACAATTAATCACAAATAAATTCAATATGTAAAAACATACCAAATAGCAATAATTACTCACATCAAAAAGCCTAAAACGTCCAATCCATAAGTCAAGATAGCACAATAAAATGAAGCTATCACCAGTCGACTGATGATTTTGGTCAGTCAACTGGTCAAACGTTCAGCACTCAAGAGTCCTAGTTGACTCGGGTAGTCGATTGGGGTTATGACCCAGTCGACTAGTCGTGTAGTTGACTTAGGCTTGACTGCTCGAGTTGTACTCTGGCAATCGACTGCCATGTTAGAGCAGTCGACTGGTTAAAGTGGACATGAGCACAGAAGTTTTAGTAGTCGACTGGTTAAAGTGGACATGAGCACAGAAGTTTCAGTAGTCGACTGGGCAGTCGACTACGGGCTTGGCAATAAACTGGTCATGTGTCCGTTGAGTCGAATCCCACATGGATTAGTCCATTGTAAAACAACGGATGTGTGGACAGTCAACTAGTGGGTAAGGCCAGTCGACTGCCAAGTGGAAATCAACCCTATGCATGGGTTAAAAGGAGCTCGATGGGGACATTTGAAGAAGCCGATTTTTGGTGATGTTGAAGGGGAATTGTTGCCGCGTTCCATACCTTCAAGCTCGTCCAAGCAACCACATCAACAAGCATTCAAAAGCCCTAGTTTGTAAAGTGTTTCTTTGTATTTCATTTGTACTCTTATTGTATTTAGTTGTATCCTTTTTCTTATTGTTGTAAGAGCCTTGTAATAGGTTTCTCCATCTCCGGTGTGTCACCGAGAAAGAGAAGTTTGATAGTGGTGGTGTGCATCACTAGAGCTTGACCATGGAGTAGGAACTAGGGTTCCGAACCATATAAAAGCCATGTATCATGTTTGTGTTGTGCTTTGTGTTTATATTTGTATTTCTACTGCGTACTATGATTGTAGACAAGCACGATGAATCCAAGCGAAGAAATTGACGAATCACTATTCACCCCCTCTAGCACGGACAAATCGGTCCCTACAATTGGTATCAGAGTTCGGTGCACTCAGAAGAACAAGTCGTCTTGATTACCAACCCTACAATTGGTATCAGAGCAAGGGCGCTATTCAGAGGACTAACCACCAAGAGAGTAAAGCGCTAGAGGAGAAGAGGAAGGAATGGAGTTGCCAAAGCTTAGACTAGGTCGTGATATCAACACTCCACCTCCCTATGAACTCTACAGATTTGAGGGATTCAACTAGTGGAAGGCAAGAATGGAGAATTTTCTCATTATGAACATCGAAGATTGGTTCATCTTGGTGGACAAGTTCGAACCTCCACGGGGTCCGAAGGGAGGATTCCTCGAGAGGAAGAGATAGATTGAGGAGCAATGTCAAGTCTTCAAGATAAAAGAAAGGAAATTTCTTACGAAAATTTAATATAATTCCTTAGCTCCTCCTTGGACTCCTCTAATTAATATAATTCCTAATAATTTATTGTGTAAGATAGGAAATTTCGAGGATGCTAAGGATATATGGAGTAAGCTAGCCAAGCTCCATGAATAGCCCTCAACGACCCAAGAAATAGAAGAGGAGTCCAAGGAGGAGTGTTCATCCTCTCAAGCTCAAGAAGAAAGCACATCATCATCATCCCAAGAGCTTGAAGATTTGGAAGTTGAAAGGGAATCAACATCTAGGTTGGTAGAAGAGCTAGAAGAATTATAGGAAGCCTCCACCTCTAGGATTGAGGGGGAGGAGAGACTTTCCACATCAGAGGAAGAGCAAGAAGAAGCTTCTATATCCGGAAGAGATGAAGAGCAAGCTCATGATTCCTCTACTCCTATAGGTAACTCAAGGGCATTGGTTAAAAATAAAAATCATATAACTTGCTTTGAGTGTAGGGAACAAGGACACTATAAGAGCAAGTGCCCAAAAAGAGTCAAGAAAGCCCAACCAACACCAAAATTTAATGAGAAGCCAAAGGAAGACGGTGCCCAAAGTCAAAAGAGCAAGGAGCATATTATTTGCTTCAAATACAATCAAAGGGGCCACTATAGGAGAAAATGCCCTGAGGGAAGACAACCTAAGAAGGGCAAAGGAGGGAGCTCAAGTGTAGGGGGAGCTAAGGCAAACCCTAAGGTATCATTTAATAATACTCCTTATTTGTGTAACAGTCGGAAGCATGCTAGGAATTTTATTGCTATTGTTAACATGAAAAGCATGATAGAAATAAGTACTTTTTCTTAGAGTTAAATCTTGCGATATTAGGGTTAAGGACAAATCTAGAACAATTACCCCTAAAACTATTACACCTAAGAATGACAATAACCTAGGTAATAATCCCAAGAAATCTAGACACATGCCTAGGAAGAACAAGAATGTCCAAAAATATAATGGACAATCAAAATTGGAATTAGAAAATCAGGTCTTGAGGTCAAGACTTGAGAAATTTGAAAAGACCCTTAATAAGATAACAAATTCAATTAAAGGGTTTGATGGGCAATGTTTAGGTGTTAGAAGGCGAGAACAACCAACTAAGGACAAGAAAGACTTGAGTCACAAGCCTATGTCCAAGAAGATAATGCCTACTTACCACAAGGTTCCATTTAACTATGGAACAAATCCTGGGTCTAGGAAAACCAAAGTCACAAGGGAAGTCATCTAGAGTTGACCATGGTAGGTGTCTAGTGGCCAAGGTTTTTAAGAAACTGATGTGTGTGAATCATATAGGGTTTTAGGAGTAGTTTTAGCACACATCTCATTGCATTTTATACTTGTTTCATGCACCTTTTTCCTTGTTTTGCATCCATTTCTTATTTCCTAGTTCAGAGATATGCTCTTGCTATTTTTATGTGTAGGACGATATTTTGGGAGATAAAATGACACATAATGGAAGCCTAAGAAAAGCAAGCATACTCTGATCGTGTTCCCCCAAAACACGGGCATGCTCTGGACCAAAAGACAGCGTTCACATGACGATTTAGAGGAAGACACGGCTAGGACATGTGAATCTCACACGACCATGCCTATCCCTGAAGCCAGATTCAGAGCAGGATTTCTAGTGTGCCACACAATTGATCGTGTGGATTTCATATGGTCGTGTGGTGTTAGCCCGAGATGACGCAGAATAAGGTTTCACGAAGAATTAAAGAAAGCTAGCTCCTCTTCTATAAATAGGAAGGCATGCCCAAACCCTAGGGAGGAGGCCCGATGGCTAGGACTTGAAGAAGGTTCCCTAAGAAGCACCGGAGGCTCACAACGGGGAGAGAGGAAGCGACTCAAGGACCGGAATTGACGCTCCAATGCCAAGTAGAATGACCAAGAGTACTACATTTTATTCTTAAATATCTTGGCATTGTAATGATTCACTTTATGATGTCTTGTGTCTGTTCTCTTTCATTTATGGAGTAGATGCATTGATTCTAGGATTAGGGAGTACCTTATGTACGTTGGATATGCAAGCTTGAATATATATTCTCTTCTTTTCAATTTATATTTGCAATTTATGTTGTTTAGATCGATGAGAATTATGTTTTGATTCTATTTCTACTGCACATATGCCGGTACAAAGGTAGAAAGCCTTTGTATCAAAATCTAAGAGAACCAAGGAGGAACCTTGTGGACATCCTCCCTTAGATAACCGTAGAAAGTAGAATATGATAGAGTAGGAAATGAAATCCGTTCTATCTCCTCATAGGGATTACTAGGACATCCTCATTCCTTAATAACCTATCTTAGCAGAAGGCTCAAAGTAGGTGACATTAACTCTAGAAGGGTTGAGGGACCTTAGTGACAGAGGGCTCCCAACAGTATCAACCCCCTGAGCTCTGACGATCCGAAAGGGAAATTTGGTTAGGAATAGGTAGTTCCTGGTAGAAGCAAAAGTTCATCAGGAAATTACATGATGATTTTCCCGTAAGATCATAATTAGAGATCCTTAAAGCATTAAATTGATAGCATGTTCGACAACGTATAAGTGAAACTTAAGTCCTAGAATCTTTTTAGGAACTTGAGACCACCTTCGCTTTCTCCAAGTGACGCCATAACTGAGCCAAGACTACTGTTGACCTCGCACACCTTACTCTTAGGAGATTCACTACGAACAATGACATCCACTAGACAAACGATATTCGAATCTTAGTCTCTATGAGATCGATACTTAAATTATAACTTGACAACAACCGTTAACTTGCGGGCATTGAGCGCAAGAACAGGCGTCGAATCCTTGGTGATCCTCGTCGAAGATTTGAGGTCTTGCTCGCGCGCATCAAGTTTTTGGCACCGTTGTCGGGGACTGTTATTTGATATCGAATCTAAAGTGGATAGTTTAGATTAGACCTAGATTAGATTTGCTTTCTTATCTTACTTTTGGATTTCTGTTATTTATATTCAGTCTAGATTAATTTTATTAGTACAATTTTAGGTTTATTTTATTTAGCACATTACTTCTAGGTTATTTGATTTCCCTCTCAATAAGTAGCATATACACTCCAGATTGCGTAGCTTGGTTCAGCATATGCACAGACACGTAAGATCGAAAAACCTGGTTCCAATTGATTTAGAAATAGAAAGAACTTACCATCGAAGGAGGGTTGAACAAAGAGATATGGAGGAGCATGATGCCCCTTTGGCAAACATAGGTAGCCGTCCACTGAGAGATTATGCAGCTCCCAGTGCTAGATGGTATAGGCCTAGTATAGCTGGACCGCCCATCACAGCTAATAATTTTGAATTGAAACCTACACTTATACACATGATCCAGCAAAGCCAATTTGGAGGAGCTGCAACTGAAGATCCAAATCGGCACCTAGAGACATTCTTAAAGATATGCTCGACCTTGAAATTCAATTGAGTGCCCATTGATGTGATTCGTCTGAGCCTATTCCCATTCTCATTGAGGGACAACGTGAAGACATAGCTTCACTCCTTTCCTTCAGGAAGCATCACCACATGGGAACAATGTGAGCAACAATTCATGAATAAATTCTTCCCACCAAGTAAGACTGCTCACATGTGCCACTTGATCACTAGCTTCCGCTAGAAGGAAGGAGAATCCCATTTCGAAGCCTGGGATCGCTACAAAGGGCTACTACATCAATGCCCCCATCACGGTCTCGAGTTGTGGTTGGTGATCCACATATTCTATAATGAGATCACATACGCCATGAAGGTCTCCCTAGATTCTGTTATAGGAAGAGCATTGATGAAAAAGACTATCGAGGAAGCAGAAGAACTGATCGAGGAGGTGGCTCAAAACCACCATCAATCGGCTTCCGAACATAGTCACCCAACACCTGCAGCTGGTAGATATGTCGTTAACTTCATTGATCATCTAGCGGCAAGAATGGACACACTAAGTAGATGGTTTGACTCCCTTACCCTCCTTCTATACGTGCAGCCAACTCCTTTAGTGATGGAGTAGTGGCATATCAGGAGGACTACTGTGGAGAGCAGAGCAGATCTGAGGATCAAGTTGAGCATGTCAATACAGTGGGGGAGTATAATCAGAGGCCCAATAATCCATATTCTATTACATATAACCCTGGATGGAGGAACCACCCGAATTTTTCCTACAAGAACAATTCAAGAAATTTCCAACAATCGGGAGGATATGGGCAACAGGGCAGCGGGCAACAACAACTGCCTAAATCTTGACTTGAGTCAATGATTGAAGGTTTCATTGCTACCCAAACGAAGGCTAATGCAGAATTCCAATGGCAACATCAAAGAGCCGAAGAGGCACTAAGGGAGTTGAAGGCCTCTGTCAATAGGCTGACAAGCCACACTAAGATGCTGGAAACGTAGGTAGCCCAAATAGCCAAAACCATATCACAAACCATGGACAAATCTCCCATACCATCCAAGCAAAACATAACTAAGGGGTATGGAGAGTATAGTGAATCAGTGGGTCAGAAGAACAAAGTCACTAAGGGATGCGCAACCATGATTTCAACATTGCCAAACCAAGCAGAAATTGAAGACAAGACTCCACCCAAGCTTGATGACCTTGGTGATTTCATCATAACCTGTGTGATCTATGGGGAGAGCATCGACGAAGCATTATATGACCTAGGATCGTCCTTTAGCATTATGCCCTACGCGATCTATTGGGAGATAGGACTAAGTGGGTTACAACCGGCTGGCTTGGCTATTCGTATGGCAGATGACACGGTCAAGGAACTAGTTGGCATGCTGGAGAACGTACCTATTGTAATAGAAAGCTTTGTGATACCCACATACTTCATTATATTGGACACAGGACCAAACCCTCAAGACCCAATCATCTTAGGGAGACCCTTTCTGGCAACTGCAGGAGCATGTATAGACGTGAAGGAGCATAAAGTCTCCTTGGAAGTGGATGGCAAGATTATCATATTTAACTTATCAGAGTGTAATGCTTCATTCTCAAATGAGTATAATTTTTGCAGTATAGCAAAGACCCCATTGGAAGATAGAGATTCTGAAACAGATGGATGGAGGTTCATGGAGCCATCGAAGCCGAGCTGAAGCAAAGGAGTATGGTCAAGCTAAAGACATTAAATAAGCACTTCTTGGGAGGCATCCCATGTGTAACTTTACGAGTTTTAGCCTTTTGCATTAATGAATATTATGTTAGTAGTAAGCCCTAGAGCCAATTATGTGATGATTGACTATGAACTTATGTATCATATTCTATTAATAATAAAGGCAAAGTTTTGTTATTATATTTACTTCATGCTTGTGCTAGCCGAATAAATATAATAATGCCCTAGAAAGTAGGTTCTTATCTACAGTACATCAATTGGTAGAATTGATTGTGAGAGGCTATAGAGAACATTATTCTTAAATATTCCTAGTCAAGCATTAATATACAAGGGCAATATTAATGCATTAAGACTAACATGTAGGTCAATCGATGACTTGATCTCACAAGTCATGGATATGTGATATTACATTGACACAAGGGTATATATTAAAGAATATATACTGAATTGATCAGCTATGAGAAAGTTTCATGGATCGTCATATGAGTGACATAAACTTTCTCATAGTGACTATTGGTATGATTAGTCCTTGGACCTGAAATCATTACGGTTCTCTACATAAGAAGTTATGTACTTTGGTATTGTCAAATGTCACCCGTAATAGGGTGGACTATAAAGGTGATCACTGTATATGTAACAAATTATGCGGAGGGATGTGAGTGATGTAGATGAGATCTATCCCTCCCATATGACAGGAGTGATATCTGTTGGCCTCTTGATAGAGTAGGACCACAAAATGCATGGTCATGCTCAAATGAGTCAATATAAGATATTGAGCTCATTTGTTTGAGTCTACTTGGAGATCAAGAGTACAAAGATTGATAGGAAGATGACATGATCTATGTCTCATTGATCAATCTAGATATCGAGGATAGAAGGACAAGGTTATATATTATAGTAGGAATAGTAAGGTTATGTCGTATCTCGACATTCTTGTCACTTGGGTAGCAATGATGCATTGTTAGATGACACTTATTACTTATGTTTCTAAAAGGGTTTTAGAACCATTACTAACGTTGCAAGAATCTATTGGGTCACACACAAAGAACACATTATTTTAGAGACAGAATCATCTTAGTTTGACTAAATGAATTATTAGTTAATTGAATGGACTAGAATGAGTTAGACTCATTGCTTGGCCAAACTTGAGTTGGACTCAAATTGGTTTAATTTGAGTTAGACTCAAATGAAACCAATTAAAGAAGGCAAATGAGAAGGGATTTATTGCATGCAAATAGGATTTGAGAAAAATGCCTCAACGTTGCATGCACACATGCAAATGGGATTTATTGTATGCAATGGGATTTAAAAGGACTCATTAACATGGCATGCAAATGAGATTAATGCATGCAATTGGAATTTGAGAAGCCTCCTTAACCTTGCATGCAAAGGGGATTGATGCATGAAATGGGATTTAATGCATGAAAATCCTCAACGTTGCATGCAAAGTGATTAATGCATGAAATGGGATTTAATCCTCAAATGTTGCATGCAAAAGGGTTAATGCATAAAATCGGATTTAATGCTCAATGTTACATGCAAATGGGTTAATACATGAAATGGGATTTAATGCATGAGAAATGGGATTTAAGCTCTCCTCGACGTGAGTAAAAAAAGGGTGAAGCTCTCTTTGCTGTGTAGGAGTTTTTCCCATTCCCTTCTCTTTTCTTCTTAGCCAAAAGCTAGTCTTTGATGGAGAGCCTTGGTGTGGTTGCTAGCATAACCAAAGGTTTTGTCTCCTTCTCCAAGATAGTGTTCATGTGGATATCGTAGAGGCGTGACCATTCTGATCGCGCTAAGATCCGTCATCAAGGAGTTTGCTGTTGGGATTGCGAAGGGCTACGCTACAAGGGTAACTTCTCAACTTAGGTATAGTTAAAAGATACAATTTCCTTTATGTATATACATGGATCTCTGGAGGAATCAAGTTTTTCTTCTGCTGCATTTGCGATTATTTTCGCAATAGATCCCAACATATTAGTTTGGACTTTGATTCTTATCCATTAGAATCCTTTCATGTAGTTTATGCTGGGTTTTGCCCCGGAAGCTCTCATACCAATTTAATGGTTTTTGCTTATCGAGTCCGTGAGGGGAAACTTCGCTTCCCACTTCACCTCGGAAGCTTGTCCATGGCGATCCCTTCGATGTTCCCGGATTAAAAAAATTTAATCCTAGACAAAAGGGATTGCCCAAACCACCAAGTCATCGTCATGCTATTCGTTTAGAGAGGTCACTTGAATAAAATAGTTGTTTAAGCGACCATCCTCTATTCTACGAGTAGCCGCGGAATAGACGATGTCCGGATCGCTGGTTTTTATGTTTATGATCGGGATCCAAGTATTATTTAGCCATATACAGATTTATATCATGCTCTTAAATGAAAAACAAATACAAACATGTAACATATAAAGATTAGATAATCGATATACCTCTCGATCTTCTAATGTATGTCCTTCCTCCTTTCGGACGTCGTGTGGGCGACGCTCTACCAAAAGTCGAAGCTCCTAGATTGCAAATCTTCCTTCCTTGCTCTTCCAAAGCAAGAGGAAGAATAAAAACAAAGCTCTTCTCCTTCCTATGACCAACCAACAAGCAACAAGGAGAATGCTTGCCGCCGGCCAACAAGGAGAAGGAGATAATGGTGGAAACCGGCCAAGACACCAAGGGAAAGCCCTATATCTTGTTTCCACAACCTAAGGAGAAGGAGAAGGGGTCTTTGGATGCCACCCAAGGGCTGGGATAGGGCTGTCGGTGCCGGCCACCAAAGGATGAAGAAGAAAGAACCTTCCTTATTTGGTGCCACCCAAGCCTCTTAAACCCTAAGCCTCCAAACCCTAATCCTAGTTCTCCTTATGGCCGGCCATGGAAGTGGGGAAGATGATTAGGATGAGCTCAAGCCAAGGTAGAGGGAAGATGGAGGAACCAGCCACACCTTAGGAAGAAGAAGAAAAACTCCTCCCAATGTTGCCGCCCACCCATGACTCCCAAAACCCTAGCCACCAAACCCAATCCTAAACCAACTAGGATTCCTAGCCTCCAAAGGAAGCAAACCCTAATCCCCTTAAGCCATGCTCTCAGATGAAAGGGAGGATATTGGACGCCGGCCAAAACCAAGGAGAGTAGAGGGAAGAAAGGTGCCGGCCACCATAAGGAAGAAGAAGAAGAAGAAGCATCTTTCCTTAATTGTGGCCACCCAAAACCCTAAATCTCCAAAGCCCTTGCCGCCCAACCTAAGCCCCCTTTTTTCTTCCATTTGTTGCTGCCCACCCTTAAGCCAATATTTATAGAGTTAGGCTTAAGTCTTGATTTAATCTCCTCCATTGGTTCTAGGGATTTAATCTCAACCATCGGATCTAGAGATTTAATCTCAACCGTAAGATCTAGAGATTTAATCTCCACTTTTGGATCTAGAGTTTTGTTTCTATCCTTTGGATCTAAGCTTCATGAGTGTTAATAGGCTACATTAGGGACCATGAGGAGGAGTTGGATCTTGGCCACCCATGGATCAAGCCTACATAAAGTCCGATCCACTAATGATGATCCAATCCATTAAAGGATCATCATTGATCTACCTCACCAACCCCTATATGATAATATGGGCTCCATATATTATTTGTATATTTTCTCTCCGTGTCTAAGATCTAGAATATCCGTCGATTAATTAATTTACTGACCAATAATTAATCAACATGTAACTCCTTGAGTAGTACCACTCAACCTTTTCATCATGCCGGACCAAGTCCACTTGCAGGGTTTACATGATGAACCTTATGAGCTCCTCAAGGGGACATCATCATCCTAATATATAGGACACAGTTTCCTCCTATAATCAACGACACACCATATAAATAATATCATCTCCCAACTTACCGAGCCTATCGATTTAATCTATAAATCTCGCCCATTGGTAAATCAAAGAGATGAGTACTAAGTATATGTGCCCATTATTATATCGGGATTAAGAGCATGTACTAAATAATATCTGAGGTCCGATTCGATTATGTAGTCAGCAATAAATCGAATCACCTCTAAGTCGGTCCAGCTCAATACACACAAAGTGCACTAGTGTGATTCTATGGTCAAGACAAACCAATACCAAATCATACTACAACCATTCCGATGTTTTGTCCAAAGCCATCTCGGTTGTGAGCCTTTACTTATACTTTTCAAGGAGCCGATAACATGATCTCCCGTGTGACACCACACACCATGTTATCTACAATGTAAAGTATTAGACAATATTGCATAATCATAAAAATATGCAAACAATGATCATGTGATTCTTATTTCAAAATAAAGATGTTCATACAAAAGATAGACTTTTCAGTATACATCCCTACAATCTCCCACTTATACTAAAAGACTATGCTGTCCTTAAACTGCCATACATCTGATTCCCCTTCCCTCCACATGCCTATCAAAGCTCTCTCTAGAAGGGCCTTAGTGGAAGGATCTACCAGGTCATCCTATGATGCAATCTAGGCGATAACAACTTCTACCTCCTTTACGATTTCTCGTATCAGGTGCTCCTTGCGCTCTATGCATTCACTTATCTTATGGGCTTGTGGTTCCTTCGAGTTTGCAACTGCACCATTATTATCACAATAAATTGTGATATTTCTGGGCAAACCAGAAATCACATCCAAGTCCATCAGGCAGTTCTTGAGCCACACAACTTCTTTGGCCGCCTTATAGGCTGCCACATACTTAGCTTCCATGGTGGAGTCCGCCACGCATTTCTATTGGACACTCCTCCATACAATGGCTCCACCTCCCAAAGTAAACACAAAACCTGAGGTAGACTTACTGTTATCCCTATCTGATTGGAAGTCAAAATCCATGTAACCCACAGGGAGTAATTGGTCTGCCCGGTAAACTAGCATATAATCCCTAGTCCTTCTCAGGCACTTCAATATATGCTTTACCGCAGTCCAATGTCCCTATCCTGGATTACTCTGATATCTGCTGACCATGCCCACGGCAAAGCAGATATCTGATCTCGTATAGAGCATCGCATACATGAGGCTTCCTACTGCCGAAGCATAAGGAACCGCCTTCATCTCCTCTATCTCCTCAGATGATTTAGGACACATCTCCTTAGATAAAGGAACTCCATGCCTGAAAGGTAGAAAACCCTTCTTGGAGTTCTGCATGCTAAAACGCTCCATAATCGTGTCTATGTATGAAGCTTGGGATAAGCACAACATCCTTTTCCTGCGATCCCTTATAACCTTGATCCCAAGGATGTGTCCCACCTCTCCCAAGTCCTTCATATCAAACTGTTTTAGACAACCATACCCTTACATCCGATAACACCTTGATATTGTTGCCAATCAACAAAATGTCATCTACGTATAGTACAAGAAATACCACTACGTTTCCGTCACATCTCTTGTATAGACAAGACTCATTCGAACTTTGAATAAATCCATAAGACTGATTTACCTCCTCAAAGCGGGTGTTTCAAGACCTCGAAGCTTGCTTCAATCCATAAATGGACCGATTAAGCTTACATACAAGATGCTCTTTGCCCTTAGCAATGAATCCCTCTGGTTGCTTCATATAGATGTTTCCTCAAGACTTCCATTAAGGAAAGTTGTCTTGACATCCATCTGCCACACCTCATAATCCATATAAGCTGCTATGCATAAGAGCTCCCAGACCTCACTTGAATCCATAGATTCAATCTCAGTATTCATTGTACTTTGCCAAGATGCTGCATCTATATCTTGGATTGCCTCATCGTATGTCCAGGGATCAGGTTCATGTTACCCAAGAACATGAATCTATGAGGTTGTCTAACAACTCTCCCAATACGATGAGGTATCACCTGTGTATCCTCTGTGACACACGGTGCAGTGACATTTGGTATATCCTCTTGTACCGGTGGTACTAAAGAAGTGACTTCCCCTTTTAACTCCTCCAGAACAATTTTACTCTTGGGCTTGTGGCTCATCACATAGTCTTCCTCTAGAAATCTGGCGTTTGTGCTAACAATCACCCTCTGATCTCTAGGACTATAAAACAATCCACCCTTCGTTCCTCTAGGATAGCCAACGAATAAGCGCACTTCTGTACGAGGTTCCAACTTGCCAGCATCTGCCTTCAGCACATGTACTGGACTCCCCCATTTTCGAATATGTCTTAGACTAGGCTTTCGCCCAGTCCACAACTCTGGGGGAGTAGAAGGCACTGATTTAGATGGAACCAAGTTCAGAATGTACACCGTCGTATCTAGAGCATATCCCCAGAACGAATCTGGCAAGTCAGAATAACTCATCATCAATCTAACCATTTCCATAAGAGTCCTATTCCTTCGCTCTGCTACACCATTCTGCTGGGGTGTGCCAGGTGTAGTCAATTGGGATTGAATCCCAGCCTCTGATAAGTAGTTCCTAAACTCTCCTAAGAGGTACTCACCACCATGATCAGATCGTAGTGTCATCCATATCTTGAATAATCGTCTATGGAAGAGACGAAATATTCAAGACCACCTCTTGCCTGGATAATCATAGGACCACACAAATCAGAATGAACCATCTCCAACACATCTTTGGCTCTATACCCCTTGGCATTAAAAGACCTCTTGGTCATTTTACCTTCCAAGCAAGATTCGCAGGTTGAGAAATCTTCCACCACTAATGGACCCAGAGATCCATCAGCTATCAACCTTTGAATTCTGCTTAGATTAATGTGACCAAGCCTAAGATGCTAAAGATATGTTTGGTTCATCTTCGAAGGTTCTTTTCTCTTATTGGAATTAGAAGATGAGTTATTAACTTCAATTTGCATCGTGGGAGGTTTTGGTTCAGATGTATACAAATTTTCTATCAATGTACCTAAACAGATATTCTCCCTATTCCTTTTTATACTTGGCTCATCATTAAAAGAAATAGAATATCCATCCATAAACAATTTAGAAACTAAAACTAAGTTCTTTCTAAATAAAGGTACATAAAGGGAATTTTCTAGAACCTAAGTTTTACTTTTCTCAAGAGATAAATAAAACTTCTCCCACTGCAATAGTCGCCACCTTCATGGCATTGCCCAAGTAAATGGTAATCTCACCTTTAGCCTGTCGTCGGGTTTCCTGGAACCCCTGCAAAGTATTGCAGACATGATCAGTGGCTCCCGTATCTACACACCAGGTTCTGGTAGATAACACCGCTAACCATGTTTTAACAACTAGACCAAAGGATATTATCTTTGTTCTGCTTGGGATTGGGACAATCCTTCTTCCAATGTCCATCCTGCTTGCAAGTGAAGTACTTGCCTTTCGGCTTCTTCACTCCTCCCTGAGATCCTCCCTCCACCTTTGCTTCACCTTGTTTCTTCTTCTTCTTACCTTTCGGCTTAGAAGTAGAAACTGTTGGTGCAATCGGCCTAGGTTGACTCGAGTTTGACTCGAGCAGTACCTTGATAGTATTTTGATGATAGACAAAACTCATGACATGGGATTGTCATGGGAAAGTCCAACATAGGGTTGGCATGGAAAATCCAAGCATGGAGCTTGGTGTGGAAGTCCAAGGGGGAAGCCTTGGCATGGGAAAGTCCAAAGCATTGCGAAGTCGTGCGCTTGGTGCTTGGCATAGGAAATCCAAAGCATTGCGAAGCCGTGCGCTTGGTACTTGGTGAGAAATGCATTGCGAAGCCGTGCGCTTGGTGCATCCGAGGGACCGCCGGACGGGGAGCGAATGGAGTGAGCCCAAAGGGAAGCATACTTCTAGGGCCTGAGACGCGAAAGATGGCGTTATGCGGCCATGCGCTTAGCGCGATCCGAGGGACGAGGCCGAGGAAGAGAGCGTCGGTGGGGAACTCCATGAGGGATAAGGTGGACTTGGCCAAGTGGCTAAGACTGAGTGTCGGATGCTCAAACAACTTTGTGTTTGAGGTTTTAGCCAACATCACCGACCGCATAGGTGCGCCATCGCTTCTAGGTCGTGGGGTTCGAAGGTTCGATTGAACCAAGTTTGGCCGATCGATCCGCCGAGGGAGGGCGATCGCTGGGAGAATCGACGATCGCCGAGGGATGGCAATGATCGATGACATTGTGCGGCACGCACGTAATGGAGTCGAGCTCGCCAACACTAATCGATGGATGATCACGATCGATGGGTGCCATCACGATCGATGTGTGATTCGTATTGGAACTTAACTAACGTGGATCCGCCGCTAGTGAGACAATGGCTAGGACCACGATCGATTATCACGATCACCGATCGATGGGCGAAATCATCTTGATGCAGGTTATAAAAGGAGCTCAAGAGGGAGGATTTTGCCATGGTTTTTGTGGAGCTATTGGAGGGGAATTGCTACTGCATTCCAGTCCTTCAAGAGCCAATCAAAGCAAGCAACAAACAAGTGATCAAAAGCAATCGGTGAAAAGTGTTTCTTTTGTATTGTATTTGTATTCTTGTTTGTATTTGTATATTACTGTTGTAATTGCTTGTGAGAGATTTCTCCACCTCCGATGTGTAGTCGAGAAGGAGTTTGAGTATTGCCGTGTGCATCTCAAGAGCTCGAGGAGCTCGCCTGTGGAGTAGGAACCATTCGGTTCCGAACCACGTATATGCTTGCGTATTTGGTGTGCTTGTATTGTTGTTAGTATTATTGTTATTTCTATTGTTATTCCACTGTGTATATTAACGACAATTGTAGATGAGCACACGAGAATGAACGAATTACGACATCCAACGAATGAGGGCTATTCACCCCCCTCTAGCCGGCCGTATCGATCCCCAACAAGTGGTATCAGAGCCGAGGTCACTCTTTAAGGACTAATCGCTGCGAGAGCACTACAAATGGTCGGCTTCATCCATCCACCGAAATTCGATGGAGATTTTGCTTGGTGGAGGAAACGGATGGAGGTATATCTTGAAACCGATTTTGATTCTATGTTAATTATAGAAAACAGTTTTGAAATGCCTAGGGATAAAAACAACAAGCCAATTGAGAAGTCAAAATGGACCCAAGACAAAATCAAAGACTTCAAGACAAATCTCGAGGTAATAAAATTGATGAGTGATTTATTACCTAACACTATTTGGTCTAGATTGGGTAATTTTAGGGATGCAAAGGAATTATGGAATAAGGTAATGAAATTCCAAGAAAATTCCCAATCGGCACAAGTAGAGGAGAATGCCGAAGAAGAATCACCATCCACTTTTGAAGATGTGGATGACTTGGTGGAGACCTCCACCTCTAGCGTTGAGGGGGAGGAAAGGATTTCAACTCCGGAGCCAAGCCAAAATGAAGCATCTACCTCAGGAAGAAATGACCAAGAGGCTTGCACCAACTCCCTAGGTGACTCATGTATTATAATTAATCGTAAAGATTATATTATTTGTTTTGAGTGTAGGGAGAAAGGGCATTACAAGAGCAAATGCCCTAAATTGGCTAAGAAGAAGGCATCGACACCAAAAGTCAACCCAAAGTCAAACGATGCCAGTGTTCCCAAAATCAAGAGCAAAGAGCATATTGTGTGCTTCAAATGCAATCAAAAGGGACACTACCGAAGCCAATGCCCTAGGGGGAGGAAGAAAGGGCAAGAAGGTGCAACTCATGTAGGGGGAGCTCCTAAAGCTAACCCTAAGGTACATTTAGTTAAAACACCTTCAATTCCTAAAGTCAAAAAGCATGCCAAAAATTATTTTAGTTCTCTTGCTATTATCAATGAAAAGCATGCTAGGAGAAACAGTAAGGTTTATTGCTTAGGTGCTAAGCATGTTAGTTTCTCTAAGGACAAACCTAGGACTCAAAATTCTAGACCTATTTTACCTAAAGAGTCCATTAGGAGAGTTGAAAACCATCTAGGCATTAACCCTAAGAAGGGTAGACACATGCCTAAGAAGAAGAACATTTCCCCTAAACCTAATGAAAATTCAAAATTGAGGAAATTATAGGTGGAAAACCAAGCCTTGAGGTCAAGGCTAGAAAAATTGGAGAAGACCCTAGCAATAATATCAAATTCGGTTAAGGGGTCTAATGTACAAAAGTCAAGACCTAGAAAACAAGAAATGTCTAAGGGCAAGAAGGGTTTGGGTCACAAACCTATATCCTACCATAATGTTCCATTTAATTATGGAACCACATCTAGGTCTAGGAAAACCAAGGCTAATAGGGAAGCCATCCCTAAGTCTAGCCATGGTATGTGTTTAGTGGCTAACACCTCAAAGAAATCAAATGTAGCCACTAAGAAGGTCAATGGAGGAGTCACCTCTAGAGTTGACCCAAGTAAGACCCATTTGACTAAGGCTTCAAAGCCTAAAAGGGTCATTAGGAAGGTATCTAGGGAAATTATCCCTAGGGAATACCTTGTTAACCCAAGGAGCTTCAATAGATATTGGGTTCCTAAGAGCGTGATTGATTCACGCTAAATGGGTTGGGGTGTGTCAACCCTAAGTGGATGGGTAGTTAACCTAGCCATGATGAGTTGACACATTAGGATGTGCCAATATGGTTTGAGAAGTTTTAAAATGATTTAAATTGGCACAATTAGGTCTTAGAGGTATTGGTGTGCCATTTTGGGTTTTTGGCACACTAAGGAAATAATGACATTAAGGCAAAATGTATTTAATCCCTAAAAATGGCAAATTGATTTTCACACTTAGGTATTCAATACCTTAGTATATTTTACTTGCCATGATTTGTTTGCCTTGCCATGTCATGACATCATTTTCATTTGTATCTCTAAATATGTCATGATCATGTTTAGATTTATGTTTAGATGTCATGAATGCCTAGATCTCATTTACATGCCATGACATCATGATATTGGCATATGCTTTTACTTATATCATATCTATGCCATAATCATCATGCATAAATTAAAAAGAAATTAAGGACTATGGCATGATTTGATGGGAATCAAATAATATTGCCTAGAAATATCCATGAGACCATTTAAAGAACAAAAACCCACATCTCACTAGATTAATTGCCTTGAATGTGTTTTTACACATCTAGATATAAGTGAGATGTTTTAGGAAAAAGAAAATAAAGGTTTGAAAAACATTTTGAAAAACCTTGGTGAAACCTATCTTTTGATAGCTATCACCATTGAATGGGATGATACAAAGATGACTCTTTATTGAAGCTTTTCTTAAATTTTGAACTTTGTATCAATCTCCTAATTTAATGGGTAAAATAAATTTCCAATATTTTTCACCCATAGTGTTTAGGATAAGTATTATACGTATGCATTTTCAAGATTTTTAAAATTATGTATATTTACTTATGGATTTTGAAAATCCATTTCAAAATCAAAATTGCAATCGTAATTATCGATCGATTACTGTAATGGCAATGATCGATGGTAAGTCCAATGATCGGGTATCTGATGGAGTCGACTGGCACAGGCTGATTTCAGGTAAACTTGATAGTTAGGCCCATGTTCAGCTATGTTTTGGTCCCCTAACCACTCTTAACCCTAGGATATGCTTGGGAGAGCATTAGAGAGGGTGGAAATCCATTGGATATGGATTAGGAGTTAGGTTGAGAGTGAGTATCAATTTTAAGGTGGATGAGAGTTCATTGTTGAACTTTGCCTTGTTTTTGATTTGGTTAATGTTCCTATTGGCTTATGGACTCTCCAAGGACATTGTTGGTGCAATGGTCAAGGGGGAGCAAGCCTCTAGGGGGAGGTATCCATCATGGGAAGATGGATGTGTATTTCCTCATTGGAGGAAAATTGGGTTGCCTCTCTTTAAGTGATATGGGATCACTAGAAAGATTGTAGGCATGTGTTCCTCCAAGGGAGAGATTGTAAGATCTCATTGGGATATGAGACATTCATACCCTTGGGGAGGACCTTTTGATGTAATGTCAAAAAGGGGGAGAAGTTACCAAGTTACCAATTAGGGTTCGTTGGAATTCTCATTGGGATATGAGAATTGCCAATATGGGAGAATTGGTAGACTTGAGATGGTAGTTTTGTCAATCATCAAAAAGGGGGAGATTATTGGTGCAATCAGCCTAGGTTGACTCGAGTTTGACTCGAGCAGTACCTTGATAGTATTTTGATGATAGACAAAACTCATGACATGGGATTGTCATGGGAAAGTCCAACATAGGGTTGACATGGAAAATCCAAGCATGGAGCTTGGTGTGGAAGTCCAAGGGGGAAGCCTTGGCATGGGAAAGTCCAAAGCATTGCGAAGCCGTGCGCTTGGTGCTTTGCATAGGAAATCCAAAGCATTGTGAAGCCGTGCGCTTGGTGCATTTGGGAAGTCTTGAGAACTTGGCAAGTTCACTAGGCTCGGGTCCTTGAGTCGGTGAAGGATGGCATTGCGAAGCCGCGCGCTTGGTGCATCCGAGGGACCGCCGGACGGGGAGCGAATGGAGTGAGCCCAAAGGGAAGCATACTTCTAGGGCATGAGACGCGAGGATGGCGCTATGGCCGTGCACTTGGCGATCCGAGGGACGAGGCCGAGGGAAGAGAGCTTCGTGGGGAACTCCATGAGGATAAGGTGGACTTGGCCAAGTGGCTAAGATCGAGTGTCGGATGCTCAAACAACTTTGTGTTTGAGGTTTCTAGGTCGTATGGGTTCGACTAGTGTTCGAAGTCTGTTGATCACCGACCGCGAGGGAGGGCAATGATCGTTAGAGACTGGCCGACCGCCGAGGGATGGCAATGATCGATGACAATGTGCACGGGCATTGCATCGGAGTCGAGCTCGCCAAAGACTCGATCGATCGGGTGATCAGTCGACTGATGGGTGCCATCAGTCGACTGATGTGTGATCCGTTGGAACTTAACCAACGTGGAATTGGCCGTTGTGAGACAACGGCTATGGGACCAGACGACTGATGGTCACGATCAGTCGACTGATGGGCGCGAAATTAGCTTGATGCAGATTATAAAAGGAGCTCAAGAAGGAGGATTTCGCCATGGTTTTTGTGGGGCTATTGGAGGGGAATTGCTCCTGCATTCCAGTCCTTCAAGAGCCAATCAAAGCAAGCAACAAACAAGTGATCAAAAGCAATTGGTGAAAAGTGTTTCTTTTGTATTGTATTTGTATTCTTGTTTGTATTTGTATATTACTGTTGTAATTGCTTGTGAGAGGTTTCTCCACCTCCGATGTGTAGTCGAGAAGGAGTTTGAGTATTGTCGTGTGCATCTCTAGAGCTTGAGTAGGAGTAGGAACCATTCGGTTCCGAACCACATATATGCTTGCGTATTTGGTGTGCTTGTATTGTTGTTAGTATTATTGTTATTTCTATTGTTATTCCGCTGTGTATATTAACGACAATTGTAGACGAGCACACGAGAACGAACGAATTACGACATCCAACGAACGAGGGCTATTCACCCCCCTCTAGCCGGCCGTATCGATCCCCAACAGAAACCTTCTGAGCAACGATGGCCTGAGGACACTCTTTGAAGAGTGCATACTTGTACTCCTTAGCAGATAAGACAATATCTGGATTCTTTTCCAATCAACATTATTTGGGTATAGTAAGTTTATTTCCTTTAGTATCATAGTAAGTGGACTGAAAGTCATTTTTGAAAATCCTAAGAATCACATAGATCATTACTGTAGATTTCAAAAAATTATTGATTCCTCAAACAATAAAATTTCAAAATCAACCAACAGCTCAAAACACTGAGAATATTGTATGCTACCACAGTGTGGACGTATACGAATTCTACATTTGTAAGAGGAGGTTTTACCCATTAATTTTACTATCTTGTCAACCTAACTTTATGACAAGTAAAATTAATAGTTGGTTTCTCTTCGGCCCTACAAATAAAAGCAGTGACTCCAATGGGGAGGATACTTATATTTGTATCTAAGTGTTCACCATTACTCGGTACAAAGGTAATTATCTCGGGTTATGTGCCTTACAATGGGCAAGTACACACACTCCTTAATAATTTCCTATAACCATATTCGACCTTGTGATCCGCAAACAAACCCATCAGATGGGGAGGAAGGCACTCAGAGCCGACGCGCAAGTTTATTTGCATCACTTGTCAAATCATAATGGAGGCCATGGGAATTTATAAAAATATCCCTCTCTCACTTAGTAATTTGAAAGAAAGAGGAATTTTTTTAGCCTACGACATGCATATCAAACAAAAAGCAATAAATATAAAAAATAAATTATTTTCTAACTATTATGACTTTTGTCTTCAATATGTCTCTCGTCGCAACGCCATCTCGTCCGCTCCTCCTACGCCATGTACAAGCCATCCGGAGATCCGAGCTGAGACTAAAACCTATTTTAATTTACATCCATCGATCCTATACTCCACGAGGGAGTGTACATGAAATCTAGATCAAAAGTAAAATAAAATAAA
This sequence comes from Wurfbainia villosa, assembly GCA_025175895.1. NCBI lineage: Eukaryota > Viridiplantae > Streptophyta > Magnoliopsida > Zingiberales > Zingiberaceae > Wurfbainia > Wurfbainia villosa. The sequence continues at coordinate 2,814,067 of CM045988.1, read as the reverse complement.
GAGTGGCTAAACAATGCCGTATTTAATTTACAAAAACTAAATACTAGCCTCGTCAACCCCAAGGATTCAACAAAATAAATATTTACACACATATGGCCATAATAGTCGGATCTTATGCCTGCAACCAAAGAGTAAACTACGCATATCCTACTATTATCCGGCACATATAATACATGAAAAGTGCATAAAAATTAACAGAATCCTAAACACACAAAACCGGAAACCTTGGCTCTGATACCATTTTTGCTGGGTTTTGCCCCCGAAGCTCTCATACCAATTTAATGGTTTTTACTTATCGAGTCCGTGAGGGGAAACTTCGCTTCCCACTCCACCTTGGTAGCTTGTCCATGGCGATCCCTTCGATGTCCCCAGATTAAAAAAATTTAATCCTAGACAAAAGGGATTGCCCAAACCACCAAGTCATCATCGTGCTATTCGTTTAGAGAGGTCACTTGAACAAACTAGTTGTTCAAGCGACCATCCTCTATTCTACGAGTAGCCGCGGAATAGACGATGTCCAGATCGCCCATTTTTGTGTTTATGCTCGTTATCCAAGTATTATTTAGCCATATACAGATTTATATCATGCTCATAAATGAAAAACAAATACAAACATGTAACATATAAAGATTAGAGAATCGATATACCTCTCGATCTTCTAATGTATATCCTTCCTCCTTTCGGACGTCGTGTGGGCAACGCTCTACTAAAAGTTGAAGCTCCTAGATCGCAAATCTTCCTTCCTTGCTCTTCCAAAGCAAGAGGAAGAATAAAAACAAAGCTCCTCTCCTTCCTATGACCAACCAACAAGCAACAAGGAGAATGCTTGCCGCCGGCCAACAAGGAGAAGGAGATAATGGTGGAAATCGGCCAAGACACCAAGGGAAAGCCCTATATCTTGTTTCCACCACCTAAGGAGAAGGAGAAGGGGTCTTTGGATGCCGCCCAAGGGCTAGGATAGGGCTGTGGGCGCCGGCCACCAAAGGATGAAGAAGAAAGAACCTTCCTTATTTGGTGCAACCCAAGCCTCCTAAACCCTAAGCCTCCAAACCCTAATCCTAGCTCTCCTTATGGCTGGCCATGGAAGTGGGGAAGATGATTATGTTGAATCGAAGCGGATCGCTAGAGGGGGGGGGGTGAATAGCGATAAAACTTTTACGAAATCGTTCGTTAAAACTCGAGTAGATAATTTGCAGCGGAAAGATAAACAATAAATAAAAGAGACAATTCTTTTTACTTGGTTCGTAGCCTTCGGCTACTACTCCAAGGCCCTAGTAGTCCTTGACCATGCACGGAGGGCAAAATACTAAACGAACTCCTCCTCGTTTGGAGGTAGGAGTTAATCGATACAATAAAGAACAAAACTTGAGGTAGAGGGACACTCCCCCTCTCCTCGTTACGATAAAAGCTCCGAATGAATTAAAGTAACAAACTGAAGTAAAAGCTTAAACTGACGTTACAAAAAGAAAAGAAGTTAAGACCTAAACGTCGGAGAAGAAGCACTTCGTTGTCGGAGAGTTGTAGCTTTACGGAGGCTTTTGGAAGCATAGAATTGTTGAGAAAACCCTAGGCTAATCTTTTGACCATCGATCGATGGCCATCATCGATCGATCGATGGAAACATCGAAAGTCCGACCTCCGGCCGATCAATCGATTGACGGCAGTCGAGTCCTCCAAGTTGGCAGTCGACTGATGCTTGCTGCAAGTCAAAGTTAGCTCAAAGAAAATATTATTTCAACGACCTTCGACCGTCCGATCTCGACCTAGACCATCGATGGGATGTCTTTGGTCGGATCTATGCTTAAGACCATCCCTGTAAGGAGGATAGACCTCACTTACGCTCGCACACACGAGCTTACCTCGATACTTACCATGTCGCTTTTTCTTCCGGCCTTCCACTCGATTCCTTCGGCTCCCTCCGAAGTCACTCGAGTGTCGCCCGACCACCGCGGCTTCCTCCGGGTGTCGCTAGCCTTCATCTCCAGCTTTAGCACTTTTCTGCACACCTGATTCAACTCATGAGATAACGATATATCCTTGACTTTGTGTCTTTTGCCATAATCAAAATATAGGTTCGACTTAGGTGCCCCTGCACCAACAATCTCCCCCTTTTTGATCCTATGGCAAATTTACGCAAAGTTAAGGGAAAATATAAAGCAGAAAATGAGTAAGATAAATGTTACGCTCATTTGTAGTGAACTCCCTCTTAACCTTCGGTGAGTTTTAAAATAAAAGTTTAATTTTCAAAAATTTAAATTTTGTTCTCCCCCTTAACTTATGCTCTTCTCCCCCTTTTGCCATGAATTAAAAAAGGTATGGGGGTTTATATAAAAAGTAGGGGTTTTTTAATAGAAAAGGTAACATGCATAAAGATTATCTAACATGAGTCCAAGCATGTGTCTTGATTTAATTTGGTTCGAGGTATAGCCCTCTGCATCAACAATGTAATTTTTGGAAACTAAGTTTGATTTTCAAAATACTTATAAAATTAACTTTGAGTTTCACAATACTTATATGCTATTAACTTTAAAAAAATATGTAACCCTTAGGGTTAGTTTGCTCTCCCCCTTAATCAAATATATAAGGTATAGAAGAGTTAGGGGGCGCTAAACATTGACCTAGAAGGTTGTATATTTAGAATTTTGTCCGAGTATAAGTACACGTTTAAGCTCGATAGTTTGAAAAATAGATAACATTTTTGAAAAGATTATGTAAATTGAAATTGTTCCTTATTCATCTCACCCATTCTAAGTGTCTTAGAATTGGTTCACCTTATATGTTTATGTGAGATGATTCCAATTTTATCTTGATTAAGTTTTAATGATTTGAAACTTGTCAACCTTGCATTAGATTCGGATTTGATCCTAAGCTCATCAAATCACCTTTTCAAGATCTTGGCTTCCAGGTCGTGGCGAGGCACAGGGGCCTTCTTTGATCGGAAAAATGACCACTTCCTTAGACAAAGCCAATTTCGAGAAAATAGTAACACTTGACTCACCTAAGACCACTTTCTGGTCTAACTAGTCTAGGATACGACGAGGTAGCTTCAGCTAGTTCCACTACGTCAAGTGCACCGAACTAGATACGTCTTATCTAGCCCGAATACATAAGACTCCGCTTTCCTAGCGTACTATCATCTCGCCGCGTCCTGGTACTATGTTATCAAGCATTGACGAGTTATAGTCCTATCTAACCATTCTAAAGAGAATAAAAGGTTTAGGTTATCGGATATACTATTTTTGTATTAGCTCCCCCTGGATCATTGAACCGATATGGTCTGGTCAAGTAATGAACTTGATCCTTGGGAATCCAAAACCTATTGGTCCTTATATGTGAGTTTAATAAAGTTTTCGGGACCCACGCTTGGACTCGATGATGACTACGGTTTACGATAGACATGTAAGATATTTTCATAGTCTTTGAGCTATATCCGAGTCCGGGTCTGTTGTACACGGCTCTTTGAGTTCCAAGAAGTCGGTTAAGATTCTTGGACCCCGTCGAGAACTTGTTCAACTGAGCTTCGAGCTCTTGGACTTGCCCTTTCAAGAGAGAGTTCTCTTCTTCGAGTTTTTCAACTTGAGTTGAGTCCTCCTCTTGAACTCGACTAGTCAAAGAGTTTAGGGGTGTCTCTTGTTTGAGGGTTTCAACCTCCTCAACCAAGGACTCGACCCTAGACTCGGATTTAGCTAATTTTCTAGTTAGCAATTTAATCGTATTGTAAAGCGTATGAATTAGTGAGCAGATAACCTTAATTTTATCTTTCAGTCCGGCTTTGAGTTGCTTCTCGAAGTAGTCCTCGAGTTCGGAGTCGGTGTTGTAGTTTGATTCAGATTCGATCTCGGACTCTTCTGGTCTTGCCATGCATGCTATGTCGACACCTTCTTCATTGTCCCATGTTGCATGAAACGCCTTCTTTTGACTTGATTTGAATTGTTCCCTCTTTTTGTTTTTTAGTAGCCTCCTTTCCCTCCGAACGATCTTCCGCACTACATTCACTATTGCTTCCACCTTTTCGGATTCGGACTCTAATTCGTCTTCGGGTTCGAGTCCATCTTCTTGCTTGGTGGGTGCCTTGCTTCTTTGTCCTGAAAGTAGAGCAATACCTCTCTCGGCCCGGACCATGTTAGTTTGCTCATGAAGTTCAAACTCGAAAAATAACTCGTCTAACCTAAGCTTTGAAAGGTCCTTAGAAACCTTGTAGGCATCAACCATGGATGCCCACAAGGTAGTCCTAGGAAATGAATTAAGAACGTACCTTAGGAGGTCACGGTTTTCAACCTTGTGTCCGATGGTGTGCAATCCATTGACAATGTCCCGGACGCGAGCGTGTAGTTGCGTTGCTGTCTCACATTCCTGCATTTTTAGGTTATACAATTTATTAAGTAGTAAGTCACGCTTACTTACCTTCGTGTTGTTAGTCCTTTCGTGTAGTTCTATGAGTTTTGTCCACAGATCTTTTGCGCTGATGAAGGGTCCGATGCGGTTGAGCTCTTCCTTAGACAATCCGCATTGCAATATTTGGGTTGCCCTTGCATCGGCTTCGATTTGCCTCTTGGTTGCATTGTTCCACTTGTCGAAGTCCAAAGGCTTGCCTTGATCATTAGTGGGTAGAGCAAAGCCAGTTTGGATGATTATCCAAGTCTAGACTTGTGTTTTTAGAAAACACTCCATCCGACCTTTCCAATAACGGAAATCATCTCCGTTAAAGAACGGAGGCCGGATGGTGCTGTACCCCTCAATGTGGGCCATAAAGAAAAACTTGCACACACAAAAAAACACAACAAAACTTGCCAAGACTTGGTCTTGGATTAGTAGTGCGGGAAATAAAAATAAACAAACAAAAAATAGAAAGTTAAGCAAAGAAATAAGAAACTAAATAAAAAGTAAGTACTCACAACCTTCGATGTCCCCGAAAGGCTACTAAATGTCGATTTTTGAGGATGAAAACAGCTTGTTACGGGGGTAAACTCCCCGTAAGAATGTAGATATCTGCGAGAGCTTCGATTTGGTGGGTAGATCGTTTCGTGAGTCCACTTGTAGTAAAAGTTATGCTTGTTTGATCGTGAGGTACTCCGAAGGCGATCAATACTTGCAAAAACACAACCAAAAACTATGTACCAAGACTTGGTCTTGGATTAGTAGTGTGGGAGAAATCTTAAAATGATAAATACGAAAACAAAAAATGCTCGACCAGTGGTTGCACCAAATCTGAGCGCCCCCGGCTCTGATACCAATTGTTGGATCGAAGTGGATCGCTAGAGGGGGGGGGTGAATAGCGATAAACCTTTTTTTTATTTAATTCGTTCGTTAAAACTCGAGTAGACAGTTAATTGCAGCAGAAAGATAAGCTATAAATAAACGAGACAAATATATTTTTACTTGGTTCATAGCCTTCGGCTACTACTCCAAGACCCTAGTGATCCTTGATCACGCACGGAGGACAATTCACTAAAAACACTCCTCCTCGTTGGAGGTAGGAGTTTGACGATTACAAAAAAAACTTCGAAAGAAAAGATAGAGAGACAAACCCTCTCTTCTATTAATGTAAAGTGCAACGATAGAAAACCTCGATTAATAAAAGGAATTGCAATATTTAAAGAGACGACAAAATAAGAATATCAACAACTAAAAGAGTAGAAAGTAAACTAGGGTTGTTGACAGCACTTCGTCGTAGAGTCGTCGGAAAATCGCAGAGTTGTGGAGGTTTGTGAGCACTTAGAGATGATAAAAAACCCTAGGAGAAGCCCTCCTTTTATAGCCTTTAAGCCCCTCATCGAATGGGTCTTCAACCAATAGGAATTGGGCACAAAACTCCTTGAAAAATGGTGATAAAGCTTGACTCCTCGAGGCTGATTTTTGACCATCGGTTGAACTGGCCGGTTGAACCGATGGCTAGGATTTTTGACTACAATAAAGAGTTAGCTCAAAATATAAGTGAATTCGACGGCCACTTGCCGTCCGATCTCAACATAGACCTTCCATGGGAAGTCTTGGGTCGGATCGTCGCCTAAGGATGTCCCCGTACAAAGGACATGACCTCACTTCACTTTACTCACTTGAGCTTACCTCGATACTTACTATGTCGCTTTTGCTTTCGGTCTTCCCTTGATTCCTTCGGCTCCCTCCGAAGTTACTCGAGTGTCACCCGACCACCGCGGCTTCCTCCGGGTGTCGCTAGCCTTCATCTCAAGCTATAGCAATTTTCTGTACACTCGATTCAGCTCGTGAGATAACGACATGAGCTTAACTTTGTATCGTTTTCTATAATCAAAACATAGGTTTGACTTAGGTGCCTACTGCACCAACAAAGAGAAGGTGCTGTCGGAGCTGTGGAAGAGCTACTGCAAGTGGTTTGATGGTGAAGGATGGCCAAAAATTTGGTGGAGGAAGGATGGGAGATCAACAGAGCTCTGACGGAAGAAGAAATTGTGGTGGGTGCTTGTGATGAGGATGGCTGCTGGAGTTGGAAGAGATGGAGATGGCGATTGGAATGCCATACGTAGTAGTAGAGGAGATGAGTGGCCGGCGGTGCTTGGAGGTGAAACGATGGAGGAGATCGATGAGGAAGAACTGCGTGTGTGCTGAAGAAGAAGTCCAACCCTGCGCGATGAAGAAAATTGGAGATTTAACCCAAATCCCAAATCTCATCTAACGATCCATATTCATTCGATTTAGAATGAGCGGGTCTTATTAGATCTGAATTAATGGTCGAGATCAATCCTATCTGGATGAATGGGCAAGATGTGTGGATCTTAATATATGGGCGGATCGCTCGAGATATGGATAGATGGCTCTGAATCAAGCCTCTTTCATTTGACGATTCAAATTGATCAGATCTTGTCCCTTGATTAAATGACCTTCGATCTTGATGAACGGTTCAGATTGGTCAAGCTTAAAATCCCCTTTATGACCCTAGATGAAGTCATATTTGATCCAACTTGAGTCAAGTCCATTGGCTCATCTCGATCTCCTACAAATAAGGTGTAACATTTGCATATAAGTCCAGAATTTAGGAGAATTTACAATAAGGTCCAAAATAGATCCCAACTCGTAAAACATGAAAATAATCGACAATTAATCACTCAAGAGGATAAAAACATTAAGATGAAGGACCAAAATAATATGACAAAATGACAGCTTATCAATTCCCCCATACTTATTCTTGCACGCCCCGAGCAAGTAAAAAAAACTAAAAGTAAACTAAAGATATGTTTCCCTAGAAATTCCCAAGCATACATAGAAAATCGTGAAAGAAAGTTACCTAGGATTGTCAATTTCAAAGACTCAAGAAATAATGGACTCAAATCTTACATAGGTTAACAAACATGATAACTTCAATCTATCCTAAATAAATTGAGAATGACTAAGCCTCACAAGGTAAGTGGTGGTTTTCTGTCACTCTTATAAGCATGTAATAGTGGAGTTCACTCAAACTACTCATAGTTTATGCACTACCATATGCTTGCTTTTCTTCTACTTTCACCACTACATACACATAAGAATGCACAATTATTGAAGGCTTATTATAAATGTAAGGGAAACATGAAGAAAAGCAAATAATGGTATGTGTGTAAGGAAAGAAAGGTAAAATGAAATAGCTAAAGAAATGCAAGAAGACATGGAAATCGAAATGCTACATAGATGAGTACAAGAAAGCAATGCCCCAAAAGTCTTCATCCAAGCTAGCTTTTTACAATTCACTAAACATGCAAACAACCCCTATCACTTTCACAATATAAATCCATATATGATATACAATAAATCTCTCAATGGTTACAACAAGGGATACTGTCACAAAAATACTATCACACAAATAAAAAATTTGCACAACATGTCAAAGAAATTTTTTTTATTGCCTTTATTTCTTTGGCCAAGTATTTGTTTTTTTTTCAAAATTTATTTTTTTCACTTTTTCCTTTCGCTTTTTTTCAACAACATTTTTTTTACATGCAGTACATCAAGCTCAGTTATAAAAATAAAAACATAGCTTGTCTGTGGTGATCAAGCATGACTTGCCTATGCTTACACTGATTTCTCCTGAGCTACTCTCTCCCCCACACTTAAACTTTTGTCCGTCCCAGGCAAAAACTCATCATGGAACATCCAATATTTCACATCCAAAAATAGAAATAGAGAAATGGCATGATGTAGGAATAGAAAGACAATAGAATGAATAATGAAAATGGCATGGCGTATGATAAGAAAATTATTTGAGTAGCATGTGACAACAAAAGTAGTAAAGGGAAACAAGTGAGATTGCCTTCATCGTAATCATGCAAACCTATGGTTGTGTGGTCTCGAAAGAATCAAAGCAAGTTTTAGAGTTGCAATAACCATAAGTTCACCACACACAAGCAATAAAAACAGCTACAATCTTCACTAGGAATGAAAAAAAATCATCTCAATCTATCAGCACATAATCCATCACCAAGTAGTAACCACATACAATCAAATAATCCATTCAAGTCAATAAATCCCAAAATTCGACAATCAAATTTAACTAGCTTTCACGACTTCTAAGAAGATATAAAGGAATGCATAGGAAATTTATTTTAAAACACGACTAAACAAAACTCGTCAAACAAAACTTAACAACTATAACTAAAATAAGCAAAGTAAAAGAAACGTATATACAAGGGAAATAAAAGAAACTAAGATGGAACAAACTCCCCTGAGGTCATGGAGGTTTAAGAAGATTCAGTAAAAGGAGCCACGTAGGCCATGGAATGCTCCGAAAGAAATCTAATCCCGGTGGTTGAAGAAGATTTAGAGTAAGCATTCATGCTAGGAGTGGGATGGACTAAATGGGGGTGAGCGCTTTCATGGTATAATCAGAATAGGTCCATGTCGCTCACTCCAATATGATCGCCGCATCATATATAATCTCTGGTGGTCGGAGGCAATTCAAAAAAAGTGTCCAACCTTAGGGCTGGATTATTGCATATCTTGTTAGGGCCTTCATCAATAAAATTTTTGGAGTCTTCAGCTGTGATGGGAGTGTCCAGTCTAGGGGAAAAACCTAGCTATCCATCACTCCTCCATCAAGCTTATCAAGTGGTTGCAAAGCTAAACATAAAAAATTCTGTAGGCACTGTCTCCTTTGCAACATCATCTGCAATAAAACTGTAAATATGAGTAGCTGACAACTGACTAACATCATCCTTAACTAATTTTTCTAACCCTGCTTCCACTGTCGATATCTCAGTATCAGTGGCATAAATAGCATCACAAAATAAATCCAAACCACTAGTATCATCATCCACTTCATTTGCTATAGCAGCAACTTCATCTACAAATTCACATCCATCAGTATCTGCAATAATATCAAGCACAAAGATTCATAGGAGTTCTATGGGGCGACTGAATCATAGACATGCCCATCACTCACTCCACAATCCATCTCCCTATGCACGTCGATATCCATAGAAATGGTCTTTGAAGGAGGCTAAAAGGAATCCTGTGCTTGTTGTTCGGACCTGTGCATCCGCTAGAGGGGGGGGGGGGGTGAATAGAGATGTGCTCGTATGTCGATGGAAATCGTTCGTGTTTGCTTGATACAATTCTTGTTAGTACGCAGCGGAATAAACAATAATGAAAATACAACAAGAACACAAGCACTACACAATCATATAACGTGGTTCGGAACCGAATTGTTCCTACTCCACGGATCGAGCTCTAAAGAGCTCTAGCGATGCCACAAACACCGCTAAGCAATAAACTCCTTCTCGACAGCAAGTCGGAGGTGGAGAAACCTCGTACAATGAATTAAAACAAGTAATACAAAGTAAACAAGCAAATACAAGTGAAAATATAAAGAATACTTTACAAATTAGGGTTTTGAGCGCTTGCTTGTCGGTTGCTTGGATGAGCTTGAAGGACCCTGAAATGCACCTACAAATCGCCTCAACAAAGCTCCCAAAGAACCAATGTCAAAATCCTCCACGAGCTCCTCTTTTTAACCTGCATCGGGCTGGATTTCCACCGATCAGTCGACTCCCATAAGTCACCAGTCGACAGATGCCACTGTTGTTGGGAGACAACGGGTCGATCCACGATGGAAAAACTCCAACGGATCTCTTGGGCGTCGACTGCCAACATTGGCGATCATAGCCACGTAGTCGATCCGCCTACGATCACGAGTATTTTGTTCGTGTCTAAACTAGCAATGATCGTCGTTGACATCCGATCGATCCAATGAGCGATCGCCGAGCCATTTTAGCTCTAAACCGGCAGTCAAACTCTATTCGACTCACAACAATCGAATCGACCATAATGTCAGTCGACTGCCAACCTCAAACATGAGATTTTAACCCAAGTATGGTGCCCTCATACTTGCTAGACCACCCTTAGCCTAGACCTAAGCCTTCTAGCCACCTCCATCAGCCTCACGCCTCTTGGATCCCTCCAAGTCATCCATGACTTGTTCATCCATCGCGCTAGCCTTCACGTGCTTCCATCGACTATGTCATGCTAATGGTGTCTACACTGCTAATGTACATTGGACTTAAGCCGCCAAGACTCCGCTTGGACTTTACGCCGCCAACCATTGGAATTATGCTGCCAAGACTCCACCCTTGGACTTTACGCCGCCAATATTAAACCCCTTGGACTTCTCAAATGCCAAGACTCAAGCTTGGACTTTCCCTTGACAACCCATGTTGGACTTTCCATGCCAAGACCCAAGCTTGGACTTCCCTTGTGCCAAGCACTCAAGACTTGGACTTTCCCAAATGCCAAGTGTCCCACTTGGACTTTCCATGCCAAGTACCCATGACTTAGACTTTACCTTGCCAAGACCCATGCTTGGACTTTCCCATAATCACATGGTCAACCCTAGTCAACCATCAAAGTCTCCCTCGAGTCAAACTCGAGTCTGGTCAATTATAACCTGTGTCAATTGTATAAACAATCTCCCCAAAATATTAACCGACATCAATGTCAAACATCAATGACAAACATACTATGTCAAACATCAAAACATCACTAGAGTCAAACTCGAGTCTGGTCAATGGTGACCTGGGCCGATTGCACCAACAATCTCCCCCTTTTTGATGTTTGACAAAACAAATCTTGAGTTAGGCCCCTAACTCAAATTCCCTTACCAATTTTCAAAATTGGTAATTTAACCTTCTCCCCCTTTTTGACATACATCAAAAAGGTTACCTCTCCAAGGAGGTCAATGTCTCATGTCCCAATGAGATTTTACTGTTAGTAATATATGAGAGATGTCCCAAGGCAATCGCCTTATGTATGAACCATTTATATGATAAATGAAGATTCACTATTTGAGTATACATGTTTTATGTATTTGATTGGATCTTAAATTCATTTACTGAATGTCCTCGATACGATTCACAGCATGAGAGAATTTGTGATTGGATCACAACTAGTGAGTATCTCTACATGTGTAATTGTGATGTATCGGAATTATCCCTAGTCGATGAATTGATGGATTTGGACACCATCAATTCTGTCGAGACTAGTACGAGGTATACTCCTTGGTGTATCCAAGCAGCTGATTCTCACTGGCTGGAGACATAGTGATGTCCGGAGTTAATCGTGGATGCTAGTTATGGTAACTAGTTCATTGGAGTGACCAGCAGTAAGACTTCATATGGTTCTCTGCATATATAGATATGTCAATGAAGTTCTTACTGTAGCTTAAGTGCGATGTTCCTTTGACTTACGGTATTCAAGTCATCTTGATCATGGAGACTTATGCTTTGACATCTTAAGCAAACATCTCTAAGGAGATGTGGACCCGGGATGATTGGGTATAAGTCGAAATGATCGAAGGTGTTTGAATAGCCTATAAAGGATTCACCACTCCTTGCGAGGAGATGTATACCCATGGCCTCTCGTCGGATTGTTACTAAAGTCTTTGGCCAAAGCATTACATGTTTAGAGTAAGGTACTCTTCGATACATGTGGAGTAACTAGAATCAGAGGACGAGGAAATGATACATGGGCTAGGTGTGACGAGTCGCCTAGTGGGACCGATACACAATAGACCATGTCCCAACCAAGTGGGTATAAGATGAGTGAAGGGAATGGGGCACGAATCATTCGAGCCTTGAAGGGTTTGAAATAGTTCTGGATCAACCGTTGATCTTTTCGGTTAATTGGGGATCATGATGTACTACTAGGTGCCACTCATGATCGTTCTATAATTAATGGTTAATTATAGACGGCCAACATAAACCGAGAACCTATTTGGTCACACACACAACGAGCGTAATCCAAAGGATTTAAAACGAGCTTGAGAATGGGATTCTCAGACCGAGAGAAAATAGGTTTGGTTGGACCAAACATAAAGCGAGCATGAAATTGTTTCAGTCACAATGGAAGCTTGGATGGGCCGAGTCTTATGAAGACGTAATGGATGAACCAAAATGGTTTGGTTCTAATCCAATGGAGGAGAATAAACCAAAGGGTTTGGTTTATTTTAAACGAATGAACCAAAAGTTGGTTCGGTTCGTTTTAACTTAAAATAAACCATCATGGTTTGGTTTATTTTAACTTATCTTAATGGAGCGGGTAAACGGGCCTAATGGTTATGATCCAATAACCATTAAGAGAATTAGTTCTCTATAAAAGAGGGCTTAAGGGATAATTAAGCCATAATCCAAAAACCCTAAGTTAGAGTTGACGCCCACCCCATTGAAGGAGTTGGCGCCAACTCCATTGCCGCTCCATTGCTCCTCCAACCAAGCGCCCGTAAGGCGCTTCCTTCCTCGCCAAGATCGAGCTGCTTCCAGTTAGTGCTCCGGTGATCTCCTTCAAGTTTGGCATCAAGGTGAGCTCTATCTCCCTTGGTTGGCCGGCGCCTATCACCTCCACCAAAGCTGTCCAGTTTTCTGGACAGCTTGTTCTCCTCTCGTCAGAGCGTCATTTGGACGACGGTTAGAGCTCCGACAGTGGCTAACTTATCGGGGATTCAATCTACGGTAATCCTCTGAAGTGGAGGACGAAGGATTCATCAATTGGTTGACGAATACCTCTCCGGAGAAGCGAGTTTTGAGAACTCGTATTAGGATCCGAATTTGGATTCGGATCGTGATCATCTCTCGATCACGTCGTCTTCAACACGAGGCTAGTAACCCGTACGAAGACGAAACTCGTGGCTTAGCGAAGTCATCCCGTGGAACTCGGCATGGATACGGATAGAGACGATTCTAGCGAGGATCATTCCGGTTGATGCCGTTCCCGCTACACGTCATACGAAAGGTATAACGTAGATAAATTTCCTTTTATTGCAAATTTAAATTTACAGTTATGTCTACACTTGTTGTAATATGCATGCGTGTGTTGTGTGTGTTGTAATAAATATAGATTTATTATTTTTATTGCTTCCGCTGTGTTCATGTTTGCGAAACGTGATCGAACACACACATGCCGCGGTGCCGGAAACCCAACAGTGGTATCAGAGCCCAGGTTGTGTTTCGACATAATCGTAAAATGGTTTTGCGATAGTCATAATGTTATTTCTGAAAATTTTCTAATTTTGGAAATTTAGAAGTATTTATGGAAATTTTTCAATTTTGGAAAGTCTAGAATTATTTATGGAAATCTTTCACTTTTGGAAAGTTGGAAGTATTTTATGGAAATTAATATTTTCCATAAATAAAATATTTGATTAGATTCTGGAAATTTGTTTCCTAATTTAATCATGATTTGATTTGGAGAATCAAATCTTAAAATATTTTATTTCCATAAGTAGTTTTGATGATTTAGGAAATTGGTTTCCTAAATTGATTTTCCTTAATCAATTATTTTCATAAATAAAATATGTGATTAGATTTGGAAATTTGTTTCCTAATTCAATCATGATTTGATTTGGAGAATCAAATCTTAAACATATTTTATTTCCATAAATAGTTATGACAAATAAGGAAATTATGTACATGACATAATTGTATGCCATGTAATTGCATTAGATGCATAACATTATGCCATGCGTGTCGTGACATGTAGATGTATGCCATGTATGCCATGCCATGTAGATAATAGTTATTTGCATGCAAAGAGGATGAGACATAAAACCCTAACTCAATATTAAAGCCTACACCTTCCATTAATATGGTTAGAACCAGAGTTCTGTTTCTTGTTTGGGTTGTTGGACTCACTCCAAGCCCGCTTGAACACGAACATGTTCAAATCATTGGAATAGTTTAACTCTAATATGGTAAGAGTCAGAGGTCAATCGTTAGTTTGGGTTGTTGGACTCACTCCAAGCATGGCTAATTGGTTGAATGCGCTCTAACCATATTAAAACTATTTCATGATTAATGGGTCGGCTCTAACTTGGAGCATCGATTTGTTGGACTCACTCCAAGGTCGATGTGAAGAGAGGTGAAGTTGGGTGCTATGCATATGATGCATACTTGTTAATGTGTTAACAACCCAACGTATGTGTGAACATTCAATTAGTTGATAGCACATTGTGATAGTTGCATATACGTGATATGCAATCGGTTTAGATGATACCTACCGTCGTAGTTATGAATGGCTTGTTGGACTCTCTCCAAGGTTGTTCATAACTATGATGGATATCAGCCCATTCGGAGATGGACCTACGATCTCCCGAAGTGATTTTGGGGTTTTTGAAATTCAAAAAATGAATGGGATTTATAAATGTATATTGATGCATTTTAAAATCATTTTCTCATATATGCTCGTTTTGTATTTCTAAAATTGATCATGTTGTCTTTTAATTTGCGTTCCATTTTGGATTCAAATAAATTGACTGGGCCGAACTTCTTGGACTGGCTTAGAAACTTGAGAATTGTTCTCAAGGTGAAAAGCTTGCGTATGTCCTCGAAGCGCCTCTTCCTGCCTGTCCTAGTGACGATGCAACTCCAGACCAATTGTTGGTCTATCAGAAACATGTGACTGATTCTGAACTGACAAGTTGCATCATGCTAGCCGCGATGGAACCCAAGCTACGAAAGCAGCATGAGCATATGGATGCTCATATCGTAGTCCTTCATCTTTATGGGTTGTTTGATAAGCAAGTGAGATTCGAAAGGTTCGAAGTCTCTAAGCTCCTCTTCACCTCTGAGATGCAAGAAGGTTCATCTGTGGTACTGCTCAACATGCTGAAGACTGTGGAGCCTTCTGAGAAGCATGAGCAGGGGACGATGTTGTTAGTTGATTCCTCGAAGAAAGGTTCTAAGAGGGAGTCAAAGGAACAACAGAAGGGGAAGAAGAAAAAGGCTAAAAAGGCAAAACCAGCTCAAAAGGGCACTTGCTATCATTATGGCAAGTAGGGTCATTTGCGAAGAAAGTGCAAGATTTATCTTGAGTCCGTGAAGAAGGATAAGGCATAGGATGCCCCATCTTCTTCAGAAATCTTCTTTTTAGTGATTGTCATTCTATTTCCTCAGACACTTGGGTATTTGATACTGGGTGTGGCTCACATATATGTAATGACATACATGGGCTAAGGAATAGAAGAAGACTCGTCAAGGGAGAGTCAGATTTACGTGTTGGGAATGGAGCAACGGTTGCTGCACTCGCCATCGGAACGTATTTGTTGGAACTCCCTGTAAGACTTGTCTTAGAACTGGACAATTGCTTTTATGTTCTTTCGTTGATAAAGAACATCATTTCTATTTCTTGTTTAAATAGAAATGGGTACCATTTGACTTTTAGTAACAATTGTTGTTACATAACTTTAAATGGAGTTCTTTATGGGACTGGAACTTTAAGCAATGGTGTTTATACGTTGGACGTATCCAGTGATGTTTTCAATATCGAAGCGAGCAACAAGCATGCTCGAAAAGATAATCAAATAGACTCCTATATGTGGCATTGTCGTCTTGGCCATATAAGCAAGAAACGCATGTCCGAATTACACCGATGTGGAATTCTGGAATCGTTTGAATTGGATTCATACGATACATGCGAATCATGCTTAAAAGGCAAGATGACTAAGTTACCTTTTACTGGAAAAGGTGAACGAGTGGGAGAGTTACTAGGACTAATACATACTGATGTATGTGGACCTATGTCAACTCAAGCATTAGGAGGCTATAGCTACTTCATTACCTTCACCGATGATCACTCACGGTTTGGGTATGTGTTCTTGATGAAACACAAGTCTGAAGCCTTTGAAAGGTTCAAAGAATTCAGAAATGAAGTAGAGAAACAACATGATAAGAGTATTAAAATACTTCGATCGGATCGAGGTGGTGAATACTTAAGTCAAGAGTTTCTTGATTATCTAAGAGACAATGGTATATTGTCTCAATGGACTCCGCCATATACACCACAACATAATGGTGTATCTGAGAGGCGTAACCGGACCTTGTTGGACATGGTCCGGTCAATGATGAATCATGCGACTCTTCCCAAATCTTTTTGGGGCTATGCACTTCAGACAGCTGTTTACTTGTTAAACAGAATGCCTACCAAGGTAGTCTCAACTACTCCATATGAGATATGGAATGGTAAGAAACCTCATGTATCTTACTTGAAGATATGGGGTTGTCATGCTTATGTGAAGCGGACTGTATCAGACAAATTGGATGCTAAGTCTGATAAATGTCTATTTGTTGGATACCCTAAGGAAACAAGGGGTTACCAATTCTATCATCCTGTGGAACAAAAGGTGTTTGTTTCAAGGCATGCTGTGTTTCTAGAGAAAGAGTTTCTCTTGCAAGAAAACAATGGGAGTGTCGTCGAGCTTGAGGAGGCTCGAGAGACTCAAATAGACATTAATGAGATACCTGGTGAAGCATAACAGCCGACAACTCATAGTGATGAGCAATCGGATGGACCTATTGTAACACCACATCTTTGTAGATCTGGTAGAACACGCAATATTCCTGAGAGATATGGATTTCTCGTAAGTGAATCGAACGACGTGTTACTCATTGATGATAAGGAGCCTACCAGTTATGAAGAAGTGCTGACAAGTTCAGAAAGGGATAAATGGCTTGGTGCCATGAAGTCGGAAATGGATTCCATGTATGAAAACCAAGTTTGGAACTTGGTTGACCCACCTGAAGGCATAAAGCCTATAGGGTGCAAGTGGGTTTTCAAGAAGAAAACCGACATGGATGGTAATGTGATTATCTATAAGGCTAGATTGGTGGCGAAAGGATATCGTCAAAAGCAAGGTGTTGATTATGACGAAACCTATTCGCCTGTAGCTATGCTTAAATCCATTCGGATGCTCCTGGCCATAGCGGCTCATTATGATTATGAGATATGGAAGATGGATGTGAAAACAACTTTCCTTAATGGAAACTTGCTCGAGGACGTGTATATGATACAGCCTGAGGGTTTCACATTGGTTGATAAAACCAAGGTATGCAAATTACGACGGTCCATTTATGGATTGAAGCAAGCATCCAGGAGCTGGAATATCTGTTTTGATGAGACCATCAAAAGTTTGATTTCTCACAAAATCCAGACGAACCTTGTGTGTACAAGAAGGTTAGTGGGAGTGCAGTCGTGTTCCTAGTATTGTATGTCGATGACATATTACTTATAGGAAACGATGTTTCAATCTTCTGATCGATTAAGGTTTGGTTATCCAAGACATTCTCCATGAAAGACCTGGGAGAAGCAACCTACATCCTCGGGATTAAGATCTATAGAGATAGATCGAAACGGTTGCTTGGTCTTTCGCAGTCTACATATATAGACCGAGTGCTAAAGAGGTTTAACATGTCGGAATCCAAGAAAGGTTTCCTACCCATCAGGCATGGGATACACCTTTCGAAGTCTATGTGTCCGCGCACAGAAGACGAGAGGATTTGCATGAGTAAGATTCCCTATGCATCCGCAATAGGATCTATCATGTATGCTATGTTATGTACGAGGCCCGATGTATCATATGCTCTGAGTGTCACGGCGGATACCATCGATCCAGAATGGATTATTGGGTGGTATAAGACGATCCTTAAGTACTTGAGAAGAACTAAGGATGTGTTCCTAATATATGGAGAAGGGTACATGGTGATACGTGGGTATACGGATGCCAGCTCCAGACAGACAAGGATGATTCCATGTCTCAGTCTGGGTATGTATTCACCTAGAATGGAGGCGCAATAAGTTGGAAAGGTTCCAAGTTTGACGCTATAGCGGATTCTGCCACTAAGGAAGAATACATTGCAGCTTTGGAAGCAACATAGGAAGCGGTTTGGATCAAGAAGTTAATCTCTGAACTTGATGTGGTCTCATCAATGATCCAAACATGTGCTTCGCCGCTATCATCTTATCAGAGAGATCATCAGTAGGAACGAAATACAAATCGAGAAAATTCCCACTGAAAGGAACTTAGCGGATCCTTTAACTAAGGCATTACCTCAAAATAAGTTCGAGGGTCATGTTAGAGCTTATGGTATTGGATACCGTAGCGATTGGCATTAGGCCAAGTGGGAGTCTGTTAGTAATATATGAGAGATGTCCTAAGGCAATCGCCTTATGTATGAACCATTTATATGATAAATGAAGATTCACTATTTGAGTATACATTTTTTATGTATTTGATTGGATCTTAAACTCATTTACTGAATGTCCACGATACGATTCACAGCATGAGAGAATTTGTGATTGGATCACAACTAGTGAGTATCTCTACATGTGTAATTGTGATGTATCGGAATTATCCCTAGTCGATGAATTGATGGATTTGGACACCATCAATTCTGTCAAGACTAGCACGAGGTATACTCCTTGGTGTATCCAAGCAGCTGATTCTCACTAGCTGGAGACATTGTGATGTCCGGAGTTAATCGTGGATGCTAGTTATGGTAACTAGTTCATTGGAGTGACCAGCCGTAAGACTTCATATGGTTCTCTGCATATATAGATATGTCAATGAAGTTCTTACTGTAGCTTAAGTGCGATGTTCCTTTGACTTACGGTATTCAAGTCATCTTGATCATGGAGACTTATGCTTTGACATCTTAAGCAAACATCTCTAAGGTGATGTGGACCCGGGATAATTGGGTATAAGTCGAAATGATCGAAGGTGTTTGAATAGCCTATAAAGGATTCACCACTCCTTGCGAGGAGATGTATACCCATGGCCTCTCATCGGATTGTTACTAAAGTCTTTGGCCAAAGCATTATATGTTTAGAGTAAGGTACTCTTCGATATATGTGGAGTAACTAGAATCCGTAGGACGAGGAAATGATATTTGGGCTAGGTGTGACATAGTCAGCCTAGTGGGGACTGACACAATAGACCATGTCCTGAACCAAGTGGGTATAAGATGAGTGAAGGGAATGGGGCACGAATCATTCGAGCTGCTGAAGGGTTTCAGAAATAGTTCTGGATCAACCGTTGTTTTTTTTGGTTAATTGGGGATCATGATGTACTACTAGGTGCCACTCATGATCATTCTATAATTAATGGTTAATTATAGACGGCCAACATAAACCGAGAACCTATTTGGTCACACGCACAAAGAGCGTAATCCAAAGGATTTAAAACGAGCTTGAGAATGGGATTCTCAGACCGAGAGAAACTAGGTTTGGTTGGACCAAACATAAAGCGAGCATGAAATCGTTTCAGTCGCAATGGAAGCGTGGAGGGGCCGAGTCTTATGAAGACGTAATGGATGAACCAAAATGGTTTGGTTCTAATCCAATGGAGGAGAATAAACCAAAGGGTTTGGTTTATTTTAAACGAATGAACCAAAAGTTGGTTCGGTTCGTTTTAACTTAAAATAAACCATCATGGTTTGGTTTATTTTAACTTATCTTAATGGAGCGGGTTAACGGGCCTAATGGTTATGATCCAATAACCATTAAGAGAATTAGTTCTCTATAAAAGAGGGCTTAAGGGATAATTAAGCCCTAATCCAAAAACCCTAAGTTAGAGTTGCCGCCCACCCCATTGAAGGAGTTGGCGCCAACTCCATTGCCGCCGCCCATTGCTCCTCCAACCGGCGTCCAGAAGGCTGCTTCCTTCGCCGCTGCCGGTTACGGTGATCTCCTTCAAGTTTGGCATTAAGGTGAGCTCTATCTCTCTTGGTTGGCCGGCGCCTATCACCTCCACCAAAGCTGTCCAGTTTTCTGGACAGCTTGTTCTCCTCTCGTCGGAGCGTCGTTTGGACGACGGTTAGAGCTCCGACAGTGGCTAACTTACCGGGGATTCGATCTCCGGTAATCCTCTGAGGTGGAGGACGAAGGATTTGTCAATTGGTTGACGAATACCTCTCCGGAGAAGCGAGTTTTGAGAACTCGTATTAGGATCCGAATTTGGATTCGGATCGTGATCATCTCTCGATCACGTCGTCTTCAACACGAGGCTAGTAACCCGTACGAAGACGAAGCTCGTGGCTTAGCGAAGTCATCCCGAGGAACTCGGCGTGGATATGGATAGAGACGATTCTAGCGAGGATCGTTCCGGTTGATGCCGTTCCCGCTACACGTCATACGAAAGGTATAACGTAGATAAATTTCCTTTTATTGTAAATTTAAATTTACGGTTATGTCTACACTTGTTGTAATATGCATGCGTGTGTTGTGTGTTATGTAATAAATGTAGATTTATTATTTTTATTGCTTCCGCTGTGTTCATGTTTGCGAAACGTGATCAAACACACACACGCCGCGGTGCCGGAAACCCAACACTTACAATCTCCCCCTTGATCCAAAAATACCTAGGATGCCTACCATCTTCCTAGTGATAAGTCCCATATCACTTAAGAGAGGCAATCCTATACTCTCTCCCAATTTCCAAATTGGGTTTCTCAAAATCCCATCAATTTTCCCAATTGATAACATTCTTTTCATAACTTCTCCCCTTCAAGAAGAGAAAAATACATCCATCATCCCATGATGGATAACTCCTCCTAAAGGCTTGCTCCCCCTTGACCATTGCACCAACAATGTCCTTGGGAAGTCCCTAAGCCAATAGAAACTCTAAACCATCAAAATTAAGGTCTAAAGTTCAACATTGAACTCTTCCACCCTTAACTTTGATACTTTGACCTAACACCTCTCCAAATTCATATCCAATGAATTTTCACCCTTTATAATGCTAGCCCAAAGCATATCCTAGGGTTAGGAGTGGTTAGAGACCTTTACCATGGCTAAAAATGGGCTAAAAAATCTTGTTTTTCTCGAAATCAGCATGGCAGTCGACTACTTATAGTAATCGATCATTGCCACTTTATCGATCATTGCCACTAAGATCAGTCGACTCATAACTAAAAATCGAGATTTTCAGTTATCAGAATTGAGATTTAAAAAAACATAAATAATTATACGTAATTCAAAAAATCATGAAATTTGATACGTATAATACCTATGACCAATACAATGGGTGAAAAATGATAGAAAAATATTTTACCCATAAAATATCGAAATTGATACAAAATCCAAAAGTGAAGAAAAAACTCCAATGTTTTAGCTCACTTTGTATCAACCTCATCAATGGTGCTTGCTATAAAAAGATAGGCTTCACCAAGGTTTTCTAAATTGATTTTAAAATATTTTCAAAACCTTATTTTAGATCATATTCCTTGGGCTCTATGTACATGACTTGTACACAAGCTTTCCCAATGATCCACCACTCATATAAGATGAGTTTGAGTTCACCTAGATGCAAAAACTATGCACTGTTGGTGCAGTAGGCACCTAAGTCGAACCTGAGTTTTGATTATAGCAAACGATACAAAGTTAAGCTCATGTCGTTATCTCACGAGCTGAATCGAGTGTGCATAAGATTGCTATAACTAGAGTTGAAGGCTAGCGACACCCGGAGGAAGCCGCTGTGGTCGGGCGACACTCGAGTGACTTCGGAGGGAGCCGAAGGAATCGAGTGGAAGGCCGGAAGAAAAAGTGACATGGTAAGTATCGAGGTAAGCTCGTGTGTGCGAGCGTAAGTGAGGTCGTATCCTCCTTACGGGGATGGTCTTAAGCGTAGATCTGACCAAAGACATCCCATCGATGGTCTAGATCGAGATCGGACGGTCGAAGGCCATCGAAATAATGTTTTCTTTGAGCTAACTTTGACTTCAAGCATCGATCGCCTTGGAGGACTCGATCGCATCAATCACCGATGCCGGAGGTCGGCTTCGGCGCCATCGATCGTGATGATGGCCATCAGTCGACTAATGGTCAATGATCAGCTTCGAGGATTCAAGGCTTATCACCCCATTTCAAGGAGATTGGTGCTCAATTGTGATTGGCTAGGGTTCCTCTCGAAAAGGGGCTCAAAGGCTATAAAAGGAGGGCCAATCTTAGGGTTTCTTCATCGATTCCAAGCTTCCAAAAGCCTCCATGAAGCTACAACACAAGTGCTTCTTCTCTAACGTCTAGGTTTCATTTCCTTTATTTTTGCGTCGGTTTTAGTTTTAGATTTGTTGTTCATTTACATTTGTCAAGCTCTTTTCTATCGTAACGAGGAGAGGGGGAGTGTCCCTCTACCTCAAGTTTTTGTTCTTGTATCGATTAACTCCTACCTCCAACGAGGAGGAGTTCGTTTAGTGTTTTGCCCTCTGTGCGTGGTCAAGGACCACTAGGGCCTTGGAGTAGTAGCCGAAGGCTACGAACCAAGTAAAAAGAATTGTCTCTTTTATTTATTGCTTATCTTTTCCGCTGCAAATTAATTATCTACTCGGATTTTAAACGAACGAACAAAAAGAAAGTTTTAACGCTATTCACCCCCCTCTAGCATTTCAAATCGATCCAACAATTGGTATCAAAGCAGGGGGTTGCTAAGATTTAGTGAAACCACCAATCTAGCCATTTTACAGATTTTTTATTTTTTAATTCTGTTTTATTTCTTTTTGTTAGATTTTCTTCCGCACTACTAATCCAAGACGCAAGTCTTGGTACTTTCGTGTGTTTTTGTCGTTGTTAGGTTTTCATTTTAGTCTCCTTGTTCTTTTTGTTCTAATGGCCCATCTCGAGGGTTTTAGCATCGTCCGACCTCCGTTTTACAATGGAGATGATTTCCGTTACTGGAAAGGTCGGATGGAATGCTTTCTCAAAACCCAAATCGAGATGTGGATCATAATCCAAACGGGTTTCACACTTCCAACTAATGAAGTGGGTGAATCCTTGGGTTATGATCAATGGACCATTGCGACAAAACGACAAGTCGAAGCCAATGCCAAGGCAACACAAATCCTCCAATGCGGCTTGTCCAAGGAGGAGTTAAATCGCGTCGGCCCCTTCATCAGTGCAAAGGACCTATGGACAAAGCTAGTGGAGCTACACGAAGGGACCGATGAAGCCAAGGTATGTAAGCGCGACCTTCTAGTTAATAAATTATATAATCTAAAAATACAGGAACATGAAATGACAATGCAACTCCACGCTCGCGTCCAGGACATAGTCAACAATCTACACGCAATCGGGCAAAAGGTTGAAAACCGCGACCTTATAAGGTATGTCCTAAACTCCTTTCCGAGGACTACCTTGTGGGCATCCATGGTCGATGCCTACAAGGTCTCCAAGGATCTTTGTAAACTTAGATTAGATGAACTTTTTTCTGATTTTGAACTTCATGAGCAGTCTAACTCGGAACCCGAGAAAGGTATAGCACTATTTGCAGGTTCAAAGAAGAAAACTGCCAGCAAGCCACCCCCGAAGGAAGAAAAGGATGAGTCCGATTCGGAGGTCGACTCGGAAATGGAGGTCGAACTAGTCAACCTAGTTCGGAGGATAGTCAAGGGCCTAAAACGAGCCGTCACTCGACCCAACGAAGGTAAGCCTAAAAGTTCAAACATAAGATGTTATGAATGCAACAGGTTTGGACACATTAAGTCCGAATGCCCAAAACTCAAGAGCAAGGCACCAAAACACAAAAAGACACTTAACGCTACTTGGGAAGAAGCTTCCGAGGAAGAAGATAACGATCGAGTCCTCATGGCTAAACCGGTGGAATCGGAGATGGAGTCGGAACCGGAACTTGAATCGGAAACTGAAGATGAGTCGGACTGCGAAGCACTATTCAAGACAAGCCACGGATACACATCCGGTTCAAAAGATACACTCAAGGTAAGTCAGTCTTTTATTACTACTCTTTATAGTGCAATTAAGTTTTTAAATAAAAAGTTAGCTAAGTCCGAGTCCAAGGTCGAGACCCTGGTTGAGGAAGTTAAACTCCTCAAACACGAGGTCTCCCTAACCTCTTCGACTAGTCGAGTTCAAGAGAAGGACTCAACTCGGGTTGAAAAACTCGAAGTTGAGAACTCACTCTTGAAGAGTCAAGTCGAAGATCTTAGGAATACGTTGGAAAGGTTTACTTTGGGATCCAAAGGACTTGACCTCCTACTTGGATCGCAAAGGGCCGTGTACAACAAGGTCGGGCTAGGGTTTAGCTCAAACATGACCAATAAGTCGTATATGTCAATCATAAGTCGACATAAAAAATGTGTCCAAGCATGGGTCCCTAAGACCACCTTGATTTCAAACTTAGGATCAAACCAGTACTGGGTTCCCAAGGACCAAATCCACTATGTGGAGAGACCGAATCGAATCAACGGTCCAGGGGGAGCTAGTACGAAATTTGTTTGTGTTTTAACTTAGAAATTGCATGCTTAGGTTTTTAGTTAGTTTGATTTTTCTTTTTAGAATGGTTAGATAGGACTATAACTCATCAATACTTGATAACATAGTACCAGGACGCGGCGAGATGATAGTACGCTAGGAAAGCAGAGTCTTGTGTATTCGGGCTAGATAAGGCGTATCTAGTTCGGTGCACTTGACCGAGCGGAACTAGCTGAAGCTACCTCGACGTATCCTAGACTAGTTAGACCAGGAAGTGGTCTTAGTTGAGTCAAGTCTCTATTTTCTTGAAAATGACTTTGTCTAAGGAAGTGGTCGTTGTTCCGATCAAAGAAGGCCTCTGTGCCTCGCCACGACCTAGAAGCCATGATCTTGAAAAGGTGACTTGATGAGCCTAAGGTCAAATCCGAATCTAACGCAAGGTTGACAAGTGTTTATGTCATTAAATTTAATTCAACTAAAATTGGAAGTCATCTCACAAGAACATATAGGATTAACATGTTTGATCATGTAGACATGGGTGAGATGATTTAGGTTAATAATTTTCAACCAATTTTTAATAAATCCAATATTCGATCCAACTACCTTGCGTGTAGGATCAATGGATGTTGACGATGGTTGCTCCTGACACATGACCGGGGATCAACTCAAGTTTTCGAAGCTTCGATTCAAACGACAAGGATCGGTAGCCTTCGGAAATAACGGCAAGCTCAAAATCATCGAATCAGGTGATATTGAGCTTAACTCAAATTTTGTCATTCAAAACGTTTTATTAGTAGAAAATTTTCAATATAATCTTCTCAGTGTAAGCCAATTGTGTGATAATAACTATAAGGTCATATTTCTAGAAAATGAATGCATAATTAATACAAACGAAACCTCTAAAACAATTCTTAAAGGGACTAGAAATAACAACATTTACACTATCAACTTAATTAACTCCTCAACTAAGTGTCTTATGACACAGCAAGAGGAATCATGGTTGTGGCACCGACGACTCGGTCACTCACACCCAAGACTCATCCACAAGATGAGTCAGAGTGATTTAGTCAGAGGTTTGCCTAACCTCAACAACTTGGATAATAAAATATGTAATGCTTGTCAACAAGGTAAACAATCTAGGACACAACATCAACTAACTAGTCAAGAACGAACCAAAAGTGTGCTTGAGCTCCTACACATGGATCTATTTGATTCACACGGAGCTAAGTCACTTAACGGAAGTAAATTCTGTTTAGTCATTATTGATGACTACTCTAGATTTACTTGGGTTAGGTTCATCAAACACAAAAGTGATACCCTAGATCAATTAATCAACCTATTTAAGTTAATAGAAAATCAACAAAGCATTAAAATCAAAAGACTTAGGACTGATCATGGTGGTGAATTCGAAAACCATAGGTTTACAGAATTCTGTAACCTAAATGGATACCACCATGAGTTCTCTTGCCCTAGAACTCCACAACAAAATGGCCTAGTAGAACGCAAAAATAGAACCCTACAAGAAGCCGCTAGGACAATGCTTAATGAGTATAACCTACCCGATAGGTTTTGGGCCGAAGCCGTGAGTACGACATGCTATGTCCAGAATAGGATCCTTATGGTAAAGAGGCACCTTAAGACCTCATACGAGATTTATCACGATAAAATACCTAACATCAAGTACTTTAGGGTATTTGGGTGTAAGGTACATATCCTAAACACTAAAGATTACCTAGGGAAATTTACATCCAAAACCACGACCGGAATCTTTCTAGGATACTCGACTACAAGTAGAGCTTATAGAGTATATAACCATGACACCCTTAGAGTCGAGGAGACCATAAATGTAGTATTTGATGAAGGACACGAACCTACAAAACCCCCGGCAACCAAAATTAGCGAGCCGATTCATACTAGACCTAACTCTGATCCGGAGATCAGGTCTAGTGTTAATCCTAACCTAAGTCAACCAAGTCACTCTATCGACCAAGTGATAGATGACTCCAACCAAACTAGAACTCAAACAAGCCATCCTATGGATCAAGTTGTAGACTCAAACCCAAATCCAACTAGGACTCAAACGAATCATCCTATCGACCAAGTGATAGGTGATCCAAGTCTAGGAGTTTGAACTAGAGCCTCATACAGAAACCTTAGTCAAATATCTTTGATTTCTAAAATTGAACCCAAAACTATTGACCAAGCTCTTCTTGATCCCGATTGGATTATTGCAATGCAAGAAGAGTTGGCTCAATTCACTAGGAACGAAGTATGGGAATTAGTACCACCACCTAAAGATAAAACAATCATTGGAACAAGGTGGGTGTTTAGAAATAAAATTGATGATAAAGGTGAAGTAGTTAGAAATAAAGTTAGACTAGTTGCTAAAGGGTTTAGTCAAGTCGAAGGTTTAGATTACGACGAGACCTATACCCCAGTAGCTAGATTAGAGTCCATTCGAATGCTATTAGCATATGCAGCACATCGAGGATTTAAGTTGTTTCAAATGGATGTGAAATCTGCATTCTTAAATGGATACATTAAAGAAGAAGTTTATGTTAGTCAACCCCCCGGTTTCGAAAGTTTAGACAAACCCGATCATGCCCTTAGACTAAAGAAAGCGCTTTTATGGACTTAAACAAGCTCCAGCTTGGTACGAGAGACTTCGATTTATCTTAAGTCCAAAGGCTTTAACCAAGGTGTAGTTGACCCAACCCTTTTCGTAAAAACCTTAGGTAAAGACATATTCATAGCCCAAATCTATGTAGATGATATTATTTTCGGAACCACCAACTCAATCCTACTAAATGAGTTTATTTCACTTATGGAAAGTGAATTTGAAATGAATTTAGTAGGCGAATTAAGTTTCTTCTTAGGATTACAAATTAAACAAACTAAAGATGGAATATACCTACATCAACGCAAATATACTAGGGAATTAATTAAACACTTTGGAATGCAAGACGCTAAAATTATTAATACCCCAATGGCAACAAATGTTAATATAGAAGAAGATGTAATCGGAATCCAAATTGATATAAAATACTATAGGAGCATAATAGGGAGTCTCCTTTACTTAACTGCAAGCCGACCTGATATCTTATTTGCAGTAAGTATGTGCGCCAGGTTTCAAACCTGTGTCAAGGAGTCTCACCTAACTCTAGTCAAGCGTATCCTTAGATATCTAAAGGGTACACTTAATGTCGGTATTTGGTATCCTAGATCTACCGAGTTCAAACTAATCGGCTACTCCGATTCAGACTATGCCGGTAGTAAGCTCAATAGAAAGAGTACGAGTGGTTGTTGTCAACATCTCGGCTCGAGTCTAGTGAGTTGGTGCAGTAGGAAGTAACACTGTGTTGCCTTATCTACCACCGAAGTCGAATACATCGCGATGGGTGGGTGTGTCACTCAGCTTCTTTAGATGAAGCACACTCTCCGCGACTTTAAGTTAGACTTTACGAACACAAAACTCCACGTAGATAACATTAGTTCAATTAACCTTACTAAAAATCCGATATGTCACTCTAGAACCAAACATATAGAGGTAAAACATCATTTCATTCGAGAACATGTGGCCAACGGAGCCATACAACTCGAATACGTCGAATCAAAGTCTTGTTGGTGCAATCGGCCCAGCAGTACCTTGATGGTATTTTGATGATAGACAAAACTCATGACATGGGATTGTCATGGGAAAGTCCAACATGGGTTGGCATGGAAAATCCAAGCATGGAGCTTGGTGTGGAAAGTCCAAAGCATTGCGAAGCCGTGCGCTTGGTGCTTGGCATGGGAAATCCAAAGCATTGCGAAGCCGTGCGCTTGGTGCATTTGGGAAGTCTTGAGGACTTGGTAAGTTCACTAGGCTCGGGTCCTTGAGTCGATGAAGGATGACATTGCGAAGATGTGCGCTTGGTGCATCCGAGGGACCGCCGGACGGGGAGCGAATGGAGTGAGCCCAAAGGGAAGCATACTTCTAGGGCATGAGACGCAAAGGATGGCGTTGCGAAGCCGTGCGCTTGGCGCATCCGAGGGACGTAGGCCGAGGGAAGAGAGCTTTGGTGGGGAACTCCATGAGGGATAAGGTGGACTTGGCCAAGTGGCTAAGACTGAGTGTCGGAGGCTCAAACATCGTTATGTTTGAGGTTTTGCCCGACATCAGTCGACTGACATAGGTGCCGGTTCGACTGGTCTAAGTCGACTAGAGTTCGATTGGTGTATGGCTAGGGTTTTGTTCTTGGCAGTCGACTGCCATGGACATGGCAGTCGACTGAAGCGATAGCAGTCGACTGCTGAGGGATGGTAGTCGATTGATGGGAGTGTCGCGAGCACAGAACGCTCCGTAGCCGACTGGGCGACTCGATCGGTCACCAATGATCGATGGGCATCATCGCCCATCGGGTAGGCGATCCGCTGGAACTTGTCCGATGTGGATCCGCCAGTGAGAGACAACAGCACAGGTGGGCAATGACGGGCCTTTTGGCGATCGCTAGCGCGAAAAACAACTTGATGCAGGTTATAAATGGAGCACAAGTTGGAGGATTTCACCAAGTCTTTTGTGAAGCTATTGGAGGAATTCGCTGCATTCCAGACCTACAAGAGCCATCTAAAGCAAGCAACAAGCAAAGGAATCAAAGCAAGCGTTGTAAAGTGTTCTTTACGTGTATTTCGTATTTGTCTTTGTATTGCTTGTATTTCATTACTTAGTGTAATTGCTTGTGAGAGGTTTCTCCACCTCTGACGTGTAGTCGAGAAGGAGTGTTATAGTTAGTGTCGTGCGCATAACTAGAGCTCGGTGAGCTCGCCCGTGGAGTAGGAACCATTCGGTTCCGAACCACGTATATCTTGTGTTGTGTGATTGTGTATTGTTGTTAGTTTCATTATTATTATTGTTATTAGCGACAATTGTAGGCGAGCAGCACGAAGACGAGCAATTCGACATCCACGAGCGAGGGCTATTCACCCCCTCTGGCCCGTAGTATCGATCCCTACAAGTGGTATCGAGCCGAGGTTGCTCTTCAAGGACTAACGCCAGCGAGAGCACTACAAATGGCGGCTTCATCCATCCACCAAAATTTGATGGAGACTTTCTATGGTGGAGAAGAAAAATGGAGTATACCTAGAAACCGATTTTGATTTTATGATTATTATAGAAAACAGTTTTGAAATGCCTAGGGACAAACACAACAAGCCCATTGAAAAGTCAAAATGGACCCAAGACCAAATCAAAGACTTCAAGACAAATCTCAAGGTAATCAAGTTGATTAGTGAGTTGTTACCTAACACTATTTGGTCTAGATTGGGTGATTATAGGGATGCAGGAATTATGGAATAAGGTAATGAAATTCCAAGAAAATTCCCAATCGGCACAAGAAGATGAGAATGCCTAAGAAGAATCACCATCCATCTTTGAAGATGTGGATGACTTGGTGGAGACCTCCACCTCTAGCATTGAGGGGGAGGAAAGAGTTTCTATTCCGGAGCAAGATCAAAATGAAGCTTCTACTTCCGGAAGAAGTGAAGAGGCTTCCACCAACTCCTAGGTGACTCATGTATTATAATTAAATAAAAATTATATTATTTGTTTGAGTGTAGGGAGAAAGGGCATTACAAAAGCAAATGCCTAAATTGGCTAAGAAGAAGGCATCGACACCAAAAGTCAACCCAAAGTCAAGCGATGCGGTGTTCCCAAAATCAAGAGCAAAGAGCACATTGTGTGCTTCAAATGCAATCAAAGGGACACTATCAAGCCAATGCCTAGGGGAGGAAGAAAGGGCAAGAAGGTGCAACTCATGTAGGGAGCTCCTAAAGCTAACCCTAAGGTACATTTAGTTAATGCACCTTTAATTCCTAGATTTAAAAAGCATGCTAAGAATTATTTTAGCTCTCTTGCAATTATAAATGAAAAGCATGCTAGGAGAAATGATAAGATTTATTGCTTAGGTGCCAAGCATGTTAGTTTCTCTAAGGACAAACCTAGGACTCATAATTCTAGAAATATCTTGCCTAGGGAGTCAATTAGAGAGTAGAAGAAAATTTGGGTATTAATCCCAAAAGTCTAGGCACATGCCTAAGAAGAAGAGGTTTTCCCAAAAGACCTAATGAAAATTCAAAATGGGAAAATTAGAGCTAGAGAACCAAGTCTTGAGGTCAAGACTTGAGAGAATGGAAAGCCCTTAGAATCATAGAAAATTCAATTCTAGGGTCAAATGCCCAAAAGTCAAGACCTAAGGTTCAAAAATGGTCTAAGGGCAAGGAAGGTTTGGGTGACAAACCTAAGCCCAAGAAGACTTATCATAATGTTCCATTTAATTATGGAACTATTTCTAGGTCTAGGAAAACCAAGGCTAATAGGAAGCCATCCTAAGTCTAGCCATGGTATGTGTTTAGTGGCTAACACCTCAAAGAAATCAAATGTAGCCACTAAGAAGGTCAATGGAGGAGTCACCTCTAGAGTTGACCTTAGGAAAGACCCAAAGACTATGGCTTCAAAGCCTAAAGGGTCATTAGGAAGGTATCTAGGAAGTTATCCTAGGGAATACCTTGTTAACCCAAGGAGCTCAATAGATATTGGGTTCCTAAGGCGTGATCGATTCACGCTAAATGGGTTAGGGTGTGTCAACCCTAAGTGGATGGGTAGTTAACCTAACCATAGTAGAGTTGACACATTAGGATGTGCCAATATGCTTGAGAAGTTTAAAATAATTTAAATTGGCACAATTAGGTCTTAGAGGTATTAGTGTGCCATTTTGGGTTTTTGGCACACTAGGAAATGAATGGTCATTAAGGCAAAATGAATTTAATTCCTAGAAATGACAACAATTTTTTAAAACTTAGGTATTCTATACCTTAGTATATTTTACTTGCTATGCTTTATTTGCCTTGCCATGTCATGACATCATTTTCATTTTTTGTCATGATCATGTTTAGATTTATGTTTAGATGTCATGTATGCTTAAGTTTCATTCACATGCCATGACATCATGATATTGGCATATGTTTTTATCTATATCATATCTATGCCATAATCATATCATGCATGAATTAAAATGAAGTTAAGGACTATGGCATGATTTGATGGGAATCAAATAATATTGCCTAGAAATATGCATGAGACCATTTTAAAGAACAAAACCCACATCTCACTAGATTAATTGCCTTGAATGTGTTTTACACATCTAGATATAAGTGAGATGTTTAGGAAAAAGAAATTAAAGGTTTTGAAACCTTTTTGAAAACATTTTGAAAAACCTTGGTGAAGCCTATCTTTTGATAGCTATCACCATTGAATGGGATGATACAAAGAGGGCTCTTTATTGAAGCTTTTCTAAACTTTTGAACTTTGTATCAATCTCCTAATTTAGTGGGTAAAATAATTTTCCAATATTTTTCACCCATAGTGTTTAGGATAAGTATTATACGTATGCATTTTCAAGATTTTTAAAATTACGTATATTTACTTATGGATTTCGGAAATCCATTTTTGAAATCTTTGGCAAATCGATTATCGTCGATGCCATGGATGTGATCATTGATAGTGAATGATTGATTTCGATTTGGCATTGCCCAAGTGATTCGGGTAAATCTTGTTGGTTAGGCCCATGTTCAGAGGTTAGGTCCTAATCACTCCTAACCCTAGGATATGCTTGGGAGAGCATTAGAGAGGGTGGAAATCCATTGGATATGGATTAGGAGTTGGGTTGAGGGTGAGTATCAATTTTAAGGTGGAAAAGAGTTCATTGTTGAACTTTGCCTTAATTTTGATTTGGTTAATGTTCCTATTGGCTTAGGGACTCTCCAAGGACATTGTTGGTGCAATGGTAAAGGGGGAGCAAGCCTCTAGGGGGAGGTATCCATCATGGGAAGATGGATGTGTATTTCCTCATGGGAGGAAAAGTGGGTTGCCTCTCTTTAAGTGATATGGGATCACTAGAAAGATTGTAGGCATGTGTTCCTCCAAGGGAGAGATTGTAAGATCTCATTGGGATATGAGACATTCATACCCTTGGGGAGGACCTTTTTGATGTAATGTCAAAAAGGGGGAGAAGTTACCAATTAAGGTTCGTTGGAATTCTCATTGGGATATGAGAATTGCCAATATGGGAGAATTGGTAGACTTGAGATGGTAGTTTTGTCAATCATCAAAAAGGGGGAGATTGTTGGTGATCGACTCAGTGATGATGGTATTTTGATGATAGACAAAACTCATGACATGGGATTGTCATGGGAAAGTCCAACATGGGTTGGCATGGAAAATCCAAGCATGGAGCTTGGTGTGGAAAGTCCAAAGCATTGCGAAGCCGTGCGCTTGGTGCTTGGCATGGGAAATCCAAAGCATTGCGAAGCCGTGCGCTTGGTGCATTTGGGAAGTCTTGAGGACTTGGTAAGTTCACTAGGCTCGGGGTCCTTGAGTCGGTGAAGGATGGCATTGCGAAGCCGTGCGCTTGGTGCATCCGAGGGACCGCCGGACGGGGAGCGAATGGAGTGAGCCCAAAGGGAAGCATACTTCTAGGGCATGAGACACGAAGGATGGCATTGCGAAGCTGTGCGCTTGGCGCATCCGAGGGACGTAGGCCGAGGGAAGAGAGCTTTGGTGGGGAACTCCATGAGGGATAAGGTGGACTTGGCCAAGTGGCTAAGACTGAGTGTCGGAGGCTCAAACATCGTTATGTTTGAGGTTTTGCCGACATCGGCGACCGCATAGGTGCGGTTCGGGTCCAAGTCGACTAGAGTTCGACCGTGTAAGGCTAGGGTTTTGTGCTTGCGATCATTGCCATGGACATGATCGGCCCGATAGCGATAGCGATCAGCGAGGGACGATCGATTGAGAGATGGGAGGGTACGCCCGAGCCGATCGTGGCCGATTATCGGTCACCGGGCATCATGGCATCATCGATCGTAGGTGATCCGTTGGAACTTGTCCGACGTGGATCTGGTCGTTGTGAGACAACGACCTGAGCGATCGGCAGCCTTTGGCCGATCGTATTAGCGTAGCGACTTGATGCAGGTTATAAATGGAGCACGAGTTGGAGGATTTCGCCAAACCTTTTG
Source organism: Wurfbainia villosa (assembly GCA_025175895.1). NCBI lineage: Eukaryota > Viridiplantae > Streptophyta > Magnoliopsida > Zingiberales > Zingiberaceae > Wurfbainia > Wurfbainia villosa. The sequence goes on along the minus strand of CM045988.1, from coordinate 2,780,551 downwards.
TGAAGCTATTGGAGGGGAATTGCTGCTGCATTCCAGACCTTCAAGAGCCATCTAAAGCAAGCAACAAGCAAAGGATTCAAAGCAAGCGTTGTAAAGTATTCTTTACGTGTATTTCGTATTTGTCTTTGTATTGCTTGTATTTCATTACTTAGTGTAATTGCTTGTGAGAGGTTTCTCCACCTCCGACGTGTAGTCGAAAAGGAGTGTTATAGTTAGTGTCGTGCGCATAACTAGAGCTCGAGGAGCTCGCCCGTGGAGTAGGAACCATTCGGTTCCGAACCACGTATATGCTTGTGTATTGATTGTGCTTGTATTGTTGTTATTTCCATTGTTATTCCACTGCGTATTAACGACAATTGTAGACGAGCACGTACGATGACGAACGAATTACGACATCCAACGAACGAGGGCTATTCACCCCCCTCTAGCCGGCCGTATCAATCCCCTACAAGTCTAACTTAGCAGACCTATTTACTAAACCCCTACCCGAAGCCAAATTTAGTCTATTAAAACGAAAATTGGGCATGTGCGTAGTAGAATAGGAACTTGCAAATTATATTTTCTTACTACTATTTCATAAATTTCATTTTTATGGAACTAGCATAGGACATACCTTAGATATCATGCACCTATAGATTTAAGGAGCCAATACATCTCACAACACATAGGACTAATGTGTTTGTGTACTTAGCCACGTAGATGGGTGTGAGATGTTAGGACCTTACTCCTGGTTCCAGATGTAGAGCTAGTGCATCGCCATGAACCACGGAGTATAATCATACATACTAACCGACTCTGACCAGGACTGGTTGATCTTTTATATCAATCAAGCCAAATATGAGTCGAACATTTTATAGATGAACTTATTTTCAGTATATTATTTTCAAAATAATGTGGAACATGCTTGGACTTTAAATTTAACACTTATTTTTGTTTTCCACACACACACTCACTCTTTTCGATATATGGCAAAAGGGGGAGAAAAAGGCCAAAGTTAAAGGGGTCAAAAAATTTTAAAATTTTTTTTGATAACTTAACTCTTACTTTATATTTAAACCAAAAAGTTAACTTTAAGTTTTGAAAACTTATTAAATGCCAAGTTAAGAGAATTCTTAACTTAAACTTATTTGTGACGTCAACGTTTTACTTATTTTTAAACATTATGCCCTTAATGTTTTATTTAAGGGGGAGAAAGGGCCAAGTTAAGAAGAACTCTTAACTTAAACGTTTTACTAAGGCCAACTTTAAGTAATGTAAAGCAACCCTCAAGGGGAGGATTAAGGTCTTTCTTCAAGACTCACCCTCGGTCAAGGGGGAGGTTTCCTGAAGGGGGAGTACTTGAAGAAAATCCTTACTACTCCAACTTAATCTTCTTTATTTTTTGTTTGTTTCTAATGCACATTATTCTTCATGCTTTCTATTTACTTAACTTTGTATGTGGGTTTGCCATAAATCAAAAAGGGGGAGATTGTTGGTGCAGTAGACACCTAAGTCAAACCTGAGTTTTGATTATAGCAAACGATACAAAGTTAAGCTCATGTCGTTATCTCACGAACTAAATCGAGTGTGCAGAAGATTGCTATAGCTAGAGAGTTATAGCTAGAGCAGGAAGCCGCAGGAATGGCGACACTCGAGTGACTTCGAGGGAGACGAAGGAAATGGGAAGCAAAGCGACATGGTGGTCGAGGTAAGCTCGTGTGTGCGAGCGTAAGTGAGGTCGTATCCTCCTTACGGGGATGGTCTTAAGCATAGATCCGACCAAAGACATCCCATCGATGGTCTAGGTCGAGATCGGACGGTTGAAGGCTATCAAAATAATGTTTTCTTTAAGCTAACTTTGACTTGGCAAAGAAGCATCGGGCCCGCTTGAGGACTCACCTTCACAATCACCAATCACGAGTCAGGCATTTTCACCCCATTTCAAGGAGCGTGCGCTTCGCTAGGGTCAAGGCTAGGCTTTCTCATTTCAAAATTGGTGCTAAAAATTGTGATTGGCTAGGGTTTTCTCGAAAAGGCTCAAAGGCTATAAAAGGAGGGCTAATCCTAGGTTTCTTCATCAATTCCAAGCTTCCAAAAGTCTCCGTAAAGCTCTACCGGCAACGGCGAAGTGCTTCTCCGGCGTCTAGTTTCATTTCATTTTTTGCACGTGGTTTTCAAGTTTTATCTAGATTCATTGTTCATTTACAGAATTGTCTCTTTTATTTATTGCTTATCTTTTCCGCTGCAAATTAATTATCTACTCGGGGTGTTCTACCTCAAGTTTTTTTCTTATCGATCCAACTCCTACCTCAAAGGAGAATACACATACATGTCAATGTAATGTGAGATGTGGGTTTTGTTCTTTTTAAACTAGGGTTTCATGCATTTTCTAAGGCAACCCTAATTGATTCTCTTATACATGGGACTTCAAGTCATGCCAATTGTCTTTAACTCAATTTTAATCAAATGCATGAATGATTATGGCATTAATGACGATATAAATAAGCATATGGTCATAATCATGATGTCATGGCATAAGATATAATCTAAAAATACATGACATTTATCCTTAATCCTAAACATAATCATAACATATTAAATGATTAAAATAAATATGATGTCATGTCATGGCATATGGCAAATCAAAGCATGACAAATAAGATATTAAGGTATATAATACCTAAATTTTAATATTAATTGCCATTTGTTGGGATTAAGTTCATGTTGCCATAAAACCTAATTATCTCCCAAGAGAGCCAAAAATCCAAAATGACACACTATGACTCTAAACCCTAAGTTGTGTCAATTTAATTGATTTTTCATAGTTCCAAAAATACATTGGCACATCCTAAAATCTTTTAGGATCACAATATCAATTCTATTTCCAAGGTACCCATAACCTTGAAAAATGCCTAAAATGCCACCTTTACCATGGTTAGGTTAACTACCCATCCATTTAAGGTTGGCACACCCTAACCCATTTAGCGTGAATCAATCACGCTCTTAGGAACCCAAAACCTATTTGAGCTCCTAGGGTTAATTAGGTATTCCTTAGGGATAACCTCCCTAGATACCCTCCTAATGACCCTCCTAGGCTTGGTAGCCTTGGTCATTGTGGTCTTACCATGGTTAACCTTAGGGATTGCCTCCCTAGTAACCTTCTTAGTGGCCACCCTAGGTTTCCTTGAAACCCTAGCCACTAGGCACAAACCTTGGTTACTCTTAGGGATAACTTCCCTAGTAACCTTAGTTTTCCTAGACCTAGATTGTGTTCTATAGTATAATGGAACATTATGATAAGTCATCTTAGGCTTAGGTTTGTGACCCAAACCCTTCTTGCCCTTAGTTGACTTTTGTTCCATAGGCCCTAGGTGTTGACTTTGAGATCTAGACCTTTGATTTTGACCATTAGAAATTGATTTTGTATCTTATTTAGGGTCTTTTTTAATTTCTCAAGCCTTGATCTCAAGGCTTGGTTTTCTAATTCCAATTGCCCAATTTTAGAATTTTGATTTATTCCTTGGGCATGATTCTTTCAAGGCATATGCCTAGTCCATTTAGGGTTGATACCTAGGTGTTCTCCTATTTTCCTAATAGATTCCCTAGGTAGGATTTGTCTAGAATTGTTTGACCTAGGGTTGTCCTTAGGTAAAATATTTCTACGGACATTAGTCCCAAATCTCTCCTTCCTAAGGTTGACTTTCTTAGCTCCTAAGTAATATTCTCTATTTCTAGCATGCTCTTTTTGATAAATAGCAAGATTGCTAAAATTATTTCTAGTATGCTTTTTGACATTATTTGAATAAGGAGCTTTATTTAAAAATACCTTAGGGTTAGCTTTGGAAGCTCCCCCTACATGTGATGCTCCATTTTGAGCCTTTTTCTTCCCCTTCTTGCATTGACTCCGGTAGTGTCCCAGTTGTCGGCACTTGAAGCAAATGACTTGCTCCTTTCTTTTGATAGTTGGGTGACCGACATCCTTAACTTTTGGTGCCGGTGGAGCATTCTTAACTCTTTTCGGACACTTACTCTTGTAGTGTCCAGATTCCCAACACTTAAAGCATATTATATGATTTTTATTTACAATTGACATGCTTGAGTTACCTATGGTGGTGGTAGGTGCCGGAGTTGGAGCTTCTTCATCTTGACCGGATGTGGAAACTCTTTCCTCCCCCTCAATCCTAGAGGTGGAGGTTCCTTCTACTTCTTCCACCTCTTCTTCCACCGATTCGGAAGTTGACTCCTTTTCAACTTCTGACTCCTCACTTGCTCGTGAGGATGATGAACTCTCTTCATCTTCGGTCTCCTCCTCTTGAGCCGATGAGCACTCCTCTTCTTGGACCGGTGATGGGTTTTCATAATGTTTCGCCAATTTGCTCCATATATCCTTGGCATCTTTACAATCCCCTATCTTGATCAAAATGTCATTAGGGATTACATTAAGCAAAATACCCATTACCTTATTATTGATATTGTAATATCGTAGTTGGTCTTGACTCCAATTCTTCTTCTTAATTTTTCTTCCTTCGTCATCTTTTGGAGTGTCAAAGCCTACTAAAACACTAATCCAATTGTCAATGTCACACATTAAAAAGTGCATCATTCTACCTTTCCAATATGTGAAATCTTCGCGGTCGAAGGACGGTGGAATGTTGATGTCATCACCCAATCTTTCTTGGAAATCCATCTTCTTCCTTTAGCGTACTCCCTCAGTTGTTAAACTTTGAAGAGCGGCCTCGCTCTGATACCACTTGTTAGGACCTGTGCGCCCGCTAGAGAGGGGGGTGAATAGCGATGTGCTCGTATGTCGATGGAAATCGTTCGTGTTTGCTTGCTACATTTCTTGTTAGTACACAATGGAATAAACAATAATGAAAATACAACAAGAACACAGGCACTACACAATCATATAATGTGGTTCGGAACCGAATGATTCCGACTCCACGGATCGAGCTCTAAAGAGCTCTAACGATGCCACAAACACCACTAAACAATAAACTCCTTCTCGACAACAAGTCGGAGGTAGAGAAACCTCGTACAATGAATTACAATAAGTAATACAAAGTAAACAAGCAAATACAAGTGAAAATGTAAAGAACACTTTACAAACAAGGGTTTTGAGCGTTTGCTTGTCGGTTGCTTGGATGAGCTTGAAGGACCCTAAAATGCACCTACAAATCGCCTTCAAATCGCCTCACCAAAGCTCCCAAAGAACCAATGTCAAAATCCTCCACGAGCTCCTCTTTTTAACCTGCATCGGGCTGGATTTTCGCCGATCAGTCGACTGCCATAAGTCACCAGTCGACTGATGCCACTGTTGTCGTGAGACAACGGGACAATCCACGCTGGAAAAACTCTAACGGATCTCTTGACAGTCGACTGCCAACCGCGTAGTCGACTGCCCAGTCGGCTACGGAGCATTCTGTGCTCGCGGCTAACCTAGCAATCGACTGTCGTCCCTTGGCAGTCGACTGCTGTTGACATCGATCGGTGATCGATAATGCGCGAATGCGAGCCATTTAGCTCTAAAGCGGCATAAACTCTATTGACTCATGGCGTCGACCGCCATAATGCCCGCCAACCTCAAACGTGAGGTTTTAACCCAAATATGGTGCCCCCATACTTGCTAGACCACCCTTAGCCTAGACCTAAGCCTTCTAGCCACCTCCATCAGCCTCACGCTTCTTGGATCCCTCCAAGTCATCTATGACTTATTCATTCATCGCGCTAGCCTTCAAGTGCTTCCATTGGCTATGTCATGCTAACGGTGTCTACACCGCCAAGGCACATTGGACTTACGCTGCCAAGACTCCGCTTGGACTTTACGCCGCCAACCATTGGACTTATGCTGCCAAGACTCCACCCTTGGACTTTACGCCGCCAATATCAAACCCCTTGGACTTCTCAAATGCCAAGACTCAAGCTTGGACTTTCCCTTGCCAACCCAAGTTGAATTTTCCATGCCAAGACCCATGCTTGGACTTCCCTTGTGCCAAGTACTCAAGACTTGGACTTTAACAAATGCCAAGTGTCCCACATGGACTTTCCATGCCAAGTACCCATGACTTGGACTTTACCTTGCCAAGACCCATGCTTGGACTTTCCCATAATCACATGGTCAACCCTAGTCAACCATCAATGTCTCCCTCGAGTCAAACTCGAGTTTTGTCAATTATAACCTAGGTCGATTGTATAAACAATCTTCCCAAAATATTAACCGACATCAATGTCAAACATACTTTGTCAAACATCAAAACATCACAGTCGAGCTCAATAAATTGTCGTGACCTAGGGCGATTGCACCAACAATCTCCCCCTTTTTGATGTTTGACAAAACAAACCTTGAGTTAGGCTCCTAACTCAAATTCCTTTACCAATTTTCCAAATTGGTAATTTAACCTTCTCCCCCTTTTTGACATACATCAAAAAGGTTACCTCTCCAAGGAGGTCAATGTCTCATGTCCCAATGAGATCTTACAATCTCCCCCTTGATCCAAAAATACCTATGATGCCTACCATCTTCCTAGTGATAAGTCCCATATCACTTAAGAGAGGCAATCCTATACTCTCTCCCAATTTCCAAATTGGGTTTCTCAAAATCCCATCAATTTTCCCAATTGATAACATTCTTCCCATAACTTCTCCCCTTCAAGAAGAAAAAAACACATCCATCATCCCATGATGGATAACTCCTCCTAAAGGCTTGCTCCCCCTTGACCATTGCACCAACAATGTCCTTGGGAAGTCCCTAAGCCAATAGAAACTCTAAACCATCAAAATTAAGGTCTAAAGTTCAACATTGAACTCTTCCACCCTTAACTTTGATACTTTGACCTAACACCTCTCTAAATCCATATCCAATGAATTTTCACCCTTTATATTGCTTCCCAAAGCATATCCTAGGGTTAGGAGTGGTTAGGGACCTTTACCATGGCTAAAAATGGGCTAAATAACCTTGTTTTTCTCGAAATCAGCTTGGCAGTTGACTACTTACGATCGATCATTGCCACTTATCTATCATTGCCACTAGAGCGATAACTAATCAAAATCGAGATTTTCAGTTATTAGAAATGAGATTTAGAAAAGCATAAATAATTATACATAGTTCAAAAAATCATGAAATTTGATACGTATAATACCTATCACCAATACAATGGGTGAAAAATGATAGAAAAATATTTTACCGATAAAATATCGAAATTAATACAAAATCCAAAAGTGAAGAAAAAACTCCAATGTTTTAGCTCACTTTGTATCAACCTCATCAATGGTGCTTGCTATCAAAAGATAGACTTCACCAAGGTTTTCTAAAATGATTTTAAAATGTTTTCAAAACCTTATTTTGGATCATATTCCTTGGGCTCTATGTACATGACTTGTACACAAGCTTTCCCAATGATCCACCACTCATATAAAATGAGTTTGAGTTCACCTAGTTGCAAAAACTATGCACCTTGAACTTAACTCATATCCTAGCATCTCACATGTATCTAGGGTGTATAAATACACATACATGTCAATGTAATGTGAGATGTGGGTTTTGTTCTTCCTAAACTAGGGTTTCATGCATTTTCTAAGGCAACCCTACTTGATTCCCTTATACATGGGACTTCAAGTCATGCCAATTGTCCTTAACTCAATTTTAATCAAATGCATGAACGATTATGGAATTAATGATGATATAAATAAGCATATGCTCATAATCATGATGTCATGGCATAAGATATAATCTAAAAATACATGACATTTATCCTTAATCCTAAACATGATCATGACATATTACATGATTAAAATAAACATGTTGTCATGTCATGACATATGGCAAATCAAAGCATGACAAATAAGATATTAAGGTATATAATACCTAAATTTTAATATTAATTGCCATTTGTTGGGATTAAGTTCATTTTTCCATAAAACCAAATTATCTCCCAAGAGTGCCAAAAATCCAAAATGACTCACTATGACTCTATACCCTAACTTGTGTCAATTTAATTGATTTTTCATAGTTCCAAAAATACATTGGCACATCCTAAAATCTTTTAGGATCACAATATCAATTCTATTTCCAAGGTACCCATAACCTTGAAAATTGCCTAAAATACCACCTTTACCATGGTTAGGTTAACTACCCATCCATTTAAGGTTGGCACACCCTAACCCATTTAGTGTGAATCAATCACGCTCTTAGGAACCCAAAACCTATTTGAGCTCCTAGGGTTAATTAGGTATTCCTTAGGGATAACCTCCCTAGATACCCTTCTAATGACCCTCCTAGGCTTGGTAGCCTTGGTCATTGTGGTCTTACCATGGTTAACCTTAGGGATTACCTCCCTAGTAACCTTCTTAGTGGCCACCCTAGGTTTCCTTGAAACCCTAGCCACTAGGCACAAACCTTGGTTACTCTTAGGGATAACTTCCCTAGTAACCTTAGTTTTTCTAGACTTAGATTGTGTTCCATAGTCTAATGGAACATTATGATAAGTCATCTTAGGCTTAGGTTTGTAACCCAAACCCTTCTTGCCCTTAGTTGACTTTTGTTCCTTAGGCCCTAGGTGTTGACTTTGAGATCTAGACCTTTGATTTTGACCATTAGACCCTTGAAATTGATTTTGTATCTTATTTAGGGTCTTTTCTAATTTCTCAAGCCTTGATCTCAAGGCTTGGTTTTCTAATTCTAATTTCCCAATTTTAGAATTTTGATTTATTCCTTGGGCATGATTCTTTCAAGGCATATGCCTAGTCCATTTAGGGTTGATACCTAGGTGTTCTCCTATTTTCCTAATAGATTCCCTAGGTAGGATTTGTCTAGAATTGTTTGACCTAGGGTTGTCCTTAGGTAAAATATTTCTACGGACATTAGTCCCAAGTCTCTCCTTCCTAAGGTTGACTTTCTTAGCTCCTAAGTAATATTCTCTATTTCTAGCATGCTCTTTTTGATAAATAGCAAGATTGGTAAAATTATTTCTAGCCTGCTTTTTGACATTATTTAAATAAGGAGCTTTATTTAAAAATACCTTAGGGTTAGCTTTGGAAGCTCCCTCTACATGTGATGCTCCATTTTGAGCCTTTTTCTTCCCCTTCTTGCATTGACTCCGGTAGTGTCCCGGTTATCGACACTTGAAGCAAATGACTTGCTCCTTGCTTTTGATAGTTGGGTGACCGACATCCTTAACTTTTTGTGCCGGTGGAGCCTTCTTAACTCTTTTCGGACACTTACTCTTGTAGTGTCCGGATTCCCAACACTCAAAGCATATTATATGATTTTTATTTACAATTGACATGCTTGAGTTACCTATGGTGGTGGTAGGTGCCGGAGTTAGAGCTTCTTCATCTTGACCGGATGTGGAAACTCTTTCCTCCCCCTCAATCCTAGAGGTGGAGGTCCCTTCTACTTTTTCTACCTCTTCTTCCACTGATTCGGAAGTTGACTCCTTTTCAACTTCTGACTCCTCACTTGCTCGTGAGGATGATGAACTCTCTTCATCTTCGGTCTCCTCCTCTTGAGCCGATGAGCACTCCTCTTCTTGGACCGGTGATGGGTTTTCATAATGTTTCGCCAATTTGCTTCATAGCTCCTTGGCATCTTTACAATCCCCTATCTTGATCAAAATGTCATTAGGGATTACATTAAGCAAAATACCCATTACTTTATTATTGATATTGTAATATCGTAGTTGGTCTTGACTCTAATTCTTCTTCTTGATTTTTCTTCCTTTGTCATCTTTTGAAGTGTCAAAGCCTACTAAGACACTAATCCAATTGTCAAAGTCATACATTAAAAAGTGCATCATTCTACCTTTTCAAAACGTGAAATCTTCGCGGTCGAAGGACGGTGGAATGTTGATGTCGTCACCCAATCTTTCTTGGAAATCCATCTTCTTCCTCTAGCGTACTCTCTCAGTTGTTAAACTTTAAAGAGCGGCCTCGCTCTGATACCACTTGTTAGGACCTGTGCGCCCGCTAGAAGGGGGTGAATAGCGATGTGCTCATATGTCGATAGAAATCATTCGTGTTTGCTTGCTACAATTCTTGTTAGTACGCAGCGGAATAAACAATAATGAAAATACAACAAGAACACAAGCACTACACAATCATATAATGTGGTTCGGAACCGAATGGTTCCTACTCTACGGATCGAGCTCTAAAGATGCCACAAACACCACTAAGCAATAAACCCCTACTCGATAACAAGTCAGAGGTGGAGAAACCTCGTACAATGAATTACAACAAGTAATATAAAATAAACAAGCAAATACAAGTGAAAATATAAAGAACACTTTATAAACTAGGGTTTTGAGTGCTTGCTTGTCGGTTGATTAGATGAGCTTGAAGGACCCTGAAATGCACTTGCAAATCGCCTTCAAATCGCCTCACCAAAGCTCCCAAAGAACCAATGTCAAAATCCTCCACGAGCTCCTCTTTTTAACCTGCATCGGGCTAAATTTCCACCTATCGATCATTGCCATAAGTCACGGCCGGTGATGCCATTGTTTCGTGAGACAATGGGTCGATCTGTTGGAAAATCTCAGCGGATCTCTTGAAATTGGCGCCAACATTGGCGATCGACTTCACCGCGTAGTCGATTGATCCGATCGACTCTGAGCTTTACGTGCTCATGGCTAAACTAGCGATCGTGCCATCACTTACGATCATTCTTTGCCGCATCGTCGATTGATCAATGAAGCGATGCGAGCCATTTAGCTCTAAGCGGTCGAACTCTAATCGACTCACGGCGGTCGAACCGGCCATAATGTCAGTCGACTGCCAACCTTAAACATGAGGTTTTAACCCAAGTATGGTGCCCCCATACTTGCTAGACCACCCTTAGCCTAGACCTAAGCCTTCTAGCCACCTCCATCAGTCTCACGCCTCTTGGATCCCTCTAAGTCATTCATGACTTGTTCATCCATCGCGCTAGCCTTCAGGTGCTTCCATCGGCTATGTCATGCTAACGGTGTCTACATCGCTAAGACACATTGGACTTACGCCGCCAAGACTCCGCTTAGACTTTACGCCGCCAAACATTGGACTTATGCTGCCAAGACTCCACCCTTGGACTTTACGCCGCCAATATCAAACCCCTTGGACTTCTCAAATGCCAAGACTCAAGCTTGGACTTTCCCTTGCCAACCCAAGTTGGATTTTCCATGCCAAGACCTATGCTTGGACTTCCCTTGTGCCAAGTACTCAAGACTTGGACTTTCCCAAATGCCAAGTGTCCCACTTGGACTTTCCATGCCAAGTACCCATGACTTGGACTTTACCTTGCCAAGACCCATGCTTGGACTTTCCCATAATCACATGGTCAACCCTAGTCAAGCATCAAAGTCTCCCACGAGTCAAACTCGAGTTTCGTCAATTATAACCTGGGTCGATTGTATAAATAATCTCCCCAAAACATTAACCGACGTCAATGTCAAACATACTATGTCAAACATCAAAACATCACTCGAGTCAAACTCGAGTCTGGTTAATCGTGACCTGGGCGATTGCACCAACACTTGTATCTGACTGATGGATGATGCAATTTGATCTAGCTAGATTTGTAAATTTTGTATCTTTTCTTGTTGTTGTTGATGACTATTGTGTTGGTGCAGGGGCACCAGATGATCGAACATGTGTTTTGATTATGGCAAAGATGCAAAGTCAAGATTACATCGTTATCTCACGGGCTTAATCGAGTGTGCAGAAAAGTGCTAATGCTGGAGCTGATGGCTAGCGACACCTAGAGGAAGTCGTGGTGGTTGGGCGACACTCAAGTAACTTCGAAGTAAGTATCGAGGTAAGCTCGTGTGTGTAAGCATAAATGAGGTCGTATCCTCTTTACGGGGATGGTCTTAAGCGTAGATTCGACCCAAGACATCCCATTGATGGTCTAGGTCGATATCGAACAGTCGGAGGTCGTCGAAATAATGTTTTTGTTAAGCTAACTTTGCCTTGAAGCTAGCATCAATCGACTGCCAGCTTGGAGGACTCGACTGCCGTCCATTAGTCGACTGTCTGCGGTTAGCATTCGACTGATGCTATCATTAGTCGACTGATGATGGCCATCAGTCGACTGATGGTCAAGGATCAGCTTCGAGGAGTCAAGGCTTATCACCTCATTTCAAGGGTGGTGGTGCTCAAATCTTATTGGTTGAAGTTTCTCTCGAGAAGGGGCTCAAAGGCTATAAAAGGAGGGACTCTCCTAGGGTTTTATCATCAATTTTAAGTGCTCAAAAGCCTCCACAACCCTATGACTCTCCGACGACTCTACAACGATGAAGTGCTGTCGAAACACCAACAACCCTAGCTTAATTTCTATTTCCTAGTTGTTGGTATAATCTTACTTTGTCGTCTCTTTAATATTGCAATTCTTTTTGTTAATCGAGGTTTTCTATCGTTGCATTATACCTTAATATATGAGAGGGTTTGTCTCTCTATCTTTTAGTTTCGAAGGTTTTTGTAATCGTCAAACTCCTACCTCCAATGAGGAGGAGTGTTTGTAGGGAAGTATACTGAAAAGTCTATCCTTTGTATGAACATCTTTATTTTGAAATAAGAATCACATGATCATTGTTTGCATGGTTATGCAATATTGTCTAATACATTACATTGTAGATAACATGGTGTGTGGTGTCACACGGGAGATCATGTTATCGGCTCCTTGTAAAGTACAAGTAAAGGCTCACAATCGAGATGACTTTGGACAAACTATCGGAATGGTTATAGTGTGATTTGGTATTGGTTTGTCTTGACCATAGAATAACACTAGTGCACTTTGTGTGTATTAAGCAGGACCGACTTAGAGGTGATTTGATTTATTGCTGACTACATAATCGAATCGGACCTCAGATATTATTTTGTACATGCTCTTAATCCCGATATATTAACGGGCACATATACTTAGTAGTCATCTCTTTGATTTACCAATGGCCGAGATTTATAGATTAAATCAATAGGCTCGGTAAGTTGGGAGATGATATTATTTATATGGTGTGCCATTGATTATAGGAGGAAACTATGTCCTATATATTAGGATTATGATGTCCCCTTGAGGAGCTCATAAGGTTCATCATGTAAACCCTGCAGGTGGACTTGGTCCGAAATGATGAAAGGTTGAGTGGTACTACTCATGGAGTTAGATGTTGATTAATTAATGGTCAGTAAATTAATTAATCGACAGGCATTCAAGATCTTAAACACGGGGAGAAAATGTATATATAATATATGGAGCCCATATTATCATATGGGGGTTGGTGAGGTAGATCGATGATGATCCTTTAGTGGATTGGATTATCATTAGTGGATCGGACTTTATGTGGGCTTGATCCATGGGTAGCCAAGATCCAACTCCTCCTCATGGTCCCTATTGTAGCCTATTAACATCTCATGAAGCTTATATCCAATGGATAGAAACAAAACTCTTGATCCAAAGGTAGTTCGTTCGGTTACGTATTGCTCATCGGTCCGGTGTCGCATCGCTCGATGCATTGCTCGTCTAGAACCCGATGGTGGAGATTAAACCAAGGCTTATCCTAACTCTATAAAAGGGTGGACTAGGGGTGGGTGGCAAAAATAATGGAGAGGAAAGGGGGCTAGGGTTTTGGGCGGCAAGAGCAATGGAGGTTAGGGTTTTGGGTGACCACAATTAAGGAAAGTTTTTCTTCTTCTTCTTCCTTTGGTGGCCGACACCCTTCTTCCCTCATCTCTCCTTGGCTTGGCCGACGTCCAGTATTCTCCCTTTCATCTATGGCTGATGATGGATGGGGATTAGGGCTTGTCCCTTGGGTGGCAACCAGATCCTAATTAGATTAGGATTGGGCTTGGGTTTTTGGGATTAGGTTGGGCGGCAACAAGAAGATGAAGCTCCTTTATTCTTCTTCCTAAGGTTGGCCGGCCATTATCCTTCTTCCCTCTACCTTGGCCAAAGCTCAATCTATTCTTCTCCCCTTCATCCTTGGCCCAAAATTAGGAGAGCTAAGTTTAGGGGTTGGGTGGCAACAAGGAGAAGGAGTGTTTTCTTTTCTCTTCTCCAAGTGTTGGCCGGCGCCCATGCCCTTGTTGTTTCTCCTTTGGTTGGTTTCCATACTCCATGTTCTCTTCCTTGGCCGGTAGCAACATCGAGTTTATTGACTTGGTGGCCGGTTCTAGATAGGAAGATGAGTTTTTGTTTTAGGATCTTCCTTTGTTCAGAGTGAACAAGGAAAGGAAGATTGGTGATCTAGGAGGCTTCAACTTTTGGTAGATCGTCGCCCACACGACGTCCGAAAGGAGGAAGGACATACAATAGAAGATCAAGAGGTATAATCTTGTTTATTTTGATTAGTGTTCTTTTGTATTATGTTTATAATTGCTTTTCAATTATATGCATGTTTTGTGTGGATGGTTACTTACTTGTATTTGTTTTTCAATTATAAGCATGTTATAAATCTGTAAATGGCTAAATAATACTTGGATCCCGAGGATAAACATGAAAATCAGCGATCCGGACATCGTCTATTCCGTGGCTACTCGTAGAATAGAGGATGGTCGCTTGAACAACTAGTTTGTTCAAGTGACCTCTCTAAAAGAATAGCATGACGATGACTTGGTTGTTTGGGCAATCCTTTTTGTCTAGGATTAATTTTTTTTAATTCGGGGACATCGAGGGGATCGCCATGAACAAACGACCAAGGTGAAGTGGGAAGCGAAGTTTCCCCTCACGGACTCGATAAGCAAAAACCTACAATTGGTATCAGAGCCAGGTTTCTGGTTTTGTGTGTTTAGGATTCGGTTAATTTTTATGCACTTTTCATATATTATATGTGTCGGATAATAGTAGGATATGCGTAGTTTAACTCTTTGGTTGTAGGCATAAGATCTGACTATTATGGTCATATGTGCGTATGCGATTGTATGTGTGTAAATATTTATTTTGTTGAATCCTCGGGGTTGACGAGGCTAGTATTTAGTTTTTGTAAATTAAATACCACATTGTTTATCCACTCTTTATTTTATTTTACTTTCTATCTAGATTTCATGTACACTCCCTCGTGGAGTATAGGATCGATGGATGTAAATTAAAATAGGTTTTAGTCTCGGCTCGGATCTCCGAATGGCTCGTACATGGCGTAGGAGGAGCGGACGAGATGGCGATGCGACGGGAGACATATTGAAGACAAAAAGCCATAATACAACAACAACAACAACAACAACAACAACAAAGCCTTATCCCACTAGGTGGGGTCGGCTATATGGATCCTTCTACGCCATTGGACTCTATCCCCTACTATATATCATCTATATTTAAATAAATTTTATCTTGTTTTATTGTTGCTAACCAAGTCTTTTTTGGTCTTCCTCTTCCTCGTTTGATGTGTATATTTGGTATAGTTTCACATCGCCTAACTGGAGCATTTATTGGCCGTCTAAGTACATGTCTGTACCACCTTAAACGTGTCTCTCAGAGCTTTCCTTCAATAGATGCAACACCAACTTTTTCTCTAATGCTCTCATTTCTTATTCTGTCCATCCTCGTATGTCCACACATCCACCTTAACATCCTCATCTCTGCAACTCTCATCTTTTGCTCATATGCTCGAGTCGTAGCCCAACATTCAGCTCCATATAACATAGCAGGTCTAATTGCCGTTTTGTAGAACTTCCCTTTAAGTTTTAGAGGCGCTACGATCACATAAAATACCGATGCTTTCCTCCATTTCAACCATCACCTTGTATTCTATGTAAGACATCTCTCTCAATCCCTCCATCATCTTGCAAAATGATCCTAAATATTTAAAGCTCTCAATTCCAAACAACTCATCATCTCTATCTTAACACTTGTCTCATTCGTCTAATATTGCTAAATTTAAATTTCATATATTACATCTTTACTTTACTAAGCTTAAAACCTTTCACTTCTAGTATTTCCCACCAAGATTCTAGTTTAGCATTTACTCCTTCACGTGTCTCATCTACTAAAACAATATCATCTATGCAAACAACATACCCACGGTAATGTGTCTTGAATGTGTCCGATTAGTTCGTCCATGATTAGTGTAAAAGATAAGGACTTAAAGCTGATCCTTGATGTAACCCTATCTTTATTGGAAATGCTTGATTAATCCACAAGTCTTCACTCACAGTATTACTTCCTTATACATATCCTTAATTAGTTCAATATATGTTACACTAACACCTCTTTTTTCTAAAATTCTCCATATTATTTCTCTTGGAACTCTATCATAAGCTTTTTCTAAATCAATGAATACCATGTGTAGATCCTGCTTTTGCTCTCTATACTTTTCAATTAGTTGTCTGAGAAGATGTATAGCTTCTATTATCGACCTTCCTGGCATGAATCCAAATTGATTTTCGAGAACCATGGTCTCCTTCCTTAATCTTTTTTCTATTACTTTTTCCCAAAGTTTCATGGTATGACTCATTAGTTTAATACCCCTATAGTTTTCACAAGTTTGTATGTCTCCCTTATTCTTATATAAGGGAATTAGGATACTTACCCTCCATTGATCAGGCATCCTTTTTGTTTTCAATATCATGTTAAATAATTTTGTAAGCCATTCAATACCTTATTTCCCTAGACACTTCCATACCTCTATCGGAATATCATCTGGTCCAACAACTTTTCCATTTTGCATTCCATTTAAAGCTTGTTCTACTTCTGAAATTTGAATTCTATGATAAAAATTTAAATTTCAATACTCATTTGACCTACTTAAATTACCTAAATTAAGTTGGTCTCCTAAACCTTCATTAAAAAGTTGATAAAAATATCTCTTCCACCGTTCTTTTATTTCTTCATCATTTACTAGTACCCTATTGCATTCATCTTTAATACATCTTATTTGATTAAGATCTTTTGTCTTCCTCTCTCTCACTTTAGCTATTCTATAAATGTCTCTTTCCCCTTCTTTTGTATCTAATTTTCGATATAACCGTTTAAAAGTTTCAGTCTTAGCTTTGTTCACTGCTTTCTTAGCTTCTTTCTTGGTTATTGTATATTTTTTTCAAATTTTCCTCATTTTTACAAATATTTAATTTCTTATATGCTATTCGTTTTTCCTTGACTTTCTCTTGCACTTTTTCATTCCACCACCAAGATTCTTTACTTGGTGGTGCATGTCCACTGACTCAAGTACACTCTTAGCTACTATTTTCAATTTTGATACCATCTTATCCCACGTCGTATTAGGGTCACTGTATATGTCATCTAATACTTGTACTCCTACCTTCTGTTTGAATATATTTAGTTTCTCATCCTTTAACTTCCACCACTTAATTCTAGGGGTCATGTATATTTTGTTAGTAATATATGAGAGATGTCCTAAGGCAATCGCCTTATGTATGAACCATTTATATGATAAATGAAGATTCACTATTTGAGTATACATGTTTAATGTATTTGATTGGATCTTAAACTCATTTACTGAATGTCCACGATACGATTCACAGCATGAGAGAATTTGTGATTGGATCACAACTAGTGAGTATCTCTACATGTGTAATTGTGATGTATCGGAATTATCCCTAGTCGATGAATTGATGGATATGGACACCATCAATTCTGTCGAGACTAGCACGAGGTATACTCCTTGGTGTATCCAAGCAGCTGATTCTCACTGGCTGGAGACATAGTGATGTCCGGAGTTGATCGTGGATGCTAGTTATGGTAACTAGTTCATTGGAGTGACCGGCCGTAAGACTTCATATGGTTCTCTGCATATATAGATATGTCAATGAAGTTCTTACTGTGGCTTAAGTGCGATGTTCCTTTGACTTGCGGTATTCAAGTCATCTTGATCATGGAGACTTATGCTTTGACATCTTAAGCAAACATCTCTAAGGAGATGTGGACCCGGGATGATTGGGTATAAGTCGAAGTGATCGAAGGTGTTTGAATAGCCTATAAAGGATTCACCACTCCTTGCGAGGAGATGTATACCCTCTCGTCGGATTGTTACTAAAGTCTTTGGCCAAAGCAATACATGTTTAGAGTAAGGTACTCTTCGATACATGTGGAGTAACTAGAATCCGTAGGACGAGGAAATGATACTTGGGCTAGGTGTGGCGTAGTCGACCTAGTGGGGCCCGACACAATAGACCATGTCACAGACCAAGTGGGTATAAGATGAGTGAAGGAATGGGGCCGCGATTCATTCAAGCTCTTGAAGGGTTTGAAATAGTTACGGATCAACGTTGATCTTTTGGTTAATTGGGGATCATGATGTACTACTAGGTGCCACTCATGATCGTTCTATAATTAATGGTTAATTATAGGCGGACAACATAAACCGAGAACCTATTTGTCACACGCTGAGTGTAATCCAAAGGATTTAAAGCGAGCTTGAGAATGGGATTCTCGGACCGAGAGAAACTATGTTTGGTTGGACCAAACATAAGCGAGCATGAAATTGTTTGATGCAATGGAAGCGTGGATGGGCCATGTCTTATGAAGACATAATGGATGGACCAAAATGGTTTGGTTCTAATCAATGGATGAGAATAAACCAAAGGGTTTGGTTTATATTAAGCGAATGAACCAAAGGTTGGTTAGGTTCGTTTTAACTTAAAATAAACCATCATGGTTTGGTTTATTTTAACTTATCTTAATGGAGCGGGTTAACGGGCTTTATGGATATGATCCATTAACCATTAAGAGAATTAGTTCTCTATAAAAGTGGGCTTAAGGGATTGTTAAACCCTAACTAATCCAATCATCCAAACCCTAGCCGCCCAACACAAAGTTGCCGCCCGGTGTTTGCCGCCCACTCCTCCAACCGCGGCGTCGAGCGGCTTCCTTCCTCCTACGCGGCGTCGAGCTGCTGCGGAAGAGTTCCGGCGATCCTCCTTAGGTTTGGCATCAAGGTAAGCACTTGGCTTCCTTTGTTGGCGGCGCCTATCTCCTCCACCAAGCTGTCCAGTTTTCTGGACAGCTTCTTCTCTCGTCGGGCGTCGTTTGGGCGGCGGTTAGTGCTCCGACAGCGGCTAACATACGGGGATTTGATCTCCGGTAATCCTCTGAGTGGAGGGCGAAGGATTCGTCAATCGGTTGTGAATACCTCTCCGGAGAAGCAAGTCTTGAGGACTTGTTTTAGGTCGAATTTGGATTCGGATCGTGATCATCTCTCGATCACGTCGTCTTCAACACGAGGCTAGTAACCCGTCTCGAGAGGCGAAGCTCGTGCTTGGCGAAGTCATCGAGGGCTCGGCGTGGATACGGATAGAGGCGATTCTTACGAGGATCGTTCGGTTGATCGTTCCGCTACTACGTCATCTGAAGGTATAACGTAGTTTAATTTCTTTTATTGCAATTTTAATTTACGGTTATGTCTACACTTGTTGTAATAGCATCGTGTGTTGTGTGTGTTGTAATAAATAGGAGTATTTATTATTTTATTGCTTCATTTGTGCTCATGTTTACGAAACATGATCGAACACACACTGCCGGTCTTAGGAAACCTTGATGGTATCGAGCCCAGGTTGTGTTTCGACATAATCGTAAAATGGTTTTTTGATAGTCATAATGTATTTCTGGAAATTTTCTAATTTTGGAAATTTAGAAGTATTTATGGAAATTTTTCAATTTTGGAAAGTCTAGAAGTATTTATGGAAATCTTCCACTTTTGGAAAGTTGGAAGTATTTATGGAAATTGATATTTTCCATAAATAAAATATTTGATTAGATTCTGGAAATTTGTTTCCTAATTTAATCATGATTTGATTTGGGAAATCAAATCTTAAAATATTTTATTTCCATAAGTAGATTTTAATGATTTAGGAAATTGGTTTCCTAAATAGATTTTCCTTAATCAAATAATTCCATGAATAAAATATGTGATTAGATTTGGAAATTTGTTTCCTAATTTAATTATGATTTGATTTGGAGAATCAAATCTTAAACATATTTTATTTCCATAAATAGTTATGACATATAAGGAAATTATAAACATGACATAATTGTATGCCATGTAATTGCATTAGATGCATAACATTATGCCATGCGTGTCGTGACATGTAGATGTATGCCATGTATGCCATGCCATGTAGATAATAGTTATTTGCATGCAAAGAGGATGAGACATAAAAACCCTTAATCAATATTAAAGCCTACACCTTCCATTAATATGGTTAGAACCAGAGTTCTTTCTTGTTTGGGTTGTTGGACTCTCTCGAGCCGGCTCGAACTGAATATGTTCAAACCATGGAATAGTTTAATACTAATATGGTAAGTCGAGGTCAATCGTTAGCTTTGGTTGTTGGACTCTCTCCAAGCTGGGCTAATTGGTTGAATGCGCTCTAACCATATTAAAACTATGTCTGATTAATGGGTTGGCTTTAACACAGAGCATCGGCTTGTTGGACTCTCTCAAGGTCGATGTAAAGGGAGGTGAAGTTGGGTGCTATGCATATGATGCATACTTGTTAATGTGTTAACAACCCGATGTATGTGTGAACATTCAATTAGTTGATAGCACATTGTGATAGTTGCATATCGTGATATGCAATCGGTATAGTTGATACCTACCGTCGTAGTTATGAATGGCTTGTTGGACTCTCTCGAGGTTGTTCATAACTATGATGGATATCAGCCCATTCGGAGATGGACCTACGATCTCGAAGTGATTTTGGGGTTTTGAAATTGAAAAATGAATGGGATTTATAAATGTATATTGATGCATTTTAAAATCATCTTTCTCATATATGCTCGTTTGTATTTCTAAGTTAATATATTGATCATGATGTGTTTGAATTTGCGTTCCATTTTGGATTCAAATAAATTGGTAGGGCGAGCTTCATGGGTGGCTTAGAAGCTTGAGAATTGTTCTCAAGGTTAAAAAGCTTGCAAATGTCCTCAGCGCTTCTTCCGCCCGTCCTAGTAGCGATGCAACTCTGGACCAATTGTTGGCCTATCGAAACATGTGAGTGATTACGAACAAATGAGTTGCATCATGCTAGCCACGATGGAACCCAAGCTCTGGCGGCATGAGCATATGGATGCTCATATCGTAGTCCTTCATCTTTGTGAGTTGGTTGATGAGCAAGTGAGATTGAAGGTTGAAGTCTCAAAGCTCCTCTTCACCTCTCGAGATGCTAGGAGGTTCATTCGTGGTCTTGCTCGATATCTTGAAGGCTGGAGTCTTACGAGAAGCATGGCGAGGGGCCGGTCTTTGTTAGTTGATTCCTCGAAGAAAGGTTCTAAGAGGAAGTCAAAGGAACAGGAAGGAAAGAAGAGAAGGGCTAAGAAGGTAGAACTAGCACAAAAGGAAACTTGCCATCATTATGGCAAGAAGAGCCATTTGCGAAGAAAGTACAAGATTTATCTTGAGTCCGTGAAGAAGGATAAGGCATCGGATGCCCCATCTTCTTGAAATCTTCTTTATTGATTGTCATTCTATTTCCTAGACACTTGGGTATTGGATCTTGGGTGTGGCTCACATATATGTAATGACATACATGGGCTAAGGAATAGAAGAAGACTTCGTCGAGGAGAGTCAAATTTACGTGTTGGGAATGAAGCAATGGTTCTTTGCATCGCCATCGGAGCGTATTTGTTGAAACTCCTGCAGGACTTGTCTTAGGACAATTGCTTTTATGTTCCTTCGTTGATAAAGAACATCATTTCTATTTCTTGTTTAAATAGAAATGGGTACCATTTGACTTTTAGTAACAATTGTTGTTACATAACTTTGAATGGAGTTCTTTATGGGTGGAACTTTAAGCAATGGTATTTATCGTTGGGCGTATCCGATGACATTTGCAATATCGAAGCGAGCAACAAGAGTGCTCGAAAGGATAATCAAAACATGTGGCATTGTCGTCTTGGCCATGTAAGCAAGAAAGCGCATGTCGAATTACACGATGTGGAATTGGAATCGTTTGAATTGGATTCATACGATACATGCGAATCATGCTTAAAAGGCAAGATGACTAAGTTACCTTTACGGGAAAGGTGAGCAGTGGGAGAGTTACTAGGTCTAATACATCTTGATGTATGTGGACCTATGTCAACTCAAGCTTTAGGAGGCTATAGCTACTTCATTACCTTCAGATGATCACTCACGGTTTGGGTATGTGTTCTTGATGAAACACAAGTCTGAAGCCTTTGAAAGGTTCAAAGAATTCAGAAATGAAGTAGAGAAACAACATGACAAGAGTATTAAAATACTTCGATCGGATCGAGGTGGTGAATACTTAAGTCACGAGTTTCTTGATTATCTAAGAGACACTGGTATATTGTCTCAATGGACTCCGCCCTATACACCACAGCATAATGGTGTATCTGAGAGGCGTAACCGGACCTTGTTGGACATGGTCAGGTCAATGATGAATCATGCAACTCTTCCCAAGTCCTTTTGGGGTTATGCACTTCAGACAGCTGTTTACTTGTTAAACAGAATGCCTACCAAGGTAGTCTCAACTTCTCCATATGAGATATGGAATGGTAAGAAACCTCATGTATCTTACTTGAAGATATGGGGTTGTCCTGCTTATGTGAAGCGGACTGTATCAGACAAATTGGATGCTAAGTCTGATAAATGTCTATTTATTGGATACCCTAAGGAAACAATGGGTTACCAATTCTATCATCCTGTGGAACAAAAGGTGTTTGTTTCAAGGCATCTTTGTGTTTCTAGAGAAAGAGTTTCTCTTGCAAGAAAGCAGTGGGAGTGTCGTCGAGCTTGAGGAGGCTCGAGAGACTCAAATAGACATTGATGAGATACAGTGAAGCACTGTGACTCATAGTGATGAGCAATCGGCTGGACCTATTGTAACACCACATCTTCGTAGATCTGGTAGAACACGCAATATTCCTGAGAGATATGGATTTCTCGTAAGTGAATCGAGCGACGTGTTACTCATTGATGATGAGAGCCTACAGTTATGAAGAAGTCTTGACAAGTTCGAAAGGGATAAGTGGCTTGGTGCCATGAAGTCGAAATGGATTCCATGTATGAAAACCAAGTTTGGAACTTGGTTGACCCACTGAAGGATAAAGCCTATAGGGTGCAAGTGGGTTTCAAGAAGAAAACCGACATGGATGGTAATGTGATTACCTATAAGGCTAGATTGGTGGCGAAAGGATATCTCAAAGCAAGGTGTTGATTATGGCCGAAACCTATTACTTTGTAGCTATCTTAAATCCATTCGGATGCTCTGGTCATATAGCGGCTCATTATGATTATGAGATATGGCGGATGGATGTGAAAACAACTTTCCTTAATGGAAACTTGCTCGAGGGCGTGTATATAATACTGACTGAGGTTTCACATCGGTTGATAAAACCAAGGTATGCAAATTGCGACGATCCATTTATGGATTGAAGCAAGCATCCGAGGCTGGAATATCCGTTTTGATGAGACGATCAAAAGTTTGATTTCTCACAAAATCGGACAGACCTTGTGTGTACAAGAAGGTTAGTGGGAGTGCGATCGTGTTCCTAGTATTGTATGTCGATGACATATTACTTATAGGAAGCGATGTGTCAATCTTCTGATCGATTAAGGTTTGGTTATCCAAGACATTCTCCATGAAAGACACAGGAGAAGCAACCTACATCCTTGGGATTAAGATCTATAGAGATAGATCGAAGCAGTTGCTTAGTCTTTCGCGATCTACATATATAGGCCAGTGCTAAAGAGGTTTATGCATGTCGGAATCAAGAAAGGTTATCGCCCATCGGGCATAGGGAACACCTTTGAAAGTCTATGTCTCGCCGAAGGCGAGAGGATTTGCATGAGTAAGATTCCCTATGCATCCGCAATAGGATCTATCATGTATGCTATGTTATATACGAGGCTCAATGTATCGTATGCTCACGAGTGTCACGGCGGATACGATCCGATCCAGGAATGGATCATTGGGCGGCTGTTAAGACGATCCTTAAGTACTTGAGAAGAACTAAGGATGTGTTCCTAATATATGGAGAAAGGGTACATGGTGATACGTGGGTATACGGATGCCAGATCCAGACAGACAAGGATGATTCCATGTCTTAGTCTGGGTATGTATTCACCTAGAATGGAGGCGCAATAAGTTGGAAAGGTTCCAAGCTTGACACTATAGCGGATTCTGCCACTAAGGCGAGAATCGTTGCGACTTTAGGCGACAAAGAGGCGGTTTGGATCAAGTAGTTCATCTATGAACTTGATGTGGTCTCATCAATGATCCAAACATGTGCTTCGCCGCTATCATCTTATCAGAGAGATCATCAGTAGGGATGAAATACAAATCGAGAAAATTCCCACTGAAAGGAACTTAGCGGATCCTTTGACTAAAGCATTACCTCAAAGTAAGTTTGAGGGTCATGTTGGTGCTTATGGTATTGGATACCGTAGCGATTGGCATTAGGCCAAGTGGGAGTCTGTTAGTAATATATGAGAGATGTCCTAAGGCAATCGCCTTATGTATGAACCATTTATATGATAAATGAAGATTCACTATTTGAGTATACATGTTTAATGTATTTGATTGGATCTTAAACTCATTTCTTGAATGTCACGATCGATTCACGGCATGAGAGAATTTGTGATTGGATCACAACTAGTGAGTATCTCTACATGTGTAATTGTGATGTATCGGAATTATCCTAGTCGATGAATTGATGGATTTGGACACCATCGATTACGAGACTAGCACGAGGTATACTCCTTGGTGTATCCAAGCGGTGATTTCTCCTTTGGTTGGAGACATAGTGATGTCGGAGTTATCGTGGATGCTAGTTATGGTAACTAGTTCATTGGAGTGACAGTAGTAAGACTTCATATGGTTCTCTGCATATATAGATATGTCAATGAAGTTCTTCTGTGGCTTAAGTGCGATGTTCCTTTGACTTGCGGTATTCAAGTCATCTTGATCATGGAGACTTATGCTTTGACATCTTAAGCAAACATCTCTAAGGAGATGTGGACCCGGATGATTGGGTATAAGTCGTGATCGAAGGTGTTTGAATAGCCTATAAAGGATTCACCACTCCTTGCGAGGAGATGTATACCCATGGCCTCTCGTCGGATTATTACTAAAGTCTTTGGCCAAAGCATTACATGTTTAGAGTAAGGTACTCTTCGATACATGTGGAGTAACTAGAATCCGTAGGACGAGGAAATGATACTTGGGCTAGGTGTGGCGTGTAGTCGACCTAGTGAGGGTGACACAATAGACCATGTCCTGAACCAAGTGGGTATAAGATGAGTGAAGGGAATGGGGCACGATTCATTCGAGCTCTTGAAGGGTTTGAGAAATAGTTCTGGATCAGCATTGATCTTTTGGTTAATTGGGGATCATGATGTACTACTAGGTGCCACTCATGATCGTTCTATAATTAATGGTTAATTATAGGCGGCCAACATAAACCGAGAACCTATTTGGTCACACGCTGCGAGTGTAATCCAAAGGATTTAAAACGAGCTTGAGAATGGGATTCTCAGACCGAGAGAAACTATGTTTGGTTGGACCAAACATAAAGCGAGCATGAAATTGTTTCAGTCGCAATGGAAGCGTGGATGGGCCATGTCTTATGAAGACATAATGGATGGACCAAAATGGTTTGGTTCTAATCCAATGGATGAGAATAAACCAAAGGGTTTGGTTTATTTTAAACGAATGAACCAAAAGTTGGTTCGGTTCGTTTTAACTTAAAATAAACCATCATGGTTTGGTTTATTTTAACTTATGTTAATGGAGCGGGTTAACGGGCTTTATGGATATGATCCATTAACCATTAAGAGAATTAGTTCTCTATAAAAGTGGGCTTAAGGGATTGTTAAACCCTAACTAATCCAATCATCCAAACCCTAGCCTCCCAACACAAAGTTCTTGCCCGGCTTGTGTTGCCGCCCACCCACAGCTCCTCCAACCGCGTCGGGCGGCTTCCTTCCTCCTCGCGGCGTCGAGCTGCTGCGGAAGAGTTCGGCGATCCTCCTTAGGTTTGGCATCAAGGTAAGCACTTGGCTTCCTTTGTTGGCCGGCGCCTACTCCTCCACCAAGCTGTCCAGTTTACTGGACAGCTTCTTCTCCTCTCGTCGGAGCGTCGTTTGGACGACGGTTAGAGCTCCGACAGCGGCTAACATACCGGGGATTTGATCTCCGGTAATCCTCTGAGGTGGAGGACGAAGGATTCGTCAATCGGTTGACGAATACCTCTCCGGAGAAGCAAGTCTTGAGGACTTGTTTTAGGTCCGAATTTGGATTCAGATCGTGATCATCTCTCGATCACGTCGTCTTCAACACGAGGCTAGTAACCCGTACGAAGACGAAGCTCGTGGCTTGGCGAAGTCATCCCGAGGAGCTCGGCGTGGATACGGATAGAGACGATTCTTACGAGGATCGTTCCGGTTGATGCCGTTCCCGCTACACGTCATACGGAAGGTATAACGTAGTTTAATTTCTTTTATTGCAATTTTAATTTACGGTTATGTCTACACTTGTTGTAATAGCATGCGTGTGTTGTGTGTGTTGTAATAAATAGGAGTATTTATTATTTTTATTGCTTCCGCTGTGCTCATGTTTACGAAACATGATCGAACACACACACGCCGCGGTGCCGAAAACCCAACATATTTTCCTTCTATTAATACTATGTTTGAGGCGTATATCCAATACTACTAACCTATGTTGAGTAGTTAAACTTTCTCCAGGAATAACCTTACAATCTTTACAATTCTTTGTATCTCTCTTCCTAACCATAAGAAAGTCAATTTGTGATTTATTATTTCCACTTTTGAACGTGACTAAGTGTTCTTCTCTTTTCTTAAAAAATGTATTAGCTAGTATAAGATCATATGCTATTGCAAAATCCAATATAGTTTTACCGTCTTCATTTCTTGTTCCAAACCCATAACCCCCATGCACCCTCTCATATTCGTCATTTTTCACTCCGACATGCCCATTTAAATCACCTCCTATTAAAATCATCTCATTTGACAGAATATTTTGTAATACTTCATCCAAGTCCTCCCAAAACTTTAATTTGGTATTTTCATCTAATCCTATTTGAGGTACATATACACTAATTACGTTTATAGTTTCTTTCTCCACTACTATTTTGAGAGCTATAATTCTACCCCCCTTTCTAATTACTCCTAAAACTTCATCCTTTAACGAACTATCAACAATAATACCCACTCCATTTCTTGTTTTACTCTTGCCTGTGTTGGGATGTATACTGAAAGCCTAGCTCTTTTGTATGGACATCTTTATTTTGAAATAAGAATCACATGATCATTGTTTGCACGTTATATTTATATGTGTGCATATTGTCTAATATTTTACATTGTAGATAACATGGTGCATTGGTGCGTAAGATCATGTTATCAGTCCCTTGTAGAATATAAGTAGAGGCTCACAACCAAGATGGTTTTGGACAAACCATTGGCATGGTTGTAGTGTAGCTTGGTATTGTTTTATCTTGAACATAGAGTTACACTAGTACACCTCGGTGTATTGAGCAGGACCGACATAGAGGTGATTCCATTTATTGCTGACTACATAATTGAATCGGACCTCGGATATTATGTTGTACATGCTCTTAATCCCGATATAATAACAGGCACATGTACTTAGTATTTATTTCTTTGATTTACCAAAGGGTGAGATTTCTATGGATTAAATCAATATGCCCGGTAAGTTGGGAAGTGATATTATTTACATGGTGTGTCGTTGATTATAGGAGGAATCCGTGTCCTATATATTAGGTTGATGATGTCCCCTTGAGGAGCTCATAAGGTTCATCATGTAAACCCTTCAGGTTGACTTAGTCAACATGATGATAAGGTTGAGTGGTACTACTCGAGGAGTTAGATGTTAATTAATTGATGGTCAGTAAATCAATTAATTGACGGACATTCGATATCTTAAACACGGGGAGATGGATGTACAAATAATATATGGAGCCCATATTAATTTATGGGGGTTGGTGAGGTAGTTCGATGATGATCCTCTAGTGGAATGGAACATCATTGATGGATCAAGTTTGTGTGGTTCCGATCCATCGGGTGGCCAAGACCCAACTCCTCCTCATGGTCCCTATCGTAGCCTTATATAAACCTCATGAAGTCTAGATCAAATGATGGAAAACAAATCTCTAGATCCGACGGTTAGGATTGAATCCCTAGAACCGACGGTGGAGATTAGATCTCTAGATCCGACGGTTGGGATTAAATTCCTAGAACCGGTTGAGATTAAATCTCTAGATCCGGCCAGTTGGGATTATTTCCTAGAACCGACGGTTGAGATTAAATCTCTAAATCCAAGTTGAGATTAAAACCCTAGAACCGACGGTGGAGATTAAACCAAGGTCTAAACCTAACTCTATATAAAAGGAGAGGAAAGGTTGGATAAGGGGCGCAAGAAAGTTTGGAATTAGTTACTATATTTTTGGCTACCTCATCAATAACCAATTTTCTCCTAAGTTCTATATAAGGGAGCATGGGTTGGGCGGCAACTAAGTTTGATGGATGGTTCATGATGGATGCTAAGGAAATTAGGGTTTTGCCTAGCATTACTTGGGCGGCAAGCAACCTCAAGGAGGAAACCCTAATTAGGGTTTTGGTTCCTTAGGTTGGCGTGCCAAGGTGGTGGAGCTAGAGGCGGCAACCTATGGATGAGCTTGTCTTCTTCATTGAAGGTTGCTAGCTCCTAGATCTCTCCTCTCTTGCTTGCTTAGGCGGCAAGAAACCTATGGAGGAAACCCTAATTAGATTAGGGTTTGGCTCTGGATTAGGCGGCTAGGTTTGGAAGTTATGGTTGGCGGCAACTATAGGGAAGGGCTCATCTTCTTCCTTCTAAGGGTTGGCCGGCCACTACCTTCTCTTCCTCTACCTTGGGCAAGAAATCCAAAGGAAGCTTGGTTAGTGCTAGGGTTTGGAAGGTAAGGTAGGTGGCAACTATAGGGGAAGTGTTCTTCTTCTTCCTAGGGTGTTGGCCGGTTCCTATCCTTTTTCCTATACCTTTGGTGGTGCCCAACCTATTCCTCTTTTCCCTTTGTTTTCCTCTTGGCCGGCGGCACTAGGAGCTAGGGTTTGTCCCTAGTTCGGTTGCTTTGTTTTTTCAATTATGTTCTCTCTATTCTTGGGGCAGTCGGCATCAATCCTTTGTGGATTGGTGGTTGGCTCAAGCAAGAAGGGAAAGAGAGTTCTTCATTCTTTGGATTGAAGAAGATCTAAGAAGCTTCAACTTGTGGAGGATCTTCGCCCACACGAAGTCTACAAGGAGGTTAGGACATACGATAGAAGATCAAGAGGTATAAAAGTTTTATAACTTTAATTTCATATCTGAGCATGTTCTTATATATGATGATTATACATGTGTGTATATGAATATATATTGTATAATCATGGACCCCGAAGACAAACACAAAAACCGGCGATCCGTCCGTCGTCTCTTCCGCGGCTAACCGACTAGAAGAGTTGTGTTGCTTGAACAACTAGTTTGTTCAAGCGATCGCTCGAGTCGTTAGCACGACGACGAATTGGTTGTGCTTAGGAAACTCATCCCATCCGGATTAGTTTTCATTAGTGAAAATTTTAATCCGGGGACATGGGAGCCTATGAGCATTCTGAGAAATAGCACGGTTGCCAACAATTGGTATCAGGGCTTCTGGGCAATACCAACAAATGGTATCAGAGCCAGGTTTCCGGTTTTGTGTGTTTTTGGATTCGGTTACTTTCATGCACATATCATATATTTTGTATGCCGGATAATAGTAGGATGTGCGTAGGCTAACTTTTTGGTTGCAGGCATAAGATCCGACTATTATGGCTATATGTGTGTATGTGATTGTTTGTGTATGATTGTATATTATTTGAATCCTCGGGGTTGACGAGGCTAGATTAGTATTTAATTTTTGTAATTAAATACGGCATTGTTTAGCCACTCTTTATTTTATTTTACTTTCGATCTAGATTTCATGTACACTCCCTCGTGGAGTATAGGATCGATGGATGTAAAATAAAATAGGTTTTATTCTCGGCTCGGATCTCCGGATGGCTCGTACATGGCGTAGGAGGAGCGGACGAGGTGGCGACACGACGGAACACATATTGGAGAACAATGCCATAATAGTTGGAAAAATTCTGTTTTTTCCATATTTATTGCTGATTTGTTTTATATGCATGTTGTGTGTGCTTGAAAATTCCTCATTTTCAATTTACTAAGTGGGAGAGGGATATTTTAATTAATTCCCGCGGCCTCTATTACAATTTGACGTGTGATGCAAACAAACTTGTGTGTTGGCTCTGAGTGCCTTCCTCCCCGAGGACGGGTTTGTTTGCGGATCACTAGGTCAAATAATGGTTATAGGAAATTATCTAGGAGCGTGTGTACTTCAGGTAAGGCACATAATCCAAAATAATTCCCTTAGTATCGTGTAATGGTGCACACTTAGATGCAAATAAAAGTATCCTCCCCATCAGAGTCACTGCTTTTATTTATAGGGCCAAAGAGAACCAACTATTAATTTTATTTGTCAAAAAGTAAGGTTGACAAGATAATAAAATTAATGGGTAAAACCTCCTCTTACAAATGTAGAATTCATTATCGTCCACCTGCGTGGCATGCGATATTCTCGGTGTTTTGAGGTGTTGGTTGATTTGAAATTTTATTGTTTGAGGAATCAATAATTTTTGAAATCTAAAGTAATGATCTATGTGATTCTTAGGATTTTCAAAATTGACTTTTTGATCCACTTATTTTGATACTAAAGGAAATAAACTTATTGTACCCAAATTATATTGATTGGAAAGAATCCAAATATTGTCTTATCTCGCTAGTATGCAATCTTGAAGAGTGTCCTCAAGCCATCATTGCTCAAGAGTTTCTACTTCTAGTAAAGGCAAGAAGAAGAAGAAACAAGGTGAAGCAAAGATGGTGCGAGGATCTCGTGAAGAGTGAAGAAGCGAAAGGCAAGTACTTCACTTGAGGGATGGACATTGGAACAAGGATCCCAATCCAAAATAGAACATAGGTATATCTTTTGGACTAGTCATTGAAACATGATTAGCGGTGATATCTCTGGCTTTGGTGAGTAGATACGGGAGCCACTAATCATGTCGCAATATTTGCGGGGTTCAGGAAACCCGATGACTAGCTAAAGGGAGATATTACCATTTACTTAGGCAATGCCATGAAGATGGCGGCTATTGCGATGGGAGATGTTTTATTTATCTTTTGAGAAAAATAAAGGTTTTGGTTCTTAAGAATTTCCTTTATGTACCCTTATTTAGAAAGAATTGATTTGTTTCTAAATAGTTTTGGATGGATAATCTATTTCTTTTCATGTGATTTGTTATAAAAGGAATAGGAAATTATCTATTCGGTACATAGATAGGAAATTTATAATTGAACCACAAGCTCCCACGATGCAAATAGAAGTTAATAACTCATCTTCTAATTCCAATAAGAGAAAAGAACCTTGAAGATGAACCAAACATATCTTTGGCTTCTTAGGCTTGGTCACATTAACCTAAGCGAATTCAAGGTTGATAGGTGATGGACCTTTGGGTTCATTAGTGGTGGAGGATCTCCCAACCTCTCGAATCTTGCTTGGAGGTAAGATGACCAAGAGGCCTTTCAAGGCCAAGGGTATAGATCAAAGATGTGTTGGAATTGGTTCATTCTTCGATTGTATGGTCCTATGTCTATCGAGGCAAGAGGTAGTTTTGAATATTTCATCTTTTCATAGACAATTATTCAAGATGACACTATGATCGTAGTGGTGAATACCTCTTGGGAGAGTTTAGGAATTACTTATCTGATTGATCCCAATTGTGGCACAGCGAATGGTGTGGTAGCAGGACTCTTATGGAGATGGTTAGATCGATGATGAGTTACTTATCGGAGGTTGGGATATACTCTAGATCTGACGGTGTACATTAAACTTGGTTCCATCTAAATTAGTGCCTTCTAATCCCACAGGTTGTGGACTAGGCGAGCCTAAGCATATTCGGATAGGAATAGACTCTTATGGAGATGGTTGGAACCTCGTGCATGATGAGTTATATCGAGTGAAGGGTGGTTTGTTTTATAGTCCTAGAGATCGAGGGTGATCGTTAACACGAATGCGATTTCTAGAGGAAGACTATGTGATGAACCACAAGCCCACAGTAGGATTGTTCGGAGGAGTTAAAGGAAGTCACTTCTTTAGTACCACTACAAGAGGACATACCACATGTCAGCGTGTCACGCGAGGATACGCAGAAGATACCTCGTCGTAGTGGGAGGGTTGTTAGACAACCTCTTAGATTCATGTTTTTGGACAAATCTTGATTTGGTCCCTAGCAAACATGAACGATCCTAGACATCTGACGAGGCAATCCAAGATATAAATACATCATCTTTGCAAAGTTGTGCTTCGTTCAGTTACGTATTGCTACTTGGTACAGGAGCTCATTGCACATGCTTGGCTTCGTCCCTGGATTATGAGGTGTAGTGGATGGATGTCAAGGCGGCATTCCTTAGTGGAAGTCTTGAGAATCCATCTACATGAAGCGACGAGAGGATTCATTGCTAAGGGCAAGAAGCGTATTGTATATAAGCAATCGGTCCGTTAATGGTGAAGCAAGCTTTGAAGTCTTGGGACATCGCTTTGAGGAGGTAAATCCGGTCTTATGGATTTATTCAAAGTTCGGATGAGTCTTGTGTATATCGAGATGTAGAGCGTAGTGGTATTTTTGTACTATCGTAGATGACATTTTGGTGGTTGGCGACAACATCGAAGTGTTATCGAGGCGTAAAGGGTATGGTTGTCAAGCAGTATGATATGAAGGACTTGGGAGAAGTGGGTCACAACCTTGGGATCAAGGTTGTTGTGCTTATCCTAAGCTTCATACATAGACATGGTTTTGGATCGTTTTAGCATACAAAACTCCAAGAAGGGTTTTCTACCCTTGGGCATGGAGTTCTTTATCTAAGAAGATGTGTCCTAGATCATCGAGGTGATAAAGGAGAGTTGAAGGGTTCCTTATGCTTGGCGTAGGAAGCCTCATGTATATATATGTCTGAGACAAGATATACGCTTTGCCATGGGCATGGTTAGCGGATATCGAGTAATCGAGCGAGGACATTGGGTGGTAAAGCATATATTGTAGTGCACGAGAAGGACTAGGGATTATATGCTAGTTCAGGCGGACCAATTACTCCTGTGGGTTACATGGATTCGATTTCCAATCGATAGGGATAACAGTAAGTCTACCTCGGGGTTTGTATTTTACTTTTGGAGGTGGAGCCATAGTATGGAGGAGTGTCAAGCAGAAATGCGTGGCGGACTCCACCATGGAAGTAGTATGTGGCGGCCTGGGCGACCAAAGAAGTATGGCTCGGGAACTTTACGATGGACTTGGATGTGATTCTGGTTTGCCCGAACTATCACAATTTATTGTGATAATAATGTGCGATTCTGCAAACTCGAAGGAACCACGAGCCCATAAGGCTAGTAAACACATAGAGTCTGAAGTACCACGATCTGAGAAATCGTAAAGGAGGTAGAAGTATGTCGCCTAGATTGCATCGGAGGATGACTGGTAGACCCTTTCACTAAGGCCCTTAGGCGAGAGCTTTGATAGGCATGTGGAGGAAGGGAATCGGATGTATGGCGATATGATGGCCATAGTCTTTTAGTATAAGTGGGAGATTGTTGGGATGTATCGAAAGCCTAGCTCTTTTTATGAACATCTTTATTTTGAAATAAGAATCACATGATCATTGTTTGCGTTATATTTATATGTGTGCATATTGTCTAATATTTTACATTGTAGATAACATGGTGCCTGGGTGCGGCACAGAAGATCATGTTATCAGTCCCTTGTAGAATATAAGTAGAGGCTCACAACCAAGATGGTTTTGGACAAACCATTGGCATGGTTGTAGTGTAGCTTGGTATTGTTTTATCTTGAACATAGAGTTACACTAGTACACCTCGGTGTATTGAGCAGGACCGACATAGAGGTGATTCAATTTATTGCTGACTACATAATTGAATCGGACCTCGGATATTATGTTGTACATGCTCTTAATCCCGATATAATAACGGGCACATGTACTTAGTATTTCTTTCTTTGATTTACGGAGGTGAGATTTCTATGGATTAAATCAATATGCGTAAGTTGGGAATGATATTATTTACATGGTGTGTGCGTTGATTATAGGAGGAATCCGTGTCCTATATATTAGGTTGATGATGTCCCCTTGAGGAGCTCATAAGGTTCATCATGTAAACCCTGCAGGCTGACTTAGTCAACATGATGATAAGGTTGAGTGGTACTACTCGAGGAGTTAGATGTTAATTAATTGATGGTCAGTAAATCAATTAATTGACGGACATTCGATATCTTAAACACGGGGAGATGGATGTACAAATAATATATGGAGCCCATATTAATTTATGGGGGTTGGTGAGGTAGTTCGATGATGATCCTCTAGTGGAATGGAACATCATTGATGGATCAAGTTTGTGTGGTTCCGATCCATCGGGTGGCCAAGACCCAACTCCTCCTCATGG
This sequence comes from Wurfbainia villosa, assembly GCA_025175895.1. Lineage (NCBI taxonomy): Eukaryota > Viridiplantae > Streptophyta > Magnoliopsida > Zingiberales > Zingiberaceae > Wurfbainia > Wurfbainia villosa. The sequence continues at coordinate 2,746,098 of CM045988.1, read as the reverse complement.
TCCCTATCGTAGCCTAATATAAACCTCATGAAGTCTAGATCAAATGATGGAAAACAAATCTCTAGATCCGACGGTTAGGATTGAATCCCTAGAACCGACGGTGGAGATTAGATCTCTAGATCCGACGGTTGGGATTAAATTCCTAGAACCGACGGTTGAGATTAAATCTCTAGATCCGACGGTTGGGATTATTTCCTAGAACCGCGGTTGAGATTAAATCTCTAAATGTTGAGATTAAAACCCTAGAACCGCAAGGCCTAAACCTAACTCTATATAAAGGGAGAGGAAAGGTTGGATAAGGTGGGCGGCAAGAAAATTGGGAATTAGTTCCTATATTTTTGGCTACCTCATCAATAACCAATTTTCTCCTAAGTTCTATATAAGGGAGCATGGGTTGGCGGCAACTAAGTTTGATGGATGGTTCATGATGGATGCTAAGGAAATTAGGGTTTTGCCTAGCATTACTTGGGCGGCAAGCAACCTCAAGGAGGAAACCCTAATTAGGGTTTTGGTTCCTTAGGTTGGGCGGCCAAGGTGGTGGAGCTAGAGGCGGCAACCTATGGATGAGCTTGTCTTCTTCCTTGGAGGTGGCTAGCTCCTACATCTCTCCTCTCCACCATGCTTAGGCGGCAAGAAACCTATGGAGGAAACACTAATTAGATTAGGGTTAGGCTCTTTGGATTAGGCGGCGAGTTTTGGAAGTTATGGTTGGGCGGCAACTATAGGGAAGGGCTCATCTTCTTCCTTCTAAGGGTTGGCGGCCACTACCTTCTCTTCCTCTACCTTGGGCAAGAAATCCAAAGGAAGCTTGGTTAGGCGGCTAGGGTTTGGAAGGTAAGGTAGGTGGCAACTATAGAAGTGTTCTTCTTCTTCCTAGGGTGTTGGCGGTTCCTATCCTTTTTCCTATACCTTTGGTGGTGCCCAACCTATTCCTCTTTTCCCTTTGTTTTCCTCTTGGCCGGCGGCACTAGGAGCTAGGGTTTGTCCCTAGTTCGGTTGCTTGGTTGTTTCCATTATGTTCTCTCTATTCTTGGGGCCGGCGGCATCAATCCTTTGTGGATTGGTGGTTGGCTCAAGCAAGAAGGGAAAGAGAGTTCTTCATTCTTTGGATTGAAGAAGATCTAAGAAGCTTCAACTTGTGGAGGATCTTCGCCCACACGAAGTCTACAAGGAGGTTAGGACATACGATAGAAGATCAAGAGGTATAAATGTTTTATAACTTTAATTTCATATCTGAGCATGTTCTTATATATGATGATTATACATGTGTGTATATGAATATATATTGTATAATCATGGACCCCGAAGACAAACACAAAAACCGGCGATCCGTCCGTCGTCTCTTCCGCGACTAACCGACTAGAAGAGTTGTGTTGCTTGAACAACTAGTTTGTTCAAGCGATCGCTCGAGTCGTTAGCACGACGACGAATTGGTTGTGCTTAGGAAACTCATCCCATCCGGATTAGTTTTCATTAGTGAAAATTTTAATCCGGGGACATGGGAGCCTATGAGCATTCTGAGAAATAGCACGGTTGCCAACAATTGGTATCAGGGCTTCTGGGCAATACCAACAGCCTGTATACCATAACTTAAAACCCGAGTTCTCTATCATCTTTGCCTTCTCACCAACCCATTTTGTCTCTTGTACACATACAATATTAATTTTTCTTCTAATCATCGTATCTACTATCTCCATTGTTTTACCAGTGAGGGTTCCTATGTTCCATGTACCAAATCTTAGACTACTAGTTTTTCTATAATATTTGTTCTTACCCAACCTATGATGTGAGAACTCTTGCTTATTTAACACTACACCCAAGATAGTTGGAAAATAATTTATTTTTTATATTTATTGCTTATTGTTTGATATGCATGTTGTGTGTAGAAAATTCCTCATTTTCAAACTACTAAGTGGAGAGGGAAATTTTATAAATTCCATGGCCTCCATTACGATTTGACATGTGATGCAAGCAAACTTGCGCGTCGGCTCTGAGTGCCTTCCTCCCCATCGGATGAGTTTGCTTGTGGATCACAGGGTCGAATATGGTTATAGGCAATTATTAAGGAGCGTGTGTACTTCCCCATGGTAAGGCACATAACCCAGATAATTACCTTAGTATCGAGTAATGGTGAACACTTAGATACAAATATAAGTATCCTCCCCATCGAGTCACTTTGTTTTATTTGTAGGGCCAGAAGAAACCAACTATTAATTTTATTTGTCAAAAAGTAAGGTTGACAAGATAATAAAATTAATGGGTAAAATCTCCTCTTACAAATGTAGAATTCGTATCGTCCACATGCGTGGCATGCAATATTCTCGGTGTTTTGAGGTGTTGGTTGATTTTAAAATTTTATTGTTTGAAATCAATAATTTTTGAAATCTACAGTAATGATTTATGTGATTCTTAGGTTTTTTTCAAAATGACTTTCAACCCACTTGCTCGATACTAAAGAGAACAAACTTCTTTGGACCTAAACTATGTTGATTGGAAAGAGGAATCTAGACATATTGTCTTATCTACTAAGGAGTACAAGTATGCACTCTTGAAGAGTGTCCTCAAGCCATGGTTGCTCAAAAGGTTTCTACTTCTAAGCGAAGGCAGAAGAAGGAGAAACAAGGTGGAGCAAAGGTGGTGGGAGGATCTCGGGAGGAGTGAAGAAGCCGAAGAAGGCTACTTCACTTACAAGTAGGATGGACATTGGAAGAAGGACTGTCCCAATCCAAAGCGAACAAAGATATATCCTTTGGTACTAGTCGTTGAAACATGATTAAGCGGTGTTATCTACGGCACTGGTGTGTAGATACGGGAGCCACTAATCATGTCTGCAATACTTTGCAGGGGTTCTAGAAAACCCAACGACTAGCTAAAAGGGAGATTACCATTTACTTGGGCAATGCCATGAAGGTGGCAACTATTACAGTGGGAGAAGTTTTATTTATCTTTTGAGAAAAATAAAACTTAGGTTCTGAAAAATATCCTTTATGTACCTTTATTTAGAAAGAACTTAGTTTCAGTTTCTAAATTGTTTATGGATGGATATTCTATTTCTTTTAATGATAGAGCTGTTATAAAAAGGAATAGGGAGAATATCTATTCAGGTACATTGATAGGAAATTTGTATACACTTGAACCAAAACCTCCCACGATGCAAATTGAAGTTTATAACTCATCTTCTAATTCCAATAAGAGAAAAGAACATTCGAAAATGAACCAAACATATCTTTGGCATCTTAGGCTTGGTCACATTAACCTAAGCAGAATTCAAAGGTTGATAGCTGATGGACCTCTGGGTTCATTAGTGGTGGACGATTTCCCAACCTGCGAATCTTGCTTGGAGGAAAAAATGACCAAGAGGCTTTTTAAGGCCAAGGGGTATAGAGCCAAAGATGTGTTAGAAATGGTCCATTCTGATTTGTGTGGTCCTATGACTATCCAGGCAAGAGGTGGTCTTGAATATTTCATCTCTTTCATAGATGATTATTCAAGATATGGATGACACTACGATCTGATCATGGTAGTGAGTACCTCTTGGGATAATTTAGGAATTACTTATCAGAGGCTGGGATTCAATCCCAATTGACTGCACCTGGTACACCCCAGCAGAATGGTGTAGCAGAGCGAAGGAATAAGACTCATATGGAGATGGTTAGATCGATGATGAGTCATGCTGACTTGCCAAGATTAGTTCTGGGGATATGCTCTAGATACAGCGGTGTACATTCTAAACTTGGTTCCATCTAAATCAGTGCCTTCTACTCCCACAGAATTGTGGACTGGGCGAAAGCCTAGTCTAAGACATATTCGGATATGGGGGAGTCCAGCACATGTGCTGAAGGCAGATGCTGGTAAGTTTGAACCTCGTACAGAAGTACGCATGTTCGTTGGCTATCCCAAGGGAACAAAGGGTGGATTGTTTTATAGTCCTAGAGATCAGAGGGTGATCGTTAGCACGAATGCCAGATTTCTAGAGGAAGACTATGTGATGAACCACAAGCCCAAGAGTAAAATTGTTCTGGTGGAATTAAAAGGGGAAGTCACTTCTTCAGTACCACCGGTACAAGAGGATATACCACAAGTGATTGCACCGCGTGTCACAGAGGATACACAAGTGATACCTCGTCGTAGTGGGAGGGTTGTGAGACAGCCTGATAGATTTATGTTCTTGGGAGAATCTTCTGATTTGGTCCCTGGCGAACATGAACCTGATCCCTAGACATACGACGAGGCAATCCAAGATAAAGATACAATATCTTAGTAAAGAGCATCTTGTATGTAAGCTTAATCAGTCCATTTATGGATTGAAGCAAGTTTCAAGGTCTTGGAACATCCATTTTGATAAGGTAATCCAGTCATATGGATTTATTCAAAGTCCGGATGAGTCTTGTGTATACAAGAGATGTGACGGAAACGTAGTGGTATTTCTTGTACTATACGTAGATAACATTTTGGTGATCGGAAATAATATCAAGGTGTTATCGGATGTAAGGGTATGGTTGTCCAAACAATTTGATATGAAGGACTTGGGAGAAGTGGGACACATCCTTGGGATAAAGGTTATAAGGGATCGCAGGAAAAGGATGTTGTGCTTATCCCAAGCTTCATACATAGACATGATTATGGATCGTTTTAGCATGCAGAACTCCAAGAAGGGTTTTCTACCTTTCAGGCATGGAATTCCTTTATCTAAGGAGATGTGTCCTAGATCATCTGAGGAGATAGAGGAGATGAAGGCGGTTCCTTATGCTTCGGCAGTAGGAAGCCTCATGTATGCGATGCTATGTATGAGACCAGATATCTGCTTTGCCGTGGGCATGGTCAGCAAATATCAGATTAATCCAGGACAGGGACATTGGACTGCGGTAAAGCATATATTGAAGTGCCTGAGAAGGACTAGGGATTATATGCTAGCTTACCGGGCAGACCAATTACTCCCTGTGGGTTACATAGATTGCGACATCCAATTAGATAGGAATAACAGTAAGTCTACCTCAGGTTTTGTGTTTACTTTGGGAGGTGGAGCCATTGTATGGAGGAGTGTCTAGCAGAAATGCGTGGTGGACTCCACCATGGAAGCTGAGTATGTGGCTGCCTCTGAGGCGGCCAAAGAAGCTGTGTGGCTCAGGAACTTCCTGATGGACTTGGATGTGATTCTTGGTTTGCCCAGAACTATCACAATTTATTGTGATAATAATGGTGCAGTTGCAAACTCAAAGGAATCATGAGCCCATAAGGTAAGTTAATACATAGAGCGCAAGTACCACCTGATACGAGAAATCGTAAAGGAGGTAGAAGTTGCTGTTGTTGGGATGTATACTGAAAGCCTAGCTCTTTTGTATGAACATCTTTATTTTGAAATAAGAATCACATGATCATTGTTTGCACGCTATATTTATATGTGTGCATATTGTCTAATATTTTACATTGTAGATAACATGGTGCCTGGGTGCGGCACAGAAGATCATGTTATCAGTCCCTTGTAGAATATAAGTAGAGGCTCACAACCAAGATGGTTTTGGACAAACCATTGGCATGGTTGTAGTGTAGCTTGGTATTGTTTTATCTTGAACATAGAGTTACACTAGTACACTTAGGTGTATTAGCGGGGCCGACATAGAGGTGATTCAATTTATTCTTGACTACATAATTGAATCGGACCTCGGATATTATGTTTGTACATGCTCTTAATCGATATAATACTTGGGCACATGTACTTAATATTTATTTCTTTGATTTACGGAGGGTGAGATTTCTATGGATTAAATCAATATGCGTAAGTTGGGAAATGATATTATTTACATGTTGTCGTTGATTATAGGAGGAATCCGTGTCCTATGTATTAGGTTGATGATGTCCCTTGAGGAGCTCATAAGGTTCATCATGTAAACCCTACAGTTGACTTAGTCAACATGATGATAAGGTTGAGTGGTACTACTCGAGGAGTTAGATGTTAATTAATTGATGGTCAGAAATCAATTAATTGATGGACATTCGATATCTTAAACACAGGAGATGGATGTACAAATAATATATGGAGCCCATATTAATTTATGGGGGTTGGTGAGGTAGTTCGATGATGATCCTCTAGTGGAATGGAACATCATTGATGGATCAAGTTTGTGTGGTTCCGATCCATCGGGTGGCCAAGACCCAACTCCTCCTCATGGTCCCTATCGTAGCCTAATATAAACCTCATGAACTCTAGATCAAATGATGGAAATTAAATCTCTAGATCCGACGGTTGGGATTAAATCCCTAGAACCGACGGTTGAGATTAAATCTCTAAATCCGACGGTTGAGATTAAAACCCTAGAACCGACGGTGGAGATTAAAGGGGAGGGAAAGGAAAGGGGAGGGAAAGGAAAGGAAAGGAGAGGAAAGGTTGGATAAGGTGGTGCAAGTTTAAAAGATTGATAAAATTTTTTCCTAATTCTATGCCACCTTCTTGGCAAGATTAGAATTAGTTAAAAAATAAAAATTTAAGATTAGAATTGGTGAAATTTTTTTTTCCCTATGCCACCTTGGGCAGCAAGATTATAGGAAGAAAAAATTTACTAATTCCTTGCTACCCTTGGGCGGCAAGAAAATTGGGAATTAGTTCCTATATTTTTGGCTACCTCATCAATAACAAACTTTCTCCTAAGTTCTATAAATAGGGGCTTAGGCAGGAAAAATAGAAGTTTTGGATGATGAAAATTAGGGTTTAGCTTCTCTTTGAAGGAGGAAACCCTAATTAGGGTTTGGCTCCTTGGGTTAGGCGGCCAAGGTTTGGAAGGAGAGTGGCGGCAACTTGTGGAAGAGTTCTTCTTCTTCCTAGGGTAAGTGGCGGTTCTAGATCTCCTCCTTCCACCTTGGTTGGGCAACAAGGAGGAGGATTGTTTTTCCTTTCTTTTCTCCAAGTGTTGGCCAGCGCCCATACCCTTTGTTGTTTCTCTTTCGGTTGGCTTCCATACTCCATTCCATCTTCTCTTTGAAGAAACCCTAGATTTTTCCTTTCCTTGGTTGGGCGGCTAGGTTATGGAGGGGAAAGTGGGCGGCAACTATAGGAGAGGATATCTTCTTCTTCTTCCTAGGGTGTTGTCGGCTCCTAGATCTTTTCCCTCTACCTTGGTCGGCGCTCAACCTATTCCTCTCATCCTCTTCTTGTTCTCTTTGGACGGCAAGCATCATGCTTGGAGCTTGATGGTTAGTCCTAGTTAAGAGATGAGTTTTGTTTCCATTTTGTTCTCTCTATTCTTGGGGTCGGCGACATCAATCCTTTGTGGATTGGTGGTTGGCTCAAGCAAGAAGGGAAAGAGAGTTCTTCTTTCTTTGGATTGAAGAAGATCTAGGATGCTTCAACTTGTGGAGGATCTTCGCCCACACGAAGTCTACAAGGAGGTTAGGACATACGATAGAAGATCAAGAGGTATAAAAGTTTTATAACTTTTATTATTGTTCTTTGCATGTTCTTATCGATATGCTAGCTTAAGTTCTTTATGTTAGTATATGTTGATTATACTAGTTTACATTTGTATGTATTTGTATAATCATGGACCCGATAAGAAACACAAAAACCGGCGATCCGTCGTCGTCTCTTCGCTAATCGACTAGAAGAGTTTGGTTGCTTGAACAACTAGTTTGTTCAGCGATGCATCAGTCGTTAGCGCGGCGGCAATTGGTTGTGCTTAGGAAACTCATCCCATCCGGATTAGTTTTCATTAGTGAAAATTTTAATCCGGGGACATGGGAGCCTATGAGCATTCCGAGAAATAGCATGATTGCCAACAAATGGTATCAGAGCCACGGTTTCCGATTTTGTGTATTTTGGATTCGGTTACTTTCATGCACATATCATATATTTTGTATGTCGGATAATATTAGGATGTGTGTAGGCTAATTTTTTGTTGCAAGCATAAGATCCGACTATTATGGCTATATATGTGTATGATTGTATATTATTTGAATCCTCGGGGTTGACGAGGCTAGATTAGTATTTAATTTTTGTAATTAAATACGGCATTGTTTAGCCACTCTTTATTTTATTTTACTTTCGATCTAAATTTCATGTACACTCCCTCGTGGAGTATAGGATCGATGGATGTAAAATAAAATAGGTTTTATTCTCGGCTCGGATCTCCGGATGGCTCGTACATGGCATAGGAGGAGCGGACGAGGTAGCGGCACGACGGGATGCGTATTGGAGAACAATGTCATAATAGTTGGAAAAAATTCTGTTTTTTTTCATATTTATTGCTGATTTGTTTTATATGCATGTTGTGTGTGCTTGAAAATTCCTCATTTTCAATTTACTAAGTGGGAGAGGGATATTTTAATTAATTCCCGCGACCTCCATTACAATTTGACGTGTGATGCAACAAACTTGCGTGTCGGCTCTGAGTGCCTTCCTCCCTGCGGATGAGTTTGTTTGCGGATCACTAGGTCAAATAATGGTTATAGGAAATTATCTAGGAGCGTGTGTACTTCCACAACGGTAAGGCACATAATCCGAAATAATTCCCTTAGTACCGTGTAATGGTGCACACTTAGATGCAAATAAAAAAGTAGTTTTATTTGTTGGGACGAAGAGAAACCAACTATTAATTTTATTTGTCAAAAGTAAGGTTGACAAGATAATAAAATTAATGGGTTAAACCTCCTCTTACAAATGTAGAATTCGTATACGTCCACACAGCGTGGCATGCGATATTCTCGATGTTTGAGGTGTTGGTGGATTTCAAAATTTTATCGTTTGAGGAATCAATAATTTTTATTGAAATCTACAGTAATAATAAGCATGTTGTGTGTGCTTGAAAATTCCTCATTTTCAATTTACTAAGTGGGAGAGGGATATTTTAATTAATTCCCGCGGCCTTCATTACAATTTGACGTGTGATGCAACAAACTTGCATGTCGGCTCTGAGTGCCTTCCTCCCTGCGGATGAGTTTGTTTGTGGATCACTAGGTCAAATAATGGTTATAGGAAATTATCTAGGAGCGTGTGTACTTCCATAGCTGTAAGGCACATAATCCGAAATAATTCCCTTAGTATCGTGTAATGGTGCACACTTAGATGCAAATAAAAAGTATCCTCCCCATTGGAGTCACTGCTTTTATTTGTAGGGCCAAAGAGGAACCAACTATTAATTTTATTTGTCAAAAAGTAAGGTTGACAAGATAATAAAATTAATGGGTAAAACCTCCTCTTACAAATGTAGAATTCATTATCGTCCACCTTTGCGTGGCATGCGATATTCTCGGTGTTTTGAGTGTTGGTTGATTTGAAATTTTATTGTTTGAGAATCAATAATTTTTGAAATCTAAAGTAATGATCTATGTGATTCTTAGGATTTTCAAAATTGACTTTCATCCACTTATGTGATACTAAAGGAAATAAACTTCTTGTACCTAAATAATGTTGATTGGAAAGATTCAAGATATTGTCTTATCTCTGAGTACAAGTATGCACTCTTCAAAGAGTGTCCTCAAGCCATCATTGCTCAAAAGGGTTTCTACTTCTAAGCCGAAAGGCAAGAAGAAGGAGAAACAAGGTGGAGCAAATGTGGTGGGAGGATCTCAGGGAGGAGTGAAGAAGCCGAAAGGCAAGTACTTCACTTACAAGCAGGATGGACATTGGAAGGAGGATGTCCCAATCCAAAATAGAACATATCTTTTGGTCTAGTCGTTGTAACATGGTTAGTTAGCGGTGTTATCTCTGTGTGTAGATACGAGAGCCACTAATCATGTCTGCAATACTTTGCAGGGGTTCCAGGAAACCCAACGACTAACTAAAGGGGATATTACCATTTACTTGGGCAATGCCATGAAGATGGCGGCTATTGCAGTGGGAGATGTTTTATTTATCTTTTGAGAAAATAAAGATTTTTGATTCTTAAGAATTTCCTTTATGTACCCTTATTTAGAAAGAATGGATTTCGATTTCTAAATAGTTTTTGGATGGATAATCTATTTCTTTTCATGACAGATTTGTTATAAAAGGAATAGGGACATTATCTATTCAGGTACATAGATAGGAAATTTATAACTTGAACCACAAGCTCCCACGATGCAAATAGAAGTTAATAACTCATCTTCTAATTCCAATAAGAGAAAAGAACCTTCGAAGATGAACCAAACATATCTTTGGCTTCTTAGGCTTGGTCACATTAACCTAAGCAGAATTCAAAGGTTGATAGCTGATGGACCTTTGGGTTCATTAGTGGTGGAGGATCTCCCAACCTACGAATCTTGCTTGGAGGGTAAGATGACCAAGAGGCCTTTTCAAGGCCAAGGGGTATAGATCCAAAGATGTGTTGGAATTGGTTCATTCTGATTCGTATGGTCCTATGTCTATCCAGGCAAGAGGTAGTTTTGAATATTTTGTCTTTTTCATAGACAATTATTCAAGATGACACTACGATCTGATCGTAGTGGTGAATACCTCTTGGGAGAGTTTAGGAACTACTTATCAGAGGTTGGGATTCAATCCCAATTGACTGCACCTAGCACACCCAGTGAGCGATGTAGCGAAAGAAGGAAAAGGACTCTTATGGAGATGGTTAGATCGATGATGAGTTATTCGACTTGTTTTGTAGTCCTAGAGATCGGGAGGGTGATCGACACGAATGCCGATTTCTAGAGGAAGACTATGTGATAAGTCACAAGCCCAAGAGTAAAATTGTTCTGGAGGAGTTAAAAGGGAAGTCACTTCTTTAGTACCACCGGTACAAGAGGATATACCACAAGTCACTGCACCGCGTGTCACAAAGGATACACAGATGATACCTCGTCGTAGTGGGAGGGTTGTTAGACAACCTCTTAGATTCATGTTTTTGGACAAATCTTCTGATTTGGTCCCTAGCAAACATGAACCTCATCCCTAGACATACGATGAGGCAATCCAAATATAAATATAACATCTTTGCAAAGTGCAATGAATAATGAGATTGAATCTATGGATTCAAGACAGGTCTGGGAGCTCTTATGCATAGCAACTCATATGGATTATGAGGTGTGACAGATGGATGTCAAGACAACATTCCTTAGTGGAAGTCTTGAGGAATCCATCTACATGATCCAAGATAAAGATACAATATCTTAGTAAAGAGAATCTTGTATGTAAGCTTAATCAGTCCATTTATGGATTGAAGCAAGTTTCAAGGTCTTGGAACATCCATTTTGATAAGGTAATCCAGTAATATGGATTTATTCAAAGTCCGGATGAGTCTTGTGTATACAAGAGATGTGACTAAACGTAGTGGTATTTCTTGTACTATACGTAGATAACATTTTGGTGATCGGAAACAATATCAAGGTGTTATCGGATGTAAGGGTATGGTTGTCCAAACAATTTGATATGAAGGACTTGGGAGAAGTGGGACACATCCTTGGGATAAAGGTTATAAGGGATCGCAGGAAAAGGATGTTGTGCTTATCCCAAGCTTCATACATAGACATGATTATGGATCGTTTTAGCATGCAGAACTCCAAGAAGGGTTTTCTACCTTTCAGGCATGGAATTCCTTTATCTAAGGAGATGTGTCCTAGATCATCTGAGGAGATAGAGGAGATGAAGGTGGTTCCTTATGCTTCAGTAGTAGGAAGCCTCATGTATGCGATGCTATGTATGAGACCAGATATCTGCTTTGCCATGGGCATGGTCAAGAACATCGTTAATCCAGACAGGTGACATTGATCGCTGTAAAGCATATATTGAAGTGCCCGAGAAGGACTAGGGATTATATGCTAGCCATCGCACCAATTACTCCCTATGGGTTACATAGATTGCGACATCCAATTAGATAGGAATAACAGTAAGTCTACCTCAGGTTTTGTGTTTACTTTGGGAGGTGGAGCCATTGTATGGAGGAGTGTCTAGCAGAAATGCGTGGTGGACTCCACCATGGAAGCTGAGTATGTGGCTGCCTCTGAGGCGGCCAAAGAAGCTGTGTGGCTCAGGAACTTCCTGATGGACTTGGATGTGATTCTTGGTTTGCCCAGAACTATCACAATTTATTGTGATAATAATGGTGCAGTTGCAAACTCAAAGGAACCATGAGCCCATAAGGTAAGTTAATACATAGAGCGCAAGTACCACCTGATACGAGAAATCGTAAAGGAGGTAGAAGTTGCTGTTGTTGGGATGTATACTGAAAGCCTAGCTCTTTTGTATGAACATCTTTATTTTGAAATAAGAATCACATGATCATTGTTTGCACGTTATATTTATATGTGTGCATATTGTCTAATATTTTACATTGTAGATAACATGGTGCCGGTGCGCGAAGATCATGTTATCACCCTTGTAGAGTATAAGTAGAGGCTCACAACCAAGATGGTTTTGGACAAACCATTGGCATGGTTGTAGTGTAGCTTGGTATTGTTTTATCTTGAACATAGAGTTACACTAGTACACTTAGGTGTATTGAGCAGGACCGACATAGAGGTGATTCAATTTATTGCTGACTGCATAATTGAATCGGACCTCGGATATTATGTTGTACATGCTCTTAATCCCGATATAATAACGGGCACATGTACTTAATATTTATTTCTTTGATTTACCAGAGGGTGAGATTTCTATGGATTAAATCAATATGCCCGGTAAGTTGGGAAATGATATTATTTACATGGTGTGCTGTTGATTATAGGAGGAATCTGTGTCCTATGTATTAGGTTGATGATGTCCCCTTGAGGAGCTCATAAGGTTCATCATGTAAACCCTGCAGGTTGACTTAGTCAACATGATGATAAGGTTGAGTGGTACTACTCGAGGAGTTAGATGTTAATTAATTGATGGTCAGTAAATCAATTAATTGACGGACATTCGATATCTTAAACACGGAGAGATGGATGTACAAATAATATATGGAGCCCATATTAATTTATGGGGGTTGGTGAGGTAGTTCAATGATGATCCTCTAGTGGAATGGAACATCATTGATGGATCAAGTTTGTGTGGTTCCGATATCCATCAAAATAAGACTCCAACTCTCCCTCATGGTCCCTATCGTAGCCTAATATAAACCTCATGAAGTCTATATCAATTGATGGAAAACAAATCTCTAGATCCGACGGTTGGGATTAAATCCCTAGAACCGACGGTGGAGATTAAATCTCTAGATCCGACGGTTGAGATTAAAACCCTAGAACCGACGGTGGAGATTAAAGCGGAGGGAAAGGAAAGGGGAGGGAAAGGAAAGGAAAGGGAGAGGAAAGGTTGGATAAGGTGGGCGACAAGTTTAAAGATTGATAAATTTTTTTCCTAATTCTATGCCACCATGGGCAAGATTAGAATTAAAAAAAAAAATTAAGATTAGAATTGGTGAAATTTTTTTTTCCCTATGCCACCTTGGGCGGCAAGATTATAGGAAGAAAAAATTTACTAATTCCTTGCTACCCTTGGGCGGCAAGAAAATTGGGAATTAGTTCCTATATTTTTGGCTACCTCATCAATAACCAACTTTCTCCTAAGTTCTATAAATAGGGGCTTAGGCTTGGGGGAAAAAATAGAAGTTTTGGATGATGAAAATTAGGGTTTAGCCTCTCTTTGCTTGGGCGGCAAGTAACCCTAAGGAGGAAACCCTAATTAGGGTTTGGCTTCTTGGGTTGGGCGGCCAAGGTTTGGAAGGAGAGTGGGCGGCAACTTGTGGAAGAGTTCTTCTTCTTCCTAGGGTAAGTGGCCGGTTCTAGATCTCCTCCTTCCACCTTGGTTGGGCGGCAACAAGGAGAAGGATTGTTTTTCCTTTCTTTTCTCCAAGTGTTGGCCAGCGCCCATACCCTTTGTTGTTTCTCTTTCGGTTGGCTTCCATACTCCATTCCATATTCTCTTTGAAGAAACCCTAGATTTTTCCTTTCCTTGGTTGGGCGGCTAGGTTATGGAGGGGAAAGTGGGCGGCAACTATAGGAGAGGATATCTTCTTCTTCTTCCTAGGGTGTTGTCGGCTCCTAGATCTTTTCCCTCTACCTTGGTCGGCGCTCAACCTATTCCTCTCATCCTCTTCTTGTTCTCTTTGGACCGGCGGCAAGCATCATGCTTGGAGCTTGATGGTTGGTCCTAGTTAAGAGATGAGTTTTGTTTCCATTTTGTTCTCTCTATTCTTGGGGTCGGCGACATCAATCCTTTGTGGATTGGTGGTTGGCTCAAGCAAGAAGGGAAAGAGAGTTCTTCTTTCTTTGGATTGAAGAAGATCTAGGATGCTTCAACTTGTGGAGGATCTTCTCCCACACGAAGTCTACAAGGAGGTTAGGACATACGATAGAAGATCAAGAGGTATAAAAGTTTTATAACTTTTATTATTGTTCTTTGCATGTTCTTATCGATATGCTAGCTTAAGTTCTTTATGTTAGTATATGTTGATTATACTAGTTTACATTTGTATGTATTTGTATAATCATGGACCCCGATAAGAAACACAAAAACCGGCGATCCGTCCGTCGTCTCTTCCGCGGCTAATCGACTAGAAGAGTTTGGTTGCTTGAACAACTAGTTTGTTCAAGCGATCGCTCGAGTCGTTGGCACGACGACGAATTGGTTGTGCTTAGGAAACTCATCCCATCCGGATTAGTTTTCATTAGTGAAAATTTTAATCCGGGGACATGGGAGCCTATGAGCATTCCGAGAAATAGCATGATTGCCAACAGCTGTTGCCTAGATTGCATTAGAGGATGACCTGGTAGACTCTTTTCACTAAGGCCCTTCTAGCAAGAGCTTTGATATGCATGTGGAGGGAAGGGGAATCAGATGTATGACAGTTTGAGGATAGCATAGTCTTTTAGTATAAGTGAGAGATTGTAGGGATGTATACTGAAAAGTCTATCTTTTGTATGAACATCTTTATTTTGAAATAAGAATCACATGATCATTGTTTGCATGGTTATGCAATATTGTCTAATACATTACATTGTAGATAACATGGTGTGTGGTGTCACACGGGAGATCATGTTATCGGCTCCTTGTATAGTATAAGTAAAGGCTCACAACTGAGATGACTTTGGACAAACCATCGGAACGGTTGTAGTGTGATTTGGTATTCGTTTGTCTTGACCATAGAATCACACTAGTGCACTTTGTGTGTATTGAGCAGGACCGACTTAGAGGTGATTCGATTTATTGCTGACTACATAATCGAATCGGACCTCAGATATTATTTTGTACATGCTCTTAATCCCGATATAATAACGGACACATATACTTAGTAGTCATCTCTTTGATTTACCAATGGGCGAGATTTATTGATTAAATCGATAGGCTCGATAAGCTGGGAGATGATATTAGTTATATGGTGTGCCGTTGATTATAGGAGGAAACCGTGTCCTATATATTAGGATGATGATGTCCCTTTGAGGAGCTCATAAGGTTCATCATGTAAACCCTGCAGGTGGACTTGGTCCGGCATGATGAAAAGGTTGAGTGGTACTACTCATGGAGTTAGATGTTGATTAATTTATGGTCAGTAAATTAATTAATCGACGAACATTTGAGATCTTGAACACGGGGAGAAAATGTACATATAATATATGGATCCCATATTATCATATGGGGGTTGGTGAGGTAGATCGATGATGATCCTTTAGTGGATTGGATTATCATTAGTGGATCGGACTTTATGTGGGCTTGATCCATGGGTTGCCAAGATCCAACTCCTCCTCATGGTCCCTATTGTAGCCTATTAACACCTCATGAAGCTTAGATCCAATGGATAGAAACAAAACTCTAGATCCAAAGGTAGAGATTAAATCTCTAAGATCCGACGGTTGAGATTAAATCTCTAGATCCGACGGTTGAGATTAAATCCCTAGAACCAATGGTGGAGATTAAACCAAGACTTATCCCTAACTCTATAAAAGGGTAGACTAGGGGTGGGCAGCAAAAATAATTGAGAGGAAAGGGGGCTAGGGTTTTGGGCGGCAAGAGCAATGGAGGTTAGGGTTTTGGGTGGCAAAAATTAAGGAAAGTTTTTCTTCTTCTTCTTCCTTTGGTGGCTGCACCCTTCTTCCCTCATCTCTCCTTGGCTTGGCCAGCGTCCACCATTCTCCCTTTCATCTATGTCTGATGATGGATGGGGATTAGGGCTTGTCCCTTGGGTGGCAACCAAATCCTAATTAGATTAGGATTGGGCTTGGGCGACTAGGGTTAGGGTATTTGGGATTAGGTTGGGCGACAACAAGAAGATGAAGCTCCTTTCTTCTTCTTCCTAAGGTTGGCCAGCCATTATCCTTCTTCCCTCTACCTTGGCCAAAGCTCAATCTATTCTTCTCCACTTCATCCTTGGCCCAAAATTAGGAGAGCTTAGTTTAGGGTTTGGGTGGCAACAAGGAGAAGGAGTGTTTTCTTTTCTCTTCTCCAAGTGTTGGCCGACGCCCATGCCCTTTTTGTTTCTCCTTTGGTTGGTTTCCATACTCCATGTTCTCTTCCTTACCCGGCAGCAACATCGAGTTTATTGACTTGGTGGCCGGTTCTAGATAGGAAGATGAGTTTTTTTTTTAGGATCTTCCTTTGTTCGGAGTGGAAAGGAAGATTGGTGATCTAGGAGGCTTCAACTTTTGGTAGATCGTCGCCCACACGACGTCCGAAAGGAGGAAGGACATACAATAGAAGATCAAGAGGTATAATCTTGTTTATTTTGATTAGTGTTCTTTTGTATTATGTTTATAATTGCTTTTCAATTATATGCATGTTTTGTGTGGATGGTTACTTGCTTGTATTTGTTTTTCAATTATAAGCATGTTATAAATCTGTAAATGGCTAAATAATACTTGGATCCCGAGCATAAACACAAAAATCGGTGATCCGGACATCGTCTATTCCGCGGCTACTCGTAGATAGAGGATGGTTGCTTGAACAACTAGTTTGTTCAAGTGACCTCTCTAAACGAATAATACGATGATGACTTGGTTGTTTGGGCAATCCTTTTTGTCTAGGATTAAATTTTTTTAATCCGGGAATATCGAGGGGATCACCATGAACAAACGACCAAGGTGAAGTGGGAAGCGAAGTTTCCCCTCACAGACTCGATAAACAAAAACCTTCAGTGTTTTAGTGAATTGGCCTCCGTACACGGTCTAGGACCGTTAGGGCCTTGAAGTAGTAGCCGAAGGCTACGAACCAAGTAATAAATCTACTTGTCTCTTTTAGTTTTCATTTACCTTTCCGCTGCGTTTAATTGTCTACCGAACGAATTTGAAGAAAAAGTTTTATCGCTATTCACCCCCCTCTAGCGATCCGCTCGATTCAACAATTGGTATCAGAGCCGGGGGCGCTCAGATTCGGTGCAACCATTGGTCAAGCATTTTTATTTTCGTATTTATTGTTTTAAGATTTCTCCCACACTACTAATCCAAAACCAAGTCTTGGTACATAGTTTTTGGTTGTGTTTTTGCAAGTACTAATCACCTTCGGAGTACCTCACGATCAAACGAGCATAACTTTTGCTACAAGTGGATTCACAAAACGTTCTATCCACCAAATCGAAGCTCTCTGAGAGATCTACATTCTTATAGAGGTTTACCCCCATAACAAGCTATTTTCATCTCCAGAAATTGATGTTTAGTACCCTTTCAGGGACATCGAAGGTTGTGAGTACTTACTTTTTGTTTATTTTCTTATCTCTTTGTTTAACTTTCTATTTCTCATTTGTTTTTTTTTATTTCCCGCACCACTAATCCAAGACTCGAGTCTTGGCAAGTTTTTTTGTGTTTTTTTTTGTTTTGTGTGTGTGTGCAAGCTTTTCTTTGTGGGCCACATTGAGGGGTACAACACCACCCGACCTCCGTTCTTTAGCGGAGATGATTTCCCTTACTGGAAAGGTCGGATGGAGTGTTTTCTAAAAACACAAGTCGAGTCTTGGATAATCATCCAAACCAGCTTTGTTCTACCCACCAATGATCAAGGCGAGCCCCTGGATTTCAACAAGTGGACCAAAGCAACCAAGAGGCAAATCGAAGCCGATGCAAGAGCAACCCAAATATTGCAATGCGGTTTGTCTAAGGAAGAGCTCAACTGCATCGGACCCTTCATCAGTGCAAAAGATCTGTGGACAAAACTCATAGAACTACATGAAGGAACTAACGATGCGAAGGTAAGTAAGCGTGACTTACTACTTAATAAATTGTATAACCTAAAAATGTAGGAATGTAAGACGGCAACGCAACTACACGCCCGCATTCAGGACATTGTCAATGGCTTGCACACCATCGGACACAAGGTCGAAAACCATGACCTCCTAAGGTACGTTCTTAACTCATTTTCTAGGACTACCTTGTGGGCATCCATGGTTGATGCCTACAAGGTCTCTAAGGACCTTTCAAAGCTTAGGTTAGACAAATTATTTTCCTAGTTTGAACTTCATGAGCAAACTAACATGGTCTAGGCTGAGAGAGGTATTGTTCTACTTGCAGGACAAAGAAGAACGCCATCTACCAGGCAAGAAGATGGACTCAAACCCGAAGATGAATCAGAGTTTGAATCTGAAAAGGTGGAAGATAGTGCGGAAGATCATTCGGAGGGAAAGGAGGCTACTAAAGAACCAAAAGAGGGCACAATTCAAATCGAATCGAAAGATCTCTTTTCATGCAACATGGGACAACGAAGAAGGCATCGACATAGCATGCATGGCAAGACACGAAGAGTCCGAGTCAGAGTCCGAATCCGAATCCAATTACAACACCGACTTTGAACTCGAGGACTACTTTGAGAAGCAACTCAAAGCCTGACCAAAAGGGAAAATTAAGGTTAGCCGCTCACTAATTCATACACTTTACAATACAATTAAATTGCTAACTAGGAAATTAGCTAAATCCGAGTCTAGGGTCTATTCCTTGGTTGAGGAGGTTGAAATCCTCAAACAAGAGACACCCCTAAACTCTTCGACTAGTCAAGTTCAAGAGGAGGACTCAACTCGAGTTGAAAAACTTGAAGAAGAGAACTCTCTCTTGAAAGGACGAGTCCAAGAGCTCGAAGCTTAGTTGAACAAGTTCTCGACGGGGTCCAAGAATCTTAACCGACTTCTTGGAACTCAGAGAGCCGTGTACAACATAGCCAGACTCCGATATAGCTCACAGACTATGAATATATCTTACATGTCTATCGTAAACTGTAGTCATCATCGAGTCCAAGCATGGGTTCCAAAAACTTTATTAAACTCACATATAAGGACCAATAGGTTTTGGATTCCCAAGGATCAAGTTCATTACTTGACCAGACCGTATTGGTTCAATGATCCAGGGGGAGCTAATACCAAAATAGTATATTCAGTAACCTAAACTTTTTTTTAGAATGGTTAGATAGGACTATAACTTGTCAATGCTTGATAACATAGTACCAGGATGCGGCGAGATGATAGTACACTAGGAAAATAAAGTCTCGTGTATTCGGGCTAGATAAGGCGTATCTAGTTCGGTTCACTTGACCGAGTGGAACTAGATGAAGCTACCTCGCCGTATCCTAGACTAGTTAGACCATGAAGTGGTCTTAGGTGAGTCAAGTTACTATTTTCTCGAAATTAGCTTTGTCTAAGGAAGTGGTCATTTTTTCGATCAAAGAAGGCCCCTGTGCCTCGCCACGACCTGAAAGCCATGATCTTGAAAAGGTGACTTGATGAGCTTAGGATCAAATCCGAATCTAACTCATGGTTGACCAGTTTCAAATCATTAAATTTAATTAAGATAAAATTGGAATCATCTCACACAACATATAAGGTGAACCAATTCTTAAACACTTAGAATGGGTGAGATGAATAAGGAACAATTTCAATTTATTTAATCCTTTCAAAAAAGTTATCTATTTTTCAAACTATCGAGCTTAAACGTTTACTTATACTCGGACAAAACTCTAAATATACAACCTTCTAGGTCAATGTTTAGCGCCCCCTTACTCTTCTATACCTTATATACTTGATTAAGGGGGAGAACAAACTAACCCTAAGGGTTATATATTTTCAAAAGTTATTAGCGTATAAGTATTTTGAAACTCAAAGCTAATTTTATAAGTATTTTTGAAAATCAAATTAGTCTCAAGACTTATATTGTTGGTGCAGAGTGTTATACCTCGAACCAAAGTAAATCGAGACACATGCCTAGACTCATGTTATATAATCTTTATGCATGCTACTTTTTGTTGAAAACCCCTACTTTTTATATACAACCCCAAATCTTTTTGATTTATGGCAAAAGGGGGAGAAGAGCACAAGTTAAGGGGGAGAACAAAAATTACAAAATTTTTTAATTTTTAAGATTAACCTCACCTAAGGTTAAGGGGGAATTGATTATAATGAGTGCATCGTTTACATTTACTCATTTTCCACATTATATTTTTCCTTAACTTTGCATAAGTTTGCCATAGATCAAAAAGGGGGAGATTGTTGGTGCAGGGGCACCAGATGATCGAACCTGTGTTTTGATTATGACAAAGATACAAAGTTAAGATTACATCGTTATCTCACGGGCTTAATCAAGTTTGCAGAAAAGTGCTAACGTGGGAGCTGAAGGCTAGCGACACCCGGAGGAAGCCATGGTGGTTGGGCGACACTCGAGTAACTTCAGAGGGAGCCGAAGGAATCAAGTGGAAGGCCGGAAGCGAAAGCGACACAGTAAGTATCGAGGTAAGCTCGTGTGTGTAAGCGTAAGTGAGGTCGTATCCTCCTTACGGGGATGATCTTAAGCATAGATCCGACCCAAGACATCCCATGGATGGTCTAGGTCGAGATCGAACAGTCAGAGGCTATCGAAATAATGTTTTTGTTAAGATAACTTTGCCTTGCAGCTAGCATCAGTTGACTACTAGCTTGGAGGACTCGACTGCCGTCCATCAATCGACTGTCTGCCGTCAGTATTCGACTGATGATGTCATCTGTCGACTGATGATGGCCATCAGTCGACTGATGGTCAAGGATCAGCTTCGAGGAGTCAAGTCTTATCACCTCATTTCAAGGGTGGTGGTGCTCAAATCTTATTGGCTGAAGTTCCTCTCGAGAAGGGGCTCAAAGGCTATAAAAGGAGGGCCTCTCCTAGGGTTTTATCATCAATTCTAAGTGCTCAAAAGCCTCCACAATTCTATGACTCTCCGACAACTCTACAACGACGAAGTGCTGTCGAAACACCAACAACCCTAGCTTAATTTCTATTTCCTAGTTGTTGGTATAATCTTACTTTGTCTTCTCTTTAATATTGCAATTCTTTTTGTTAATCGAGGTTTTCTATCATTGCATTTTACCTTAATAGAAGAGAGGGTTTGTCTCTCTATCTTTTACTTTCGAAGATTTTTGTAATCGTCAAACTCCGCCCTCCAACGAGGAGTGTTTTAGTGAATTGCCCTTTGTACACTGTCTAGGACCATTAGGGCCTTGGAGTAGTAGCCGAAGGCTACGAACCAAGTAATAAATCTACTTGTCTCTTTTAGTTATCATTTACCTTTCCACTGCATTTAATTGTCTTCCAAACAAATTTGAAGAAAAAGTTTTATCGCTATTCACCCCCCCTCTAGCGATCCGCTTGATCCAACATATTGCTCATTTGCTGCTGCAATATTGCTAGCTGCAAGAATTTTTCTAGTGTATTTTCTTGACTGGGAGAAAGGGTTTCTTCATTATAGTCTTGATATATTGGACTCTGATATGCTGGAAAAGATTGATCATGTTGTTGTTGCTCATTCCAATTATCAAAGCTCTAATGATTAGTCCACCCTGAATTGTTGAATTGAGGTTGAGGAATGTTCTGTTGTGTGCTTCCATACTTGAACCCTGAATGATCTATCCAACTATAATTATAGGTATTTGAAAATGATTCATACCTATTCTGTTGTTGAGGTTGGAAGTACTCATGTTGCTCTGAAATTCACTAGGGTTGATAATATTGCGTTGATGGATCTCCACAATCATAACTATAAGAACTAAGAGCTAGATCATATACGACTTGATATTGTCGTGGGTAACTCTGAGGCTCAATAGGAAATACACTCTGTTGGTCACTTTGGTCTGAATAATAATCCTGATTGAAGTCTCCAAATCGTTGATAATAAGGATCCATGTTTAAAGAAATTTTCTGTTCTTTCCTGCAATACTAACAAACAATATCAAAAGACACAGGAAATAGATATGACCAAGTACATGGATGTACAAGAAATAAAATAATGCAACCCTAAACAAAAATTTTGATTTTTGATTTTTTTTTAGAAAAATAGAAAAACAATCCTAAGTCTACCAAACATCATTACACTCTTCGGCAACGACGCCAAAATTTGATAATGATGTCTTCATCGTGGTACCATTACAAATTAATTACCAAACCCTCTCTATGCTAATATTATTAGTGACGAGGGTTATGTCGAGATGGAAGTGGTATCCTAGTACGATGGGTCGTGTTGGGAGATTATCGAGAATTCGGAAAGGACTTGATGCGATTTGGGATAATCTGTGGTCGATTAGTCAAGTGCCCTCATTTTTCTACTGAGCTATAAAATGGATTTCGTTGAATCGCTTGATAGATTTATGTCCAAAGGAAATTTTCATATTTTATGGAGTGTCCTTGAATATCATTTCAGATAGTGATTTATGATTTACTTTACGATTCTGACAAAGTCTCCAACAGGTCACGGGTATAGAGCTTCACTCTGGTACCGTTAATTGACCTTTTAATAGGTCTGTTGAGGGTATATATGAGAGATAAAAAATAATATTCAAGCTCAGTATCCCATTTAGTCACTTGAGGTGTGTGACTTATCTCCGGATCTTGAGATAGTTGTTGTGACATCTCGTACTCGTACATGAGTCAGAAATTTGGGGACCAAATTTTTATTAGTCGGGGAGAATGTAAGATACCAGAAAATACAATAATAATAAAATACCTCATATTAATTAAGAAATTATCTTATTGAATTTTCTAGGAGTTTTAGAATTTTTTTTTGAATTAAATGGAATTTTTATGGTATTTTATAGGGAAAGATTTAATAGGTTTTTATGAGGCCTATTTGATTTATCTATTATTAAGGGAAGTAATAGGTTAATTAACCTAGGTTTAAATAGGAAACCTATAGTTGTTTTTCCCTCGTTACCGATCCGACCCTTATTTTCTCCCAAAATCTTTCTCATGTCACGGCTCCTCTTTCCCCGATTCTCTTCCTCTCCCGATCATGTCGTTTCTTCTCTTCTCACCACCGTGACCATATCGTCGCTGTCGGAGCTCATCAGCACCGGTGATTTCCACTTGAGTAGCCACTTGCTCATCCCGATCACCCATCACCTCTTTTCGGGCAATCCCAGCCGGAGACATTGTCTCGGAGGCTGATCGCATCTTTTATCTCCTAATCTCTATCGTGATTTTTCCCTATTTGGGCGACATCGTTGTGCCGCGATCGCCTTTAATGCTCCGTCTCCGTCGATCGAAGCGTGACAGCGATGACCCCTTTCCCTGCTTGTGTTCCTTCTTCTTTTGATTCGACAACAGTGAATGTTGCCGCCCATCGTCGTTGTAGCTCCATCGCCCTGTGTTCGACATCGTTGCTCTGCAGCAAACATCAATCGCGGTCGGTGCACTCCACTGTGAGTAGATCCATTGCTGCTCTCCATCCTTTGCTTGCCTCCATGACTACCATAGTAGTTTCGCATGAGACAACAACCTTCTGTGGTGAACTCTGTGATTGTTAATGTAACTCCTGCGATTTCATGTTCAAATTTATAGCTATCATCTGTAGGTCAGTACCCTTGGTTTTTTTCTTGTGTTCAATCTCTACTCATCTGAAAATGCAGGCTGCATTTGGGTGAATAAGCTAGGGGAATGACAATAGAATTTGGCTTTAGGACTGCTGTGGACGATGGAATTGAGTTAGGTAAGTGTGGATTTGATTACGTGGTGATAGGGATATTATGTTACTGTTGTGTAGTTATTAGATTGTTAATAATAGCTATTAGAGGAAGGTGGTCCCTTTTGTAATGATCTAGTATATGTGATTAAAAAAATGGATAGATCGATTGTTGTGGAATATTAGGTTAAGTGGATCGACGTAGGATTCGATTCGATCATTTGTTGTATAATGGAACTTAATAGTAGTTCATATTGTCTTGCACAACTTTGATTAGTGATAGATGCTTGTACGCGTGGACAGCTAGCGGAGCTATTTAACAGGTGGGTAATATTCTACCCTAGTAAGGTAGTTGATTAATCTTAGTGCATGAGTTTTGTTAATATTTTACCTTGACTCCACTCTTATTTAATCATGTTCTTGATACTTAGTCTTTGTACTTTGAGTTGCTCTGTTTTTATCTCTATATTTTGTTCATCGTTGTTATAAATTACCAATGCTTTGGTAGGTGGATCTTTAGATGTTTAACCATGGGTATGTAGCTAAGTCTGGTTGTTGATTTGATTTGTGTCATTAAGAACAATCATCTGGGGATGGGTGATGTCCTTAATGTAGAGTTGGTTGTTGTATCATCTTACCTTTTGTTGTATAACTATTACGGATCATATGTCTGTACATGGTAGTGTGGGTTGTCGACGGTGTGTTGCTATGGACTGGAAGTCCTAGCATGGTCGATGGTAAGTTGTATACAACTCTCTGAGGGATAGAGTGTGTGTTGTGGGTGTACGTATGTGTGGTTGTGCATTCATTCCATTTGCATGAATGCTGGTGACTTGGTCTCCCTTGTGGTTGAGAGGGTCATCAGTCATCCTGCCTCCATGGTTACTCATGATAGTAGTAACTGGTGTGAGGGCCGTTCATTTGTTGTGCCACACTCGACCACTCTTGATAGTGGTAGTTGGAGTTGCGTGCAGTTGTCCTGGGTGTGTGGCACTCGACCACTCATGGGTAGTGTCAGTCGGAGTGGCCAGCAAAAGGGACCCCCTTTGTGTAGCTTATAGATCTTTAGCTTATCGCTACTTCTTCATATTGCCCACTCAACCACTCGAGAGCAGTGGTTGTTGTTGATTTAGGACAATTGTTATGTCGTGCCACCTAGGCCACACTAGGGTCGTGGTAGCGAGTGGGGTGCGCAGGCATGACCATGCATTTACATTGCCATGTGTGAGGGCTATATATACAAATATATATATATATATATATACATATATATATATATATATATATATATATATATATATATATATATAAATATATATATATATATATATATATATATATATATATATATATATATATATATGTGTGTGTGTGTGTGTGTGTGTGTGTGTGTGTGTGTGTGTGTGAGCAGTGTATATAGATATAGTCTATATATATGCTTGTTGTATTGTTGCATTTATTTGTGCTATGATTGCTGCATTTGATTGTATATCATCTTGCATGTTATTTGCATGATCTATACTATTGTGTGTGGGATACCAGTGTATGACTTGGATCGGACGGTTGTATGTATTCGACCAGTACCTTGATGTTGAGTAGGTTGGATCAGGTATGTTGTTGTATTTATTATAGTATGTTCATAAGACCGTGTATTAAATACAGAGGTAGTCTTACTCTATCCTATTGTACGAGCTATATTGTTGTATATCTGTTCAAATTGTTTAGGTTGTGTCGTTACAGACCATTCAGGTATGTCAGTACATGACGTTATGTACAGTTGATCACTTTGGTATATGCACTGATTAGTATCATACTGATAGTTTCGTTGTTTCCTTTAAGACTGTAAACTTGTCGATCTTCCTTGGTATACCTATTTATTTCCACTTGTATACCTATTGCTCTTCATACTTTATATTTGTTGTTCATGCACTATTTGTTATATTATCGCTGAGTTTTATACATACCACCACAGACCCTAGGTTTTTTTGTCGCCCAGGTAATAGGTAGAATATTCCTTGGATGCTCGGAGCTCTGCCAGCTTATCCCATCTCACCTCAAGTATTTGGATTGTAATCCATATTGGTTTTGTATATTTTGGATTGTATGTTTTTGGATTTTTATCCTATATTGTTTTTGTTGTTTGGTAATCAGTTATGTTGTTATATATTTGATTCCGATTATGTTTCTTTGTTGTGTCAAGTTGTATCAGTATGCAACTATTTGAGTCTTGTGTTTTATTATTTATTGGTGTATTCCGCTGTGATTTTGGGTATATACTTCATTATGTCGTGTGGTTGTGGCCAGTAGGCTTTGTATCAACAGAGAATTGTATCACGTACAGGGGAGATGCTGTCCGATTTTGGGCTTGGCATACTCTTGGGGGGTGACAATTTTATTGGTATCACAGCCATGGTCCATGTCAAATCACGAACCTCGAATGAAGGAAGTTGAGCTTCCATGTCCGGATCAAGAGAATCAGACACTAGGCAGGAAGTCCAGTTTGTTGGAGGATCGGTGGCCGGTTAGAGGGGGTGAATAGCCCAATTCGATGGATGATGGCATTTGATCGTTTGTGCGTGTCACTTGCCTACAATTTATCGTTAGTGCAGCGGAAACAATAGAAATACTAAACAACAATACAAGCACACTCAAATACACAATGATATATGTGGTTCGAAACCTTAGGGTTCCTACTTCACGGGGTGAGCTCAACGAGCTCGAGTTATGCGCACGACACTAACAAAGCTCCTTCTCAACTACAAGTCGTAGGTGGAGAAAACTCGTACAAGCAATTACAAAGTAATACAAAATGTACAAGCAAATACAAAGACTATAAATGAAATACGTAAAGAACACTTTACAACAAATGACTTTGAACTCTTGCTTGTTGCTTGCTTTAGATTGCTCTTGAAGGACTGGAATGCAGCAACAATTCCCCTCCAAAATTTCTTCAAAAACCTTAGCGAAATCCTCCATCTTGAGCTCCATTTATAACCTGCATCGAGCTAATTTCATGCCAATCAGTCGACTGATCGAGACCATCAGTGGATTGCTCCTGTAGCCGTTGTCTCACAACGACTCCATCCATGCTGGACAAGTTCCAATGCAAGTCGACTGCTGTCAGGTAAAACCTCAAACAAACACTTGTTTGAGCATTCGACCGTCGGGTAAAACCTCAAACATCATGTTTGAGCATTCGACATTTCGTCTTAGCCACTTGGCCAAGTCCACCTCATCCTCTCGTGGAGTTCCCCACCGAAACTCTCTTCCCTCGGCCTACTATTAGTAATATATGAGAGGTGTCCTAAGGTAATCACCTTATGTTTGAACCATTTATATGATAAATGAAGATTCACTATTTGATTATACATGTTTGCATGTATTTGATTAGATCTTAAACTCATTTACTGAATGTCCATAATACGATTCACAACATGAGAGAATTTGTGATTGGATCATAACTAGTGAGTATCTCTACATATGTAATTGTGATGTATTGGAATTATCACGAGTCGATGAATTGATGGATTTGGACACCATTAATTTTGTCGAGACTAGCACGAGGTATACTCCTTGGCATATCCAAGCAGCTGATTCTCACTGGCTAGAGACATTGTGATGTCCGGAGTTAATCGTGGATGCTAGTTATGGTAACTAGTTCATTGGAGTGACTAGCTGTAAGACTTCATATGGTTCTCTGCACATATGGATATGTCAATGAAGTTCTTACTGCAGCTTAAGTGCAATGCTCCTTTGACTTGCAATATTCAAGTCATTTTGGTTATGGAGACTTATGCTTTGACATCTTAAGCAAGCATCTCCAAGGAGATGTGGACCTGAGATGATTGGGTATAAATCGAAGTGGCCGAAGGTGTTTGAATAGCCTATAAAGGATTCACCACTCCTTGCGAGGAGATGTATACCCATGGCCTCTCGTCAGATTGTTACTAAAGTCTTTTGCCAAAGCATAACATGTATAGAGTAAGGTACTCATGGATACATGTGCAGTAACTAGAATCTATAGGACGAGAAAATAATTCTTGGGCAAAGTGAAACATAGTCAGCCTGGTGGGGACTAACACTATAGACCATGTCTTAAACCAAGTGGGTATACGATGCATGAAGAGAATGAGGCACGATTCATTGTAGCTGCTGAAAGGTTTCAGAAATGGTTATGGATCAACCGTTGATTTTTCGGTTAATTGGGGATCATGATGTACTACTAGGTGTCACTCATGATCGTTCTATAATTAATGGTTAATTATAGACGGCCAACATAAATCGAGAACCTATTTGGTCACATGCACAATTAGCGTAATCCGAAGGATTTAAAATGAGCTTGAGAATGAGATTCTCAGATCGAGAGAAACTAGGTTTGGTTGGACCAAACAAGGAGCGAGCATGAAATCATTTCAATCGCAATGGAAGCATGGAGGGGTCGTGTCTTATGAAGACATGATGGATGAACCAAATTAGTTTGGTTTTAATCCAATGGTTGAAAATAAACCAAAGTGGTTTGGTTTGTTTTAAACGAATGAACCAAAGTTGGTTCGGTTCATTTTAACTTAAAATAAACCAACGCGATTTGATTTATTTTAACTTAAGTTATTGGAGCGGGTTAACGAGTTTTTGGTTATGAACCAATAACCGTTAGAAGAATGTGTTCTCTATAAAAATAGGGCTTAAGGATTTTGTGAAACCTAAATTCTATTCTTGCCGCCCAACCCTCTCTTCTCCTTGCCGCCGCCCAAGCTCTCCACGCCACCAGCCCTTGTGCCACCGTCCACCTTACTGTCGGCGTCCAAGCTTCTACCGACGATCCTTCGGTGACCCTCCGGTGACCCTCCGGTGACTTTTCTTGGCTCTGATGACCAAAGTGCAGCTGGCCATCCTTCTTTGGGCCAGCGCAACTCCTCCACCAAGCTGTCCAATTTTTTGGACAGCTTCTTTCTTTCGTGTCAGAGCGTTATTTGGATGATGTTTTGAGCTCTAACAGTGGCTACTTTTCCGGGGATTTGATCTCCGATAATTCTCATAGGTGGAGGACGAAGGATTCATCAATCAGTTGACGAATACCTCTCCGAAGAAGCAAATTTTGGGGACTCATTTTCGAATCTGAATTTTGATTCGGATTGTGATCTTCTCTCTATCACATCTTCTTCGACATGAGGCTAGTGACTCTTATGAAGACGAGGCTTGTGGCTTTGTGAAGTCATCCCGACGATACTCGGCGTGGATACGGATAGAGGCGATTCTAGCAAGAGTCACTCCAGTTGATGTCATTCCCGCTGCACGTGATACATTAGGTATAACTAGAGTAATTTTCTTTTATTGCAAAATTTGAAACTACAATTTTGTCTACACATGCTGTACTATGCATGTGTATGATGTGTGTGTTGTAATAAATTAGATTTATTGCTTTTTAATTCTTCCATTGTGCACATATTTACGAAACATGTTCGAACACACTCGTCGCGGTACCGAAAATCCAACAGTGGTATCAAAGCCCAGGTTGTGTTTTGACATAATCGTAAAATTATTTTGCGATAGTTGTAATTGTATTTATGGAAATTTTATACTTTTGGAAAGTTTAGAAGTATTTATAGAAATTTTCTAATTTTGGAAAGTTTACAAGTGTTTATGGAAATCTTCTACTTTTGGAAAGTTAGAAGTATTTATGGAAATTAACACTTCCCATAAATAAAATATTTGATTAGATTTAAAAATTTGTTTCCTAATTTAATAATGATTTAATTTGGGAAATAAAATCTAAAATATATTTTATTTCCATAAATAGTTTTGACAATTTAGGAAATTTGTTTCCTAAATTTAATTTGACTTTCCTTAATTGAGACCTTCTATAAATAAAATATATGATTAGATTTGGAAATTTATTTCCTAATTTAATCATGATCTAATTTTGGGAATCAAATCTTAAACATATTTTATTTCTATAAATAGTTATGACATATAAGGAAATTTTGTACATATCATAGTTATATACCATGTAATTGCATTAGATGCATATCATTATGTCATGCGTGTCGTGACATGCAGATGTATGCAATGTATGTCATGCTATGTAGATAATAGTTATTTGCATGCAAAGAGGATGAGACATAAAAACCCTTACACAATATTAAAGCCTACATCTTCCATTAATATGGTTAGAACCAAAGTTCCGTTTCTTGTTTGGGTTGTTGGACTCTCTCAAAGCCCGTCTCAAACTCGAACATGTTCAAACCATGGAATAGTTTACTACTAATATGGTAAGAGCCAGAGGTCAATCATTAGCTTTGGTTGTTGGACTCTCTCCAAGATGGGCTAATTGGTTGAATGCGCTCTAACCATATTAAAACTATGTCTCGATTAATAGGTTGGCTTTAACCTGGAGCATCGACTTGTTGGACTCTCTCCAAGGTCGATGTGAAGGGAGGTGAAGTTGGGTGCTATGCATATGATGCAAACTTGTTAATGAGTTAATAACCCGATGTATGTGTGAGCATTCAATTAGTTGATAGCACATTGTGATAGTTGTATATATGTGATATGCAATTGGTATACTTGATACCTACCATCGTAGCTTTGAATGGCTTGTTGGACTTTTTCCAAGGTTGTTCATATCTATGTTGGATATCAGCCATTCAGAAATGGACCTACGATCTCCCGAAGTGATTTTGGGGTTTTTGAAATTCAAAAAATGAATGGGATTTATAAATGTATGTTGATGCATTTTCATCTTTCTCATATATGCTCGTTTTGTATTTCTAGGTTAATCGATTGATCATGACGTCTTTGAATTTGTGCACTATTTTGGATTCAAACAAATTGATTAGCCTAACTTCTTGGACTGGCTTAGAAACTTGAGAATTATTCTCAAGGCTAAAAAGCTCACGTATGCCCTCGAAGAGCCTCTTCCCAACCTCCTAGGGACGATGCAACTCCAGACCAATTGTTGGTCTATCAGAAACATGTGGCAGATTCTGAACTGATGAGTTGCATCATGCTAGCCGCGATGGTACCCGAGCTATGGAAGCAGCATGAGCATATGGATGCTCATACCATAGTCTTTCATCTTTATGAGTTGTTTGATGAGCAAGTGAGATCCGAAAGATTCGAAGTCTCCAAGCTCCTCTTCACCTCTGAGATGCAAGAAGGTTCATCTGTAGTATAGTTTGTGCTAAAGATGAATGGGTACATCGAGCGGATGGCCACCCTCGGGGTTGTGATGGATCATGAATTAAGTATTAACTTAATTCTGCATTGTTTGCATAAGAGTTTCTCACAATTTGTGATGAACTATTGGATGAACAAACTTGAATCCACTATTCTTGAGCTTCTCAATATGCTGAAGATTGTGGAGCCTTCTGTGAAGCATGAGGAGAAGGTGGTTCTGTTAGTTGATTCCTCAAAGAAAGGTTCTAATAGGAAGTCAAAGTAACAGAAGAAAGGGAAGGACAAAAAGGCTAAAAAGGTAGAATAAACACAAAAGGGCACTTGCCATCATTGTGGCAAGGAGGGCCACTGGCGAAGAAACTGTAAGATTTATCTTGAGTCCGTGAAGAAGAAGAAGGTATCTGATGCACCATCCTTTTCAGGTATCTTCGTTATTGATTGTCATTCTATTTCCTTAGACACTTGGGTATTGGATACTGGGTGCGGCTCACATATATGTAATGACATACAGGGGCTAAGGAATAGAAGAAGACTCGTCAGAGGGGAGTCAAATTTACGAGTTGGCAATGGAGCAAAGGTTGCTACGGTCGCCATCGGAACTTATTTGCTGAAGCTCCCTAGTGGACTAGTCTTGGAACTGGACAATTGCTATTGTGTTCCTTCTCTAATAAAGAATATTGTTTCTATTTCCCGCTTAAATAGAAATGGTTACCATTTGACGTTTAGTAACAATTGTTGTTATATAACTTTGAATGTCGTACTTTATGGGACTGGAACTTTGAGCAATGGTATTTATACGTTAGATGTATCCAAAGGACATTTTCAATATCCGAGCAACAAACGTGCTCGAAAGGATAATCAATTAAACTCCTATATGTGGCATTATCGTCTTGACCATGCAAGCAAAAAAATGCATGTCCAAATTACACCGATGTGGAATTCTGGAATTGTTTGAATTCGATTCATACGATACATGTGAATCATGCTTAAAAGGCAAGATGACTAAGTTACCTTTTATAAGAAAAGGTGAACGGGTAGGAGAGTTGCTTGGTCTAATACATACTGATGTATGTGGACCTATGTCAACTCAAGCTCTAGGAGGCTATAACTACTTCATTACCTTAACCGATGATCACTCACGGTTTGGGTATGTGTTTTTGATGAAACACAAGTCTAAAGCCTTTGAAAGGTCAAAGAATTCAGAAATGAAGAAGAGAAACACATGACAAGAGTATTAAAATACTTCGTTTGGATCGAGGTGGTGAATACTTAAGTCAAGAGTTTCTTGATTATCTAAGAGACAATGGTATATTGTCTCAATGGACTCCGCCATATACACCGCAACATAATGGTGTATCTGAGAGGCATAACTGAACCTGTTGGACATAGTCAGGTCAATGATGAATCATGCGAATCTTTCTAAGTCCTTTTGGGGCTATACACTTCAGACAGTTTTTTACTTGCTAAACAGAATGCCAACCAAGGTAGTCTCCACTACTCCATATGAGATATGGAATAGTAAGAAACCTCATGTATCTTACTTGAAGATATGGGGTTGTCCTGCTTATGTGAAGTGGACTGTATCAGACAAATTGGATGCTAAGTCTGATAAATATCTATTTATTGGATACCCTAAGGAAATAAGGGGTTACCAATTCTATCATCTTGTGGAACAAAAGGTGTTTGTTTCAAGGCATGCTGTGTTTCTAGAGAAAGAGTTTCTCTTGCAAGAAAACAATGGGAGTGTCATTGAGCTTGAGGAGGCTCGAGAGAATCAAATAGACATTGATGAGATACGTGGTGAAGCACCACAACCGATAACTCATAGTGATGAGCCATCAGCTGGACTTATTGAGACACCACATCTTCGTAGATTTGGTAGAACATGCAACATTCCTGAGAGATGGATTTCTCGTAAGTGAATCGAACAACGTGTTACTCATTGATGATGAAGAGCCTACCAGTTATGAAGAAGTCCTGAAAAGTTCAGAAAGGGATAAGTGGCTTAACGCCATGAAGTCGGAAATGGATTCCATGTATGAAAATCAAGTTTAGAACTTGGTCGACCAACCTAAAGGCATAAAGCCTATAGGGTGCAAGTGGGTTTTCAAGAAGAAAACCGACATGGATGGTAATGTGATTGTAGGGGATCCTTGGAAGCTAGAGGGAGGGGGGGGGGGGGTGAATAGCTCGTTTTCGTTCATCGATGGAATTCAATTTAGTTCGTTTACACAATTTCGTTTAAGACAGGAATAATAATAAATAGCAATCACGAAATACGAAAAACACAATTCACAACACGAGCATATAATGAGGTTCGGAACCGAACGGTTCCTACTCCACAGATCGAGCTCTAAAGAGCTCTAGCGATGCCAATCACACACCACTATGCAATAACTCCTTCTTGACATATGTTGGAGGTGAAAAAATCTCGTATAATAGTTTACAATAATAAACTAAACAAGACAAGCAAATACAATATGAAATACAAAAGACAAGTAAAGAAAACTTTACAACACTTTGCTTTTGATTGCTTGAATGCTTGGTTGCTTGACTTGCACTTGGAGACCTAGATTTGCAGCAGTAAATCATCCCATAAGCTCTCAAGAAACACTGTTGATTTCCTACTCCTTGACCTCCATTTAAAGCTTCAACCTGGGCTAAAAATTGCTGATTAGTCGACGGGTCCATCAGTCGACTGATGCCACTATTATTGTGAGACAATGGCTAGATCCATGCTGGAAAAATCCAACGGATCCATCATCAGGCGACTGATCATGACCATCAATCGACTGATAGAGCCTCCACTCGACTGCTAACCATAGCAGTCGAGTCAGACTCCATTCTGTGCCCGAGAAACCGAGCACCAGTCGACTGATCACATGAGCAGTCGACTGCTAGGCCAATTTCCTCAGTCAAACCCTAGTTGACTCACGCCAGTCGACTGCTACATGACACTAGTCGACTGGCACACCTCAAACATGAGCTTTTAACCCAAGTATGGTGCCCCCATACTTGCTAGACTACCCTTAGCCTAGACCTAAGCCTTCTAGCCAGCTCCGTCAGCCTCACGCCTCTCGGATCCCTTCAAGTTATCCATGACTTGTTCATCTATTGCGCTAGCCTTCAGGTGATTCCTATTAGAATGTATACTGAAAGCCTAGCTCTTTTCTGTATGAACATTTTATTTTGAAATAAGAATCACATGATCATTGTTTGCATTTTATATATTCATTATATATGTGTGCATATTGTCTAATATTCTACATTGTAGATAACATGGTGCTTGGTGTGGCACAGAAGATCATGTTATCAGTCCCTTGTAAAATATAAGTAGAGGCTCACAACCAAGATGGTTTTGGACAAACCATTGGCATGGTTGTAGTGTAGCTTGGTATTGTTTTATCTTGAACATAGAGTTACACTAGTACACTTAGGTGTATTGAGTAGGACCGACATAGAGGTGATTCAATTTAGTACTGACTACATAATTGAATCGGACCTCGGATATTATGTTGTACATGCTCTTAATCCCGATATAATAACGGGCACATGTACTTAGTATTTATTTCTTTAATTTACGTGAGATTTAGATGGATTAAATCAATATGCAGTAAGTTGGGAAATAATATTATTTACATGGTGTCTTAGTTGATTATAGGAGGAAAGCCGTGTCCTATATATTAGGTTGATGATGTCCTTGAGAGCTCATAAGGTTCATCATGTAAACCCAATTTGGTTGACTTAGTCAACATGATGATAAGGTTGAGTGGTACTACTCGAGGAGTTAGATGTTAATTAATTGATGGTGATAAATCAATTAATTGATGGACATTCGATATCTTAAACAGGGGAGATTAATGTACAAATAATATATGGAGCCCATATTAATTTATGGGGTTGGTGAGGTAGTTCAATGATGATCCTCTAGTGGAATGGAACATCATTGATGGATCAAGTTTGTGTGGTTCCGATCCATCGGGTGGCCAAGACCAACTCCTCCTTATGGTCCCTATCGTAGCCTAATATAATCCTTGTGAAGTCTAGATCCAAGAATGTAAAACAAAACCTAGAACCAGCGGTTGGGATTAAATCCTAAGATCCGATGGTTAGGATGAAACCCTAGAACCAGCGGTTGGGATTAAATCCTAAGATCCGATGGTTAGGATGAAACCCTAGAATCGACGGTTGAGATTAAATCCTAGATCCGGCGGTTGGGATAAAACCCTAGATCCGACGGTTGGGATGAAATCCTAGATCCGGCGATTAGGATGAAATCCTAGATCCGGCGGTTGAGATGAAACCCTAGATCCGACGGTTGGGATAAAACCTAGATCCGGACGGTGGAGGTTAAATCCTAGATCCGACGGATGAGATTAAAGGAGGCTTAAGCCCTATTCTCTAAATAGGTGCTTAGGGTTGGGCGGCAAGGATAAGATAAGGAGATTGGTTTTGAATTAGGGTTAGGGTTTGGCTCATCTTCCATTAGGGCTAGGGTTTGGCGGCTACAAGCTTAGGCGCAAGCTAGGGTTTGGCAGTCATCCCTCTCTTCTCCTCCTTGGTTTTGGCGGCACTCTTCCCTTTTCCTTGCTTCCTTGGCCGTGGTTCTCCATCCATTGGTGGCGGCAATCATCTTCCTCAATCTCTCAAGGTGGTGGCGGTTTCCATTCATTTGGTGGCGGCTCATCATCCACTTGCTCCTTGGCGGCGGTTGCACCAAATTCCCTAATTTGGTGGTCGGTTCTAGATAGGAAAGGTATTTGTGATTGCTTCTCTTTGTTACAGCGGACAAGGTAGAGAAGAAAGTGATCAAGAAGGCTTCAACTCGTGGAGGATCTTCGTCACACGTCGTCCACGAGAAGGATAGGACATACGATAGAAGATCGTAAGGTATAAAGTTGTTTTAACTTTATTTACAGATCTGAATATGTTCTTTAATATTTTGATTATGCATGTGTATGAATGGATATATATTGTATAATCATTGACCCCGAATACAAACACAAAAACAGGAGATCCAACCTACGTCTTTTCCGCGGCTAACCAACTAGAAGAGTTGTGTTGCTTGAACAACTAGTTTGTTCAAGTGACCACTCAAGTTGTTAGCACGACGACGAATAGGTTGTGCCAAGGAAGCTCATCCCATCCGGATTAAGTCTTTCATTAGTGAAAATTTTAATCCGGGGACATGGGAGCCAATGAGCCTCGGCGACATCCCAACAATTGGTATCGAGCCACGGTTTCCGGTTTGTGTGTTTTGGATTGATTTTTATTCATTTTCATATATTATATGTGCCGGATAATAGTAGGATATTCGTAGTTTAACTTTTTGGTTGTAGGCATAAGATCCGACTATTATGTCCATGTGTGTGTATGTGAATGGATGTGTGTAAAAAATTTATTATTTGAATCCTCGGGGTTGTGAGGCTAGATTAGTATTTAATTTTTGTAATTAAATACGGCATTGTTTAACCGCTCATTTTAGTTTACTTTCGATCTAGATTATTTGTACACTCCTTCGTGGAGTATAGGATCGATGGATGTAAATTAAAATGTTTTATCTCGGCTCGAACTCTTTGGTGACTTGCATGCGGGAAAGATGGAAGCGGACGAGGTGGCCACACGACGGGATGCATATTGGAGGACAATGCCATAATAGTTGGAAAAATTCTGTTTTCCATATTTATTGCTTATTTGTTTTATATGCATGTTGTGTGTGATTTAAAATTCCTCATTTGCAATTTACTAAGTGGGAGAGGATATTTTAATTAATTCCATGACCTCCATTACAATTTGGCGTGTGATGAACAAACTTGTGTGTTGGCTCACAGTGCCTTCCTCCTGTGGACGGGTTTGTTTTGCGATCACTAGGTCAAATAATGGTTATAGGAAATTATCTAGGAGCATGTGTACTTCCCACGGTGTAAGGCACATAATCCAAAATAATTCCCTTAGTATCGTGTAATGGTGCACACTTAGATGCAAATGAAAGTATCCTCCCCATCAGTCTTTGCTTTTATTTGTAGGGCCAGAGAAACCAACTATTAATTTTATTTGTCAAAAAGTAAGGTTGACAAGATAATAAAATTAATGGGTAAAACCTCCTCTTACAAATGTAGGTTTCGTATCGTCCACACTATTGGCATCGAAATTCTCGGTGTTTTGAGGTGTTGGTTGATTTGAGATTTTATTGTTTTGAGGAATCAATAATATTTGAAATCTAATATTTTTATCATTGTGATTTTTAGGAAATTCAAATGGCTTTCAACCCACTTGCTTTGATTTTAAAAGAAAACAAACTTACTGGTCCAAACTACATTGATTGGAAAAGAAACCTGGATATTGTCTTAACTGCGGAGGAGTACAAATTTGTACTCTTCGAGGTCTTTCCTCCTAAGCCCACCGATGACTCTGATGAAAAGGAGAAAGAACATTATAAGAAATGGGTTAAGGCAGATGAGATGGCGCGGTGTTACATTTTGGCATCTATGTCAAATGTGCTGCAACATCAGCATCAGGCCATAGCCACAGCTTATGACATGATGTTCAATCTCAAGGAACTTTTCGGACATCAGAGTAGGGCGGCTAGGCAGGAGGCAATGAGAAACTTGATGATGCCCACCATGGTCGAGGGAACACCCGTTAGGGATCATGTTCTCAAGATGATGGCTCATCTTAATGAGATGGAAGTCCTCGGAGCTGAGATCGATGGGGAAACCCAGGTCGATATCATTCTCGATCTCTGCTAGGAGTTTTGGCGATTCCGCCTCAACTACAACATGAACAAGAGGTTGTATTCGTTGGCGGAGCTTCTGACAGAACTCCAGGCGGCAGAGGGGCTTTTTCGTCAGAGTTCTCAAGCCATGGTCGCTCAGAAGGTTTCTTCCTCTAAACTGAAAGGTAAGAAGAAGAAGAAGCAAGGTGGAGCGAAGAAAGTGGCAGGAGGACCTCAGGCAGGAGTGAAGAAGCCGAAAGGCAAGTGCTTCACTTGCAAGCAGACTGGACATTGGAAGGCGGACTGTCCTCGCCGAAAGAATAAAGGTATATCTTCTTGTTTAGTTGTTGAAACATGTTTAGCGGTGTTATCTACGATGCACGGTGTGTAGATCGAGAGCCAGCGATCATGTCTGCAATACTTTGCGAGGTTCGAAACCACGACTAGCTGAGGGAGAAATCACCGTCTTCATGGGCAATGCTTCAAAGGTGGCAGCTATTGCAGTGGGAGACGTTTATTTATCTTTTGATAGGAATAAATTTTTGGTGTTGAGAAATTGTCTTTATGTACCTACTTTTAGAAAGAATTTAATTTCAGTTTCTAAATTGTTTTTGGATGGATATTCTGTTTCTTTTAATGACAAGGTGGTTATAAAAAGGAATAGGGAGATTATCTTACAGTACATTGGTTGGCAATTTATATACTCTTGAACCAAAAACTCCCACGATGCATATAGAAGTAAATAACTCATCTTCTAAATCTAATAAGAAAAGAACTTTCAAATGAACCAAACATATCTTTGGCATCTAAGGCTTGGTCATATTAACCTAAGTAGAATTCAAAGGTTGATAGCTGATGGACCTTTGGGTTCATTAGTGGTGGAGGATCTCCCAACCTGCGAATCTTGCTTGGAAGGTAAAATGACCAAGAGGCATTAGAGCCAAAGATGTGTTGGAAATGGTTCATTCTGATTTGTGCGGTCCTATGTCTATCCAGGCAAGAGGTGGCTTTGAATACTTCGTCTCTTTTATAGATGATTATTCAAGGTATGGATACATTTACTTGATGCGCCGCAAGTCTGAATGCTTTGACAAGTTCAAAGAATTCAAGGCTGATGTGGAGAACCGTCAAGGTAAAAGTATCAAGACATTACGATCTGATCGTGGTGGCGAGTACCTCTTGGGAGAGTTTAGGAGTTACTTATCAGAGGCTGGGATTCAATCCCAATTGTCTGCACCTGGCACACCCCAGCAGAATGGTGTAGCGGAGCGAAGGAATAGGACTCTTATGGAGATGGTCAGATCGATGATGAGTTATTCTGAGTTACCTGTTTCGTTCTGGGGGTATGCACTGGATACGGCAATGTATACTCTGAACTTGGTTCCATCTAAATCAGTACCTTCTACCCCTGTAGAATTGTGGACTGGGCAAAAGCCTAGTCTGATATTCGGATATGGGAGTCCAAAGCACATGTCTTTGAAGGGATCTTTGGTAAGTTGGAACCTCATGCAGTATGCATGTTTGTTGGCTACCCTAAGGGGCGAAGGTGGTTTATTTTATAATCCTAGAGATCGGAGGGTGATCGTTAGCACGAACGCCAGATTTCTAGAGGAGGATTATGTAATGAATCACAAGCCCAAGAGTAGGATTGTTCTTGAGGAGTTGACAGGGGAAGTTCCCCGATTACCCACGTACAAGAGGATACCCCCAGTCAGCACGCGTGTCCCGCAGAGCATACAGGAGGTACCTGGGTTGTTAGACAACAGATTCATGTTTTGGGAGAGTCTTGGACTTAGTCACAGTGAACATGAACTGATCCTGGACATATGACGAGGCAATCCAAGATAGAGATCGATATCTTGGCAAGAGCGATGAATTGGAGATAGAATCTATGGATTCTAATCAGTCTGAGAGCTAGTAGAGCCACCCGATGGTGTAAAAACTATTGGATGCAAGTGGATCTACAAGAGAAAGAGAGGAGTAGGCGGGAAGGTTGAGACCTTCAAAGCTAGGCTTGTTGCGAAGGGTATACTCGAGAAAGAGGGTATCGATTATGAGGAGACCTTTTAGCCGTAGCTATGCTTAAGTCTATCCGGATTCTCTTATCTATAGCAGCTCATATGGATTATGAGATATGGCGGATGGATGTCAAGACGACTTTCTTAACTTGAAGTCTTGAGGAGAACATCTATATGCGGCAAGCAGAGGATTCATTGCTAAAGGCAAAGAGCATCTTGTATGTAAGCTTAATCGGTCCATTTATGGATTGAAGCAAGCTTCTAGATCTTGGAACATCCGCTTTGATGAGGTAATCGGTCATATGGATTTATTCAAAGTCCGGATGAACCTTGTGTATACAAGAGATGTAGCGAGCGTGGTGTTTCTTGTACTATCGTAGATGACATTTTGTTAGTTGGCAACAATATCAAAGTGTTATCGGATGTAAAGTATGGTTGTCCAAGCAGTTTGACATGAAGGACTTGGGAGAAGTGGGACACATCCTTGGGATCAAAGTTATAAGGGATCGCAAGAAAAGGATGTTGTGCTTATCTCAAGCTTCATATATTGACACTATCCTTGCTCGTTTTAGCATGCAGAACTCCAAGAAAGGTTTTCTACCTTTTAGGCATGGAGTTCCTTTATCTAAAGAGATGTGTCCCAAAACATCAAAGGAGATAGAGGACATGAAGGTGGTTCCTTATGCTTGTGATGGAAGCCTTATGTATGCTATGCTATATGAGGCCAGGATATACCTTTGCAGTGGGCATGGTTAGCGAATATCGAGTAATCTGAGACGAGGACATTGGTGTGGTAAAGCATATATTGAAGTACGAGAAGGACTAGGGATTATATCTTTGGTTTCTGCGGCAGATCAATTAGTCCACATGTGGGTTACAGTTGGATTTCCAATCGGATAGGGACAAGAGTAAGTCTACCTCGGGGTTTGTGTTTACTTTTGGAGGTGGAGCCATAGTATGGAGAAGTGTCAGCGAAATGCGTGGCGGACTCTACCATGGAAGGTGAGTATGTGGCGACCTACGAGGCGACCAAGGAAGTGTATGGCTCGGGAACTTCTTGATGGACTTGGATGTGATTCTGGTTTGCCCGAACTATCACAATTTATTGTGATACTTGTGCGATTTGCAAACTCGAAGGAACTCACGAGCCCATAAGCGAGTAAACACACATGAGCACAAGTACCACCTCATACGAGAGATCGTAAGCGAGGAGAAGTTCTTTGTCACCAAGATTGCATCGGAGGATAACTGGTAGATCCATTCACTAAGGCCCTTCCGGTAGCGTTTGATAGGCATGTGGAGGACATGGGGATCGGATGTATGGCGAGTGATGTGACATAGTCTTTTAGTATAAGTGGGAGATTGTTAGAATGTATCTTGAAAGCCTAGCTCTTTTGTATGAACATTTTATTTTGAAATAAGAATCACATGATCATTGTTTGCATTTTATATATTCATTATATATGTGTGCATATTGTCTAATATTCTACATTGTAGATAACATGGTGCTTGGTGTGGTACAGAAGATCATGTTATCAGTCCCTTGTAAAATATAAGTAGAGGCTCACAACCAAGATGGTTTTGGACAAACCATTGGCATGGTTGTAGTGTAGCTTGGTATTGTTTTATCTTGAACATAGAGTTACACTAGTACACTTAGGTGTATTGAGTAGGATCGACATAGAGGTGATTGATTTAGTCTACATAATTGAATCGGACCTCGGATATTATGTTATACATGCTCTTAATCCCGATATAATAACGGGCACATGTACTTAGTATTTATTTCTTTAATTTACCAGTGGGTGAGATTTAGATGGATTAAATCAATATGCCCGGTAAGTTGGGAAATAATATTATTTACATGGTGTGCTGTTGATTATAGGAGGAAACCGTGTCCTATATATTAGGTTGATGATGTCCCCTTGAGGAGCTCATAAGATTCATCATGTAAACCCAGCTGGTTGACTTAGTCAACATGATGATAAGGTTGAGTGGTACTACTCGAGGAGTTAGATGTTAATTAATTGATGGTCAGTAAATCAATTAATTGACGGACATTCGATATCTTAAACACGGGGAGATTAATCTACAAATAATATATGGAGCCCATATTAATTTATGGGGGTTGGTGAGGTAGTTCAATGATGATCCTCTAGTGGAATGGAACATCATTGATGGATCAAGTTTGTGTGGTTCCGATCCATCGGGTGGCCAAGACCCAACTCCTCCTTATGGTCCCTATCGTAGCCTAATATAATCCTTGTGAAGTCTAGATCCAAGAATGTAAAACAAAACCTAGAACCAGCGGTTGGGATTAAATCCTAAGATCCGATGGTTAGGATGAAACCCTAGAACCAGCGGTTGGGATTAAATCCCTAAGATCCGATGGTTAGGATGAAACCCTAGAATCGACGGTTGAGATCAAATCCTAGATCCCGGTTGGGATAAAACCCTAGATCCACGGTTGGGATGAAATCCTAGATCCAATGATTAGGATGAAATCCTAGATCCGAGCGGTTGAGATGAAACCCTAGATCCGGCCGGTTGGGATAAAACCCTAGATCCGACGGTGGAGGTTAAATCCCTAGATCCACGGATGAGATTAAAGGAGGCTTAAGCCCTATTCTATAAATAGGTGCTTAGGGTTGGGCGAGGATAAGATAAGGAGATTGGTTTTGAATTAGGGTTAGGGTTTGGCTCATCTTCCATTAGGCGGCTAGGGTTTGGCGGCTACAAGCTTGGCGGCAAGCTAGGGTTTGGCGGTCATCCTCTCTTCTCCTCCTTGGTTTTGGGCGGCACTCTTCCCTTTTCTTTGTCCTTGGCCGGTTCTCCATCCATTGGTGGCGGCAATCATCTTCCTCCAATCTCTCCAAGGTGGCGGTTTCCATTCATTTGGTGGCGGTACGCATCATCCACTTGCTCCTTGGCCGTGGTTGCACCAAATTCCCTAATTTGGTGGTCGGTTCTAGATAGGAAAGGTATTTGTGATTGCTTCTCTTTGTTCAGCGGACAAGGTAGAAGAAAGTGATCAAGAAGGCTTCAACTCGTGGAGGATCTTCGTCCACACGTCGTCCACGAGAAGGATAGGACATACGATAGAAGATCGTAAGGTATAAAGTTGTTTTTAACTTTATTTACAGATCTGAATATGTTCTTTAATATTTTGATTATGCATGTGTATGAATGGATATATATTGTATAATCATGGACCCCGAAGACAAACACAAAAACCGGCCATCCATCCGTCGTCTTTTCCGCGGCTAACCAACTAGAAGAGTTGTGTTGCTTGAACAACTAGTTTGTTCAAGTGACCACTCAAGTTGTTAGCACGACGACGAATAGGTTGTGCCAAGGAAGCTCATCCCATCCGGATTAAGTCTTTCATTAGTGAAAATTTTAATCCGGGGACATGGGAGCCAATGAGCCTCCGAAGCGACATCCCAACAATTCCATCGGCTATGTCATGCTAATGGTGTCTACACCGTCAAGGCACATTGAACTTACGCCGCCAAGACTCCGCTTGGACTTTACGCTGCCAACCATTGGACTTATGCTGCCAACCATTGGACTTATGCTGCCAAGACTCCCGCTTGGACTTTACGCCGCCAATATCAAACCCCTTGGACTTCTCAAATGCCAAGACTCTAGCTTGGACTTTCCCTTGCCAACCCATGTTGGACTTTCCATGCCAAGACCCATGCTTGGACTTTCCCAAATGCCAAGTGTCC
Organism: Wurfbainia villosa; assembly: GCA_025175895.1. Taxonomy (NCBI): domain Eukaryota; kingdom Viridiplantae; phylum Streptophyta; class Magnoliopsida; order Zingiberales; family Zingiberaceae; genus Wurfbainia; species Wurfbainia villosa. The sequence continues at coordinate 2,702,682 of CM045988.1, read as the reverse complement.
CACTTGGACTTTCCATTGCCAAGACCCTTGCTTGGACTTCTCATGCTAAGTAGTCAAGACTTGGACATTCCCATGACAATCACATTGTCATATGTTTTTGTCGAACATCAAAACATCTCTCGAGTCAAGCTCGAGTCCTGGTCAATCGTGACATGGCCGATTTATCTCCCCCTTTTTGATGTTTGACAAAAACCAAATAAACCATTGAGTTAGACCACCTAACTCATACCAATCATCCCCATCAATTTTCTTAATTGATGTCATTCGTTCAATAAGTTCTCCCCCTTTTTGACATACATCAAAAAGGTTATCTCTCCAAGGAGGTCAATGTCTCATGTCCCAATGAGATCTTACAATCTCCCCCTTGGTCCAAAAATACCTAGGATTCCTACCATCTTCCTAGTGATAAGTCCCATATCACTCAAGAGAGGCAATCTTATACACTCTCCCAATTTCCAAATTGGGTATCTCAAAATCCCATTTTTCCTCCTCATGAGGAAAAATACCATCCATCATCCCATGATGGATACCTCCCCCTAAAGGCTTGCTTCCCCTTAACCATTGCACCAACAATGTCCTTAAGAAGTCCTTAAGCCAATAGGAACTCTAAACCATCAAAAATAAGGTTCAAAGTTCAAACATAAACTCTCCACACCTTAAATTTGATACATCATCCTCATATCCAATGAATTTTCACTCTTTCTAATGCTTCCCAAAGTATATTCTAGGGTTAGGAGTGGTTAGGGACCTTTAACATAGCTGAAAATGGGGTAAACAACCTTGTTTTTCCTGAAATCAGCTTGGCAGTCGACTTTATTAGAGATCAGTCGACTGTCACTCTCATCAATCGACTGCCACCAAGGGCAGTCGATTGATAACTAAAAAATTCCGATTTTCAATTATTAGAGTTGAGTTTCAGAAAAGCATAAATAATTATACGTATATCGAAAAATCATGAAAATTCATACGTATAATGCTTATGACACATAAAATGGGTGAAAAATATTTGAAAATTATTTTACCCATAAAATAGTGAAATTGACACAAAGTTCACAACCATTGAAATTTTCAATATTTTGGCCCTACTTTGTATCAACTTCATCAATGGTGATTGCTATCAAAAGATAGACTTCACCAAGGTTTTCTAAAATGATTTTAAAATTTTTTTAAAACCTTATTTTGGATCATGTTCCTTGGGCTCAATGTACATGACTTGTACACAAGCTTTCCCAATGATCTACCAATGATTTTAGATGAGTTTGAGTTCATCTAGATGCAAAAACTATGCACCTTGAACTTAACTCATATCCTAGCATCTCACATGTATCTAGGGTGTATAAATACACATACATGTCAATTTAGATGTGAGATGTGGGTTTTGTTCTCTTAATCTAGGGTTTCATGCATTTTTCTAAGGCAACCCTACTTGATTCCCTTATGAATGGGACTCCAAGTCATGCCAAAGTCCTTAACTCAATTTTAATCAATTTAAATGCATGAAGTATGATCATGATCGCATAATAAAGCATGGATAATGATCATGATGTCATGACATATGATACAATTTAAGCATACATGACATTTAACCTAACCCTAAACATGATCATGACATATTTAAATGATTGAAAATAGATATGATGTCATGGCATGTAATATGGAAAACAAAGCATGGAAAATAAAATATATAGGTATAATAATACCTACATTTTATTATTAATTGTCATTTGATATAATTAAGTATATTTTTCCATATTGCTTTTCTCCCTAGTGTGCTAAAAACCCAAAATGGTATACTATGACCTCTAAACCTAAATTGTGCTAATTTAATTGATTTTTCATAATTCCATAAATATATTGGCACATCCTAAAATCTTTTAAGATCATAGATTAAACCTATTTCCAAGGTACTCATAACCTTGAAAATTACCTAAGGTGCCACCTTTTCCATGGTTGAGTTAACTACCCATCCAATCAAGGTTGGCACACCCTAGACTCATCTAGCGTGAATCAATCACTCTCTTAGGAACCCAAAACCCATTTGAGCTCCTAGGATTTACTAGGTATTTCTTAGGGATAACCTCCCTAGATACCTTCCTAATCACCCTCCTAGGCTTGATAGCCTTGGTCATTTGGGTCTTGCCATAGTTAACTCTAGGGGTGACTCCTTTTGTAACCTTCTTAGTGGCTTCCCTAGGTTTCATTGAAGCCCTAGCCACTAGGCACACACCATGGTCAACTCTAGGGATGACTTCCCTATTGACCTTGGTCTTCCTAGACCTAGTTTGTGTTCCATAATCAAATGAAACACTATGATAAGCCACCTTAGGCTTAGGTTTGTTACCCAAACCCTTCTTGCCCTTGGTTGACTTTTGTCTCTTAAGTCCTAAGTGTTGACTCTTGACTTTGACCATTTGACCCTTTTAGTTGATTTTGCATAATCTTAAGGGTCTTTTCAAGTTTCTCAAGCCTTAACCTCAAGGCTTGATTTTCAACCTCTAATTGCCCAATTTTAGAATTTTGATTTGGTCTTTGGACATTGTTTTTCCTAGGCATATGTCTAGTCCATTTAGGGTTTAAGCCTTGGTGGTCTTCTATTTTCTTGATAGATTCTCTAGACAAGGTCTTTCTAGGGACATTAGTCCCAAATTTCTCCTTATTTCCTAAGTGGACATTTTTAGCCCCTAAACAAAAATATTTGTTATTTCTAATAGCATGCTCTTTATGAACAATAGCAAGAATGTTTAAATTACTTCTAGCATGCTTCTTGACCTTGAAATTTGAAGGTGCATTAATGAAATATACCTTAGGGTTAGCCTTAGCTCCCCCTACATGAGTTGCTCCTTCTTGCCCCTTCTTCTTTTCCATAGGACATTGACTCCTATAATGTCCTTCTTGGTGACACTTGAAGCACACCATGTGCATCTTGCTTTTAATTGTTGGGGCTCCGACTTCCTTTGACTTCTCTTGACTTTTAGGTGCCGGTGGAGTCTTTTTGACTTTCTTTGGGTACTTGCTCTTGTAGATGGTTCGGTGGTGAGGGTCTCTTGAGCTTGCTCTTCCTCTCGACCGGATGGAGATGGTTCTTCTTGTTGCTCTGGTGTTGAGGATGCTCTAATCTCCTCCCCCTCAATCCTAGAGGTGGAGGTTTCTATTGGGATGTATACTGAAAAGTCTATCTTTTGTATGAACATCTTTAATTTTGAAATAAGAATTACATTATCATTGTTTGCATATTTTTATGGTTATGCATATTGTCTGATACATTATATTGTAGATAACATGGTGTGTGGTGTCACACAGGAGATCATGTTATCGGCTCCTTGTAAAGTATAAGTAAAGGCTCACAACCGAGATGACTTTGGACAAACCACTGGAATGGTTGTAGTGTGATTTGGTATTGGTTTGTCTTGACCATAGAATCACACTAGTGCACTTTGTGTGTATTGAGCAGGACCGACTTATAGGTAATTCGATTTATTGCTGACTACATAATCAAATCGGACCTCAGATATTATATTGAACAAGCTCTTAATCCCGATATAATAACGGGCACATATACTTAGTATTCATTTCTTTGATTTACCAATGGGCGAGATTTATAGATTAAATCGATAGGCTCGGTAAGTTGGGAAATGGTATTATTTATATGGTGTACCATTGATTATAGGAGGAAACCATGTCCTATATATTAGGATGATGATGTCCCCTTGAGAAGCTCATAAGGTTCATCATGTAAACCCTGCAGGTGGACTTGGTCTAGCATGATGATATGGTTGAGTGGTACTACTCATGGAGTCAGATGTTGATTAATTAATGGTCAGTAAATTAATTAATCGACGGACATTTGAGATCTTAAACACAGGGAGAAAATGTATAAATAATATATGGAGCTCATATTAACTTATGGGGGTTGGTGAGGTAGATCAATGATAATCCTCTAGTAGAATGGATAATCATTAATGGATCGGAGTTTATGTGGGCTTGATCCATTGGGTGGCCAAGATCCAACTCCTCATGGTCCCTATTGTAGCCTATTAACACCTCATGAATCCTAGATCCAATGGATGAAAACAAAACTCTAGATCCAACAGTAGAGATTAAATCTCTAGATCCGACGGTTGAGATTAAATCTCTAGATCCGACGATTGAGATTAAATCCCTAGAACCAATGGTGGAGATTAAAACAAGGATTAAGCCTAAACTCTATATAAAGAGGCTTATGGCTTGGGCGGCAAGATGATGGATGAGGCTTAGGGTTTGCTTCCCTTGGGAGGCAAGTAATCCTAGTTTGGTTAGGATTAGGAGTGGGCGGCTAGGGTTAGGGTTTTGGGTGATTGGGGTGGGCGGCAACAAGTGGAGGTGGATTCTTCTTCTTCTTCCTAAGGTTAGCCGGCCCCTATTCTTCTTCCCTCTACCTTGGCTGGAGCTCAACCTATTCTTCTTCCCTTCATCCTTGGCCGAAAATTAGGAGAGCTTAGTTTAGGGTTTGGGCAGCAACAAGGAGATGGATTGCTTTCCTTTCTCTTCTCCAAGTGTTGGTTGGCGCCCATGCCCTCATTGATTCTTTTTTGGCCGGTTCCTATACTCCATGTTCTCTTCCTTGGCCGGCGACAACATCGAATTTACTGACTTGGTGGCCGATTCTAGATAGGAAGACGAGTTTTGTTTGATGATCTTCCTTTGTTCGGAGTGAACAAGGAAAGGAAGATTGGTGATCTAGGAGGCTTCGACTTTTGGAAGATCGTTGCCCACACGATGTCCAAAAGGAGGAAGGACATACAATAGAAGATCAAGAGGTATAACAAGAGGTATAATCTTGTTTATTTTGATTAGTCTTCCTTTGTATTATGTTTATAATTGCTTTTCAATTATATGCATGCTTTATGTGGATGTTTACTTTATGTATGTGGCTAAATAATACTTAGATCCCGATCATAAATATAAAAGCCAGCGATCCGTATATCTTCTATTCCGCGACTACTCGTAGAATAGAGGTTGGTCGATTGAACAACGAGTTTGTTCAAGTGACCTCTCTAAACGAATATCACGACGATGACAAGGTTGTTTGGGTGTTCCCTTTTGTCTAGGATTAAATTTTTTTAATCCAGGGACATAGATGGGATCGCCATGAACAAGCGACCGAGTTGAAGTGGGAAGCGAAGTTTCCCCTCACGGATCGATCAAACCCTTCAATTGGTATCAGAGCAAAGGTTTCCGATTTTGTGTGTTTAAGGATTCAGTTACTCTTATGCATTTTTCATATATTATATGTGCCGGATAATAGTAGTATATGCGTAGTTTAACTCTTTGGTTGTAGGCATAAGATCCGACTATTATGGCTATATGTGTGTATGTGATTGTATGTGTGTAATAGTATATTTTGTTGAATCTCGGGTTGTGAGGCTAGTATTTAATTTTTTGTAAATTAGATACGACATTGTTTAGCCACTCTTTTTATTTTAGCTTACTTTCGATCTAGATTTCATGTACACTCCCTCGTGGAGTATAGGATCGATGGATGTAAATTAAAATAGATTTTAGTCTCGGCTCGGATCTCCGGATGGCTCGTACATGGCGTAGGAGCGGACGAGAAGGCGATGCGACAGGAGACATATTGAAGACAAAAACCATAATAGTTGGAAAATAATTTATTTTTCATATTTATTGCTTATTGTTTGATATGCATGTCGTAGGCTTGAAAATTCCTTATTTTCAAATTACTAAGTGGGAGAGGATATTTTTATAAATTCCCACGACCTCCATTCTGATTTGACAAGTGATGCAAACAAACTTGCGTCGACTCTAGTGCCTTCCTCCCCATCGGATGAGTTTGTTTGCGAATCACAAGGTCGAATATGGTTATAGTAAATTATTAAGGAGCGTGTGTACTTTTCCATCGTAAGACACATAACCCGAGATAATTACCTTGGTACCAAGTAATGGTGAACACTTAGATACAAATATAAGTATCCTCCCCATCGGAGTCACTGCTTTTATTTGTAGGGCCAAAGAGGAACCAACTATTAATTTTACTTGTCAAAAAGTTAGGTTGACAAGATAGTAAAATTAATGGGTAAAACCTTCTCTTACAAATGTAGAATTCGTATATGTCCACACTATCGTGGCATACGATATTCTCGGTGTTTTGAGGTGTTGGTTGATTTTAAAATTTTATTGTTTGAGGAATCAATAATTTTTTAAAATCTAAAGTAATGATCTATGTGATTCTTAGGTTTTCTTTCAAAATGACTTTCAACCCGCTTACTGTGATACTGAAAGAAAATAAACTTACTGTACCCAAATAATGTTGATTGGAAAAGAATCTAGATATTATGCAGGCTGCTAAGGAGTACAAATATGTACTCTTCGAAGAGTGTCCTCCTAAGCCTGCAAATAAGCTTGAAGTCCTTGGAGCTGAGATCGATGGGAAAACCCAGGTCGATATCATTCTCCAGTCGACATAAAGGCTTGCTCAGGCTCAGGCCATGGTTGCTCAGAAGGTTTCTTCTTCTAAGCCAAAAGGCAAGAAGAAGAAGAAACAAGGTGGAGCAAAGGTGGTGGGAGGATCTCAAAGAGGAGTGAAGAAGCCGAAAGGCAAGTACTTCCCTTGAAAGAAGGATGGACATTAGAAGAAGGACTGTCCCAATCCGAAGCAAAACAAAGGATTATCCTTTGGTCTAGTCGTTGAAACATGGTAAGCGGTATTATCTGACACTGGTGTAGATCGAGCCTCGATCATATCTGCAATACTTTGCAGGGGTTCTAGGAAACCCAACGACGAGCTGAGGGAGAAATTACCATCTACTTGGGAAATACCATGAAGGTGGCGGCTATTACTGTGGGAGACGTGTAGGTTTTGCCCCGGAAGCTCTGATACCAATTGAAGGGTTTTGCTTATCGAGTCCGTGAGGGGAAACTTCGCTTCCCACTTCACCTCGGTAGCTTATCCATGGAGATCCCTTCAATGTCCCAGGATTAAAAAAAATTAATCCTAGACAAAAGGGATTGCCCAAACCACCAAGTCATCGTCGTGCTATTCATTTAGAGAGGTCACTTGAACAAACTAGTTGTTCAAGCGACCATCCTCTATTCTACGAGTAGCCGCGGAATAGACGATGTCCGGATCACCGGTTTTCATGTTTATACTTGGTATCCAAGTATTATTTAGCCATTTACATATTTATAACATGCTTATAATTGAAAAACAAATACAAGAAATAAACAAAAGAAGAAAGTAGAATAGGTATACCTCTCGATCTTCTAATGTATGACCTTCCTCCATTTGGATGTCGTGTGGGCGACGATCTACCAAAAGTCGAAGCTCCTAGATCGCAAATCTTTCTTTCTTGCTCTTCCAAAGCAAGAGGAAGAATAGAAACAAGGTTTTTCTCCTTTCTAGAAACAACCAACAAGGAACTAAAACTATCCTTGCCCGACCGAAGGAAGATGGTGGAAAACAACCAAGACACCAAGGGAAGCCCTATATCTTGTTTCCACAACCTAAGGAGAAGGAGAAGGGAGCTTTTGGGCGCCGGCCAAGGCTAGAAAAGAGGTTGGAGAGGTGCTGGATGTTGGCCAAAAGAGGAAGAAGAAGAGAAGAATACCTTCCTTATTTGGTGCCACCTTTGCCTCCAAACCCTAATCCTAATACTATCTCAACTAGGATTCCTCTTCCTTGCCACCCAAAAACCCTAGCTCTCATCCATTGGTTCTAGGGATTTAATCTCAACCGTCGGATCTAGAGATTTAATTTCAACCGTCGGATCTTAGAGATTTAATCTCTACCTATGGATCTTAGAGTTTTGTTTCTATCCATTGGATCTAAGCTTCATGAGGTGTTAATAGGCTACATTAGGGACCATGAGGAGGAGTTGGGTCTTGGCCACCCATGGATCAAACCCACATAAAGTCCGATCCACTAATGATGATCCAATCCACTAAAGGTTCATCATTGATCTACCTCACCAATCCTCATATGATAATATGGGCTCCATATATTATTTGTACATTTTCTCCCCGTATTTAAGATCTCGAATGTCCGTCAATTAATTAATTTACTGACCATTATTTATTCAACATCTAACTCCTTGAGTAGTACCACTCAACCTTTTCATCATGCCGGACCAAGTCCACCTGCAGGGTTTACATAATGAACCTTATGAGCTCCTCAATGGGACATCATCATCCTAATATATAGGACACGGTTTCCTCCTATAATCAATGACACACCATATAAATAATATCATCTCCCAACTTACCGAGCCTATCAATTTAATCTATAAATCTCGCCCATTGGTAAATCAAAGAGATGAGTACTAAGTATATGTGCGCGTTATTATATCGGGATTAAGAGCATGTACTAAATAATATATGAGGTCCGATTCGATTATGTAGTTAGCAATAAATCGAATCACCTCTAAGTCGGTCCAGCTCAATACACACAAAGTGCACTAGTGTGATTCTATGGTCAAGACAAACCAATACTAAATCACACTACAACCATTCTGATGGTTTGTCCAAATACATGTCGGTTGTGAGCCTTTACTTATACTTTTCAAGGGGCCGATAACATGATCTCCTGTGTGACACCACACACCATGTTATCTACAATGTAAAGTATTAGACAATATTACATAACCATAAAAATATGCAAACAATGATCATGTGATTCTTATTTCAAAAATAAAGATGTTCACAGAAAAGATAGACTTTTCAGTATACATCCCTACAATCTCCCACTTATACTAAAAGACTATTCTATCCTCATACTGCCATACATCTGATTTCCCTTCCCTCCACATGCCTATCAAAGCTCTCGCTAGAAGGGCCTTAGTGAAAGGGTCTACCAGGTCATCCTCTGATGCAACCTAGGCGACAACAACTTCTACCTCCTTTACGATTTCTCGTATCAGGTGGTACTTGCGCTCTATGTGTTTACTAGCCTTATGGGCTCGTGGTTCATTCGAGTTTGCAACTGGACCACTATTATCATAATAAATTGTGAAAGTTCTGGGCAAACCAGGAATCACATCCAAGTCCATCAAAAAGTTCCTGAGCCATACAACTTCTTTGGCTGCCTCAGAGGTCGCCACATACTCAGCTTCCATGGTGGAGTCCGCCACACACTTCTGCTTGACACACCTCCATACAATGGCTCCACCTCCCAAAGTAAACACAAAACCTAAGGTAGACTTACTGTTATCCCTATCAGATTGGAAGTCGGAATCCGTGTAACCCATAGGGAGTAATTGGTCTGCCCGGTAAACCAACATATAATCCCTAGTCCGTCTCAGGTACTTCAATATATGCTTTACTGCAGTCCAATGTCCCTGTCCTGGATTAGTCTGATATCTACTGATCATGCCCATGGAAAAGCAGATATCTGGTCTTGTACAGAGCATCGCATACATGAGGCTTCCTACTGCCGAAGCATAAGGAACCACCTTCATCTCCTCTATCTCCTCAGATGATCTAGGACACATCTCCTAAGATAAAGGAACTCCATGCCTGAAAGGTAGAAAACCCTTCTTGGAGTTCTGCATGCTAAAACGCTCCATAATCGTGTCTATGTATGAAGCTTGGGATAAACACAACATCCTTTTCTTGCGATCCCTTATAATCTTGATCCCAAGGATGTGTTGCACCTCTCCCAAGTCCTTCATATCAAACTATTAGGACAACCATACCCTTACATCCGATAACACCTTGATATTGTTGCCAATCAACAAAATGTCATCTACGTATAGTACAAGAAATACCACTACGTTTCTGTCACATCTCTTGTATACACAAGACTCATCCAGACTTTGAATAAATCCATAAGACTGGATCACTTCATCAAACCGGATGTTCTAAGACCTCGAAGCTTGCTTCAATCCATAAATGGACCGATTAAGCTTACACACAAGATGCTCTTTGCCTTTAGCAATGAATCCCTCTGGTTGCTTCACATATGAGCTGCTATGCATAAGAGAATCCGGATAGACTTAAGCATGGCTACCGGTGAAAAGGTCTCCTCATAATCGATACCCTCTTTCTTAGTATACCCCTTTGCAACAAGCCTCGCTTTGAAGGTCTCAACCTTCCCATCTATTCCTCTCTTTCTCTTGTAGATCCACTTGCATCCAATAATTTTTACACCATCGGGTGGTTCTACTAGCTCCCAGATCTGATTTGAATCCATAGATTCAATCTCAGCATTCATTGCACTTTGCCAAGATACTGCATCTTTATCTTGGATTGCCTCATCATATGTACAGGGATCAGGTTCATGTTCGCCAAGGACCAAATCAGAAGATTCTCCCAAGAACATGAATCTATCAGGCTATCTCACAACCCTCCCACTACGACGAGGTATCACCTGTGTATCCTCTATGACACGCGGTGCAGTGACATGTGGTATATCCTCTTGTACCGATGGTACTAAAGAAGTGACTTCCCCATTTAACTCCTCCAGAATAATTTTACTCTTGGGCTTATGGCTCATCACATAGTCTTCCTCTAGAAATCTGGCGTTCGTGCTAACGATCACCCTCTAATCTCTAGGACTATAAAACAAACCACCTTTCGTTCCTCGGATAGCAGCGAACATGCATTATACATGCGAGGTTCTAACTTACTAGCATCTACCTTCAGCACATGTGCTGGACTCCCCCTATCCGAATATGTCTTAGACTAGGCTTTCGCCCAGTCCACAACTCTGTGGGAGTAGAAGGCACTGAATTAGATGGAACCAAGTTCAGAATGTACACCGTCGTATCTAGAGAATATCCCAAGAACGAATATGGCAAGTCAGAATAACTCATCATCGATCTAACCATCTCCATAAGCGTCCTATTCCTTCGCTCTGCTACACCATTCTGCTGGGGTATGCCAGGTGCAATCAATTGGGATTGAATCCCAACCTCTGATAAGTAGTTCCTAAACTCTCCCAAGAGGTACTCACCACCACGATCAGATCGTAGTGTCTTGATATCTTGAATAATCGTCTATGAAAGAGACGAAATATTCAAGACCACCTCTTGCCTGGATAGTCATAGGACCATACAAATCAGAATGAACCATTTTTAACACATCTTTGGCTCTATACCCTTTGGCCTTAAAAGGCCTCTTGGTCATTTTATCCTCCAAGAAAGATTGACAGGTTGGGAGATCCTCCACCACTAATGAACCCAAAGGTCCATCAGCTATCAACCTTTAAATTCTACTTAGGTTAATGTGACCAAGCTTAAGATGCCAAATATATGTTTGGTTCATCTTCGAAGGTTCTTTTCTCTTATTGGAATTAGAAGATGAGTTATTAATTTGCATCGTGGGAGGTTTTGGTTGAAGTGTATACAAATTTCCTATCAATGTACCTGAACAGATATTCTCCCTATTCCTTTTTACAAGTCTATCATTAAAAGAAATAGAATATCCATCCATAAACAATTTAGAAATTGAAACTAAATTCTTTCTAAATAAAGGTACATAAAGGGAATTTTCCAGAACATAAGTTTTATTTTTCTCAAGAGATAAATAAAACTTCTCCCACTGCAATAGCCGCAACCTTCATGGCATTGCCCAAGTAAATGATAATCTCCCCTTTAGCTAGTCGTCGGGTTTCTTGGAACCCCTGCAAAGTATTGCAGACATGATCAGAGGGTCTCGTATCTACACTGTTAGTAATATATGAGAGATGTCCTAAGGCAATCGCCTTATGTATGAACCATTTATATGATAAATGAAGATTCACTATTTGAGTGTACATGTTTTATGTATTTGATTGGATCTTAAACTCATTTACTGAATGTCCACGATACGATTCACAGCATGAGAGAATTTGTGATTGGATCACAACTAGTGAGTATCTCTACATGTGTAATTGTGATGTATCGAAATTATCCCTAGTCGATGAATTGATGGATTTGGACATCATCAATTCTGTCGAGACTAGCACGAGGTATACTCCTTGGTGTATCCAAGCAGCTGATTCTCACTGGCTGGAGACATTGTGATGTCCGGAGTTAATCGTGGATGCTAGTTATGGTAACTAGTTCATTGGAGTGACCAGCCGTAAGACTTCATATGGTTCTCTGCATATATAGATATGTCAATGAAGTTCTTGTTGTGGCTTAAGTGCGATGTTCCTTTGACTTGCGGTATTCAAGTCATCTTGATCATGGAGACTTATGCTTTGACATCTTAAGCAAACATCTCTAAGGAGATGTGGACCCGGGATGATTGTGTATAAGTCGAAGTGATCGAAGGTGTTTGAATAGCCTATAAAGGATTCACCACTCCTTGCGAGGAGATGTATACCCATGGCCTCTCGTCGGATTGTTACTAAAGTCTTTGGCCAAAGCATTACATGTTTAGAGTAAAGTACTCTTGATACATGTGGAGTAACTAGAATCCGTGGGCGAGGAAATGATACTTGGGCTAGGTGTGACGTAGTCGACCTAGTGGGGGCGACACAATAGACCATGTCCGAACCAAGTGGGTATAAGATGAGTGAAGGGAATGGGGCACGATTCATTCGAAGCTCTTGAAGGGTTTTGAAATAGTTACGGATCAACGCGTTGATCTTTTGGTTAATTGGGGATCATGATGTACTACTAGGTGCCACTCATGATCGTTCTATAATTAATGGTTAATTATAGCCGGCCAACATAAATCGAGAACCTATTTGGTCACACGCACAACGAGTGTAATCCAAAGGATTTAAAACGAGCTTGAGAATGGGATTCTCAGACCGAGAGAAACTATGTTTGGTTGGACCAAACATAAAGCGAGCTTGAAATTGTTTGATCGCAATGGAGCGTGGATGGGCGTGTCTTATGAAGACATAATGGATGGACCAAAATGGTTTGGTCTAATCCAATGGATGAGAATAAACCAAAGGGTTTGGTTTATATTAAGCGAATGAACCAAAGGTTGGTTGGTTCGTTTTAACTTAAAATAAACCATCATGGTTTGGTTTATTTTAACTTATCTTAATGGAGCGGGTTAACGGGCTTTATGGATATGATCCATTAACCATTAAGAGAATTAGTTCTCTATAAAATAGGGCTTAAACCCTAATCCCAAACCCTAATCCAATTAGTGGCCGCCCAACCCATCCTCCTTGTAGTTGGCGTCAACAACAAGGGCTTCCGCCCAACTTGATTGAGCTGCTGCCATCTCCTTGTCGGCGTCCAAGTTTGGCGGTGAACCTCCGGCGACCCTCGGTGATCTCCTTGGGTTCGGTGTAAAGGTGAGCCTCCATCTCTTCTTTAGCCGGCGCCTATTTCCTCCACCAAAGCTGTCCAGTTTTCTGGACAGCTTCTTCTCCTCGTCGGGCGTCATTTGGGCGACGGTTAGTGCTCCGACAGCGGCTAACATACGAGGATTTGATCTCCGGTAATCCTCTGAGTGGAGGGCGAAGGATTCGTCAATCGGTTGTGAATACCTCTCGAGAAGCAAGTCTTGAGGACTTGTTTTAGGTCAATTTGGATTCGGATCGTGATCATCTCTCGATCACGCGTCGTCTTCAACACGAGGCTAGTAACCCGTCACGAAGCGAAGCTCGTGGCTTAGCGAAGTCATCCCGAGGAGCTCGGCGTGGATACGGATAGAGGCGATTCTTACGAGATCGTTCGGTTGATGCCGTTCCGCTACACGTCATCTGAAGGTATAAGCGTAGTTTCTTTTATTGCAATTTTAATTTACGGTTATGTCTACACTTGTTGTAATAGCATCGTGTGTGTGTGTTGTAATAAATAGGAGATTTATTATTTTTATTGCTTCATTTGTGCTCATGTTTACGAAACATGATCGAACACACACCTGCCTTGTGCGGAAACCTTGATGGTATCGAGGCCCAGGTTGTGTTTCGACATAATCGTAAAATTGGTTTGCGATAGTCATAATGTATTTCTGGAAATTTTCTAAATTTTGGAAATTTAGAAGTATTTATGGAAATTTTTCAATTTTGGAAAGTCTAGAAGTATTTATGGAAATCTTCCACTTTTGGAAAGTTGGAAGTATTTATGGAAATTGATATTTTCCATAAATAAAATATATGATTAGATTCTGGAAATTTGTTTCCTAAATTAATCATGATTTGATTTGGGAAATCAAATCTTAAAATATTTTATTTCCATAAGTAGTTTTGAAGATTTAGGAAATTGGTTTCCTAAATAGATTTTCCTTAATCAAATAATTCCATGAATAAAATATGTGATTAGATTTGGAAATTTGTTTCCTAATTTAATTATGATTTGATTTTGAGAATCAAATCTTAAACATATTTTATTTCCATAAATAGTTATGACATATAAGGAAATATTGTACATGACATAATTGTATGACATGTAATTGCATTAGATGCATAACATAATGCCATGCGTGTCGTGACATGTAGATGTATGCCATGTATGCCATGCCATGTAGATAATAGTTATTTGCATGCAAAGAGGATGAGACATAAAAACCTTTAAACAATATTAAAGCCTACACCTTCCATTAATATGGTTAGAACCAGAGTTCCGTTTCTTGTTTGGGTTGTTGGACTCTCTCCAAGCCCGACTCGAACCCGAACATGTTCAAACCATGGAATAGTTTAATACTAATATGGTAAGAGTCAGAGGTCAATCGTTAGCTTTGGTTGTTGGACTCTCTCCAAGCTGGGCTAATTGGTTGAATGCGCTCTAACCATATTAAAACTATGTCTCGATTAATGGGTTGGCTTTAACAAGCATCGGCTTGTTGGACTCTCTCCAAGGTCGATGTAAAGGGAGGTGAAGTTGGGTGCTATGCATATGATGCATACTTGTTAATGTGTTAACAACCCGATGTATGTGTGAACATTCAAATAGTTGATAGCACATTGTGATAGTTGCATATACGTGATATGCAATCGGTATAGATGATACCTACCGTCGTAGTTATGAATGGCTTGTTGGACTCTCTCGAGGTTGTTCATAACTATGATGGATATCGACCATTCGGAGATGGACCTACAATCTCGAAGTGATTTTGGGGTTTTGAAATTGAAAAAATGAATGGGATTTATAAATGTATATTGATGCATTTTAAAATCATCTTTTCTCATATATGCTCGTTTGTATTTCTAAGTTAATATATTGATCATGATGTGTTTGAATTTGCATTCCATTTTGGATTGAATAAATTATTGGGCGAACTTCTTGGGTGGCTTAGAAACTTGAGAATTGTTCTCAAGGTGAAAAGCTTGTGTATGTCCTCGCGCCTCTTCACTTTGATCCTAGTGACGATGCAACTTTGGACCAATTGTTGGCCTATCGAAACATGTGAGTGATTACGAGAACAAATGAGTTGCATCATGCTAGCCACGATGGAACCCAAGCTACGAAAGCGGCATGAGCATATGGATGCTCATATCGTAGTCCTTCATCTTTGTGAGTTGGTTGATGAGCAAGTGAGATTCGAAAGGTTCGAAGTCTCAAAGCTCCTCTTCACCTCGAGATGCTAGGAGGTTCATGCGTGATCTTGCTCAATATCTTTGAAGACTGTGGAGTCTTCTGAGAAGCATGAGCAGGGGACGGTGCTGTTAGTTGATTCCTCGAAGAAAGGTTCTAAGAGGAAGTCAAAGGAACAACAGAAGGGGAAGAAGAGAAAGGCTAAGAAGGTAGAACTAGCACAAAGGAAACTTGCCATCATTATGGCAAGGAGAGCCATTCTTGAAGAAAGTACAAGATTTATCTTGAGTCCGTGAAGAAGGATAAGGCATCGGATGCCCCATCTTCTTGATCTTCTTTATTGATTGTCATTCTATTTCCTCGGACACTTGGGTATTGGATCTGGGTGTGGCTCACATATATGTAATGACATACATGGGCTAAGGAATAGAAGAAGACTTGTCAAGGAGAGTCAAATTTACGTGTTGGGAATGGAAGCGAGGTTCTTGCACTCGCCATCGGAACTGTTTGTTGAAACTCCCTAGTGGACTTGTCTTAGAACGGACAATTGCTTTTATGTTCCTTGATAAAGAACATCATTTCTATTTCTTGTTTAAATAGAAATGGTTTCCATTTGACGTTTAGTAACAATTGTTGTTACATAACTTTGAATGGGGTTCTTTATGGGACTGGAACTTTAAGCAATGATGTTCATACGTTGGACGTATCCAGTGACATTTGCAATATCGAAGCGAGAAA
Source organism: Wurfbainia villosa (assembly GCA_025175895.1). NCBI lineage: Eukaryota > Viridiplantae > Streptophyta > Magnoliopsida > Zingiberales > Zingiberaceae > Wurfbainia > Wurfbainia villosa. The sequence continues at coordinate 2,686,525 of CM045988.1, read as the reverse complement.
CAAGAGTGCTCGAAAGGATAATCAAATAGACTCCTACATGTGGCATTGTCGTCTTGGCCATGTAAGCAAGAAACGCATGTCCGAATTACACCGATGTGGAATTCTGGAATCGTTTGAATTGGATTCATACGATACATGTGAATCATGCTTAAAAGGCAAGATGACTAAGTTACCTTTTACTGGAAAAGGTGAACGAGTGGGAGAGTTACTAGGTCTAATACATACTGATGTATGTGGACCTATGTGAACTCAAGCTTTAGGAGGCTATAGCTACTTCATTACCTTCACCGATGATCACTCACGGTTTGGGTATGTGTTCTTGATGAAACACAAGTCTGAAGCCTTTGAAAGGTTCAAAGAATTCAGAAATGAAGTAGAAGAAACAACATGACAAAGTATTAAAATACTTGATCGGATCGAGGTGGTGAATACTTAAGTCAAGAGTTTCTTGATTATCTAAGAGACAATGACATATTGTCTCAATGGACTCCGCCCTATACACCCAGCATAATGGTGTATCGAGAGGCGTATCAGGACCTTGTTGGACATGGTCAGTCAATAATGAATCATGCAACTCTTCCCAAGTCCTTTTGGGGTTATGCACTTGAGACATTTGTTTACTTGTTAAGCAGAATGCCTACAAGGTAGTCTCAACTACTCCATATGAGATATGGAATGGTAAGAAACCTCATGTATCTTACTTGAAGATATGGGGTTGTCTGCTTATGTGAAGCCAATTTGTATCGGACAAATTGGATGCTAAGTCGATAAATGTCTATTTATTGGATACCCTAAGGAAACAAGGGGTTACCAATTCTATCATCTGTGGAATAAAAGGTGTTTGTTTCAAGGCATCTTTGTGTTTCTAGAAAGAGTTTCTCTTGCAAGAAAGCGATTAGTGGGAGTGTCGTCGAGCTTGAGGAGGCTCGAGAGACTCAAATAGACATTGATGAGATACGGTGAAGCACTGACGGTGACAACTCATAGTGATGAGCAATCTTTGGACCTATTGTAACACCACATCTTCGTAGATCTGGTAGAACGCATAACATTCACGAGAGATATGGATTTCTCATAAGTGAATCGAACGACGTGTTACTCATTGATGATGAGAGGCTACCGATTATGAAGAAGTCTTGACAAGTTGAGAAAGGGATAAGTGGCTTGGTGCCATGAAGTCCGAAATGGATTCCATGTATGAAAACCAAGTTTGGAACTTGGTTGACCCACCTGAAGGCATAAAGCCTATAGGGTGCAAGTGGGTTTTCAAGAAGAAAATCGACATGGATGGTAATGTGATTACCTATAAGGCTAGATTGGTGGCGAAAGGATATCGTCAAAAAACAAGGTGTTGATTATGACGAAACCTATTCGCCTGTAGCTATGCTTAAATCCATTCGGATGCTCCTGGCCATAGCGGCTCATTATGATTATGAGATATGGCAGATGAATGTGAAAAAGCGGCTTTCCTTAATGGAAACTTGCTCGAGGGCGTGTATATGATACGACTGAGGTTTCACATCGGTTGATAAAACCAAGGTATGCAAGTTGCGACGATCCATTTATGGATTGAAGCAAGCATCCGAGGCTGGAATATCCGTTTTGATGAGGCGATCAAAGTTTGATTTCTCACAAAATCGGGAACCTTGTGTGTACAAGAAGGTTAAGTGGGAGTGCGATCGTGTTCCTAGTATTGTATGTCGATGACATATTACTTATAGGAAGCGATGTGTCAATCTTCTGATCGATTAAGGTTTGGTTATCCAAGACATTCTCCATGAAAGACACAGGAGAAGCAACCTACATCCTTGGGATTAAGATCTATAGAGATAGATCGAAGCAGTTGCTTGGTCTTTGATCTACATATATAGCCGAGTGCTAAAGAGGTTTAGCATGTCGGAATCCAAGAAAGGTTATCTCGCCCATCGGGCATGGGGTACACCTTTCGAAAGTCTATGTGTCCGCCAGGCGAGACATTTGCATGAGTAAGATTCCTATGCATCCATAGGATCTATCATGTATGCTATGTTATGTACGAGGCCCGATGTATCGTATGCTCACGAGTGTCACGGCGGATACGATCGATCGAGGAATGGATCATTGGGTCTTAAGGCGATCCTTAAGTACTTGAGAAGAACTAAGGATGTGTTCCTAATATATGGAGAAGGGTACATGGTGATACGTGGGTATACGGATGCGGATCCGCATGACAAGGATGATTCCATGTCTTAGTGCGGGTATGTATTCACCTAGAATGGGCGCAATAAGTTGGAAATGTTCCAAGCTTGACACTATAGCGGATTACGCCACTAGCGAGAATCGTTGCGACTTTAGGCAAAGAAAGGCGGTTTGGATCAAGTAGTTCATCTATGAACTTGATGTGGTCTCATCAATGATCCAAACATGTGCTTGTAGCTATCATCTTATCGAGAGAGATCATAAGTAGGAGCGAAATACAAATCGAGAAAATTCCCAGAAAGGAACTTAGCGGATCCTTTGACTAAAGCATTACCTCAAAGTAAGTTTGAGGGTCATGTTAGAGCTTATGGTATTGGATAGTAGCGATTGGCATTAGGCCAAGTGAGTCTGTTAGTAATATATGAGAGATGTCCTAAGGCAATGCGCCTTATGTATGAACCATTTATATGATAAATGAAGATTCACTATTTGAGTATACATGTTTTATGTATTTGATTGGATCTTAAACTCATTTCTTGAATGTCACGATACGATTCACGGCATGAGAGAATTTGTGATTGGATCACAACTAGTGAGTATCTCTACATGTGTAATTGTGATGTATCGAAATTATCCTAGTCGATGAATTGATGGATTTGGACACCATCAATTACATCGAGACTAGCACGAGGTATACTCCTTGGTGTATCCAAGCGGTGATTCTCCTTGTTTGGAGACATTGTGATGTCGGAGTTAATCGTGGAGATGCTAGTTGGTAACTAGTTCATTGAGGACCAGTAAGACTTCATATGGTTCTCTCCATATATAGATATGTCAATGAAGTTCTTACTGTAGCTTAAGTGCGATGTTCCTTTGACTTGCGGTATTCAAGTCATCTTGATCATGGAGACTTATGCTTTGACATCTTAAGCAAGCATCTCTAAGGAGATGTGGACCCGGATGATTGGGTATAAGTCAAGTGATCAAGGTGTTTGAATAGCCTATAAAGGATTCACCACTCCTGCGAGGAGATGTATACCCATGGCCTCTCGTGATTGTTACTAAAGTCTGGCCAAAGCATTACATGTTTAGAGTAAGGTACTCTTCGATACATGTGGAGTAACTAGAACTGTGAGGACGAGGAAATGATACTTGGGCTAGGTGTGACGAGTCACTTAGTGGGGATCGACACAATAGACCATGTCCCAACCAAGTGGGTATAAGATGAGTGAAGGGAATGGGGCACGATTCATTCGAGCATCAAGGGTTTCGTAAATAGTTCGATCAACCGCTGATCTTTTCGTTAATTGGGGATCATGATGTACTACTAGGTGCCACTCATGATCGCTCTATAATTAATGGTTAATTATAGACGGCCAACATAAACCGAGAACCTATTTGGTCACACGACAACGAGTGTAATCCAAAGGATTTAAAACGAGCTTGAGAATGGGATTCTCGCATCGAGAGAAACTATGTTTGGTTGACCAAACATAAAGCGAGCATGAAATTGTTTCACTGCAATGGAAGCGTGGATGGGCGTCTTATGAAGACATAATGGATGGACCAAAATGGTTTGGTTCTAATCCAATGGATGAGAATAAACCAAAGGGTTTGGTTTATATTAAACGAATGAACCAAAGGTTGGTTCGTTCGTTTTTAACTTAAAATAAACCATCATGGTTTGGTTTATTTTAACTTATCTTAATGGAGCGGGTTAACGGGCTTTATGGATATGATCCATTAACCATTAAGAGAATTAGTTCTCTATAAAATAGGGCTTAACGCCAACCCTTCCGCCAACCTAATCTTGTTGCCCTGCCCGCCCTTGTCGGGCTGCTGCCAAGCTTCCTTCGTGAAGCCCGCGAACCTCCGTGATCTCCGTGATCTCCTGGTTTGGCATCAAGGTGAGCCTCCATCTCTTCCTTTTGGCCGGGCGCCTATTTCCTTCCACCAAAGCTGTCCAGTTTTCTGGACAGCTTCTCCTCTCGTCGGAGCGTCGTTTGGACGACGGTTAGTGCTCCGACAGCGGCTAACATACCGGGGATTTGATCTCCGGTAATCCTCTGAGGTGGAGGGCGATCTGGCCAATCGTTGACGAATACCTTCCGAGAAGCAAGTCTTGAGAACTGTTTTAGGATCCGAATTTGGATTCGATCGTGATCATCTTCTCGATCACGCCGCCTTCAACACGAGGCTAGTAACCCGCATTTAAGACGGCTCGTGGCTTAGCGGTCATCCCGAGGAGCTCGGCGTGGATACGGATAGAGACGATTCTTACGAGAATCGTTCCGGTTGATGCCGTTCCCGCTACACGTCATACGGAAGGTATAACGTAGTTTAAATTTCTTTTATTGCAATTTTAATTTACGGTTATGTCTACACTTGTTGTAATAGCATGCGTGTGTTGTGTGTGTTGTAATAAATAGGAGTATTTATTATTTTTATTGCTTCCGCTGTGCTCATGTTTACGAAACATGATCGAACACACACACGCCGCGGTGCCGGAAACCCAACATACACACCATGTGCCGGTAGATAGCACCGCTAATCATGTTTCAACGACTAGTCCAAAGGATATATCTTTGTTCTGCTTTGGATTGGGACAGTCCTTCTTCCAATGTCATCGCTTGCAAGTGAAGTACACTTTCTTACTCCTAGATCCTCCCACCACCTTTGTTCCACCTTGTTTCTCCTTCTTCTTGCCTTCCAAAGAAACCTTTGAGAAACCATGGCTTGAGGATTTTGATGAGTGCATATTGTCTTTAAATAAGACAATATCTAGATTCTTTCCAATCAACATTGTTTTGGGTACAAAGTTTATTTAGTATCATAGTATGATGAAAGTCATTTTTGAAAATCCTAAGAATCACATAGATAATTACTTAAGATTTCAAAAAATTATTGATTCCTCAAACAATAAAATTTTAAATCAACCAACTCAAACATCGAGAATATCGCATGCCACGCATAGTGTGGACGATACGAATTCTACATTTGTAAGAGGAGGTTTTACCCATTAATTTTACTATCTTGTCAACCTAACTTTTGACAAGTAAAATTAATAGTTGGTTTCTTCGCCCTATAAATAAAAGCAAAGTGACTGATGGGGAGGATACTTATATTTGTATCTAAGTGTTCACCATTACTCGGTACCAAGGTAATTATCTCGGGTTATGTGCCTTACGATGGGCAAGTACACACGCTCCTTAATAATTTCCTATAACCATATTCGACCCTGTGATCCACAAAAAAACTCATCCGATGGGGAGGAAGGCACTCAGAGCCGATGCGCAAGTTTGCTTGCATCACATGTCAAATTGTAATGGAGGCCGTGGGAATTTATAAAAATATCCCTCTCCCACTTAGTAATTTGAAAATGAAGAATTTTCTAGCCTACGACATGCATATCAAACAAAAAACAATAAATATGAAAAATAAAATTATTTTCCAACTATTATGGCTCTTGTCTTCAATATGACTCGTCAGATCGCTATCTCGTCCGCTCCTCCTACGCCATGTACGCCATCCGAGATCCGAGTCGAGACTAAAACCTATTTTAATTTACATTCATCGATCCTATACTCCACGAGGGAGTGTACATGAAATCTAGATCGAAAGTAAAATAAAATAAAGAGTGGCTAAACAATGCCGTATTTAATTTACAAAAACTAAATACTAGCCTCGTCAACCCCGAGGATTCAACAAAATAAATATTTACACATATACAATCACATACACACCTATGGCCATAATAGTAAGATCTTATGCCTGCAACCAAAGAGTTAAACTACGCATATCCTACTATTATCCGGAACATATAATATATGAAAAAGTGCATAAAAATTAACCGAATCCTAAACACACAAAACCGGAAACCTTGGCTCCGATGCCAATTGTAGGTTTTGCTTATCGAGTCCGTGAGGGGAAACTTCGCTTCCCACTTCACCTCGGTAGCTTGTCCATGTCGTTCCCTTCGATTTCCCCGGATTAAAAAAAAAATAATCCTAGACAAAAGGGATTGCCCAAACCACCAAGTCATCATCGTGCTATTCGTTTAGAGAGGTCACATGAACAAACTAGTTGTTCAAGCTACCATCCTCTATTCTACGAGTAGCCGTAGAATAGATGATGTCCGGATTGTTAGTGCATATAAGATCCACATATCTCCACAATGGTATGATATTGTTTACTTTGGGCCCAAGCCCTCATGGTTTTGTTTTTGGGCTTTACCCAAAAGGCCTCATGCCAATGGAGATATCTTTTTTTCTTATAAGCACATGATCTTTTCCATGTCTTACCAATGTGGGACTTTGATTGTATTCCCCATACTCCCAACAATCCCCCCCTCAAACGAAGGACCACATTGGGCCCCCCCTCAAGCCTATCCCTCCTCGAAGGATTTTCTCTGCTTGATGTCCGATCTTCAACCCACCAGGACTTCCTGCCAGTTGTTCGGTCCCCCCGACCCAACTAGACTTCCTTCCTAATGTCTGGTTCTCTTGATCCGGACGTGGGAGCTCAACTTCCTTCGTTCGAGGTTCATGGCTTGACATGGACCATGGCTCTGATACCAATTGTTAGTGCATATAAGATCCACATATCTCCACAATGGTATGATATTGTCCACTTTGGGCCCAAGCCCTCATGGTTTTGTTTTTGGGCTTTACCCAAAAGGCCTCATGCCAATGGAGATATCTTTTTTTCTTATAAGCACATGATCTTTTCCATGTCTTACCAATGTGGGACTTTGATTGTATTCCCCATACTCCCAACACGGATCGCCGATTTTCGTGTTTATACTTGGGATCCAAGTATTATTTAGCCATTTACAGATTTATAACATGCTTATAATTGAAAAACAAATACAAGACAATAAACAAAAGAAGAAAGTAGAATAGGTATACCTCTCGATCTTCTAATGTATGACCTTCCTCCTTTTGGACGTCGTGTGGGCGACGATCTACCAAAAGTCGAAGCTCCTAGATCGCAAATCTTCCTTCCTTGCTCTTCCAAAGCAAGAAGAAGAATAAAAACAAGGTTTTTCTCCTCTCTAGAAACAACCAACAAGGAACTAAAACTATATTTGCCGCCGGCCAACTAGGTGAAGGAGAAGATGGTGGAAAACAACCAAGACACCAAGGGAAGCCCTATATCTTGTTTCCACCACCTAAGGAGAAGGAGAAGGGAGCTTTTGGGCATTGGCCAAAGCTGGAAAAGAGGTTGGAGAGGTGCTGGATGTTGGCCAAAAGAGGAAGAAGAAGAGAAGAATACCTTCCTTATTTGTTGCCACCCTTGCCTCCAAACCCTAATCCTAATCCTATCTCAACTAGGATTCCTCTTCCTTGCCGCCAAAAAACCCTATCTCTCATCCATTGGTTCTAGGGATTTAATCTCAACCGTCGGATCTAGAGATTTAATCTCAACCGTCGGATCTTAGAGATTTAATCTCTACCTATAGATCTTAGAGTTTTGTTTCTATCCATTGGATCTAAGCTTCATGAGGTGTTAATAGGCTACATTAGGGACCATGAGGAGGAGTTGGGTCTTGGCCACCCATGGATCAAACCCACATAAAGTCCGATCCACTAATGATGATTCAATCCACTAAAGGTTCATCATTGATCTACCTCACCAATCCTCATATGATAATATGGGCTCCATATATTATTTGTACATTTTCTCCCAGTGTTTAAGATCTTGAATGTCCGTCGATTAATAAATTTACTGACCATTAATTAATCAACATCTAACTCCTTGAGTAGTACCACTCAACCTTTTCATCATGTCGGACCAAGTCCACCTGTAGGGTTTACATGATGAACCTTATGAGCTCCTCAAGGGGACATCATCATCCTAATATATAGGACACGATTTCCTCCTATAATCAACGACACACCATATAAATAATATCATCTCCCAACTTACCGAGCCTATCAATTTAATCTATAAATCTCGCCCATTGGTAAATCAAAGAGATGAGTACTAAGTATATGTGCCCATTATTATATCGGGATTAAGAGCATGTACTAAATAATATCTGAGGTTCGATTCGATTATGTAGTCGAATAAATCAATCACTCTAAGTCGGTCCCCGCTCAATACACACAAAGTGCACTAGTGTGATTCTATGGTCAAGACAAACCAATACCAAATCACACTACAACCATTCCGATGGTTTGTCCAAAGCCATCTCGGTTGTGAGCCTTTACTTATACTTTACAAGGAGCCGATAACATGATCTCCCGTGTGACACCACACACCATGTTATCTACAATGTAATGTATTAGACAATATTGCATAACTATAAAAATATGCAAACAATGATCATGTGATTCTTATTTCAAAAATAAAGATGTTCATAGAAAAGATAGACTTTTCAGTATACATCCCTACAAGACGTTTTATTTATCTTTTGAGAAAAATAAAACTTTGGTTCTGAAAAAATTCCCTTTATGTACCTTCATTTAGAAAGAAATTAATTTTGGTTTCTAAATTATTTATGGATGGATATTCTATTTCTTTTAATGACAGAGTTGTTATAAAAAGGAATAGGGAGAATATTTGTTCAGGTACATTGATAGGAAATTTGTATACACTTGAACAAAAACCTCCCACGATGCAAATTGAAGTTAATAACTTATCTTTTAATTCCAATAAGAGAAAAGAACCTTCGAAGATGAACCAAATATATCTTTGGCATCTTAGGCTTGGTCATATTAACCTAAGCAGAATTCAAAGGTTGATAGCTGATGGACCTTTGGGTTCATTTGTGGTGGAAGATTTCCCAACCTGCAAATCTTGCTTGGAGGATAAAATGACCAAGAGGTCTTTTAAGGCCAAGGGGTATAGAGCTAAAGATGTGTTAGAATTGGTTCATTCTGATTTGTGTGGTCCTATGTCTATCCATGCTAGAGGTGGTTTTGAGTATTTCGTCTCTTTTATAGATGATTACTCAAGATATGGATACATTTACCTGATGCGCCGCAAGTCTGAATGCTTTGACAAGTTCAAAGAATTCAAGGCTGATGTGGAGAAATGTCAAGGTAAAAGTATCAAGACACTACGATTTGATCATGGTGGTGAGTACCTCTTGGGAGAGTTTAGGAATTACTTATCAGTGGCTGGGATTCAATCCCAATTGTCTGCACCTGGCACACCTCAGTAGAATGGTATAACAGAGCGAACGAATAGGACTCTTATGAAGATGGTTAGATCAATGATGAGTTATTCTGAGTTGCCAGATTCATTCTGGGGATATGCTCTAGATATGACCGTGTACATTCTGAACTTGGTTCCATCTAAATCAGTGCCTTCTACTCCCACAGAATTGTGGACTGGGCGAAATCCTAGTCTAAGACATATTCGGATATGGGGAGTCTAGCACATGTGCTGAAGGCAGATGCTGGTAAGTTGGAACCTCGTACAGAAGTACACATGTTTGTTGGCTATCCTAGAGGAACGAAGGGTGGTTTGTTTTATAGTCCTAGAGATCATAGGGTGATCGTTAGCACGAATGCTAGATTTCTAGAGGAAGACTATGTGATGAGCCATAAGCCCAAGAGTAAAATTATTCTGGAGGAATTAAAGGGGGAAGTCACTTCTTCAGTACCACCGGTACAAGAGGATATACCACAAGTCATTGAACCACATGTCATAGAGGATACACAGGAGATACCTCATCATAGTGGGAGGGTTGTTAGACAGCCTGAGAGATTCATGTTCTTGGGAGAATCTTTTGATTTGGACCTTGGCGAACATGAACTTGATCCCTGGACATATGACGAGGCAATCCAAGATATAGATACAACATCTTGGCAAAGTACAATGAATACTGAGATTGAATCTATGGATTCAAATCAGGTATGGGAGCTAGTGGAACCACCCGATGGTGTAAAAACCATTGGATGCAAGTGGATCTACAAAAGAAAGAGAGGAATAGATGGGAAGGTTGAGACCTTCAAAGCGAGGCTTGTTGTGAAGGGGTATACTCAGAAAGAGGGTATCGATTATGAGGAGACCTTTTGGCCGATAGCCATGAGTAAGTCTATCCGGATTCTCTTGTGTATAGCAGCTCATATGGATTAGCGTAAAGTCCAAGCGGGAGTCTTGGCAGCATAAGTCCAATGGTTGGCGGCGTAAAGTCCAAGCGGAGTCTTGGCGGCGTAAGTCCAATGTGTCTTGGCGGTGTAGACACCGTTAGCATGACATAGCCGACGGAAGCACCTGAAGGCTAGCGCGATGGATGAACAAGTCATGGATGACTTGGAGGGATCTGAGAGGCGTGAGGCTGATGGAGGTGGCTAGAAGGCTTAGGTCTAGGCTAAGGGTGGTCTAGCAAGTATGGGGGAACCATACTTGGGTTAAAACCTCATGTTTGAGGTGTGCCAGTCGACTGGACCGAGTCAACTAGAGTTTGACTGCGGGTTATGGCCTAGCAATCGACTGCCAGTTGTTGCGGTCGATCGATGGCTCGAGCAAATGATCGATCGTAATCGATCGGGTGCTCGAAATCGCCGCGCATCGGACTCGACTGGTCGAGTGAGGACTCCATCAATCGACTGATGGTCACAATCAGTCGACTGATGAAGGTTCCGTTGGACTTATCCAGCGTGGATCTAGCCGTTGTCTCACGACAATAGTGACATCAGTCGACTGATGGTCCCGATCAGTCGACTGATCGACTTTTTCCAGCACAGGTTGAAGCTATATATGGAGCTCATGATGGAGGAAAAACCAATCGATTTCATGGACGTCTTGAGGTGATTTGCTATTGCAAATCAGGGTCTTCAACCACGATTCAAGCGATCAACAAGCAAGCAATCCAAAGGCATTTGTAAAGTTGTTTTCTTTACTAGTTTTGCATTGTATTATTGTATATTGCTTGTATTTATATCTTATTGTTGTAAGATTACTTGTAAGGGGTTTCTCCACCTCCGACTTGTGTCGAGAAGGAGTATTTGCAATTAGTGAGTGTGTGTGCATCACTAGAGCTCGATCCGTGGAGTAGTAACCGTGCGGTTCCGAACCACGTTATATCATTGTGTTCGTGTGTGATTGTATATTTCGTTATTGCTTTCATTATCTATATTCCGCTGCGCTAACGAAATTGTAGATACGAACGCGAAAGAATTCCATTGACGCTATTCACCCCCCCTCTAGCCGTTCCAAACGATCTCTAACAAGTGGTATCAGAGCCCGGGGCTCTTCTACGGACTAATCGCCTGGAGCTAAGACAAAAGGCTAGAGGGTGAAGATGGAATTCCAAGACAAGCTTGGATGGGATATCAATACTCCACCTCCATATGATCCAGAAGATTTTCCGACGTGGAGAGCAAGAATGGAAACATTCTTGATGATGAACATAGAGGATTGGTTCATCCTCATTGAAGGCCTTGAACCCCCTCGGGATAAGAAGGGAAATGTCCTAAAATTGAAAAAGTGGACCCAAGAGCAACGCCAAAAGCTCAAGACCGAAATTAAGGTAACGAAACTTTTGGAAGATTTAATCCCTAATGATGTTTTAACTGCTAGGCCATAACCCGCAGTCAAACCCTAGTTGACTCGGTCCAGTCGACTGCCACATGACACCAGTCTACTGGTACACCTCAAGCATGAGGTTTTAACCCAAGTATGGTTCCCCCATACTTGCTAGACCACCCTTAGCCTAGACCTAAGCCTTCTAGCCACCTCCATCAGCCTCACGCCTCTCGGATCCCTCCAAGTCATCCATGACTTGTTCATCCAACGCGCTAGCCTTTAGGTGCTTCCATCGGCTATGTCATGCTAACGGTGTCTACACCGCCAAGGCACATTGGACTTACGCCGCCAAGACTCCGCTTGGACTTTACGCCGCCAACCATTGGACTTATGCTGCCAAGACTCGCTTGGACTTTACGCCAATAATTACCAAGACCCATTACTTGGACTTTCCATGCCAAGACTCAATGTTGGACTTTCTTGCCAAGACCCATGCTTGGACTTCTCATGCCAAGTACTCAAGACTTGGACTTTCCCAAATGCCAAGTGTCCCACTTGGACTTTCCATGCCAAGTACCCATGACTTGGACTTTCCCTTGCCAAGACTTGGACCCATGCTGCTTGGACTTTCCATAAGACCATGCTTGGACTTTCCCTTGCCAACCCATGTTGGACTTTTACATGCCAAGACCCATGCTTGGACTTTATTGTCATATGTTTTTGTCGAAACATCAAAACATCACTCGAGTCAACCTCGAGTCCTGGTCAATCGTGACCTGGGCCGATTGCACCAACAATCTCCCCCTTTTTGATGTTTGACAAAAACCAAACAAATTATTGAGTTAGAACACTAACTCAAATCCCTTACCAATTATCCCAAATTGGTAAACACTCTCCAAATGTTCTCCCCAAACATTCTCCCCCTTTTTGACGAACATCAAAAAGGTTTTCTCTCCAAGGAGGTCAATGTCTCATGTCCCACTGAGAGCTTACACTCTCTCCCTTGGACTAAAAATACCTAGGATGCCTACCATCTTCCTAGTGATAATTCACATATCACTCAAGCGAGACAATCCTATACTCTCTCCCAATTTCCAAATTGGGTATCAAAAACCCATCAATTTTCCCAATTGATGATACTCTCCCAATAACTTCTCCTCTTCAAGGAGAAAAAACACATCCATCATCCCAAGATGGATACCTCCCCCTAAAGGCTTGCTCCCTTGACCATTGCACCAACAATGTCTTGGGAAGTCCCTAAGCCAATAGGAACTCTAAACCATCAAAATTAAGGTTAGAAATTCAACATTGAACTTTCCACACCTTAAATTGATACAAACCCTAAACAACTCTCCTAATCCATATCCAATGGATTTTCACCCTTTATAATGCTTCCCAAAGCATATCCTAGGGTTAGGAGTGGTTAGGGACCTTTACCATGGCTGAAATCGGGTTAAACAACCTTGGTTTTTCGAAATCGACTGTCGATCGATGATTCGATCGATTTGGCACTCCATCGATCATTGCCACCAGGCGATCGGTGATAAGCGAAAATTTCGAATTTTTTATCGAGTTAATTTGAAAATCATAAATAATTATCATGTATATCGAAAAATCATGAAATTTGATCATTATAATACTTAGGTGAAAAATGTTTGAAAATTATTTTACCCATAAAATAGTGAATTTGATACAAAACTCAAAACCATTGAAATTTTCAATGTTTTGGCCCTATTTTGTATCAACTTCATCAATGGTGATTGCTATCAAAAGATAGACTTCACCAAGGTTTTTCAAAAATATTTTAAAATGTTTTCAAAACCTTATTTTGGATCATATTCCTTGGGCTCTATGCACATGACTTGTACACAAGCTTTCCCAATGATCCACAAATAGAATTAGATGAGTTTTAGTTCATCTAGATGCAAAAACTATGCACCTTGAACTTAACTCATATCCTAGCATCTCACATGTATCTATGGTGTATAAATACACATACATGTCAATTAGATGTGAGATGTGGGTTTTGTTCTCCCTAGACTAGGGTTTCATGCATCTTCTAAAGCAACTCTACTTGATTCCCTTATAAATGGGACTTCAAGTCATGTCATAGTCCTTAAATCAATTTTAATCAAGTTAATGCATGAATGTATGATCATGGCAGAAATAATAGCATTATTAAAAACATGGCCAATGATCATGATGTCATGGCATATGATAAAATTTAAAAAAAAATGACATTTAAAACCTTAAACCTAAGCATAATCATGACATATAAAAATGATTAAAAAAATATGATGTCATGGCATATGGCAATCAAGGCATGGCAAATAAAATATATAGGTATGGTAATACCTAAATTTTAATATTAATTGTCATTTGATATAATTAAGTATATTTTGCCATATTAACCTAAATTTTCCCAAATGTGCCAAAAACCCAAAATGGCACACTACGACCTCTAAACCTAAATTGTGCCAATTTGACCATTTTATCAAGCTTCTCAAATAATATTGGCACACCCTAAAATCTTTTAGGATGATAATTCAAATATATTTCCAAGGTATCCATAACCTTGAAAATAACCTAAAGTGCCACCTTTGCCATGGTTGAGTTAACTACCCATCCATTTAAGGTTGGCACACCCTAACCCATCTAGCGTGAATCAATCACGCTCTTATGAACTCAAAACCGATTTGAGCTCCTAGGGTTAATTAGGTATTCCTTAGGGATAACCTCCCTAGATATCTTCCTAATGACCCTCCTAGGCTTATTAGCCTTGGTCATTTGGGTCTTACCTAGGTTGACTCTAGGGGTAACTCCCCTTGCAACCTTCTTAGTGGCCACCCTAGGTTTCCTAGAAACCTTAGCCACTAGGCACAACCCTTGGTCAACTCTAGGGATGACTTCCCTATTGACCTTAGTCTTCCTAGGCCTAGTTTGTGTTCCATAATCAAATGGAACACTATGGTAAGCCACCTTAGGCTTAGGTTTGTGACCCAAACCTTGCTTGCCCTTGGTTGACTTTTGACTCTTAGGTCCTAGGTGTTGACTTTGACTTTTGGACCTAGAAGTTTGACTAATTTACCCTTGCATTTGATTTTGCATAACCTTAAGGGTCTTTTCAAGTTTTTCAAGCCTTGACCTCAAGGCTTGGTTTTCTAATTCTAATTGCCCAATTGATTTTTGATTAAATTCTTGGGCATGGGACTTTCTAGGCATATGCCTAGTCCATTTAGGGTTAACACCTAGGTGCTCTTGCACCTTTCTAATTGTCTCCCTAGGTAAAATTGATCTTGAGTTATTTGACCTAGGTTTGTTCTTAGGTAAATTGTTTTTAGGGACATTAGTCCCAAATTTCTCCCTATTTTCTACATGAACTCTCTTAGCTCCTAAGCAAAAATATTTATTCCTATTAGCATGCTTTTCATAAATTGCAAGAGAATTAAAGTTCCTAGCATGCTTTTTAGCATTTAAATTAGAAGATGCATTACTAAAATGTACCTTAGGGTTAGCCTTAGCTCCCCCTTGTGATGCTTCTTCTTGGGTCTTTTCTCCCCCTAGGACATTGATTCCTATAATGTCCTTTTGAATTACACTTGAAGCATATGATGTGCTCCTTGCCTTTAGGTGTTGGGAACCATCCTTGACTTTTGGTGCCGGTAGAGCTTTCCTAATCTTCTTTGGGCACTTGCTCTTATAGTGCCCAAATTCCCTACACTCAAAACACATAATATGATTTTTATTGGAAGATAAAGTGTTTGAGTTACCTAGGGTGGTGGTAGGTGCCGGAGTTGAATTTTGAGCTTCCTCATCTTGATTGGATGTTGAAGGCTCTTCTTGAGGTTGCTCCGGTGTAGAGGATGGTCTCTCCTCCTCAATCCTAGAAGTAGATGCTTCTTCCATCTCTTCTACTTCTTCTTTCTCCGATCCGGAAGTTGACTCCATCTCAACTTCCGATTCCTCACTTTCACTTGAGGATGAACTCTCCTCATGGAATCTTGCCAATTTTCTCCATAGCTCCTTGGCATACATGTAATCCCCTAGCTTGCACAAAACATCATTAGGGATTAAATCTTCCAAAAGTTTCGTTACCTTAATTTTGGTCTTGAGCTTTTGGCGTTGCTCTTGGATCCACTTTTTCAATTTTAGGACATTTTCCTTCTTATCCCTAGGGGGTTCAAGGCCTTCAATGAGGATGAACCAATCCTCTATGTTCATCATCAAAAATGTTTCCATTCTTGCTCTCCACGCCGGAAAATCTTCTGGATCATATGGAGGTGGAGTATTGATATCCCATCCAAGATTGTCTTGGAATTCCATCTTCACCCTCTAGCCTTTTGTCTTATCTCTGGGCGGTTAGTCCGTAGAAGAGCCCCGGGCTATGATACCACTTGTTAGAGATCGTTTGGAATGGCTAGAGGGGGGGTGAATAGCGTCAATGGAATTCTTTCGCGTTCGTGTCTACAATTTCGTTAGCGCAGTGGAATATAGATAATGAAAGCAATAACGAAATATACAATCACACACGAACACGATGATATAATGTGGTTCGGAACCGCACGGTTCCTACTCCACGGATCGAGCTCTACGAGCTCTAGTGATGCACACACACTCACTAATGACAAATACTCCTTCTCGACACAAGTCGGAGGTGGAGAAACCCCTTACAAGTAATCTTACAACAATAAGATATAAATACAAGCAATATACAATAATACAATGCAAAACTAGTAAAGAAAACAACTTTACAAATGCCTTTGGATTGCTTGCTTGTTGATCGCTTGAATCGTGGTTGAAGACCCTGATTTGCAACAGCAAATCGCCTCAAGACATCCAAGAAATCGATTGGTTTTTCCTCCATCACGAGCTTCATATATAGCTTCAACCAGTGCTGGAAAAAGTCGATCAGTCGACTGATCGGGACCATCAGTCGACTGATGCCACTGTTGTCATGAGACAACGGCTAGATCCACGCTGGATAAGTCCGGAACCTTCGATCGGTGATTGTGACCATCGATCGGTGATGGAGTCCTCACTCGACGGTCGAGTCTCGACTCCGATACGTGGCGATTTCTCGAGCACCCGATCGGTGATTACGATCGATCGGCTATCATCGATCGGCTCACAACTCGCGATCAAGCTGCTAGGCCATAACGCATTCAAACCCTAGTTGACTCGGTCGGTCAGCCGCCACATGGCACCGATCAGCACACCTCAAACATGAGGTTTTAACCCAAGTATGGTTCCCCCATACTTGCTAGACCACCCTTAGCCTAGACCTAAGCCTTCTAGCCACCTCCATCAGCCTCACGCCTCTCGGATCCCTCCAAGTCATCCATGACTTGTTCATCCATCGCGCTAGCCTTCAGGTGCTTCCATCGGCTATGTCATGCTAACGGTGTCTACACCGCCAAGGCACATTAGACTTACGCCGCCAAGACTCCGCTTGGACTTTACGCCGCCAACCATTGGACTTATGCTGCCAAGACTCCCGCTTGGACTTTACGCTGCCAATATCAAACCCTTGGACTTTCCCTTGCCAACCCATGTTGGACTTTTCATGCCAAGACCATGCTTGGACTTTCCATGCCAAGATCCATGCTTGGACTTTCCATGCCAAGTACTCAAGACTTGGACTTTACCTTGCCAAGACCCATGCTTGGACTTTCCCAAATGCCAAGTGTCCCACTTGGACTTTCCATGCCAAGTACTCAAGACTTGGACTTTACCTTGCCAAGACCCATGCTTGGACTTTCCCAAATGCCAAGTGTCCCACTTGAACTTTCCATGCCAAGTACTCAAGACTTGGACTTTACCTTGCCAAGACCCATGCTTGGACTTTCCCAAATGCCAAGTGTCCCACTTGGACTTTCCATGCCAAGTACTCAAGACTTGGACTTTACCTTACCAATACCCATGCTTGGACTTTCCCAAATGCCAAGTGTCCCACTTGGAATTTCCATGCCAAGTACTCAAGACTTGGACTTCCCTATGACAATTACATTGTCATATGTTTTTGTCGAACAACAAAACATCACTCGAGTCAAACTCGAGTCCGGGTCAATCGTGACCTGGGCCGATTGCACCAACATGTCAAGACAGCTTTCCTTAATGGAAGTCTTGAGGAAAACATCTATATGAAGCAACCAGAGGGATTCATTGCGAAGGGCAAAGAGCATCTTGTATGTAAGCTTAATCGGTCCATTTATGGATTGAAGCAAACTTCGAGGTCTTGGAACATCCGCTTTGATGAGGTAATCCAGTCTTATGGATTTATTCAAAGTACAGATGAGTCTTGTGTATACAAGAGATGTGATGGAAACGTAGTGGTATTTCTTGTACTATACGCAGATGACATTTTATTGATTGACAACAATATCAAGGTGTTATCGGACGTAAGGGTATGGTTGTCCAAATAGTTTGATATGAAGGACTTGGGAGAAGTGGGACACATCCTTGGAATCAAGGTTATAAGGGATCGCAGGAAAAGGATGTTGTGCTTATCCCAAGCTTCATACATAGACACGATTATGGATCGTTTTAGCATGCAGAACTCCAAGAAGGGTTTTCTACCTTTCAGGCATGGAGTTCCTTTATCTAAGGAGATGTGTCCTAGAACATCTGAGGAGATAGAGGAGATTAAGGTGGTTCCTTATGCTTCGGCAGTAGGGAGCCTCATGTATGCGATGCTATGTACGAGACCAGATATCTGCTTTACCGTGGGCATGGTCAGTAGATATCATAGTAATCCAGGACAGGGACATTGGACTGCAGTAAAGTATATATTGAAGTACTTGAGAAGGACTAGGGATTATATGCTGGTTTACTAGGCAGTCCAATTACTCCCTGTGGGTTACAAGGATTCCGACATTCAATTTGATAGGGATAACAGTAAGTCTACCTCAGGTTTTGTGTTTACTTTGGGAGGTGGAGCCATTGTATAGAGGAGTGTCAAGCAGAAATGTGTGGCGGACTCTACCATGGAAGTTGAGTATGTGGCAGCCTCTGAGGCGGCTAAAGAAGCAGTCTGGCTCAGGAACCTCCTGATGGACTTGGATGTGATTCCTGGTTTGCCCAGAACTATCACAATTTATTGTGATAATAATGGTGCAGTTGTAAAATCGAAGGAACCACGAGCTCATAAGGCAAGTAAACACATAGATCGCAAGTACCACCTGATACGAGAAATCGTAAAGGAGGTAGAAGTTGCTGTCGCCTAGATTGCATCAGAGGATGACCTGGTAGACCCTTTTCACTAAGGCCCTTCTAGCAAGAGCTTTGATAGGCATGTGGAGGGAAGGGGAATCAGATGTATTGCAGTATGAGGACAGCATAGTCTTTTAGTATAAGTGGGAGATTGTTGGGATGTATACTGAAAAGTCTATCATTTGTATGAACATCTTTAATTTTGAAATAAGAATCACATGATCATTGTTTGTATATTTTCATGGTTATGCATATTGTCTAATACATTACATTATAGATAACATGGTGTGTGGTGTCACACAGGAGATCATGTTATCGGCTCCTTGTAAAGTATAAGTAAAGGCTCACAACCGAGATGACTTTGGACAAACCATTGGAATGGTTGTAGTGTGATTTGGTATTAGTTTGTCTTGACCATAGAATCACACTAGTGCACTTTGTGTGTATTGAGCAGGACCGACTTAGAGGTGATTCGATTTATTGCTGACTACATAATCGAATCGGACCATAGATATTATATTGTACATGCTCTTAATCCCCATATAATAATGGGCACATATACTTAGTATTCATTTCTTTGATTTACCAATGGGCGAGATTTAGAGATTAAATCAATAGACTCAGTAAGTTGGGAAATTGTATTATTTATATAGTGTGCCATTGATTATAAGAAGAAACCGTGTCCTATATATTAGCATGATGATGTCCCCTTGAGGAGCTCATAAGGTTCATCATGTAAACCCTGCAGGTGGACTTGGTCTGGCATGATGATAAGGTTGAGTGGTACTACTCATGAAGTTAGATGTTGATTAATTAATGGTCAGTAAATTAATTAATCGACGGACATTCGAGATCTTAAACATGGGGAGAAAATGTACAAATAATATATGGAGCCCATATTAACTTATGGGGGTTGGTGAGGTAGATCAATGATAATCCTCTAGTGGAATGGATAATCATTAATGGATCGGACTTTATGTGGGCTTGATCCATTGGGTGGCCAAGATCCAACTCCTCCTCATGGTCCCTATTGTATCCTATTAACACCTCATGAAGCTTAGATCCAATGGATGAAAACAAAACTCTAGATCCAACGGTAGAGATTAAATCTCTAGATCCGACGGTTTAGATTAAATATTTAGATCTGACGGTTGAGATTAAATCCCTAGAACCAATGGTGGAGATTAAAACAAGGCTTAAGCCTAAACTCTATATAAAGGGGCTTATGGCTTGGGCGGCAAGATGATGGATGATGCTTAGGGTTTGCTTCCCTTGGGAGGCAAGTAATCCTAGTTTGGTTAGGATTAGGAGTGGGCGGCTAGGGTTAGGGTTTTGGGTGATTGGGGTGGGCGGAAACAAGTGGAGAAAGATTCTTCTTCTTCTTCATAAGGTTGGCCGTCCACTATTCTTCTTCCCTCTACCTTGGCCGGAGCTCAACCTATTCTTCTTCCCTTCATCCTTGGCTGGAAATTAGGAGAGCTTAGTTTAGGGTTTGGGCGGCAACAAGGAGAAGGATTTCTTTCCTTTCTCTTCTCCATGTGTTGGCCGGCGCCCATGCCCTCATTGATTCTCCTTTGGCCGGTTCCTATACTCCATGTTCTCTTCCTTGGCTGGTGGCAACATCGAGTTTATTGACTTGGTGGCCGGTTCTAGATAGGAAGACGGTTCTAGATAATCTTCCTTTATTCGGAGTGAACAAGGAAAGAAAGATTGGTGATCTAGGAGGCTTCGACTTTTGGAAGATCATCGCCCACATGACGTCCAAAAGGAGGAAGAACATACAATAGAAGATTAAGAGGTATTACAAGAGGTATAATCTTGTTTATTTTGATTAGTCTTCCTTTGTATTATGTTTATAATTGCTTTTCAATTATATGCATGCTTTATGTGGATGTTTACTTTATGTATGTGGCTAAATGAAACTTGGATCCCGATCATAAATACAAAAGCCGGCGATCCGTACATCGTCTATTCCGCGGCTACTCCTAGAATAGAGGTTGGTCACTTGAACAACGAGTTTGTTCAAGTGACCTCTCTAAACGAATAGCATGACGATGACAAGGTTGCATGGGTGTTCCCTTTTGTCTAGGATTAAATTTTTTTAATCTGGGGACATAGATGGGATTGCCATGAACAAGCTACCAAGTTGAAGTGGGAAGCGAAGTTTCCCCTCACGGATCGATCAAACCCTTCAGTTTTCTCTTCTTCCACCGATCCAGAAGTTGATTCCTTCTCAACTTCCGACTCCTCACTTGCTTGTGAGGATGAGGATTCATCTTCGGCCTCCTCTTCTTGAGTCGGTGATGGGTCTTCATGGAGCTGTGCCAATTCCCTCCAAAGCTCCTTGGCATCCATGCAATCACCTAGGCTACACAAGAAGTCATTAGGTATCAAATCAAAAATGAATTTTACTACCTTCTTGTTTTTCTCAAATTGTTGGAGTTGATCTTCACTCCATCCCTTCTTTTTGAGAAAGCCACCTTTTGGTCCTCTTGGATATTCAAATCCATCCATTAAGATGGACCACTCCTCAAAGTCCCTCATCATCAAAAAATCTTCAATTCTTCTCTTCCAAGAATTGAAGCCTTCTCGTCCATATAGGGTGTGGGGCACCGGTGTGTTGATGTCCCAACCAAGTTGTTCTTCCAACTCCATCTTCACCCTCTAGCGTGCTCCCTTAGTTGTTAAACTTGAAGAGCGGTCTCACTCTGATACCACTTGTAGGGGATCCTTGGAAGCTAGAGGGGGGTGAATAGCTCATTTTCGTTCGTCGATGGAATTAAATTTAGTTCGTCTACAGAATTTTGTTAGCGCGCAGCGGAATAATAATAAATATGAAAAGGGGAAACTTTGCTTCCCACTTCAACTCGGTCGCTTCCAGATGGCGATCCCATCTTCGTCCCCAGATTATAAAAAATTAATCCTTGACAAATAGGGATTACCCAAGCTACCGTTTCATCGTCGTGCTATTCGATTAGAGTGGTCACTTGAACAAACTTATTGTTCAAGCAACCTACCTCTATTCTTCGAATAGTTGCGGAATAGACGATGTATGGATCGCCGATTTTTGTCTTTGTATTCGGGGTCCAAGTAAATTAGCCACATATAATTGAAAAAAATTATAGACATAATATAAAAGAACATAAACAAGCATTATACCTCTGGATCTTTTATTGTATGTCCTTCCTCGTTTTGGACGTCATGTGGGCGACGATCTTCCAAAAGTCGAAGCTTCCTAGAACACATTCTTCCCTTCCTTGCTTGCTACGAACAAAGGGAAGAATGAAACGAAACTCTTCTTCCTTTCTAAAACCGGCCACCAAGTCAAAGGACTTGATGTTGCCACCGACCAAGGAATGGGTGATGGAGTGCCGACCAACCTTGAAGAAGGGTTGCCGCCGGCCTCAAGGAGAGGAGAGGACGCTGACCAATGTAGAATAAAGGGAGGGGATGGGTGCCGGCCAAGGATGAGAGGGTGATGATGGGGGCCGACCAACTATTGAAAAAGAGAAAGGAGACAAACCTCAACCTTCCACCTTGTTGCCGCCCAAGCCAAAACCCTAACCCTAGCCACCCAAAGCTTGCCGCCCCAACCCTAATCACCCTTCAATGTCTTGCCGCCCACCCCTTAATCCATATTTATAGAGTTAGGCTTAAGCCTCCTTTAATCTCCACCGTCGGATCTAGGGATTTAATCTCAACCGTCGGATCTAGAGATTTAATCTCAACCGTCGGACCTAGAGATTTAATCTTTACCGTCGGATCTAAAGATTTAATCTCCACCATCGGATCTAGAGATTTAATCTCAGTCGGATCTAGAGATTTAATCTCCATCGTCGGATCTAGAGTTTCATTTTCCATTATCGGATCTAGGCTTCATGAGGGTTTTAATAGGCTACAATAGGGACCATGAGGAGGAGTTGGATCTTGGCCACCCAATGGATCAAGCCCACATAAATTCCAATCCATTAATGATAATCCATTACACTAGAGGATTATCATTGATCTACCTCACCAACCCCCATAAGTTAATATGGGCTCCATATATTATTTGTACATTTATCTCTCCGTGTTTAAGATCTCGAATGTCCGTCAATTAATTAATTTACTGATAATTAATTAATCAACATCTAACTCCATGAGTAGTACCATTCAACCTTATCATCATGCCATACCAAGTCCACATGCAGGATTTACATGATGAACCTTATGAGCTCCTCAAGGGGACATCATCATCCTAGTATATAGGACACGGTTTCCTCCTATAATCAACGACACACCATAAAATTAATATCATTTCCCAACTTACCGAGCCTATCAATTTACTCTATAAATCTCGCCCATTGGTAAATCAAAGAAATAAATACTAAGTATATGTTCCCGTTATTATATCGGGATTAAAAGCATGTACAACATAATATCCGAGGTCCGATTCAATTATGTAGTTAGCAATAAATTGAATCACCTCTAAGTCGGTCATGCTCAATAAACACAAAGTGTACTAGTGTGATTCTATGGTCAAGACAAACCAATAGCAAATCACACTACAACCATTCCAATAGTTTGTCCATAATCATCTCAGTTGTGAGCCTTTACTTATACTTTACAAGGAACTGATAACATGATCTCCCGTGTGACACTACACACCATGTTATCAACAATGTAATGTATTAGATAATATGCATAACCATAAATATGTAAACAATGATCATGTGATTCTTATTTCAAAATAAAGATGTTCATACAAAAGATAGACTTTTCAGTATACATCCCAACAATCTCCCACTTATACTAAAAGACTATGCTGTCCTCATACTGCCATACATATGATTCTCATTCTCTCCACATGCCTATCAAAAGCTCTCGCTGAAAGGTGTTAGGGCAATCTCTTGCCGTAATATGGTTTTGATGGTGTGGCAAAGGGTTTAAGTTAGTTTGATATGTTGATGTGATATGTGCGTTGAAGTCGTGCAGAACTTAGTAATTCGCACATGGAGCCGTGGCAAGTTTCACATCTCATGACTCGTGCCTGGAGTCGGTGAAGGATAGCTTTGCGGAAGCCGTGCGCTTGGAGCATCCGAGAGACCGCCGGACGAGAAGCTTGGAGTGAAGCCGGAGGAAGTAGACTTCGAGGCAAGAGACGCGAAGGAGCATTGCAGAGCCGTGCGCCTGATGCTGCCGAGGGACGTGGCCGAGAACGAAGAGAACTTCGAAGGCGAGGACTCAGAAATGAGTGGCGATTGTAACCCGGGAAGGGTAGCTCTTAGGTGAAACTTGGCCATTTGGCCAAGTGTCGGATGGGTTTTCCGACACGGTCGGCCGCCATGTCGTGGCGATCGGCTCTCAGTGAGTTCGGTGGTATCGGGGATTGTGGCGCGGTCGTATACGTGGGCGGTCATTGCCAAGACCATCGGCGGCGCGATCGGTAGTCAATAAGGGTTCGACCCGCAGAGCCGTTTGTAGCCGGAGGCGATCGACTACGAGGTGACGATCGTGATGAGGTCCATCAGTCGACTGCCAAGAGTTCCGTTGGACTACAACGGTCGGGATCCGACGTGTTCGGAGGCCGTTGTAGTGACGGCAGTCGACTGCCAAGGGCGTCAGTCGACTGGTGGCGGCCAACGGGAAGAAAACAACCCTCTCTATAAAAAGAGAGGGTGTGAGCCTTTGAGAGGCTAATGCTTAAGTTCCAAACAATCTTCCTAGTGCCCCACAAGCTCTAAACTCTTCTTACTTGTCTTTACTTCAATCCTATTGTAAGAAGAGTGATCTTGGTTGTAAAGGTTACCTCCACCTAGCTTTGTGCAAAGGAGAGACCGATAGTGATTGGTTTTGGCGGAGTGATTCACCGTGGACGAATCGGACCGTGGATTAGCGGCGTAGCCGTGAACCACGTTATATCTCGGTGTTTGTATTGCTTGCTTATATTTTGCTTGTCTTTACTTATATTTGTATATTCCGCTTGCGCTAACGTTTTGTAGACGAGCAAAATACCGCCATCCAAACGAAAAGGGCTATTCACCCCCCTCTAGCCGGCCATCCGATCCCCTACAAGTGGTATCAGAGCCAAGGAAAGCTTGTCGAGGACTAACCGCCACAACAAGCCCTACATCAAAATGGCCGCTCCAACCTCCATCCTCCGAAGTTTGAAGGAGAATTCGCTTGGTGGAAGAAGCGAATGGAGGTATTTTTCGAAACGGATTTTGATATAATGATTACAATGGAATCCGGTTTCGTTTTGCCTAGGGATAAAGAGGGGAAGCCAATAGAGAAATCTAGGTGGACCAAGAGGCAAAGAGAGGAGCACCTTGCAAACTCCAAAGCCAAGCACCATCTCTACAATGTGCTCCCTCAACAAGAGATCAACCGGATCGGAGAATGTGCTAGCGCCAAAGAGATGTGGGAGAAGCTTATAGAACTCCATGAAGGCACATCCGAGGCCAAGCTAGCAAGGAGAGACCTCCTCCGCTCCCAATTATCCAATATAAAACTAGAAAAGGGAGAAAAGGTAACCTCACTACACTCTAGGTTTAAAGAAATTTTAATTGGACTAACAAGTGTAGGTGAGAAGCTATCAAACCGGGATATGGTAATGAAGGCCATAGATGCCTTTCCCCGGTCCTCAAAATGGAGCTCCATGGTGGACTCATTTTATATCTCCAAGAACCTAGAAGTGAGCACCTTGGAGGAATTCTTTTCAACCATGGAGCTTCACGAAACTAGGCTTGAAGGAATACAAGAGGAGCCTAGAGTTCAACCCTCAAGAGGAGTAGCCTTGATGGAAAATAAGGGGAAGAAGAAGATGGAAATCCCCTCCTCCTCCGATGACGAAGCATCTTCCTCCTCCTCCATGGATAGCACCGAAGAAGCCTATATGGTAAGGAGGGTAAGGTGTGTATTTAAGAATTTTAGATTTGATAAATCTAATGATAGGAGTAGAAGACCAAGGGAGAAGGTCATATGCTACAATTGCCAAGGAGAGGGACACATAAGGGACAATTGTCCTCTCCTAAACAAGAGCAAGGAAGAAAGGAAAAAGAAAGAAGAAAAGAAGAAGAAGAAGGGGAGCAAGAAAAAGAAGGAAGAGGAGAAGAAGACAAAGGAGAAGGGAAAGGCTAAGGCTCTCAAGGCAAGGACTTGGGATGATCCATCCTCATCCTCCTCATCATCATCGGATGAGGAGAATGCCTTTGTCACCAATTTGGCCTTGATGGCCTTTGATGACTTGGATTGCTCTTCATCCGAAAATGAAGGATCAAGCTCAAATGAGGAGAGCTCAAATGAAGGGGGAGCTTCCACATCCTCCTCATCCGAAGAAGAGGACATGGAAACTATGGTAACCAACCTCTCACCTAATAAAATAGTTTCTATGATTTCTAGCTTAACTAAGGACTTATTTAGAGCTAAGAAGAAGAATAAAAGCATGCTAGATCAAATTAAAGACCTAGAACAAAAATTGGAAAAAGCATGCTTAAATGAAAATGAAAATATTTCTTCTAGCTTAGATGATGCATGCTCACATGATTATATGCCTTTAAATGTTAATGATGCATGCATAGAGGAAAATAGGGCATTAAGGGAAAAGGTAGATTACTTAACCAAAGCCCTAGAGAAATTCACAATTGGCTCCAACACATTAAATATGATCTTAGGGAGCCAAAGAGCTAGTTTCAACAAGAAAGGCCTAGGATACAAAGAAAAGAAAAATGAAAAAGCCTACAAATGCCTTATAGCTAGGGGACAAGATAAGAAGAAGATAATTGCTAGGAAATGGATCCCCAAGGAGTATTTAGTGAACCCAATAGGAAAGAATTTATTTTGGGTTCCAAAATCCATCCTTAAGGGTTAGAAAACCCCTAGGGTAGTCAACCATATGGACTTAATCTATATCATATTTTGGTTGACTTAGGATGACGGGACAACATTTTTTAGATAGTGTTGGGTGATGATAACGTGCCCATAAATAGGTAATAATGCCTAAATCATGATGATTGATGTAATTCCTATGTATATTTACAATCATGATTTATGTTTTTGATATTTGGCATGTTATCATGAGAAATAGGTTTAAATCATGCTTTAGGTGATAATTTGTTTATTATCATCGTATAATACCTAATGCATGACTATAATTTGATGAAAACATGTATTTCATGATCATAATGTAGAATTAATTGATATATGTCATTATGATCATGTAGGATGTTAGGTTGATACTTAACCATGATAGAATTGCATGAATATATGGGTTAAGTATATACAAATACCCCCTAGGATACATCTCACACTCACTATAGGCTAACTTGATTGCAAACTTAGCATGGGTGAGATATTAGGATGATACAAATGTCCACTAATGCCTATGGCATTTAGATGGTCATTTAAAATATCAAAATAGCAATAATAGACCAATCATGGGGAAGGCTTATGTTTAATTCATAGACATATTGCCCAAAGATCATGGTTGGATATTTCATATGTTTTCAAAACAATTTCTTACCTTAAAATACATGTATTCATGTTTTGAAACAATTGGATGCAAAACTAGGTAGCTAACTTGATACTAGAATGATCAAAAACCTAGTGGTTTTTAGAGCTTTTGGATTTTTGGAAAAAACAAGAAAATATAATGAGTTTTCATGAAAAACTATTTTTCCTTGACAGATATACTTAATAGAAATATGTTCCCCAAATTTCATGATTTTTCAAATTTTCTGGAATTTATAATGCATTTCTGAAATTCGTCCAGAAAATCTAAAATTCGGATTCCTTTGTGCCAGTCGACTGCCATACTGATAGCAGTCGACTGGTGGCTTGTAAATCAGAACATTGAAGGCCGAATTCAGTTTGTAAACCTACAACTAGTGGTAGAAATATACTTGATGCCATCAACAAGTGGTACCCAATTTTTAAATCAACTTGTCATATTTTCCCTCCATTATACTTGATGCCATGAGCTTATAACTTAGTGTTAATCTTTTTGATGGTGTCAAAGGGGGAGAAATGAGTATGTTTAAGTTAATTATTTTAGGGGGGAGAAATATGTGATAGGGGGAGAAAATTTGCATAGATAGTTTCATGGATTAAGGGGGAGTTGCATGTTGTTATATCATGTTTATCTTTACATGCTTTCTTACCTTAGAATTTATATCAAATGTTTTTACCTAACTTAAACGGATTGCCACACATCAAAAAGGGGGAGATTGTTAGGGCAATCTCTTGCCGTAATATGGTTTTGATGGTGTGGCAAAGGGTTTAAGTTAGTTTGATATGTTGATGTGATATGTGCGTTGAAGTCGTGCAGGACTTAGTAATTCGCACATAGAGCCGTGGCAAGTTTCACATCTCATGACTCGTGCCTTGAGTCGGTGAAGGATAGCTTTGCGGAAGCCGTGCGCTTGGAGCATCCGAGGGACTGCCGGACGAGAAGCTTGGAGTGAAGCCGGAGGAAGTAGACTTCGAGGCAAGAGACGCGAAGGAGCATTGCAGAGCCGTGCGCCTGATGCTGCCGAGGGACGTGGCCGAGAACGAAGAGAACTTCGAAGGCGAGGGACTCCGAGAAAAGAGAGTGAGCGATTGTAACCCCGGGAAGGGTAGCTCTTAGGTGAAACTTGGCCATTTGGCCAAGTGTCGGATGGGTTTCGAAACCGGTCATTTGCCATGTCGTGGCATCGATCGCTCTAATCGAGTGAGTTCGACCGTATCGATCGATCGGATTGTGGCGTGCGCCGATCGCCATACGTGGGCGATCGCTAAGACCATCGATCGGCTAAGGCGACAATCGGATCGTCAATAAGGGTTCGGCCACAGAACCGTTCGTAGCCGACTGGGCAGTCGACTACGGAGGCAGCAGTCGACGGATGAGGTCCATCAGTCGACTGCCAAGAGTTCCGGTGGACTACAACGGTCGGGATCCGACGTGTTCGGAGGCCGTTGTAGTGACGGCAGTCGACTGCCAAGGGCGGCAGTCGACTGATGGCGGCAAACGGGAAGAAGTTAGCCCTCTCTATAAAAAGAGAGGGTGTGAGCCTTTGAGAGGCTAATGCTTAAGTTCCAAACAATCTTCCTAGTGCCCCACAAGCTCTAAACTCTTCTTACTTGTCTTTACTTCAATCCTATTGTAAGAAGAGTGATCTTGGTTGTAAAGGTTACCTCCACCTAGCTTTGTGCAAAGGAGAGACCGATAGTGATTGGTTTTGGCGGAGTGATTCACCGTGGACGAATCGGACCGTGGATTAGTGGCGTAGCCGTGAACCACGTTATATCTCGTGTTTGTATTGCTTGCTTATATTTTGCTTGTCTTTACTTATATTTGTATATTCCGCTTGCGCTAACGTTTTGTAGACGAGCAAAATACCGCCATCCAAACGAAAAGGGCTATTCACCCCCCTCTAGCCGGCCATCCGATCCCCTACAAAAGGGCCTTAGTGAAAGGATCTGCTAGGTTATCCTCTGATGCAATCTTGGCCTCAACAACTTCTCCTCGCCTTACGATTTCTCGTATCAAGTGGTACTTGCGCTCTATGTATTTACTTGCCTTATGGGCTCGTGGTTCCTTCGAGTTTGCAACTGCACCACTATTATCATAATAAATTGTGATAGTTCTGGGCAAACCAGGAATCACATCCAAGTCCATTAAGAAGTTCCTGAGCCACACAACTTCTTTGGCCGCCTCAGAGGGCGCCACATACTCAGCTTCTATGGTAGAGTCTGCCATACATTTTTGCTTGACACTCCTCCATACAATGGCTCCACCTCCCAAAGTAAATACAAAACCTGAGGTAGACTTACTGTTATCCCTATCTGATTAGAAGTCAGAATCTATGTAACCCACAGGGAGTAATTGATTATACGACATATAATCCCTAGTCCTTCTCAGGTACTTCAATATATGCTTTACCGCAGTCCAATGTCCTTATCCTGGATTACTCTGATATTTGATAACCATGCCCACAAAAAAGTAGATATCTTGTCTCGTACATAACATAGCATACATGAGGCTTTCTACTGCCGAAGAATAAGGAACCGCCTTCATCTCCTCTATGTCCTTAGATGTTTAGGACACATCTCCTTAGATAAAGGAACTCCATGCCTGAAAGGTAGAAAACCTTTCTTGGAGTTCTGCATGCTAAAATGATCCATAATGGTGTCTATGTATGAAGCTTGAGATAAGCACTGTTGGTGCAGTAGGCACCTAAGTCGAACCTGAGTTTTGATTATAGCAAACGATACAAAGTTAAACTTATGTCGTTATCTCATGAGCTGAATCGAGTGTGCAGAAGATTGCTAAAGCTGGAGCTGAAGGCTAGCGACACCCGGAGGAAGCCGGGTGGTCGGGCGACACTCGAGTGACTTCGGAGGGAGCCGAAGGAATCGAGTGGAAGGCCGGAAGCAAAAGCGACATGGTAAGTATCGAGGTAAGCTCGTGTGTGCGAGCGTAAGTGAGGTCGTATCCTCCTTACGGGGATGGTCTTAAGCGTAGATCCGACCAAAGACATCCCATCGATGGTCTAGGTCGAGATCGGACGGTCGAAGGCCATCGAAATAATGTTTTCTTTGAGCTAACTTTTCCTTGCAGCTAGCATCAGTCGACTGCCAGCTTGGAGGACTCGACTTCCCTTCATCAGTCGACTGTCTACTGTCAGCACTCGACTGATGCTACCATCAGTCGACTGATGATGGCCATCAGTCGACTGATGGTCAATGATCAGCTTCGAGGAGTCAAGGCTTATCACCCCATTTCAAGGAGGTTTTGTGTCCATTTGTGATTGGTTTGTTGGGTTTTCGGCACCGCGGCGTGTGTGTGTTCGATCATGTTTCGTAAACATGAGCACAGCGGAAGCAATAAAAATAATAAATACTCCTATTTATTACAACACACACAACACACGCATGCTATTACAACAAGTGTAGACATAACCGTAAATTAAAATTGCAATAAAAGGAAATTAAACTACGTTATACCTTCCGTATGACGTGTAGCGGGAACGGCATCAACCGGAACGACCCTCGTAAGAATCGTCTCTATCCGTATCCACGCTGAGCTCCTCGGGATGACTTCGCTAAGTCACGAGCTTCGTCTTCGAACGGGTTACTAGCCTCGTGTTGAAGACGACGTGATCGAGAGATGATCACGATCCGAATCCAAATTCGGATCCAAAACGAGTTCTCAAAACTCGCTTCTCCGGAGAGGTATTCGTCAGCGTTTGGCCGAATCGCCGTCCTCCACCTCAGAGGATTACGGAGATCAAATCCCGGTAAGTTAGCCGCTGTCGGAGCACTAACCGTCGTCCAAACGACGCTCCGACGAGAGGAGAAGAAGCTGTCCAGAAAACTGGACAGCTTGGTGGAGGAGATAGGCGCCGGCCAAAACAAGGAGACAAAAGCTCACCTTGATGCCGAACCTTTTAGGGGATCACCGGAGGGTCGCCGGAGGTTCACCGGCTGGAGCTTGGATGCCGGCAAGGGTCTTGACGGCAGCACAATCAAGCTGGGCGGCAAGGAGGTTGGGCGGCAACTCCTTGGAGGCTAGGGTTTTGATTTTGGATTAGGGTTTAACAATCCCTTAAGCCCACTTTTATAGAGAACTAATTCTCTTAATGGTTAATGGATCATATCCATAAAGCCCGTTAACCCGCTCCATTAAGATAAGTTAAAATAAACCAAACCATGATGGTTTATTTTAAGATAAAACGAACCGAACCAACTTTTGGTTCATTCGTTTAAAATAAACCAAACCCTTTGGTTTATTCTTATCCATTGGATTAGAACCAAACCATTTTGGTCCATCCATTATGTCTTCATAAGACACTGCCCATCCACGCTTCCATTGCGACTGAAACAATTTCATGCTCGCTTTATGTTTGGTCCAACCAAACATAGTTTCTCTCGGTCTGAGAATCCCATTCTCAAGCTCGTTTTAAATCCTTTGGATTACACTCGTTGTGCGTGTGACCAAATAGGTTCTCGGTTTATGTTGGCCGTCTATAATTAACCATTAATTATAGAACGATCATGAGTGGCACTTAGTAGTACATCATGATCCCTAATTAACCGAAAAGATCAACGGTTGATCCAGAACTATTTCTGAAACCCTTCAGCAACCCGAATGAATCGTGCCCCATTCCCTTCACTCATCTTATACCCACTTGGTTCAGGACATGGTCTATTGTGCCAGTCCCCACTAGGCTGACTACGTCACACCTAGCCCAAGTATCATTTCCTCGTCCTACGGATTCTAGTTACTCCACATGTATCGAAGAGTACCTTACTCTAAACATGTAATGCTTTGGCCAAAGACTTTAGTAACAATCCGACGAGAGGCCATGGGTATACATCTCCTGCAAGGAGTGGTGAATCCTTTATAGGCTATTCAAACACCTTGATCACTTGACTTATACCCAATCATCCGGGTCCACATCTCCTTAGAGATGTTTGCTTAAGATGTCAAAGCATAAGTCTCCATGATCAAGATGACTTGAATACCGCAAGTCAAAGGAACATCGCACTTAAGCCACAGTAAGAACTTCATTGACATATCTATATATGCAGAGAACCATATAAAGTCTTACGGCTGGTCACTCCAATGAACTAGTTACCATAACTAGCATCCACGATTAACTCCGGACATCACTATGTCTC
Source organism: Wurfbainia villosa (assembly GCA_025175895.1). Taxonomy (NCBI): domain Eukaryota; kingdom Viridiplantae; phylum Streptophyta; class Magnoliopsida; order Zingiberales; family Zingiberaceae; genus Wurfbainia; species Wurfbainia villosa. The sequence goes on along the minus strand of CM045988.1, from coordinate 2,654,017 downwards.
CAGCCAGTGAGAATCAGCTGCTTGGATACACCAAGGAGTATACCTCGTGCTAGTCTCAAGCGAAATTGATGGTGTCGATCCATCAATTCATCGACTAGGATAATTCCGATACATCACAATTACACATGTAGAGATACTCACTAGTTGTGATCCAATCACAAATTCTCTCATCTTTGTGAATCGTATCGTGGACATTGATAAATGAGTTTAAGATCAATCAAATACATAAAACATGTATACTCAAATAGTGAATCTTCATTTATCATATAAATGGTTCATACATAAGGCGATTGCCTTAGGACATCTCTCATATATTACTAACAGACTCCCACTTGGCCTAATGCCAATCGCTACGGTATCCAATACCATAGTCTCTAACATGACCCTCAAACTTGCTTTGAGGTAATGCTTTAGTCAAGGGATCCGCTAAGTTCCTTTCAGTGGGAATTTTCTCGATTTGTATTTCGTTCCTACTGATGATCTCTCTGATAAGATGATAGCGGCGAAGCACATGTTTGGATCATTGATGAGACCACATCAAGTTCATAGATGAACTACTTGATCCAAACCGTTTCCTTTGCTGCTTCCAAAGCTGCAATGTATTCTGCCTTAGTGGCAGAATCCGCTATAGTGTCAAGCTTGGAACCTTTCCAACTTATTGCGCCTCCATTCTCGGTGAATACATACTCAGACTGAGACATGGAATCATCCTTGTCTGTCTGGAGCTGGCATCCGTATACCCACGTATCACCATGTACCCTTCTCCATATATTAGGAACACATCCTTAGTTCTTCTCAAGTACTTAAGGATCGTCTTAACAGCCGCCCAATGATCCATTCCTGGATCGGACTGGTATCTGCTCGTGACACTCAGAGCGTACGATACATCGGGCCTTGTACATAACATAGCATACATGATAGATCCTATTGCGGATGCATAGGGAATCTTACTCATGCAAATCCTCTCGTCTTCTGTGCGCGGACACATAGACTTCGAAAGGTGTACCCCATGCCTGATGGGCAGATAACCTTTCTTGGATTCCGACATGCTAAACCTCTTTAGCACTCGGTCTATATATGTAGACTGCGAAAGACCAAGCAACCGTTTCGATCTATCTCTATAGATCTTAATCCCAAGGATGTAGGTTGCTTCTCCCAGGTCTTTCATGGAGAATGTCTTGGATAACCAAACCTTAACTGACTGTAAGATTGACACATCGTTTCCTATAAGTAATATGTCATCGACATACAATACTAGGAACACGACTGCACTCCCACTAACCTTCTTGTACACACAAGGTTAAATGCGGATTTTGTGAGAAATCAAACTTTTTGATTGTCTCATCAAAGCGGATATTCGCTCACTGGATGCTTGCTTGATCCATAAATGGATCGTGCATAATTTGCATACCTTGGTTTTATCAACCGATGTGAAACCCTCAGGCTGTATCATATACACGTCCTCGAGCAGGTTTCCATTAAGGAAAGCTGTTTTCACATCCATCTGTCATATCTCATAATCATAATGAGCCGCTATGGCCAGGAGCATCCGAATGGATTTAAGCATAGCTACAGGCGAATAGGTTTCGTCATAATCAACACCTTGTTTTTGACGATATCCTTTCGCCACCAATCTAGCCTTATAGGTAATCACATTACCATCCATGTCGGTTTTCTTCTTGAAAACCCACTTGCACCCTATAGGCTTTATGCCTTCAGGTGGGTCAACCAAGTTCCAAACTTGGTTTTCGTACATGGAATCCATTTCCGACTTCATGGCACCAAGCCACTTATCCCTTTCTGAACTTGTCAGCACTTCTTCATAACTGGTAGGCTCCTCATCATCAATGAGTAACACGTCGTTCGATTCACTTACGAAAAATCCATATCTCTCAGGAATATTGCGTGTTCTACCAGATCTACGAAGATGTGGTGTTATAATAGGTCCAGCCGATTGCTCATCACTATGAGTTGTCGGCTGTTGTGCTTCACCAGGTATCTCATCAATGTCTATTTGAGTCTCTCGAGCCTCCTCAAGCTCAACGACACTCCCACTATTTTCTTGCAAGAGAAACTCTTTCTCTAGAAACACAGCATGCCTTGAAACAAACACCTTTTGTTCCACAGGATGATAGAATTGGTAACCCCTTGTTTCCTTAGGGTATCCAATAAATAGACATTTATCAGACTTAGCATCCAGTTTGTCTGATACAGTCCGCTTCACATAAGCAGGACAACCCCATATCTTCAAGTAAGATACATGAGGTTTCTTACCATTCCATATCTCATATGGAGTAGTTGAGACTACCTTGGTAGGCATTCTGTTTAACAAGTAAACAGCTGTCTGAAGTGCATAGCCCCAAAGGACTTGGGAAGAGTCGCATGATTCATCATTGACCTGACCATGTCCAACAAGGTCCGGTTACGCCTCTCAGATACACCATTATCTTTGTGGTGTATAGTGAGTCCATTGAGACAATATACCATTGTCTCTTAGATAATCAAGAAACTCTTGACTTAAGTATTCACCACCTCGATCCGATCGAAGTATTTTAATACTCTTGTCATGTTGTTTCTCTACTTCATATCTGAATTCTTTGAACCTTTCAAAGGCTTCAGACTTGTGTTTCATCAAGAACACATACCCAAACCGTGAGTGATCATCGGTGAAGGTAATGAAGTAGCTATAGCCTCCTAATGCTTTAGTTGACATAGGTCCACATACATCAGTTTGTATTAGACCTAGTAACTCTCTCACTCGTTCACCCTTTCCAGTAAAAGGTAACTTAGTCATCTTGCCTTTTAAGCATGATTCGCATGTATCGTATGAATCCAATTCAAACGATTCCAGAATTGCACATTGGTGTAATTCGGACATGCATTTCTTGCTTATATGGCCAAGACGACAATGCCACATATAGGAGTCTATTTGATTATCCTTTCGAGCACGCGTGTTGCTCGCTTCGATATTGCAAATGTCACTGGATACGTCCAACGTATAAACACCATTGCTTAAAGTTCGGTCCATAAAGAACCCTATTCAAAGTTATGTAACAACAATTGTTACTAAACTTCAATGGAAACCATTTCTATTTAAACAAGAAATAGAAATGATGTTCTTTATCAACAAAGGAATATAAAAGCAATTGTCCCTTCTAAGACAAGTCCCGCAGGAGTTTCAACAAATACGTCTGATGGCGAGTAAAGAACCTTTGCTTCATTCCCAACACGTAAATTTGACTCTCCCTCGACGAGTCTTCTTCTATTCCTTAGCCCATGTATGTCATTACATATATGTGAGCCACACCCAGAGATCAAATACCCAAGTGTCCGAGGAAATAGAATGACAATCAATAAAGAAGATTTCAAGAAGATGGGCATCCGATGCCTTATCCTTCTTCACGAACTCAAGATAAATCTTGCACTTTCTTCACAATGGCTCTCCTTGCCATAATGATGGCAAGTTTCCTTTGTGCTAGTTCTACCTTCTTAGCCTTTCTTCTTTCCTTCCTGTTCCTTTGACTTCTCTTAGAACCTTTCTTCGAGGAATCAACTAACAAAGACCGCCCCTCGCCATGCTTCTCGTAAGACTCCACAGCCTTCAGATATTGAGCAAGACTACGATGAACCTCCTAGCATCTCAGTAGGTGAAGAGGAGCTGAGACTTCAACCTTTCAATCTCACTGCTCATCAACCAACTCACAAAGATGAAGGACTACGATATGAGCATCCATATGCTCATGCTGCTTTCGTAGCTTGGGTTCCATCGTGGCTAGCATGATGCAACTCATTTGTTCAGAATCACTCACATGTTTCTGATAGGCCAACAATTGGTCCAGAGTTGCATTATCACTAGGATGGGCAGGAAGAGGCGCTTCGAGGACATTTGCAAGCTTTTCAACCTTGAGAACAATTCTCAAGCTTCTAAGCTAGTCCATGAAGCTCGCCACTAATTTATTTGAATCCAAAATGGAACGCAAATTCAAACACATCATGATCAATATATTAACTTAGAAATACAAAACGAGCATATATGAGAAAGATGATTTTAAAATGCATCAATATACATTTATAAATCCCATTCATTTTTCAAATTTCAAAAACCCTTAAAATCACTTCGGGAGATCATAGGTCCATCTCCGAATGGGCTGATATCCATCATAGATAAGAACAACCTTGGAGTGAGTCCAACAAGCCATTCTTAGCTATGATGGTGGGTATCAAGTATACCGATTACATATCATGTATATGTAACTATCACAATGTGCTATCAACTAATTGAATGTTTACACATACATTGGGTTGTTAACACATTAACAAGTATGCATCATATGCATAGCACCCAACTTCACCTCCCTTTACATCGACCTTGGAGAGAGTCCAACAAGCCGATGCTCCAGGTTAAAGCCAACCCATTAATCAGGACATAGTTTTAATATGGTTAGAGCGCATTCAACCAATTAGCCCAGCTTGGAGAGAGTCCAACAACCAAAGCTAACGATTGACCTCGACTCTACCATATTAGAGTTAAACTATTCCAATGATTTGAACATGTTCAGGTTCGAGCCTGCTTGAGTGAGTCCAACAACCCAAACAAGAAATGTAACTCTGGTTCTAACCATATTAATGGAAGGTGTAGGCTTTAATATTGAGTTAGGGTTTTATGTCTCATCCTCTTTGCATGCAAATAACTATTATCTACATGGCATGGCATACATGGCATACATCTACATGTCACGACACGCATGGCATAATGTTATGCATCTAATGCAATTACATGACATACAATTATGTCATGTATATATTTCCTTATATGTCATAACTATTTATGGAAATAAAATATGTTTAAGATTTGATTCTCAAAATCAAATCATAATTAAATTAGGAAACAAATTTCCAAATCTAATCACATATTTTATTCATGGAATTATTTGATTAAGGAAAATCTATTTAGGAAACCAATTTCCTAAATCATTAAAACTACTTATGGAAATAAAATATTTTAAGATTTGATTTCAAATCAAATCATGATTAAATTAGGAAACAAATTTCCAGAATCTAATCAAATATTTTATTTATGGAAAATATCAATTTCCATAAATACTTCCAACTTTCCAAAAGTGGAAGATTTCCATAAATACTTCTAGACTTTCCAAAATTGAAAAATTTCCATAAATACTTCTAAATTTCTAAAATTAGAAAATTTCCAGAAATACATTATGACTATTGCAAAACCATTTTACGATTATGTCGAAACACAACCTGGGCTCTGATACCACTGTTGGGTTTTCGGCACCGCGGCGTGTGTGTGTTCGATCATGTTTCGTAAACATGAGCACAACGGAAGCAATAAAAATAATAAATACTCCTATTTATTACAACACACACAACACACGCATGCTATTACAACAAGTGTAGACATAACCGTAAATTAAAATTACAATAAAAGGAAATTAAACTACGTTATACCTTCCGTATGACGTGTAGCGGGAACGGCATCAACCGGAACGATCCTCGTAAGAATCGTCTCTATCCGTATCCACGCCGAGCTCCTCGGGATGACTTCGCTAAGTCACGAGCTTCATCTTCGTACGGGTTACTAGCCTCGTGTTGAAGACGACGTGATCGAGAGATGATCACGATCCGAATCCAAATTCGGATCCAAAACGAGTTCTCAAAACTCGCTTCTCCGGAGAGGTATTCGTCAACCGTTTGACGAATCCTTCGTCCTCCACCTCAGAGGATTATCGGAGATCAAATCCCCGGTAAGTTAGCCGCTGTCGGAGCACTAACCGTCGTCCAAACGACGCTCCGACGAGAGGAGAAGAAGCTGTCCAGAAAACTGGACAGCTTGGTGGAGGAGATAGGCGCCGGCCAAAACAAGGAGACAAAAGCTCACCTTGATGCCGAACCTGTAGGAGATCACCGAGGGTCGCCGGAGGTTCACCGGCTGGAGCTTGACGCCGGCAAGGGTCTTGTCTTGACGGCACAATCAAGCTGGGCGGCAAGGAGGTTGGGCGGCACAACCAGGTTGGGCGGCAACTCCTTGGAGGCTAGGGTTTTGATTTTGGATTAGGGTTTAACAATCCCTTAAGCCCACTTTTATAGAGAACTAATTCTCTTAATGGTTAATGGATCATATCCATAAAGCCCGTTAACCCGCTCCATTAAGATAAGTTAAAATAAACCAAACCATGATGGTTTATTTTAAGTTAAAACGAACCGAACCAACTTTTGGTTCATTCGCTTAAAATAAACCAAACCCTTTGGTTTATTCTTATCCATTGGATTAGAACCAAACCATTTTGGTCCATCCATTATGTCTTCATAAGACACTGCCCATCCACGCTTCCATTGCGACTGAAACAAGTTCATGCTCGCTTTATGTTTGGTCCAACCAAACATAGTTTCTCTCGGTCTGAGAATCCCATTCTCAAGCTCGTTTTAAATCCTTTGGATTACACTCGTTGTGCGTGTGACCAAATAGGTTCTCGGTTTATGTTGGCCGTCTATAATTAACCATTAATTATAGAACGATCATGAGTGGCACTTAGTAGTACATCATGATCCCTAATTAACCGAAAAGATCAACTGCTTGATCCGTAACTATTTCTCAAACCCTTCAAAGAACCCGAATGAATCGTGCCCCATTCCCTTCACTCATCTTATACCCACTTGGTTCGTGACATGGTCTATTGTGTCGGGCCTCACTAGGTCGACTACGCCACACCTAGCCCAAGTATCATTTCTCGCCCCACGGATTCTAGTTACTCCACATGTATCAAGAGTACCTTACTCTAAACATGTAATGCTTTGGCCAAAGACTTTAGTAACAATCCGACGAGAGGCCATGGGTATACATCTCCTCGCAAGGAGTGGTGAATCTTTATAGGCTATTCAAACACCTTCGATCACTGACTTATACCCAATCATCCCGGTCCACATCTCCTTAGAGATGTTTGCTTAAGATGTCAAAGCATAAGTCTCATGATCAAGATGACTTGAATAAAGTCAAAGGAACATCGCACTTAAGCCACAAGAAGAACTTCATTGACATATCTATATATGCAGAGAACCATATGAAGTCTTACTACGGTCACTCCAATGAACTAGTTACCATAACTAGCATCCACGATTAACTCGACATCACTATGTCTCCACCGGAGAATCACCGCTTGGATACACCAAGGAGTATACCTGTAAGTCTCAATGTAATGATGGTGTCCAGATCCATCAATTCATCGACTAGGGATAATTCCGATACATCACAATTACACATGTAGAGATACTCACTAGTTGTGATCCAATCACAAATTCTCTCATGCTGTGAATCGTATCGTGGACATTCAGTAAATGAGTTTAAGATCCAATCAAATACATAAAACATGTATACTCAAATAGTGAATCTTCATTTATCATATAAATGGTTCATACATAAGGCGATTGCCTTAGGACATCTCTCATATATTACTAACATGGTTGAAGACCCATTCGATGAGGGTCTCAAAGGCTATAAAAGGAGGGTTTGTATTAGGATTTTTCATCAATTAAAATTGTTGGTGCAGGGGCACTAGATAATCGAACCTGTGTTTTGATTATGGCAAAGACACAAAGTTAATTTTATATTGTTATCTCACGAGCTAAATCAAGTGTGCAGAAAAGTACTAAAGCTGGAGCTGAAGGCTAGCGACACCCGGAGGAAGCCGTGGTGGTCGGGCGACACTTGAGTGAATTCGGAGGGAGCCGAAGGTATCGAGTGGAAGGCTGGAAGCGAGAGCTACTATCGAGGTAAGCTCGTGTGAGTGAGAGATTGTAAGGTCATGTCCTCTTTACGGGGACGACCGTAGGCGACGATTCGACTAAGACTTCCTGTGGAAGGTCTAGGTCGAGATCGGACGGTTAGAAACCGTCGTATTTATCATTTTCTGAGCTAATCTAATCTCTTACTGCGAAGTAGCGGTGTGATCATTCTTTGGACATTAGGCGATCATTATTATCGATTGGTGATGAGATACATCGATCGTATCATCGATCGGTGATGAGAGGCATCGATCGGTGATGGCGGGATTCGACGCTAGGTCAAAGCGGATAACGTTTGTAGCCGCCAGCGATAAAAATTTGGAAAAATTCATGATCCGTTCCAAAGAAATAGGAGACAAATTCAGAGGCTAAAGTCTATAAAAGGAGGGGAGGATTCATCTCCAAACAACATCAATTATTCATCAAGTGCTCCTACAACGCCAACGCTTCAACACCGTCATACTTGCGACGCCAAGTTTTGATCTTCTTAGATTCAAGTAATATTTTGATATTATATTCTGTATTTTTATCTTCATACGAGGTGAGGTAGGCTTGTTGCCTCATCCTCGTGTATTCGGTTTTTGATCGTTGTCTCCTACCTCCAAGCGAGGAGGCGTTTTAGTGCTTTGCCCTCGTCTGCGGTCTAGGACCGATAGGGCCTTGGAGTAACAACCGCTGGGTTGTGAACCAAGTAAAATAAGCGTGTTCATTTATTTTCCGCTGTGCTTACTTTGCGTATTGAGCGAGCGAAAAGAAAAGATTTACGATCGCTATTCACCCCCTCTAGCGGCGGCTTCTCGATCCAACAATTGGTATCGGGCCGGGGCGCTAAGATTTAGTGAAACCACCAATCTAGCACGTTTTGGTTTTCTTTTCGTATTTTTGATTCGTATATTTCTTAGGTTTTGTTTCGCACTACTAATCCAAGACCAAGTCTTGGTACATAGTTTTAGTTGTGTTTTTGCTAGTACTAATCTCCTTGGAGTACCTCACGATCAAAGAGGCATAACTTTTGCTACAAGTGGACTCACGAAGCGATCTACCCACCAAATCGAAGCTCTCTGAAAGATCTACACTTTTACGGGGTTTACCCGTAACAAGCTATTTCCAGCCCCAAAATCCAGCGTTTAGTACCCTTCGGGGACATCGAAGGTCGTAAGTTTCAAATTTTTTAGTTTTTTATCCTCCTTATTTATTTCTATTTTTTTTCCTATTATTTCCCATTACTAATCCAAGACCAAGTCTTGGAATTCTCTTTAGTTTTTATTTGTGTTTTGCAAGATACTTAATGGCTCACATTGAGGATATAGCACCACCCGACCTCCGTTCTTTAAGAGATGATTTCCGTTATTGGAAAGGTCGGATGGAGTGTTTCTTGAAAACACAAGTCGAGACTTGGATAATAATCCAAACCGGCTTTGCTTTACCACCAATGATCAAGGAGGCCCTTGGATTTCAACAAGTGGACAAATGCAACCAAGAGGCAAATCGAAGCCGATGCAAGAGCAACACAAATATTGCAATGCGGCTTGTCCAAGGAGGAACTCAACAGCATCGGACCATTCATTAGCGCAAAGGACCTAAGGAATAAATAAATTGAGCTACACGAAGGAACACCCGATGCTCAGGTATGTAAAGCGTGACCTTCTTTTCAATAAGTTGTATAACCTCAAGATGCAGGAACACGAGGCGGCGACAACTACACGCGCGTCGGGACATTGTCAACGGACTACACACCATCGGACACAAGGTCAATAACCGTGACCTTTTAAGGTACGTTCTTAATTCATTTCCTAGGACTACCTTGTGGGAATCGATGGTCGATGCCTACAATGTCTCTAAGGACCTATCGAAGCTTAGGTTAGATGAATTATTTTCCGAGTTTGAACTTCATGAGCAAACTAACGTGATCGGGCGAGAGGTATTGCTCTACTTGCAGGACAAAGAAGCAAGCCACCTACTAGGCAAGTAGATGAACTCGAACCCGAAGACGAATCCGAATCCGAAGAGGAGGCCATAATAGTCAATATTGTGCGGAGAATAGTTCGACAAGAAAGAAGGAAATTGAAGAATGAGAACCAAAGAAAAGGGAGCAAGGAAAGCCTTCCATGCAACTTGGGACAACGAGAAGACATAGCTTACATGGCAAGAACGGAGGAGTCAGTCGAATCGGCCGAGTCCAACTACAACTCCGACTCGACAAGATTATTTGAGAAAACTCAAAGCCGGACCAAAGGGAAAGTTAAGGTTGATTTCTCTTTAATTAGTACACTTTACAGTACAATTAAACTGCTTAATAGGAAATTAACTAAGTCCGAGTCTAGGGTTGAGTCGTTACTTGAGGAGGTTGAAACCCTCAAGCAAGAGGCTACTCTAACCTCTTCAACTAGTCAAGTTCAAGAGAGAAACTCAACCCAAATTGAAAAACTTGAGAAGGAGAATTCTCTCTTGAAAGACCAAGTTCAAGAGGTCGAGGCTAGGTTGGAAAAGTTCACGTTGGGATCTAAGAACCTTAACCGACTACTTGGAACCCAAAGAGCCGTGTACAACAAAGCCGGACTCGGATTTAAGTCAAAGACTACGAATAGGTCTTATATGTCTATCGTAAATCGTAGTCATCAAAGAGTCCAAGCATGGGTCCCAAAGGTTTTATTAAATTCACATATTAGGACTAATAAGTATTGGATTCCTCAGGATCAAGTTCATTATTTGAATAGACCTTATTGGTTCAATGGTCTAGGGGGAGCTAACACTAAAATAGTATACCCGCTTACTTAGTAAAACCATTGCATGCTTAGAATCTCTGTTAACTTATGAACTTACTTAGAACACGTACATAACCAACTAAAATCCTTCGAAAAGATTGAGCCTCGGGGAGCCTCTTTTCATAAATAACTAGTTAGTCAACTCTTAACAACATAGTATCGGGGCCGTGAGATGATAGTACGTTAGGGAAACAAAGTCTCGTGTATTCAAGCTAGATAAGGCGTATCTAGCTTGGTGCACTTGACCGAGTGGAACTAGCTGAAGCTACCTCGCCGTATCCTAAACTAGTTAGACCAGGAAGTAACCCTAAGTGACTTAAGTGATATTTTCTTGAATTTGGCTTTGTCTAAGGAAGTGGTCGTTGTTCCGATCAAAGAAGGCCCCTGTGCCTCGCCACGACCTGGAAGCCAGTTTCTCGAAAAGTTACTTAACGATCTAAAGGTTAAATCTGAATCTAACCCAAGGTTGACTATCTTTAATCAATTTAAAATCATCTCACAAAACATATAAGGTGAACAAATTATGAGACACATAGAATGGGTGAGATGTTAAGGATAATTGAAATATACTTGAAACAATCCCTTCAAAATACTACTTATTTTCTCAACTATTGTACTTAACAACTCAGAGGCCAAAGTTTAGCGCCCCTACATCTCTTATACTTCATATATTTGACTAAGGGGAGAGCAAACTAATCTTAAGGGTTATATTATAAATCTTTAGATTATTAGTGCAGAGGACACACCTAGAACAAATCTTTCTAACTATTGCTAGTGGCTTGCTTGGTGTCATTTTTGATTTTTGTAGATGCATTCATAAACGACATTGTTTTAAACCCCTATTTTATACAAAAACCCCAACACTCTTTTTTGATTTATGGCAAAAGGGGGAGAAGAGCGAAAGTTAAGGGGGAGTAACACAAAATTTCATTTTGAAACACAAAATTTGTTTTTGAAAACTAAAGTATCTCTTTCAAAACTCACCTAGGGTTAAGGGGGAGTTTTGGTTAAGGGAGAGTTTTTGGGAATGGCATTCATCATCTACTATATGTGTTTTATGCTTTAATTTCCCTTAACTTTGTGTTGGTTTGCCATAGATCAAAAAGGGGGAGATTGTTGGTGCAGGGGCACTAGATAATCGAACCTGTGTTTTGATTATGGCAAAGACACAAAGTTAAGTTTATATTGTTATCTCACGAGCTAAATCAAGTGTGCAGAAAAGTACTAAAGCTGGAGCTGAAGGCTAGCGACACCCGGAGGAAGCCGTGGTGGTCGGGCGACACTTGAGTGAATTCGGAGGGAGCCGAAGGAATCGAGTGGAAGGTCGGAAGCGAGAGCTACTATCGAGGTAAGCTCGTGTGAGTGAGAGATTGTAAGGTCGTGTCCTCTTTACGGGGACGACCGTAGGCGACGATTCGACTAAGACTTCCTGTGGAAGGTCTAGGTCGAGATCGGACGGTTAAGCAAACCGTCGTATTTATCATTTTCGAGCTAATCTCTTCGCGAAGTAGCCGGTGGCGATCATTCGGACATTGGGCGATCAGTTATCGATTGGTGATGAGATGCATCGATCGGTCATCATCGATCGGTGATGAGGCATCGATCGTGATGGCGGCGATCGCTTTGCGCTAGGTCAAAGCGGATAACGTTGTGCGCGCCGCCAGCGATAAAAATTTGGAAAAATTCATGATCCGTTCAAAGAAATAGGAGACAAATTCAGAGGCTAAAGTCTATAAAAGGAGGAGGATTCATCTCCAAACAACATCAATTATTCATCAAGTGCTCCTACTGCGCCACGCTTCAACACCGTCATACTTGGCGACGGCCTCAAGTTTTGATCTTCTTCGTGTGATTCAAGTAATATTTTTGATATTATATTCTGTATTTTTATCTTCATAACGAGGTGAGTTAGGCTTGTTGCCTCATCCTCGTGTATTCGGTTTTTGTAATCGTTGTCTCCTACCTCCAACGAGGAGGAGACGTTTTAGTGCTTTGCCCTCCGTACGCGGTCTAGGACCGATAGGGCCTTGGAGTAGCAACCGCTGGGTTGTGAACCAAGTAAAATAAACGTGTTCATTTATTTTCCGCTGTGCTTACTTTGCGTATTGAACGAACGAAAAAGAAAAGATTTACGATCGCTATTCACCCCCCCCCTTTAGCGACGCTTCTCGATCCAACAAAAATGGCTTCCAAGTGCTTACGTATTGCTATAAAAGTCGATCTAGGGTTTCTTCATCTGATCTCGACCTAGACCTTCCATTGGAGGTATTGGGTCGGATCTCGCTTACGACAACCTTCTTTCACTGCGAGCTTACCTTGTAGCCTCGCTTCGGTCTTCACCCGAGTACCTCGGCTTCCTCCGGTCCCTCTGGCGTTGCCTTACCACCTCGGTTCCCACCGGGTGTCGCAGACCTTCCGCTCAACTTTAGCATTTCTGCACACTTAATTGAGCTCGTAAGATAACAAATATACCCTTAACTATTGAGCCTTTTGCCATAATCAAAATACCGGTTCTGTGTCTATTGTTTCTCTTGTTTTGTTTTAATCTTCCGCTGTGTCTACTCGCATTTTAACGAACGATTTTGAACGAAAAATTTCTATCGCTATTCACCCCCCCTCTAGCGATCCGCTCGATCCAACAATTGGTAACAGAGCCGGGGGTGCTCAAATTCGGTGCAACCACCAATCGAGCAATTTTCTTTTCGTATTTATTGTTTTAAGATTTCTCCCACACTACTAATCCAAGACCAAGTCTTGGTACATTGTTTTTGGTTGTGTTTTTTGCAAGTACTATCGCCTTCGGAGTACCTCACGATCAAACGAGCATAACTTTTGCTACAAGGAGACTCACGAAACGATCTACCCACCAAATCGAAGCTCTCTGAGAGATCTACACTTCTTATTGGGGTTTACCCCCGTAACAAGCTGTTTTCATCCTCAAAAATCGACATTTAGTAGCCTTTTAGGGACATCGAAGGTTGTGAGTACTTACTTTTTATTTAGTTTCTTATTTCTTTGCTTAACTTTCTATTTCTCGTTTGTTTCTTTTTATTTCCCGCACCACTAATCCAAGGCAAAGTCTTGGAACCCTTTTTCGTGTTTTTTGTATTTTTTTGTGCAAGGTTTTCCTTCCAAATGGCCCATCTCGAGGGTTTTAGCACCGTCCGACCTCCGTTTTACAACGGAGATGACTTCCGTTATTGGAAGGGTCAGATGGAATGCTTTCTTAAAACCCAAATCGAGATGTGGATCATAATCCAAACGGGAAGTGGGTGAATCCTTGGATTATGACCAATGGACCATTGCGACAAAAAGACAAGTCGAAGCCGACGCTAAGGCAACTCAAATCCTTCAATGCGGCCTATCCAAGGAGGAGCTAAATCGCGTCGGCCCCTTCATAAGCACAAAGGATCTTTGGACAAAACTAGTGGAGCTACACGAAGGGACCGATGAAGCCAAGGTATGTAAGCGTGATCTTCTATTCAATAAATTATATAACCTAAAAATGCAGAAACACGAGTCCGCGACGCAACTCCATGCCCGTGTCCAAGACATAGTCAACAACCTACACGCAATCGGGCAAAAGGTCGAAAACTGCGACCTTATAAGGTATGTCCTAAACTCTTTTCCGAGGACTACCTTGTGGGCATCCATGGTCGATGCCTACAAGGTCTCCAAGGATCTTTCTAAACTTAGGTTAGATGAACTTTTTTCTGATTTCGAACTTCATGAGCAGTCTAACTCGGAACCCGAGAAGGGTATAGCACTTTTTGTAGGTTCGAGGAAGAAAACCGCAAGCAAGCCACCCCCGAAGGAAGAAGAGGATGAGTCGATTCGAGGTCGACTGAAATGGAAGCCGAACTAGTCAACCTAGTTCGGAGGATAGTCAAGGGCCGAAAATGAGCCGTCACTCAACCCAACGAAGGTAAGCCTAAAAGTTCAAACATAAGATGTTATGAATGCAACAGGTTTGGACACATTAAGTCCGAGTGCCTAAAACTCAAGAGCAAGGCACCAAAACATAAAAAGGCACTCAACGCTACTTGGGAAGAAGCCTCCGAGGAAGAAGATAATGATCGAGTCCTTATGGCTAAACCGGTGGAATCGGAGACGAGTCGGAACCGAACTTAATCGAAACCAAGACGAGTCGGACTACGAAACACTATTCAAGACAAGCCACGGATACGCATCCGGTTCAAAAGATACACTCAAGGTAAGTTGGTCTCTTATTACTACTCTTTATAGTGCAATTATGTTTTTAAATAAAAAGTTAGCTAAGTCCGAGTCCAAGGTCGAGACCCTGGTTGAGGAAGTTAAACTCCTCAAACACGAGGTCTCCCTAACCTCTTCGACTAGTCGAGTTCAAGAGAAGGACTCAACTCGAGTTGAAAAACTCGAAGTTGAGAACTCACTCTTGAAAAGTCAAGTCGAAGATCTTAGGAATACGTTGGAAAGGTTTACTTTGGGATCCAAAGGACTTGACCTCCTACTTGGATCACAAAGGGCCGTGTACAACAAGGCCGGGCTAGGGTTTAGCTCAAACACAACCAATAAGTCGTATATGTCAATCGTAAGTAGACATAGAAAATGTGTCCAAGCATGGGTCCCTAAGACCACCTTGATTTCAAACTTAGGATCAAACCAGTACTGGGTTCCCAAGGACCAAATCCACTATGTGGAGAGACCGAATCGATTCAACGGTCCAGGGGGAGCTAGTACGAAATTTGTTTGTGTTTTAACTTAGAAATTGCATGCTTAGGTTTTTATTTAGTTTGATTTTCCTTTTTAGAATGGTTAGATAGGACTATAACTCGTCAATACTTGATAACATAGTACCGTGATGCGAGATGATAATATGCTAGGAAAGCGAGTCTTGTGTATTCGGGCTAGATAAGGCGATCTAGTTCGGTGCACTTGACCGAGCGGAACTAGCTGAAGCTACCTCGCCAGTATCCTAGACTAGTTAGATCAGTGGTCTTAGGTGAGTCAAGTCTCTATTTTCTTGAAAATGGCTTTGTCTAAGGAAGTGGTCGTTTTTCCGATCAAAGAAGGCCTCTGTGCCTCACCACGACCTGGAAGCCATGATCTTGAAAAGGTGACTTGATGAGCCTAAGGTCAAATCCGAATCTAACGCAAGGTTGACAAGTGTTTAAGTCATTAAACTTAATTCAACTAAAAAATTGGAAGTCATCTCACAAGAACATATAGGATTAACATGTTTGATCATATAGACATGGGTGAGATGATTTAGGTTAATAATCTTCAACCAATTTTTAATAAATCCAATATCCGATCCAACTACCTTGCGTGTAGGATCAATGGATGTTGGACAGTGGTTGCTCCCGACACATGACCAGGGATCAACTCAAGTTTTCGAAGCTTCGATTCAAACGACAAGGATCGGTAGCCTTCGGAAATAACGGCAAGCTCAAAATCATCGGATCAGGTGATATTGAGCTCAATTCAAATTTTGTTATTCAAAATGTTTTATTAGTAGAAAATTTTCAATATAATTTACTTAGTGTAAGCCAATTGTGTGATAATAACTATAAGGTCATATTTCTAGAAAATGAATGCGTAATTAATACAAACGAAACCTCTAAAACAATTCTTAAAGGGACTAGAAATAACAACATTTACACTATCAACTTAACTAACTCCTCAACTAAGTGTCTTAGGACACGACAAGAGGAATCGTGGTTGTGGCACTGACGACTCGGTCACTCAAACCCAAGACTCATCCACAAGATGAGTCAGAGTGATTTAGTCAGAGGTTTGCCTAACCTCAACAACTTTGATAATAAAATATGTAATGCTTGTCAACAAGGTAAACAATCTAGGACACAACATCAACTAACTAGTCAAGAACGAACCAAAAGTGTGCTTGAGCTCCTACACATGGATCTATTTGATTCACACGGAGCTAAGTCACTTAAAGGAAGTAAATTCTGCTTAGTCATAATTGATGACTATTCTAGATTTACTTGGGTTAGGTTCATCAAACACAAAAATGATACCCTAGATCAATTAATCAATCTATTTAAGTTAATAGAAAATCAACAAAGCATTAAAATCAAAAGACTTAGGACTGATCATGGTGGTGAATTCGAAAACCATAGGTTTACAGAATTCTGTAACCTAAATGGATACCACCACGAGTTCTCTTGCCCTAGAACTCCACAACAAAATGGCCTAGTAGAACGCAAAAATAGAACCCTACAAGAAGCTGCTAGGACAATGTTAAATGAGTATAACCTACCCGATAGGTTTTGGGCGGAAGCCGTGAGTACGACATGCTATGTCCAAAATATAATCCTTATGGTAAAGAGGCACCTTAAGACCTCATACGAGATTTATCACGATAAAATACCTAACATCAAGTACTTTAGGGTATTTGGATGTAAGGTACATATCCTAAATACTAAAAATTACCTAGGGAAATTTACATCCAAAACCACGACCGGAATCTTTCTAGGATACTCGACTACAAGCAGAGCTTATAGAGTATATAACCATGACACCCTTAGAGTCGAGGAGACTATCAATGTAGTATTTGATGAAGGACACGAACCTACAAAACCCCCGACAACCCCAATTAGCGAGCCGACTCATACTAGACCTAACTCTGATCCGAAGATCAGGTCTAGTGTTAATCCTAACCTAAGTCAACCAAGTCACTCTATCGACCAAGTGATAGATGACTCCAACCAAACTAGAACTCAAACAAGCCATCCTATGGATCAAGTTGTAGACTCAAACCCAAATCCAACTAGGACCCAAACGAATCATCCTATCGACCAAGTGATAGGTGATCCAAGTCTAGGAGTTCGAACTAGAGCCTCATACAGAAACCTTAGTCAAATATCTTTGATTTCTAAAATTGAACTCAAAACTATTGACCAAGCTCTTCTTGATCCCAATTGGATTATTGCAATGCAAGAAGAGTTGGCTCAATTCACTAGGAACGAAGTATGGGAATTAGTACCACCACCTAAAGATAAAACAATCATTGGAACAAGGTGGGTGTTTAGAAATAAAATTGATGATATAGGTGAAGTAGTTAGAAATAAAGCTAGACTAGTTGCTAAAGGGTTTAGTCAAGTCGAAGGTTTAGATTACGTTGAGACCTATGCCCCAAGAGCTAGATTAGAGTCCATTCGAATGCTATTAGCATATGCAGCACATCGAGGATTTAAATTGTTTCAAATGGATGTGAAATCTGCATTCTTAAATGGATACATTAAAGAAGAAGTTTACATTAGTCAACCCCCCGGTTTCGAAAGTTTAGACAAACCCGATCATGTCCTTAGGTTAAAGAAAGCTCTTTATGGACTTAAACAAGCTCCTCGAGCTTGGTACGAGAGACTTTCGATTTATCTTAAGTCCAAAGGTTTTAACCAAGGTGTAGTTGACCCAACTCTTTTCGTAAAAACCTTAGGTAAAGACATATTCATAGCCCAAATCTACGTAGATGATATTATTTTCGGAACCACCAACTCAATCCTACTAAATGAGTTCATTTCACTTATGGAAAGTGAATTTGAAATGAATTTAGTAGGTGAGTTAAGCTTCTTTTTAGGTCTACAAATTAAACAAACTAAAGATGGAATATACCTACATCAACGCAAATATACTAGGGAATTAATTAAACGGTTTGGAATGCAAGATGCTAAAATTATTAATACCCCAATGGCAACTAATGTCAATATAGAAGAAGATTTAATCGGAAACTCAATTGATTTAAAATACTATAGGAGCATAATAGGGAGTCTCCTTTACTTAACTGCAAGCCGACCTGATATCCTATTTGCAGTAAGTATGTGCGCAAGGTTCCAAACCTGTGCCAAGGAGTCTCACCTAACTCTAGTTAAATGTATCCTTAGATATCTAAAGGGTACACTTAATGTCGGTATTTGGTACCCTAGATCTACCGAGTTCGAACTAATCGGCTACTCTGATTCGGACTATGCCGGTAGTAAGCTCGATAGAAAGAGTACGAGTGGTTGTTGTCAACTTCTCGGCTCGAGTCTAGTGAGTTGGTGCAGTAGGAAGCAACACTGTGTTGCTTTATCTACCACCGAAGCCGAATACATCGCGATGGGTGAGTGTGTCACGCAGCTTCTTTGGATGAAGCACACTCTCCGCGACTTTAAGTTAGACTTTACGAATACTAAACTTCACGTAGATAACATTAGTTCAATTAATCTTACAAAGAATCCGATATGTCACTCTAGGACCAAACATATAGAGGTCAAACACCATTTCATTCGAGAACATGTGGCCGACGGAGCCATACAACTCGAATACGTCAAATCAAAGTCTAACTTAGCAGACCTATTTACTAAACCCCTACCCGAAGCCGAATTTAGTCTATTAAGACGAAAATTGGGCATGTGCGTAGTAGAATAGGAACTTGCAAATTATATTTTCTTACTACTATTTCTTAATTTTCATTTTTTATGGAATTAGTATAGGACATACCGTAGATATCATGCACCTATAGATTTAAGGAGCCAATACATCTCACAACATATAGAACTAATGTGTTTGTGTACTTAGCCACGTAGATGGGCGTGAGATGTTAGGACCTTACTGCTGGTTCCAGATGTAGAGCTAGTGCATCGTTATGAACCACGGAGTATAATCATACATACTAACCGACTCTAACCAGGACTGATTGATCTTTCATATCAATCAAGCCAAATATGAGTCGAACATTTTATAGATGAACTTATTTTTAGTATATTATTTCTAAAATAATGTGGAACATGCTTGGACTTTATATTTAACACTTATTTTTGTTTTCCACACACACCCTCACTCTTTTCGATATATGGCAAAAGGGGGAGAAAAAGGCCAAAGTTAAGGGGTCAAAATTTTTTTTATAACTTAACTCTTACTTTATATTTAAACCAAAAGTTAACTTTAAGTTTTGAAAACTTATTAAGACCAAGTTAAGATAATTCTTAACTTAAACTTATTTGTTCCATCAATGTTTTACTCATTTTTAATGTTTTACTTAAGGGGGAGAAAGGGCCAAGTTAAGAAGAACTCTTAACTTAAACGTTTTACTAAGGCCAACTTTAAGTAATGTTAAGAAACCCTCAAAGGGGGAGGATTAAGGTCTTTCCTCAAGACTCACCCTCGGTCAAGGGGGAGGTTTCCTCAAGGGGGATTGCTTGAAGAAAATCCTTACTACTCCAACTTAATCTTCTTTATTTTTTTGTTGTTTGTTTCTAATACACATTATTCTTCATGCTTGCTATTTACTTAACTTTGTATGTGGGTTTGCATAAATCAAAAAGGGGGAGATTGTTGGTGCAGTAGGCACCTAAGTCGAACCTGAGTTTTGATTATAGAAAATGATACAAAGTTAAACTTATGTCGTTATCTCACGAGCTGAATCGAGTGTGCAAAATATTGCTAAAGTTGGAGTTGAAGGCTAGCGACACCCGGAGGAAGTCGGGTGGTCGGGCGACAATCGAGTGACTTCGGAGGGAGCCGAAGGAATCGAGTGGAAGGCTGGAAGCAAAAGTGACATGGTAAGTATCGAGGTAAGCACGTGTGTGCGAGCGTAAGTGATGTCGTATCCTCCTTATGGGGATGGTCTTAAGCGTAGATCCGACCAAAGACATCCCATCGATGGTCTAGGTTGAGATCGGATGGTCGAAGGCCGTCGAAATAATTTTTTCTTTGAGCTAACTTTGCCTTGCAGCTAGCATCATCATCCGCCCGGCTTGGAGGACTCGGCGCTCTTCATCGATCGTCTCTCACGGCCTCGACGATGCTACCATCGATCGATGATGGCCATCAGTCGACTGATGGTCAATGATCAGCTTCGAGGAGTCAAGGCTTATCACCCCATTTCAAGGAGGTTTTGTGTCCATTTGTGATTGGTTGAAGACCCATTCGACGAGGGGATCAAAGGCTATAAAAGGATGGCTTGTCTTAGGGTTTTTCATCAATTAAAAAGGCTTCCAAGTGCTTCTGATACGCTCCGACTCTCCGACATCCCTACGACGAAGCGCTGCCGAGACGACGATTAGAGCTTCAACCTCCAACCTTTGAAGTCGTCGATAACGAAAGTTTAAATTGTATTTCAGTTTATTTTTTAGTAAAGCTTTCATTATAATGAGGATAGGGGGAGTGTCCCTCTACCTTGAGCTTTTGTCATTTTGTGTATCCGTCTAACTCCTACCTCCAACGAGGAGGAGTTCTTTAGTAGTTTGCCCTCCGTACGTGGTCAAGGACCACTAGGGCCTTGGAGTAGTAGCCTTCGGCTACGAACCAAGTAAAACCCTTGTGTCTATTGTCTCACTTGTTTTGTTTTTATCTTCCGCTGTGTCTACTCGCATTTTAACGAATGATTTTGAACGAAAAATTTCTATCGCTATTCACCCCCCCTCTAGCGATCTGCTTGATCCAACAAGCACAACATCCTTTTCTTGCGATCCCTTATAACCTTGATCCGAAGGATGTGTCCCACTTCTCCCAAGTCCTTCATATCAAACTGTTTGGACAACCATACCCTTACGTCTGATAATACCTTGACATTATTGACAATTAACAAAATGTTATCTACGTATAGTACAAGAAACACCACTACGTTTCCATCACATCTCTTGTATATACAAGACTCATCCGGACTTTGAATAAATCCATAAGACTAGATTATCTCATCAAAGTGGATGTTCCAAGATCTCGAAGCTTGCTTCAATCCATACATGGACTGATTAAGCTTGCACACAAGATGCTCTTTGCCCTTTGCAATGAATCCCTCTAGTTGCTTCATATAGATGCTCTCCTCAAGACTTCCATTAAGGAAAGTTGTCTTGACATCCATCTGCCACACCTCATAATCCATATGAGCAGCAATACATAAGAGAATCTGGATAGACTTAAGCATGGCTACCGACGAAAAGGTCTCCTCATAATCGATGCCCTCTTTCTGAGTATACCCCTTCGCAACAAGCCTCGCTTTGAAGGTCTCAACCTTCCCATCTATTCCTCTCTTTCTTTTGTAGATCCACTTGCATCTAATGGTTTTTACACCATTGGGTGGTTCTACTAGCTCCCAGACCTGATTTGAATCCATAGATTCTATCTCAAAGTTCATTGCACTTTGCCAAGATACCGCATCTTTATCTTGGATCGCCTCGTCATATGTTCAGGGATCAGGTTCATGTTCGCTAGGGACCAAATTAGAAGATTCTCCCAAGAACATAAATCTGTCAGGTTGTCTAACAACCCTCCCACTGCAACGAGGTATCACCTGTGTATCCTCTGTGACACACGGTGCAGTGACTTGTCGTATATCCTCTTGTACTGGTGGTACTGAAGTAGTGACTTCTCCTCTCAATTCCTCTAGAACAATCTTACTTATGGGCTTGTGGTTCATCACATAGTTTTCCTCTAGAAATCTAGCATTCGTGCTAATGATCATCCTCCGATATCTAGGACTATAAAATAAACCACCTTTCGTTCCTCTAGGATAGCCAACGAACATGTGCACTTTTGTACGAGGTTCCAACTTACCAGCATTTGCCTTCAACACATGTGCTGGACTCCCCGAAATCTGAATATGTCTCAGACTAGGCTTTTGTCCATTCTACAATTCTGTGGGAGTAGAAGGCACTGGTTTAGATGGTACCAAGTTCAGAATATACACTGTTGTCTCTAGAGCATATCCCCACAACGAATCTGGCAACTAAGAATAACTCATCATCGATCTAACCATCTCTATAAGAGTCCTATTCCTTCGCTCTGCTACACCATTCTGCTGGGGTGTGCCAGGTGTAGAAAATTGGGATTGAATCCCAGCCTCTAATAAGTAATTCCTAAACTCTCTCAAGAGGTACTCACCACCACGATCAGATCGTAGTGTCTTGATACTTTTACCTTGACGTTTCTCCATCAGCCTTGAATTCTTTGAACTTGTCAAAGCATCTGCACTTGTGGCGCATCAAGTAAATGTATTCATATCTTCAATAATCGTCTATAAAGGAGACTAAATATTCAAAACCACCTCTTTCCTGGATAGACAAAGGACCACACAAATCAGAATGAACCAACTCCAACACATCTTTGGCTTTATACCCCTTTGCCTTAAAAGGCCTCTTGGTCATTTTACCCTCCAAGCAAGATTCGCAGGTTAGGAAATCTTCCACCACTAATGAACCCAAAGGTCCATCAGCTATCAACCTTTGAATTCTTCTTAGGTTAATATGACCTAGCCTTAGATGCCAAAGATATGTTTGGTTCATCTTCGAAGGTTCTTTTCTCTTTTTGGAATTAGAAGATGAGTTATTCACTTCTATTTGCATCGTAGGAGCTTTTGGTTCAAATGTATATAAATTTCCTATCAATGCACCAGAACAGATAATCTCTCTATTCCTTTTAATAACTCTATCATTAAAAGAAATAGAATATCCATCCATAAACAATTTAAAAACCGAAATCAAATTCTTTCTAAATAAAGGTACATAAAAACAATTTTTAAGAACCAAAACTTTATTCCTCTCAAAAGGCAAATAAACATCTCCCACTGCAACAGCCGCTACCTTCGTAGCATCACCCAGGTAGATGGTTATCTCCCCTTCAGCCAGTCGTCTGGTTTCCTGGAACCCCTGCAAAGTATTGCAGACATGATCAGTGGCTCCCGTATCTACACACCAGGTGCCGGTAGATAACACCACTAAACATGTTTCAACGACTAAACCAAAAGATATACCTTTGTTCTGCTTCCAGTTGGGGCAGTCCTTCTTCCAGTGTGTAGTCTGCTTGCAAGTGAAGCACTTGCCTTTCAGCTTCTTCACTCCTCCCTGAGGTCATCCCGCCACCTTTGCCCCAGCTTGTTTATTCTTCTTCTTGCCTTTTCGGCATAGAAGTAGAAACCTTTTGGGCAACCATGGCCTGCGCTTGAGCACTCTGATGAAATAGCCCCTCTATCGCCTAGAGTTCTATCAGAAGCTTCGGCAATGAATACAACCTTTTATTAATGTTGTAGTTCAGGCGAAACTGCTCAAAACTCCTAGGTAGAGACTGGAGAATGACATCGACCTGAGTTTCCCCATCGATCTCAACTCCGAGGACTTCCAGCTCATTCAAATGAGCCATCATCTTAAGAACATGATCCCTCACGAGTATTCCCTCGATCATGGTGGTCATCATCAAGTTTCTCATGGCTTCCTACCTAGCAGCCTGATTCTGGTGTCCGAAAAGCTCTTTGATAATGAGCATCATTGAAGGGTTTTTGTCTAGAACCGAAGCTCTTATTCCACATGAAGGTGAAGAAACTTCGCTTCCCCTTCAACTCGGTTGCTTGTTCATGGCGATCCCATCGATGTCCCCGAATTAAAAAAAATTTAATCCTAGACAAAAGTGATCACCCAAGTAACCGTTTCATCGTCGTGCTATTCGATTAGAGTAGTCACTTGAACAAACTTGTTGTTTAAGCAACCAACCACTATTCTACGACTAGCCGCGGAATAGACGATATACGGATCGCCGACTTTTGTATTTATGTTCGGGGTCCAAGTTATATTAGCCACAGACATAAAGTAAACAACCACATACAACATGCACATAATTGAAAACAATTATAGACATAATACAAAAGAACACTAATTAAAATAAACAAGATTATACCTCTTGATCTTCTATTGTATGTCCTTCCTCCATTTGGACGTCGTGTGAGCGACGATCTTCCAAAAGTCGAAGCCTCCTAGATCACCAATCTTCCTTTCCTTGTTCACTTCGAACAAAGGAAGATCATAAAACAAAACTCTTCTTCCTATCTAGAACCGGCCACCAAGTCAATAGACTCGATGTTACTGCCGACCAAGGAAGCGAACATGGAGTATAGGAACCGGCCAAAGGAGAAACAATGAGAGCATGGGCACCGGACAACACTTGGAGAAGAGAAAGGAAATTAACCCTTCACCTTGTGGCTGCCCAAAACCCTAACCCTAGCTCTCCTAATTGCTAGCCAAGGAAGAGGGGAAGAAGTATAGGTTGAGCACCGACCAAAGTAGAGGGAAAAAGGATAGGTTGCCGGCAACACCTTAGGAAGAAGAAGAAATGTCCTTCTCCTCTTGTTGCCGCCCACCCCAACACCCAAACCCTAGCCGCCCACTCTTAATCCTAACCTAACTAGGATTGCTTGCCACCCAAGGGAAAAAACCCTAATCCTCATCCATCAAGTTGCCGCCCACCCCTACCCTCTCCTTTTATAGAGTTAGGGATAAGCCTTGTTTTAATCTCCACCATTGGTTCTAGGGATTTAATCTCAACCGTCGGATCTAGAGATTTAATCTCAACCGTCGGATCTAGAGATTTAATCTCTACCATTGGATCTAGAGTTTTGTTTTCATCCATTGGATCTAAGCTTCATGAGGTTTTAATAGGCTACAATAGGGACCATGAGGAGGAGTTGGATCTTGGCCACCCAATGGATCAAGCCCACATAAAGTCCGATCCATTAATGAAAATCCATTCCACTAGAGGATCATCATTGATCAACCTCACCAACCCCCATAAATTAAAATGGGCTCCATATATTATTTGCACATTTTCTCCCTGTGTTTAAAATCTCGAATATTCATCGATTAATTAATTTACTGACCATTAATTAATCAACATCTAACTCCATGAGTAGTACCACTCAACTTTTTCATCATGGCAGACCAAGTCCACCTGCAGGGTTTATATGATGAACCTTATGAGCTCCTCAAGGGGACATCATCATCCTAATATATAGGACACGATTTCCTCCTATAATCAACGGCACACCATATAAATAATATCATTTCCCAACTTACCGAGCCTAGCGATTTAATCTATAAATCTCGCCCATTAGTAAATCAAAGAAATGAATACTAAGTATATGTGCCCGTTCTTATATCGGGATTAAGAGCATGTAAAAAATAATATCTGAGGTCCGATTCGATTATGTAGTCAGCAATAAATTGAATCACCTTTAAGTCGGTCCTGCTCAATACACACAAAGTGCAATAGTGTGATTCTATGGTCAAGACAAACCAATACCAAATCACACTACAACCATACCAATAGTTTGTCCAAAGTCATCTCGGTTGTGAGCCTTTACTTATACTTTACAAGGAGCCGATAACATGATCTCTTGTGTGACACTACACACCATGTTATCTACAATGTAATGTATTAGACAATATTCATATCTATAAATATACAAACAATGATCATGTGATTCTTATTTCAAAAATAAAGATGTTCATACAAAAGATAGACTTTTCAGTATACATCCCAACACATCATGTCATAAGCAGTGGGCATGGCTTGATGTTGATGTTGCAGTACATTTGACATAGAAGCCAAAATGTAACATTGGGCCATCTCATCATCTTTGATCCACTTCTTATAACTCTCCTTCTCTTTTTCCCCAGAATCATCCGCAGGCTTAGGAGGGCACTCTTCGAGGAGTACATATTTGTACTCTTTAGCAGTCAAGACAATATCAAGATTCCTCTTCCAATCAACATAATTGGGTCCAGTAAGTTTATTTTCTTTCAGTATCACAGCAAACAGGTTGAAAGTCATTTTGAAAAACCTACGAATCACATAGATCAAAACATTAGATTTCAAAAAATTATTGATTCTTCAAACAATAAAATTTTAAAATCAACCAACACCTCAAAATACCAAGAATATCATATGTCACGATAGTGTGGGCGTATACGAATTCTACATTTATAAGAGGAGGTTTTACTCATTAATTTTACTATCTTGTCAACCTAACCTTTTGACAAATAAAATTAATAGTTGGTTCCTCTTCGGCCCTACAAATAAAAGCAGTGACTCCGATGGGGAGGATACTCCTATTTGCATCTTATTGTTCACCAATACTCGGTACTAAGGCAATTATCTTAGGTTATGTGCCTTCCGATGGAGAAGTACACATGCTCCTTAATAATTTCCTATAACCATATTCGATCGTGTGATCCGCAAACAAACTCATTCGATATGGAGGAAGACACTCAGAGCCGACGCACAAGTTTGTTTGCATCACATGTCAAATTGTAAAGGAGGACGTGGGAATTTATAAAAATATCCCTCTCCCACTTAGTAATTTAAAATTGAGGAATTTTTCTAGCCTACGAAATGCATATCAAACAAGAAGTAATAAATATAAAAAAAATATTTTCCAACTATTATGGCTTTTGTTCTCTGATATGCCTCCCGTCGTATCGCCATCTCGTCCGCTCCTCCCTACGCCATGTACAAGCCATCCAGAGATCCGAGCAGAGAATAACTATTTTAATTTACATCCATCGATCCTATACTCCATGAAGTAGTGTACATAAAATCTAGATCAAAAGTAAACTAAAATAAAAAGAGTGGCTAAACAATGTCGTACTTAAGCCTCGTCAACCCCGAGGATTCAAATAATATACAATTATGCACATACAATCACATACACACATATGGCCATAATAGCTGGATCCTATGTCTGCAACGAAAAAGTTAACCTACGCACATCCTACTATTATCCGACACATATAATATATGAAAAGTGCATAAAAGTAATCGAATCCTAAACACACAAAATCGAAAACCGTGGCTCTGATACCACTTGAAGGGGGAAAACTTCGCTTCCCACTTCAACCCAATCGCTTGTAGATGGTGATCCCGTCTTCATCCCCGGATTAAAAAAATTAATCCTTGACAAATAGGGATTACCCAAGATACCATTTCATCGTCGTACCATTCGATTAGAGTGGTCACTTGAACAAATTTGTTGTTCAAGCAACCTACCTCTATTCTTCGAATAGTCGCAGAATAGACGATGTACGGATCACCAATTTTTGTGTTTGTATTTGGGGTCCAAGTAAATTAGCCACATATAATTCAAAACAATTATAGACAAAATACAAAAGAACATAAACAAGTATTATACCTCTCGGTCTTCTATTGTATGTCCTTCCTCCTTTTGGACGTCGTGTGGGCGATGATCTTCAAAAAGTCGAAGCCTCCTAGAACACGTTCTTCCCTTCCTTGCTCGCTTAGAACAAAGGGAAGAATGAAATGAAACTCTTCTTCCTTTCTAAAACTGGCCACCAAGTTATTAATTAATTTACTAACCATTAATTAATCAACATCTAACTCCTTGAGTAGTACCACTCAACCTTTTCATCATGCCGGACCAAGTCCACCTGTAGGGTTTACATGATGAACCTTATGAGCTCCTCAAGGGGACATCATCATCCTAATATATAGGACACGGTTTCCTCCTATAATCAACGGCACACCATATAAATAATATCATCTCCCAACTTACCGAGCCTATCGATTTAATCTATAAATCTCGCCCATTGGTAAATCAAAGAGATTAGTACTAAGTATATGTGCCCGTTATTATATCGAGATTAAGAGCATGTACTAAATAATATCTGAGGTCCGATTCGATTATGTAGTCAGCAATAAATCGAATCACCTCTAAGTCGGTCCTACTCAATACACACAAAGTGCACTAGTGTGATTCTATGGTCAAGACAAACCAATACTAAATCACACTACAACCATTCCGATGGTTTGTCCAAAGCCATCTCGGTTGTGAGCCTTTACTTATACTTTTCAAGGGGCCGATAACATGATCTCCTGTGTGACACCACACACCATGTTATCTACAATGTAAAGTATTAGACAATATTGCATAACCATAAAAATATGCAAACAATGATAATGTGATTCTTATTTCAAAAATAAAGATGTTCAAAGAAAAGATAGACTTTTCAATATACATCCCTACAAGACGTTTTATTTATCTTTTGAGAAAAATAAAACTTTAGTTCTGAAAAAATTCCCTTTATGTACCTTCATTTATAAAGTATTTAATTTTGGTTTCTAAATTATTTATGGATGGATATTCTATTTCTTTTAATGACAGAGTTGTTATAAAAAGGAATAGGGAGAATATTTGTTCAGGTACATTGATAGGAAATTTGTATACACTTGAACAAAAACCTCCCACGATGCAAATTAAAGTTAATAACTTATCTTTTAATTCCAATAAGAGAAAAGAACCTTCGAAGATGAACCAAACATATCTTTGGCATCTTAGGCTTGGTCATATTAACCTAAGCAGAATTCAAAGGTTGATAGCTGATGGACCTTTGGGTTCATTAGTGGTGGAAGATTTCCCAACCTGCGAATATTGCTTGGAGGATAAAATGACCAAGAGGCCTTTTAAGGCCAAGGGGTATAGAGCCAAAGATGTGTTAGATTTGGTTCATTCTGATCTGTGTGGTCCTATGTCTATCCATGCTAGAGGTGGTTTTGAGTATTTCGTCTCTTTTATAGATGATTACTCAAGATATGGATACATTTACCTGATGCGTCGCAAGTCTGAATGCTTTGACAAGTTCAAAGAATTCAAGGCTGATGTGGAGAAATGTAAAGGTAAAAGTATCAAGACACTACGATTTGATCATGGTGGTGAGTACCTCTTGGGAGTGTTTAAGAATTACTTATCAGTGGCTGGGATTCAATCCCAATTGTCTGCACCTGGCACACCTCAGCAGAATGGTGTAGCAGAGCGAACAAATAGGACTCCTATGAAGATGGTTAGATCGATGATGAGTTATTCTGAGTTGCCAAATTCATTCTGGGGATATGCTCTAGATACGACCGTGTACATTCTGAACTTGGTTCCATCTAAATCAGTGCCTTCTACTCCCTGAATTGTGGTGCAAATCCTAGTCTAAGACATATTCGGATATGGGGGAGTCCAGCACATGTCTTTGAAAGCGAATCTTCGTTGGCTATCCTAGAGGAATGAAGGGTGGTTTGTTTTATAGTCCTAGAGATCATAGGGTGATCGTTAGCACAAATGCTAGATTTCTAGAGGAAGACTATATGATGAGCCACAAGCCCAAGAGTAAAATTATTCTGGAGGAATTAAAGGGGGAAGTCACTTCTTCAGTACTACCGGTACAAGAGGATATACCACAAGTCATTGCACCACGTGTCATAGAGAATACACAGGAGATACCTCATCGTAGTGGGAGGGTTGTTAGATAGCCAGATAGATTCATGTTCTTGGGAGAATCTTCTGATTTGGTCCCTGGCGAACATGAACTTGATCCCTGGACATATGACGAGGCAATCCAAGATATAGATACAACATCTTGGCAAAGTACAATGAATACTGAGATTGAATCTATGGATTCAAATCAGGTCTGGGAGCTAGTGGAACCACCCGATGGTGTAAAAACCATTGGATGCAAGTGGATCTACAAAAGAAAGAGAGGAATAGATGGGAAGGTTGAGACCTTCAAAGCGAGGCTTGTTGTGAAGGGGTATACTCAGAAAGAGGGTATCGATTATGAGGAGACCTTTTCACCGGTAGCCATGCATAAGTCTCTCCAG
This sequence comes from Wurfbainia villosa, assembly GCA_025175895.1. NCBI lineage: Eukaryota > Viridiplantae > Streptophyta > Magnoliopsida > Zingiberales > Zingiberaceae > Wurfbainia > Wurfbainia villosa. Next base: position 2,624,048 of record CM045988.1, on the reverse strand, counting down.
ATTCTCTTGTGCATAGCAGCTCATATGGATTATGAGGTGTGGCAGATGGATGTCAAGACAGCTTTCCTTAATGGAAGTCTTGAGGAAAACATCTATATGAAGCAACGAGAGGGATTCATTGCGAAGGGCAAAGAGCATCTTGTATGTAAGCTTAATCGGTCCATTTATGGATTGAAGCAAGCTTCGAGGTCTTGGAACATCCGCTTTGATGAGGTAATCCAGTCTTATGGATTTATTCAAAGTACAGATGAGTCTTGTGTATACAAGAGATGTGACGGAAACATAGTGGTATTTCTTGTACTATACGTAGATGACATTTTGTTGATTGGCAACAATATCAAGGTGTTATCGGATGTAAGGGTATGGTTGTCCAAATAGTTTGATATGAAGGACTTGGGAGAAGTGGGACACATCCTTGGGATCAAGGTTATAAGGGATCGCAGGAAAAGGATGTTGTGCTTATCCCAAGCTTCATACATAGACACGATTATGGATCGTTTTAGCATGCAGAACTCCAAGAAGGGTTTTCTACCTTTCAGGCATGGAGTTCCTTTATCTAAGGAGATGTATCCTAGAACATCTGAGGAGATAGAGGAGATGAAGGCGGTTCCTTATGCTTCGGCAGTAGGGAGCCTCATGTATGCGATGCTATGTACGAGACCAGATATCTGCTTTATCGTGGGCATGGTCGTGGATATCGAGTAATCGAGACAAGGACATTGGGTATGATTAAAGTATATATTGAAGTACTTGAGAAGGACTAGGGATTATATGCTTGTTTACCAGGCAGTCCAATTACTCCCTGTGGGTTACAAGGATTCCGACATTCAATTTGATAGGGATAACAGTAAGTCTACCTCAGGTTTTGTGTTTACTTTGGGAGGTGGAGCCATTGTATGGAGGAGTGTCAAGCAGAAATGCGTGGCAGACTCTACCATGGAAGGTAGTATGTGGCGACCTGCGAGGCGGCTAAAGAAGCAGTCTGGCTCAGGAACCTCCTGATGGACTTGGATGTGATTCCTGGTTTGCCCAGAACTATCACAATTTATTGTGATAATAATGGTGCAGTTGTAAAATCGAAGGAACCACGAGCTCATAAGGCAAGTAAACACATAGAGCGCAAGTACCACCTGATACGAGAAATCGTAAAGGAGGTAGAAGTTGATGTCACCTAGATTGCATCAGAGGATGACCTGGTAGACCCTTTTCACTAAGGCCCTTCTAGTAAGAGCTTTGATAGGGAAGGGGAATCAGATGTATGATAGTATAAGGACAGCATAGTCTTTTAGTATAAGTGGGAGATTGTTGGGATGTATACTGAAAAGTCTATCATTTGTATGAACATCTTTAATTTTGAAATAAGAATCACATGATCATTGTTTGTATATTTTCATGGTTATGCATATTGTCTAATACATTACATTGTAGATAACATGGTGTATGGTGTCACACAGGAGATCATGTTATCGGCTCCTTGTAAAGTATAAGTAAAGGCTCACAACCGAGATGGCTTTGGACAAACCATTGGAATGGTTATAGTGTGACTTGGTATTTGTTTGTCTTGACCATAGAATCACACTAGTGCACTTTGTGTGTATTGAGCAGGACCGACTTAGAGGTGATTCGATTTATTGCTGACTACATAATCGAATCGGACCATAGATATTATATTGTACATGATCTTAATCCCCATATAATAACGGGCACATATACTTAGTATTCATTTCTTTGATTTACCAATGGACGAGATTTATAGATTAAATCGATAGACTCAGTAAGTTGGGAAATGGTATTATTTATATAGTGTGTCGTTGATTATAGGAGGAAACCGTGTCCTATATATTAGCATGATGATGTCCCCTTGAGGAACTCATAAGGTTCATCATGTAAACCCTGCAGGTGGACTTGGTCCGGCATGATGATAAGGTTGAGTGGTACTACTCATGAAGTTAGATGTTGATTAATTAATGGTCAGTAAATTAACTAATCGACGGACATTCGAGATCTTAAACACGGGGAGAAAATGTACAAATAATATATGGAGCCCATATTAACTTATGGGGGTTGGTGAGGTAGATCAATGATAATCCTCTAGTGGAATGGATAATCATTAATGGATCGGACTTTATGTGGGCTTGATCCATTGGGTGGCCAAGATCCAACTCCTCCTCATGGTCCCTATTGTATCCTATTAACACCTCATGAAGCTTAGATCCAATGGATGAAAACAAAACTCTAGATCCAACGGTAGAGATTAAATCTCTAGATCCGACGGTTTAGATTAAATCTCTAGATCTGACGGTTGAGATTAAATCCCTAGAACCAATGGTGGAGATTAAAACAAGGCTTAAGCCTAAACTTTATATAAAGGGGCTTATGGCTTGGGCGGCAAGATGATGGATGATGCTTAGGGTTTGCTTCCCTTGGGAGGCAAGTAATCCTAGTTTGGTTAGGATTAGGAGTGGGCGGCTAGGGTTAGGGTTTTGGGTGATTGGGGTGGGCGGAAACAAGTGGAGAAAGATTCTTCTTCTTCTTCCTAAGGTTGGTCGGCTACTATTCTTCTTCCCTCTACCTTGGCCGGAGCTCAACCTATTCTTCTTCCCTTCATCCTTGGCTGGAAATTAGGAAAGCTTAGTTTAGGGTTTGGGCGGCAACAAGGAGAAGGATTGCTTTCCTTTCTCTTCTCCAAGTGTTGGCCGGCGCCCATGCCATCATTGATTCTCCTTTGGCCGGTTCCTATATTCCATGTTCTCTTCCTTGGCTGGTGGAAACATCGAGTTTATTGACTTGGTGGTCGGTTCTAGATAGGAAGACGGTTCTAGATAATCTTCCTTTATTCGGAGTGAACAAGGAAAGAAAGATTGGTGATCTAGGAGGCTTCGACTTTTGGAAGATCATCACCCACACGACGTCCAAAAGGAGGAAGAACATACAATAGAATATTAAGAGGTATAACAAGAGGTATAATCTTGTTTATTTTGATTAGTCTTCCTTTGTATTATGTTTATAATTGCTTTTCAATTATATGCATGCTTTATGTGGATGTTTACTTTATGTATGTGGCTAAATAAAACATGGATCCCGATCATAAATACAAAAGCCGACGATCCGTACATCGTCTATTCCGCGGCTACTCCTTGAATAGAGGTTGGTCACTTGAACAACGAGTTTGTTCAAGTGACCTCTCTAAACGAATAGCACGACGATGATAGGGTTGCTTGGGAGTTCCCTTTTGTCTAGGATTAAATTTTTTTAATCTAGGGACATAGATGGGATTGCCATGTGTTAGTAATATATGAGAGATGTCCTAAGGCAATTGCCTTATGTATGAACCATTTATATGATAAATAAAGATTCACTATTTGAGTATACATGTTTAATGTATTTGATTGGATCTTAAACTCATTTACTGAATGTCCACGATACGATTCACAGCATGAGAGAATTTGTGATTGGATCACAACTAGTGAGTATCTCTACATGTGTAATTGTGATGTATCAGAATTATCCCTAGTCGATGAATTGATGGATTTGGACACCATCAATTCTGTCGAGACTAGCACGAGGTATACTCCTTGGTGTATCCAAGCAGCTGATTCTCACTGGCTGGAGACATTGTGATGTCCGGAGTTAATCGTGGATGCTAGTTATGGTAACTAGTTCATTGGAGTGACCAGCCGTAAGACTTCATATGGTTCTCTGCATATATAGATATGTCAATGAAGTTCTTTCTGTGGCTTAAGTGCGATGTTCCTTTGACTTGCGGTATTCAAGTCATCTTGATCATGGAGACTTATGCTTTGACATCTTAAGCAAACATCTCTAAGGAGATGTGGACCCGGGATGATTGGGTATAAGTCGAAGTGATCGAAGGTGTTTGAATAGCCTATAAGGGATTCACCACTCCTTGCGAGGAGATGTATACCCATGGCCTCTCGTCGGATTGTTACTAAAGTCTTTGGCCAAAGCATTACATGTTTAGAGTAAAGTACTCTTCGAAACATGTGGAGTAACTAGAATCCGTAGGATGAGGAAATGATACTTGGGCTAGGTGTGACGTAGTCAGCCTAGTGGGGACTGACACAATAGACCATGTCCTGAACCAAGTGGGTATAAGATGAGTGAAGGGAATGGGGCACGATTCATTCGAGCTCTTGAAGGGTTTAGAAATAGTTACGGATCAACCGTTGATCTTTTGGTTAATTGGGGATCATGATATACTAGGTGCCACTCATGATCGTTCTATAATTAATGGTTAATTATAGGCGGCCAACATAAACCGAGAACCTATTTGGTCACACGCGACAACGAGTGTAATCCAAAGGATTTAAACGAGCTTGAGAATGGGATTCTCAGACCGAGAGAAACTATGTTTGGTTGGACCAAACATAAAGCGAGCATGAAATTGTTTCAGTCGCAATGGAAGCGTGGATGGGCGGTGTCTTATGAAGACATAATGGATGGACCAAAATGGTTTGGTTCTAATCCAATGGAGGAGAATAAACCAAAGGGTTTGGTTTATATTAAACGAATGAACCAAAGGTTGGTTCGGTTCGTTTTAACTTAAAATAAACCATCATGGTTTGGTTTATTTTAACTTATCCTAATGGAGCGGGTTAACGGGCTTTATGGATATGATCCATTAACCATTAAGAGAATTAGTTCTCTATAAAAGAGGGCTTAAGGGATTTTTAAACACTAATCATCCAAAACCCTAAACCTAGTTGCCGCCCACCCCTTGTTGGAAAATTCGGCGCCCAACATCTTGTTGCCGCCCAGCTTGTGGTGCAGCCTTCCAACTTGTTGCCGGCGACCAACCTTCAGCTGGTGAACCTCCGGCGACCCTCCGCTGATCTCCTATAGGTTTGGCATCAAGGTTTGGCACCAAGCTGTCCAGTTTTCTGGACAGCTTCTCCTCCTCTCGTCGGAGCGTCGTTTGGACGACGGTTAGTGCTCCGACAGCGGCTAACTTACCGGGGATTTGATCTCCGGTAATCCTCTGAGGTGGAGGATGAAGGATTCGTCAAACGGTTGACGAATACCTCTCCGGAGAAGCGAGTTTTGAGAACTCATTTTAGGATCCGAATTTGGATTCGGATCGTGATCATCTCTCGATCACGTCGTCTTCAACACGAGGCTAGTAACCCGTACGAAGACGAAGCTCGTGACTTAGCGAAGTCATCCTGAGGAGCTCGGCGTGGATACGGATAGAGACGATTCTTACGAGGATCGTTCCGGTTGATGCCGTTCCCGCTACACGTCATACGGAAGGTATAACGTAGTTTAATTTCCTTTTATTGCAAATTTTAATTTACGGTTATGTCTACACTTGTTGTAATAGCATGTGTGTGTTGTGTGTGTTGTAATAAATATAGATTTATTATTTTTAATTGCTTCCGTTGTGCTCATGTTTACGAAACATGATCGAACACACACACGCCGTGGTGCCGGAAACCCAACACCATGAACAAGCGACCGAGTTGAAGTGGGAAGCGAAGTTTCCCCTCACGGATCGATCAAACCCTTCAATTTTCTCTTCCTCCACCGATCCGGAAGTTGATTCCTTCTCAACTTCTGACTCCTCACTTGCTTGTGAGGATGAGGATTCATCTTCGGCCTCCTCTTCTTGAGCCGGTGATGGGTCTTCATGGAGCTGTGCCAATTCCCTCCAAAGCTCCTTGGCATCCATGCAATCACCTAGGCTACACAAGAAGTCATTAGGTATCAAATCAAAAATGAATTTTACTACCTTCTTGTTTTTCTCAAATTGTTGGAGTTGATCTTCACTCCATCTCTTCTTTTTGAGAAAAGCCACCTTTTGGTCATCTTGGATATTCAAATCCATCCATTAAGATGGACCACTCCTCAAAGTCCCTCATCATTAAAAAATCTTCAATTCTTCTCTTCCAAGAATTGAAGCCTTCTCGTCCATATAGGGTGTGGGGCACCGGTGTGTTGATGTCCCAACCAAGTTGTTCTTCCAACTCCATCTTCACCCTCTAGCATGCTCCCTTAGTTGTTAAACTTGAAGAGCGGTCTCACTCTGATACCACTTGTAGGGGATCCTTGGAAGCTAGAGAGGGGTGAAAAGCTCATTTTCGTTCGTCGATGGAATTAAATTTAGTTCGTCTACACAATTTCGTTAGCGCGCAGCGGAATAATAATAAATATGAAAAGGGGAAACTTTGCTTCCCACTTCTACTTGGTCGCTTGTAGATGGCGATCCAATCTTCATCCTCAGATTATAAAAAATTAATCCTTGACAAATAGGGATTACCCAAGCTACCGTTTCATCGTCATGCTATTCGATTAGAGTGGTCACTTGAACAAACTTATTGTTCAAGCAACCTACCTCTATTCTTCGAATAGCCACGGAATAGACGATGTATGGATCGCCGATTTTTGTGTTTGTATTCGGGGTCCAAGTAAATTAGCCACATATAATTGAAAAAAATTATAGACATAATATAAAAGAACATAAACAAGCATTATACCTCTGGATCTTTTATTGTATGTCCTTCCTCATTTTAGACGTCATGTGGGCGACGATCTTCCAAAAGTCGAAGCCTCCTAGAACACATTCTTCCCTTCCTTGCTTGCTACGAACAAAGGGAAGAATGAAACGAAACTCTTCTTCCTTTCTAAAACCGGCCACTAAGTCAAAGGACTTGATGTTTCCACCGGCCAAGGAATGGGTGATGGAGCACCGGCCAACCTTGAAGAAGGGTTGCCGCCGGCCTCAAGGAGAGGAGAGGACGCCGGCCAATGTAGAATAAAGGGAGGGGATGGGCGCCGGCCAAGGATGATAGGGTGATGATGGGGGCCGGCCAACTATTGAAAAAGAGAAAGGAAACAAACCTCAACCTTCCACCTTGTTGTCGCCCAGGCCAAAACCCTAACCCTAGCAACCCAAAGCTTGCCGCCCCAACCCTAATCACCCTTCAATGTCTTGCCGCCCACCCCTTAAGCCATATTTATAGAGTTAGGCTTAAGCCTCCTTTAATCTCCACCGTCGGATCTAGGGATTTAATCTCAACCGTCGGACCTAGAGATTTAATCTTTACCGTCGGATCTAAAGATTTAATCTCCACTGTCGGATCTAGAGATTTAATCTCCACTGTCGGATCTAGAGATTTAATCTCCATCGTCGGATCTAGAGTTTCATTTTCCATTATCGGATCTAGGTTTAATGAGGGTTTTAATAGGCTACAATAGGGACCATGAGGAGGAGTTGGATCTTGGCCACCCAATGGATCAAGCCCACATAAAGTCCGATCCATTAATGATAATCCATTCCACTAGAGGATTATCATTGATCTACCTCACCAGCCCTATAAATAAATATGGGCTCCATATATTATTTGTACATTTATCTCTCCGTGTTTAAGATCTCGAATGTCCAGTCAATTAATTAATTTATCGATAATTAATTAATCAACATCTAACTCCATGAGTAGTACCATTCAACCTTATCATCATGCCAGACCAAGTCCACCTGCAGGGTTTACATGATGAACCTTATGAGCTCCTCAAGGGGACATCATCATCCTAATGTATAGGACACGATTTCCTCCTATAATCAACGATACACCATATAAATAATATCATTTTCCAACTTACCGAGCCTATCGATTTAATCTATAAATCTCGCCCATTGGTAAATCAAAGAAATAAATACTAAGTACATGTTCCCGTTATTATATCGGGATTAAGAGCATGTACACCATAATATCCGAGGTCCGATTCAATTATGTAGTCAGCAATAAATCGAATCACCTCTAAGTCGGTCCTGCTCAATACACACAAAGTGTACTAGTGTGATTCTATGGTCAAGACAAACCAATACCAAATCACACTATTACCATTCCAATAGTTTGTCCATAACCATCTCGGTTGTGAGTCTTTACTTATAATTTACAAGGAACTGATAACATGATCTCCCGTGTGACACTACACACCATGTTATCTACAATATAATGTATTAGACAATATGCATAACCATAAATATGTAAACAATGATCATGTGATTCTTATTTCAAAACTAAAGATGTTGATACAAAAGATAAACTTTTCAGTATACAACCCAACAATCTCCCACTTATTCTAAAAGACTATGTTGTCCTCATACTGCCATATATCTTATTCCCATTCCCTCCACATGCCTATCAAAAGCTCTCGCTGGAAGGGTCTTAGTGAAAGGATCTGCCAGGTTATCCTCTGATGCAATCTTGGCCACAGCAACATCTCCTCGCTTTACGATTTCTCGTATCATGTGGTACTTGCGCTCTATGTGTTTACTTGCCTTATAGGCTTGTGGTTCCTTCGAGTTTGCAACTACACCGCTATTATCACAATAAATTGTGATAGTTTTGGGCAAACCAGAAATCACATCCAAGTCCATTAAGAAGTTCCTGAGCCACACAACTTCTTTGGCCGCCTCAGAGGCTGCCACATACTCAGCTTCCATGGTAGAGTCTGCCACACAGTTTTGCTTGACACTCCTCCATACAATGGCTCCACCTCCCAAAGTAAACACAAAACCTGAGGTAGACTTACTGTTATCCCTATCTGATTAGAAGTCAGAATCTATGTAACCCACAGGGAGTAATTGATCTGCCTAGTATACCAGCATATAATCCCTAGTCCTTCTTAGGTACTTCAATATATGCTTTACCGCAGTCCAATATCCTTATCCTGGATTACTCTGATATCTGATAACCATGCCCACGAAAAAGTAGATATCTTGTCTCGTACATAACATAGCATACATGACGCTTTCTACTGCTGAAGAATAAGGAACCGCCTTCATCTCCTCTATGTCCTTAGATGTTTAGGACACATCTCCTTAGATAAAGGAACTCCATGCCTAAAAGGTAGAAAACCTTTCTTGGAGTTCTGCATGCTAAAACGATCCATAATGGTGTCTATGTATGAAGCTTGAGATAAGCACAACATCCTTTTCTTGCGATCCCTTATAACCTTGATCCCAAGGATGTGTCCCACTTCTCCCAAGTCCTTCATATCAAACTGTTTGGACAACCATACCCTTACGTCTGATAATACCTTGACATTATTGACAATTAACAAAATGTTATCTACGTATAGTACAAGAAACACCACTACGTTTCCATCACATCTCTTGTATATACAAGACTCATCCGGACTTTGAATAAATCCATAAGACTAGATTACCTCATCAAAGCGGATGTTCCAAGATCTCAAAGCTTGCTTCAATCCATACATGGACCGATTAAGCTTGCACACAAGATGCTCTTTGCCCTTTGCAATGAATCCCTCTGGTTGCTTCATATAGATGTTCTCCTCAAGACTTCCATTAAGGAAAGTTGTCTTGACATCCATCTGCCACACCTCATAATCCATATGAGCAGCAATACATAAGAGAATCTGGATAGACTTAAGCATGGCTACCGACAAAAAGGTCTCCTCATAATCGATGCCCTCTTTCTGAGTATACCCCTTCGCAACAAGCCTCGCTTTGAAAGTCTCAACCTTCCCATCTATTCCTATCTTTCTTTTGTAGATCCACTTGCATCTAATGGTTTTTACACCATTGGGTGGTTCTACTAGCTCCCAGACCTGATTTGAATCCATAGATTCTATCTCAAAGTTCATTGCACTTTGCCAAGATACCGCATCTTTATCTTGGATCGCCTTGTCATATGTTCAGGGATCAGGTTCATGTTCGCTAGGGACCAAATTAGAAGATTCTCCCAAGAACATAAATCTGTCAAGTTGTCTAACAACCCTCCCACTGTGATGAGGTATCACCTGTGTATCCTCTGTGACACACGGTGCAGTGACTTGTCGTATATCCTCTTGTACTGGTGGTACTGAAGTAGTGACTTCTCCTCTCAATTCCTCCAGAACAATCTTACTTATGGGCTTGTGGTTCATCACATAGTTTTCCTCTAGAAATCTAGCATTTGTGCTAACGATCATCCTCCGATCTCTAGGACTATAAAATAAACCAGCTTTCGTTCCTCTAGGATAGCCAACGAACATGTACACTTCTGTACGAGGTTTCAACTTACCAGCATTTGCCTTTAACACATGTACTGGACTCCCCGAAATCTAAATATGTCTCAGACTAGGCTTTTGTCCAGTCCACAATTCTGTGGGAGTAGAAGGCACTGATTTAGATGGTACCAAGTTCAGAATATACACTGTTGTCTCAAGAGCATATCCCCAGAACGAATATGGCAACTCAGAATAACTCATCATCGATCTAACCATCTCTATAAGAGTCCTATTCCTTCGCTCTGCTACACCATTCTGCTGGGGTGTGCCAGGTGTAGAAAATTGGGATTGAATCCCAGCCTCTGATAAGTAATTCCTAAACTCTCTCAAGAGGTACTCACCACCACGATCAGATCGTAGTGTCTTGATTCTTTTACCTTGACGTTTCTCCACATCAGTCTTGAATTCTTTGAACTTGTCAAAGCATTCAGACTTGCAGCGCATTAAGTAAATGTATTCATATCTTCAATAATCATCTATAAAGGAGACTAAATATTCAAAACCACCTCTTGCCTGGATAGACATAGGACCACACAAATCAGAATGAACCAACTCCAATACATCTTTAGCTCTATACCCCTTGGCCTTAAAAGGCCTCTTGGTCATCTTACCCTCCAAGCAAGATTCAGAGGTTGGGAGATCCTCTACCACTAATGAACCCAAAGGTCCATCAGCTATCAACCTTTGAATTCTGCTTAGGTTAATGTGACCAAGCCTAAGATGCCAAAGATATGTTTGGTTTATCTTCGAAGGTTCTTTTCTCTTATTGGAATTAGAAGATGAGTTATTAACTTCAATTTGCATCGTGGGAGGTTTTGGTTCAAGTGTGTACAAATTTCCTATCAATGCACCCGAACAGATAATGTCCCTATTCCTTCTTATAACAACTCTGTCATTAAAAGAAATAGAATATCCATCCATAAACAATTTAGAAAGTGAAATTAAATTCTTTCCAAACAAGGGTACATAAAGGCAATTCTTAAGAACCAAAAGTTTATTTTTCTCAAAAGATAAATGAACGTCTCTCGCTGCAATAGCCGCCACCTTCGTGGCATCGCCCACACAGGTAATCTCCTCACCACCGTCTGGTTTCAGAACCTGCAGCATTGTACATGATCGATGTCTCCCGTATCTACACACTAGGTGCCGGTAGATAACACCGCTAAACATGTTTCAACGACTAGACCAAAAGATATACCTTTGTTCTTGCGGTTGGGGCAGTCCTTCTTCCAGTGTCCAGTCTAATTACAAGTGAAACACTTGCCTTTCGGCTTCTTCACTCCTCCCTGAGGTCATCCCGCCACCTTTGCCCCAGCTTGTTTCTTCTTCTTCTTGCCTTTCGGCTTAGAAGTAGAAACCTTTTGGGCAACCATGGCCTACGCTTGAGCACTCTAATGAAATAGCCCCTCTGTTGCCTGGAGTTCTATCAGAAGCTTCGCCAATGAATACAACCTTTTATTCATGTTGTAGTTCAGGCGAAACTACTCAAAACTCCTAGGTAGAGACTGGAGAATGACATCGACCTAAGTTTCCCCATCGATCTCAACTCCGAGGACTTCCAGTTCATTCAAATGAGTCATCATCTTAAGAACATGATCCCTCACGGGTGTTCCCTCGATCATGGTGGTCATCATCAAGTTTCTCATGGCCTCTTGCCTCACAGCCCGATTCTAGTGTCCGAAAAGCTCCTTGAGATTGAGCATCATATCATAAGCAGTGGACATGGCTTGATGTTGATGTTGCAGTACATTTGACATAGATGCCAAAATGTAACACCGCGCCATCTCATCGGCCTTGATCCACTTCTTATAGCTCTCTCTCTCCTTTTCCCCAGAATTATCTGTAGGCTTGGGAGGGCACTCTTCGAGGAGTGCATATTTGTATTCCTCTGCAGTCAAGACAATGTCTAGATTCCTCTTCCAATCAACATAGTTGGGTCCAGTAAGTTTGTTCTCTTTCAGTATCACAGCAAGTGGACTGTAAGTCATTTTGAAAATCCTAAGAATCACATAGATCATTACTTTGGATTTCAAAAAAATTATTGATTCCTCAAACAATAAGATTTTAAAATCAACAAACACCTCAAAACACCGAGAATATCGTATGCCACGATAGAGTGGACGTATACGAATTCTACATTTGTAAGAGGAGGTTTTACCCATTAATTTTACTATCTTGTCAACCTAACTTTTTGACAAGTAAAATTAATAGTTGGTTTCTCTTCAGCCCTACAAATAAAAGCAGTGACTCTGATGGGGAGGATACTTATATTTGTATCTAAGTGTTCACCATTACTTGGTACCAAGGTAATTATCTCGGGTTATGTGTCTTACGATGGTGAAGTGCACACACTCCTTAATAACTCCCTATAACCATATTTAACCTTGTGATCCGCAAACAAACTCATCCAATGGGGAGGAAGGCACTCAGAGCCGACGCGCAAGTTTTTTTGCATCACTTGTCAAATCGTAATGGAGGCTGCGGGAATTTATAAAAATATCCTTCTCTCACTTAGTAATTTGAAATTGAGTAATTTTCCTAGCCTACGACATGCATATCAAACAAAAAGCAATAAATATGAAAAATAAATTATTTTCTAACTATTATGGCTTTTATCTTCAATATGACTCCAGTCACATCGCCATCTCGTCTGCTCCTCCTACGCCATGTACGAGCCATCCAGAGATCCGAGCCGAGACTAAAACCTATTTTAATTTACATCCATCGATCCTATACTCCATGAGGGAGTGTACATGAAATCTAGATCGAAAGTAAAATAAAATAAAGAGTGGCTAAATAATGTCGTATTTAATTTACAAAAACTAAATACTAGCCCCGTCAACCCCGAGGATTCAACAAAATAAATATTTACACACATACAATCACATACACACATATGGCCATAATAGTCGGATCTTATTCCTGCAACCAAAGAGTTAAACTCCGCATATCCTACTATTATCTTGCACATATAATATATGAAAAAGTGAATAAAAATTAACCGAATCCTAAACACACAAAATCGAAAACCTTGGCTCCGATACCAATTGAAGGGTTTTGCTTATCGAGTCTTTGAGGGGAAACTTTGCTTCCCACTTCACCTCGGTAGCTTGTCCATGGCGATCCCTTCGATGTCCCCGGATTAAAAAAAATTTAATCATAGACAAAAGGGATTGCCCAAACCACCAAGTCATCGTCGTGCTATTCGTTTAGAGAGGTCACTTGAACAAACTAGTTGTTCAAGCGACCATCCTCTATTCTACGAGTAGCCGCAGAATAGACGATGTTCGGATCACCGGTTTTTGTGTTTATGCTCAGGATCCAAGTATTATTTAACCATTTACAGATTTATAACATGCTTATAATTGAAAAGCATAAACAAGCAACAAACAAAAGAGAAAAGAGAATAGATATACCTCTTGATCTTCTAATGTATGTCCTTCCTCCTTTTGGACGTCGTGTGGGCGACGATCTACCAAAAGTCGAAGCTCCAAGATCGCAAATCTTCGTTCCTTGCTTTTCCAAAGCAAGAGGAAGAATAGAAACAAGGTTTTTCTCCTCCCTAAAACCAACCAACAAGGAGCACACCAAACCCTTGCCGCCGGCCAACTAGAAGGAGGGGAAGATGATGGAAAACAACCAAGACACCAAGGGAAGCCCTATATCTTGTTTCCACCACCTAAGGAGAAGAGAGGAGGGGCTTTGGCTGCCGGCCAAGGGCTGGAAAGGAGCTGGACGCCGGCCAATGGAGAAGGAAGAAGAAAACAACACCATCCTTATTTGGTGCCGCCCTAGCCTCCAAACCCTAAACCTAATCCTATCTCAACTAAGATTCCTTCTCTTGCCGCTCAAAATCCTAGCTCTCTTGATTGTAGTTCACGCCAACTCCCATGCCCTCCTTTTATAGAGTTAGGGATAAGTCATGAATTAATCTCCTCCATTGGTTCTAGGGATTTAATCTCAACCGTCGGATCTTAGAGATTTAATCTCTACCTATGGATCTTAGAGTTTTGTTTCTATCCATTGGATCTAAGCTTCATGAGGTGTTAATAGGCTACATTAGGGACCATAAGGAGGAGTTGGATCTTGGCCACCCATGGATCAAGCCCACATAAAGTCCGATCCACTAATGATAATCCAATCCACTAAAGGATCATCATTGATCTACCTCACCAACCCCCATATGATAATATGAGCTTCATATATTATTTGTACATTTTCTCCCCGTGTTTAAGATCTCGAATGTCCGTCGATTAATTAATTTACTGACCATTAATTAATCAACATCTAACTCCTTGAGTAGTACCACTCAACCTTTTCATCATGCCGGACCAAGTCCACCTGCAGGGTTTACATGATGAACCTTATGAGCTCCTCAAGGGGACATCATCATCCTAATATATAGGACATGGTTTCCTCCTATAATCAACGACACAACATATAAATAATATCTTCTCCCAACTTACCGAGCCTATCGATTTAATCTATAAATCTTGCCCATTGGTAAATCAAAGAGATAAGTACTAAGTATATGTGCCCGTTATTATATCGGGATTAAGAGCATGTACTAAATAATATTTGAGGTCCGATTCGATTATATAGTCAGTAATAAATCGAATCACCTCTAAGTCGGTCTTGCTCAATACACACAAAGTGCACTAGTGTGATTCTATGGTCAAGACAAACCAATACCAAATCACACTACAACCATTCCGATGGTTTGTCCAAAGCCATCTCGGTTGTGAGCCTTTACTTATACTTTTCAAGGGGCCGATAACATGATCTCCTATGTGACACCACACACCATGTTATCTACAATGTAAAGTATTAGACAATATTGCATAACCATAAAAATATGCAAACAATGATCATGTGATTCTTATTACAAAATAAAGATGTTCATACAAAAGATAGACTTTTCAATCTACATCCCTACAATACTTTGCAAGGAACTGATAACATGATCTCCCGTGTGACACTACACACCATGTTATCTACAATGTAATGTATTAGACAATATGCATAACCATAAATATGCAAACAATGATCATGTGATTCTTATTTCAAAATAAAGATGTTCATACAAAAGATAGACTTTTTAGTATACTTCCCAAAAAAATAGCAATAACGAAATACGACAAACACAATTCACAACACGAGCTTATAACATGGTTCAGAACTGAACGGTTCCTACTCCACGGATCGAGCTCTAAAGAGCTCTAGCGATGCCAATCACACACCACTATGCATTAACTCCTTCTCGACACAAGTCGGAGGTGGAGAAACCTCGTACAATAGTTTACAACAATAAACTAAACACGACAAGCAAATACAATGTGAAATACAAAAGATAAGTAAAGAAAACTTTACAAAACTTTTCTTTTGATTGCTTGAATGTTTGGTTGCTTAACTTGCACTTGGAGGCCCATATTTGCAGTAGTAAATCACGCCAAAATCTCCCAAGAAATGTTGTTGATTTTCTCCTCCTCGACCTCCATTTAAAGCTTCAACCTCGGCTAGAAATCGCCGATCAGTCAACTGCTCGGGACCATCAATCGACTGATGCCACTGTTGTCGTGAGACAACGGCTAGATCCATGCTGGAAAAATCCAACGGATCCATCATCAGTCGACTGATCATGACCATCAGTCGACTGATAGAGCCTCCACTCGACTTCTAACCCCAGCAGTCGAGTCAGACTAAATTCTGTGCCTGAGAAACTAAGCACCAGTTGACTGATCACACGATCAATCAACTGCTTGGCCAATCCATCGACTACCCTCTATTGGGTTTCCGACACCGCGGCGTGTGTGTGTTCGATCATGTTTCGTAAACATGAACACAGCGGAAGCAATAAAATAATAAATCTACATTTATTACAACACACACAACACACGCATGCATATTACAACAAGTGTAGACATAACCGTAAATTTAAATTTGCAATAAAAGGAAATTTATCTACGTTATACCTTTTGTATGACGTGTAGCGGGAACGGCATCAACCGGAACGATCCTCGCTAGAATCGTCTCTATCCGTATCCACGCCGAGTTCCTCGGGATGACTTCGCTAAGCCACGAGCTTCGTCTTCGTAAGGGTTACTAGCCTCGTGTTGAAGATGACGTGATCGAGAGATGATCACGATCCGAATCCAAATTCGGATCCAAAACGAGTCCTCAAAACTCGCTTCTCCGGAGAGGTATTCGTCAACCGATTGACGAATCCTTCGTCCTCCACCTCAGAGGATTACCGGAGATCGAATCCCCGGTAAGTTAGCCGCTGTCGGAGCTCTAACCGTCGTCCAAACGACGCTCCGACGAGAGGAGAACAAGCTGTCCAGAAAACTGGACAGCTTTGGTGGAGGAGTAGGCGCCGGCCAAAACAAGGAAGCCAAGTGCTCACCTTTTCACCGAAGCCTAGGACGATCACCGGAGGGTCGCCGGAGGATCACCGGCTGAAGCTTGGATGCCGGCAAGGACTTGGACGGCGGCACAAAAGCTGGGCGGCAACTCCCTCAATGGGGTGGGCGGCAACTCCTTGCTAGGGTTTATGGATTGGATTAGGGCTTAATTATCCCTTAAGCCCTCTTTTATAGAGAACTAATTCTCTTAATGGTTATTGGATCATAACCATTAGGCCCGTTAACCCGCTCCATTAAGATAAGTTAAAATAAACCAAACCATAATGGTTTATTTTAAGTTAAAACGAACCGAACCAACTTTTGGTTCATTCGTTTAAAATAAACCAAACCCTTTGGTTTATTCTCCTCCATTGGATTAGAACCAAACCATTTTGGTTCATCCATTACGTCTTCATAAGACTTGGCCCATCCACGCTTCCATTGCGACTGAAACGATTTCATGCTCGCTTCATGTTTGGTCCAACCAAACCTAGTTTCTCTCGGTCTGAGAATCCCATTCTCAAGCTCGTCTTAAATCCTTTGGATTACACTCGTTGTGCGTGTGACCAAATAGGTTCTCGGTTTATGTTGGCCGTCTATAATTAACCATTAATTATAGAACGATCATGAGTGGCACCTAGTAGTACATCATGATCCCCAATTAACCGAAAAGATCAGCGGTTGATCGAACTATTTACGAAACCCTTGATGCTCGAATGATTCGTGCCCCATTCCCTTCACTCATCTTATACCCACTTGGTTCAGGACATGGTCTATAGTGTCAGTCCCCACTAGGCTGACTACGTCACACCTAGCCCAAGTATCATTTCATCGTCCTACGGATTCTAGTTACTCCACATGTATCGAAGAGTACCTTACTCTAAACATGTAATGCTTTGGCCAAAGACTTTAGTAACAACCCGATGAGAGGCCATGGGTATACATCTCCTCGCAAGGAGTGGTGAATCCTTTATAGGCTATTCAAACACCTTTGATCACTTCGACTTATACCCAATCATCCCGGGTCCACATCTCCTTAGAGATGTTTGCTTAAGATGTCAAAGCATAAGTCTCCATGATCAAGATGACTTGAATACCGCAAGTCTAAGGAACATCGCACTTAAGCCACAGTAAGAATTTCATTGACATATCTATATATGCAGAGAACCATATCAAGTCTTACGACTGGTCACTCCAATGAACTAGTTACCATAACTAGCATCCACAATTAACACCGGACATCACAATGTCTCCAACCAGTGATAATCAACTGCTTGGATACACCAAGGAGTATACCTCGTGCTAGTCTCGACAGAATTGATGGTGTCCAAATCCATCAATTCATCAACTAGGGATAATTCCGATACATCACAAGTACACATGTAGAGATACTCACTAGTTGTGATCCAATCACAAATTCTCTCATGCTGTGAATCGTATCGTGGACATTCAGTAAATGAGTTTAAGATCCAATCAAATACATAAAACATGTATACTCAAATAGTGAATCTTCATTTATCATATAAATGGTTCATACATAAGGCGATTGCCTTAGGAAATCTCTCATATATTACTAACAGACTCCCACTTGGCCTAATGCCAATCGCTACGGTATCCAATACCATAAGCTCGAACATGACCCTCAAACTTATTTTGAGGTAATGCCTTAGTCAAGGGATCCGCTAAGTTCCTTTCAGTGGGAATTTTCTCGATTTGTATTTCGTTCCTACTGTTGATCTCTCTGATAAGATGATAGTGGCGAATCACATGTTTGGATCATTGATGAGACCACATCAAGTTCAGAGATGAACTTCTTGATCCAAACCGCTTCCTTTGCTGCTTCCAAAGCTGCAATGTATTCTGCCTTAGTGGCAGAATCCGCTATAGCATCAAGCTTGGAACCTTTCCAACTTATTGCACCTCCATTCTAGGTGAATACATACCCAGACTAAGACATGGAATCATCCTTGTCTGTCTGGAGCTGGCATTCGTATACCCACATATCACCATGTACCCTTCTCCATATATTAGGAACGCATCCTTAGTTCTTCTTAAGTACTTAAGGATCATCTTAACAGCCACCCAATGATCCATTCCTGGATCAGACTGGTATCTGCTCGTGACACTCAGATCATACGATACATCAGGCCTCGTACATAACATAGCATACATGATAGATCCTATTGCGGATGCATAGGGAATCTTACTCATGCAAATCCTCTCGTCTTCTGTGCGCTGACACATAGACTTCGAAAGGTGTACCTCATGCCTGATGGGTAGGAAACCTTTCTTGGATTCCGACATGCTAAACCTCTTTAGCACTCGGTCTATATATGTAGACTGCGAAAGACCAAGCAACTGTTTCGATCTATCTCTATAGATCTTAATCCCGCGAATGTAGGTTGTTTCTCCCAGGTCTTTCATGGAGAATGTCTTGGATAACCAAACCTTAACTGACTGTAAGATTGAAACATCGTTTCCTATATGATACAATACTAGGAACACGACTGCACTCCCACTAACCTTCTTGTACACACAAGGTTCGTCTGGATTTTGTGAGAAATCAAACTTTTTGATGGTCTCATCAAAATGGATATTCCAGCTCCTGGATGCTTGCTTCAATCCATATATGGACCGTCGCAATTTGCATACCTTGGTTTTATCAACCGATGTGAAACCCTCAGGCTGTATCATATACACGTCCTCGAGCAGGTTTCCATTAAGGAAAGTTGTTTTCACATCCATCTGCCATATCTCATAATCATAATGAGCCGCTATGGCCAGGAGCATCCGAATGGATTTAAGCATAGCTACAGGCGAATAGGTTTCGTCATAATCAACACCTTGTTTTTGACGATATCCTTTCGCCACCAATCTAACCTTATAGGTAATCACATTACCATCCATGTCGGTTTTCTTCTTGAAAACCCACTTGCACCCTATAGGCTTTATGCCTTCAGGTGGGTCAACCAAGTTCCAAACTTGGTTTTCATACATGGAATCCATTTCCGACTTCATGGAACCAAGCCACTTATCCCTTTCTGAACTTGTCAGCACTTCTTCATAACTGGTAGGCTCCTCATCATCAATGAGTAACACGTCGTTCGATTCACTTACGAGAAATCCATATCTCTCAGGAATATTGTGTGTTCTGCGGATCTCGAAGATGTGGTGTTACAATAGGTCCATCCGATCACTATGAGTTGTCGGCTGTTGTGCTTCACCAGGTATCTCATCAATGTCTATTTGAGTCTCTCGAGCCTCCTCAAGCTCGATGACACTCCCACTGTTTTCTTGCAAGAGAAACTCTTTCTCTAGAAACACAGCATGCCTTGAAACAAACACCTTTTGTTCCACAGGATGATAGAATTGGTAACCCCTTGTTTCCTTAGGGTATCCAATAAATAGACATTTATCAGACTTAGCATCCAATTTGTCTGATACAGTCTGCTTCACATAAGCAGGACAACCCCATATCTTCAAGTAAGATACATGAGGTTTCTTACTATTCCATATCTCATATGGAGTAGTTGAGACTACCTTGGTAGGCATTCTGTTTAACAAGTAAACAGCTGTCTGAAGTACATAGCCCCAAAAGGACTTGGGAAGATTCGCATGATTCATCATTGACCTGACCATGTCCAACAAGGTCCGGTTACGCCTCTCAGATACACCATTATGCTGTGGTGTATATGGCGGAGTCCATTGAGACAATATACCATTGTCTCTTAGATAATCAAGAAACTCTTGACTTAAGTATTCACCACCTCGATCCGATCGAAGTATTTTAATACTCTTATCATGTTGTTTCTCTACTTCATTTCTGAATTCTTTGAATCTTTCAAAGGCTTCAGACTTGTGTTTCATCAAGAACACATACCCAAACCGTGAGTGATCATCGGTGAAGGTAATGAAGTAGCTATAGCCTCCTAAAGCTTGAGTTGACATAGGTCCACATACATCAGTATGTATTAGACCGAGTAACTCTCCCACTCGTTCACCTTTTCCAGTAAAAGGTAACTTAGTCATCTTGCCTTTTAAGCATGATTCGCATGTATCGTATGAATCCAATTCAAACGATTCCAGAATTCTACATTTGTGTAATTCGGACATGCATTTCTTGCTTACATGGCCAAGACGACAATGCCACATATAGGAGTCTATTTGATTATCCTTTTGAGCACACGTGTTGCTCGCTTCGATATTGAAGATGTCCTTTGGATCGTCCAAGCGTATAAACACCATTGCTTAAAGTTCGGTCCATAAAGAACTCCATTCAAAGTTATGTAACAACAATTGTTACTAAAAGTCAAATGGTACCCATTTCTATTTAAACAAGAAATAGAAATGATGTTCTTTATCAACGAAGGAACATAAAAGCAATTGTCCAGTTCTAAGACAAGTCCTGCAGGGAGTTTCAACAAATACGTTCCGATGGCGAGTGCAGCAACCTTTGCTCCATTCCCAACACGTAAATTTGACTCTCCCTTGACGAGTCTTCTTCTATTCCTTAGCCCATGTATGCCATTACATATATGTGAGCCACACCCAGTATCCAATACCCAAGTGTCTGAGGAAATAGAATGACAATCAATAACGAAGATATATGAAAAAGATGGAGCATCTTATGCCTTATTCTTCTTCACAGACTCAAGATAAATCTTACAATTTCTTCGCCAATGGCCCTACTTGCCATAATGATGTTAAGTGCCCTTTTGAGCTGGTTTTGCCTTTTTTTAGCCCTTTTCTTCTTCCCCTTCTGTTGTTCCTTTGACTCCCTCTTAGAACCTTTCTTCGAGGAATCAACTAACAACACCGTCCCCTGCTCATGCTTCTCAGAAGGCTCCACAGTCTTCAGCATGTTGAGCAGTACCACAGATGAACCTTCTTGCATCTCAGAGGTGAAGAGGAGCTTGGAGACTTCGAACCTTTCGAATCTCACTTGCTTATCAAACAACTCATAAAGATGAAGGACTACGATATGAGCATCCATATGCTCATGCTGCTTTCGTAGCTTGGGTTCCATCGCGGCTAGCATGATGCAACTTGTTAGTTCAGAATCAGTCACATGTTTCTGATAGACCAACAATTGGTCCGGAGTTGCATCGTCACTAGGATGGGCGGGAAGAGGCGCTTCGAGGACATACGCAAGCTTTTCACCTTGAGAACAATTCTCAGGTTTCTAAGCCAGTCCATGAAGTTAGGCCCAGTCAGTTTGTTTGAATCCAAAATAGTGCACAAATTTAAAGACATCATGATCGATCTTAGAAATACAAAACGAGCATATGTGAGAAAGATGATTTTAAAATGCATCATTATACATTCATAAATCCCATTCATTTTTCGAATTTCAAAAACCCCAAAATCACTTCGGGAGATCGTAGGTCCATCTCCGAATGGGCTGATATCCATCATAGTTATGAACAACCTTGGAGAGAGTCCAACAAGCCATTTATAACTACGACGGTAGGTATCAACTATACCAATTGCATATCACGTATATGCAACTATCACAATGTGCTATCAACTAATTGAATGTTCACACATACATCAGGTTGTTAACACATTAACAAGTATGCATCATATGCATAGCACCCAACTTCACCTCCCTTTACATCGACCTTGGAGAGAGTCCAACAAGCTGATGCTCCAGGTTAAAACCAACCCATTAATCAGGAAATAGTTTTAATATGGTTAGAGCGCATTCAACCAATTAGCCCAGCTTGGAGAGAGTCCAACAACCAAAGCTAACGATTGACCTCTGACTCTTACCATATTAGTATTAAACTATTCCATGGATTGAACATGTTCGGGTTCGAGCCGGGCTTGGAGAGAGTCCAACAACCCAAACAAGAAACGGAACTCTGGTTCTAACCATATTAATGGAAGGTGTAGGCTTTAATATTGAGTTAGGGTTTTATGTCTCATCCTCTTTGCATGCAAATAACTATTATCTACATGGCATGGCATACATGGCATACTATTGGGATCTCTTTATGCAAAATAGCATATGCGCAACGGAAAAATTAGGATCCCTTCCAAGTGATCCTTGCGAAAGAAAAACTCGTACAAAAATAAATTTCTCAAAAGAAAACCTATCTTATAGGAGAGTTCTACCTTTGTTGCGTGCCCTTTGCAATCCCGCTTTTCCTTGGATGTGTTGGATCTTTTAGCACGTTCAAATGTCTGTGCCTCTATATGTATCCACACGAGCAAGCTCTTGTCTCACAAAAGAAAACTAGAAGATCTCTCCTTTACTTCTTGCTAGAGAAGTCTCTAAAGGAGAGGAAGGTAGGGAAGAAGAGAAAGGAAGAAGAAGACTACTCTTCTTGCTAGCTTACACTCACAAAACCACACAACAAAAGCCTCTCCCACCAAGCTCTCACCAAGCCTTAAGCTCTAACTCAACTCCTTTGGCCGGCCACCCCATGGGGTGTTTTATAGGACTTGAAAAACCTTTCATCCCCTATCACATTCAATGCAATCAATGGCATTGAAAGATAATTAAACAGGGAGTTATCCTCCTTGTTTTGGCCGGCCACATGTGGAGGAAATCCAAGGGTCAAAACCCTTTGTCTCCTTCCAACTCATCAAGCTTAGGTGGCATGCTTATGTGGCATGCTTAGGTGGCATGCTTAGGTGGCATGCTTGGATGTTGAATTAATCTTATTAATTCAATAAGCTTATGTTATCATATTGAATTAATCTCATTAAATCAATAAGGTAACATATTGAATTAATCTTATTAAATCAATTAAGCTTAGCATATTGAATTAATCTCATTAAATCAATAAGCTAAAATTCTCATTAAGCTTAAAGTCCAAAAACCATTTTGTACTTAAGCTTATTCCCAAATTATTCTAGTCAAACTAGAATGCACTAATTCTTCTAATCATCATGCTCTTTGTGTGTGACCCTATAGGCTCTCATAACGTTGGCAGTGGATCTAAACTCTTTTAGATACACAAGCAATGAGCGGCATCTAGCAATACATCATCGCTACCCAAGTTACGAGATAAGTCAAGATCTGACTAACCTTTCCGTGACTACTATAATGTATGACCGTGTCCTTCTATCCTTGATATCAGATTGACCAATGAGGCATAGACCGTGTCATCCTCGATCAATCTATGTGTTTCTTGATCCCTGAGTAAACTAACTCAAACAAATGAGGTCAATATCTCATATTTACTCATTCGATCATGGCCATGCGTTTTAGTAGTTCTACTCAATCAAGGGGCCCACAGATATCACTCCCGTCATATGGGAGGGATAGATCCCATGTACATCACTCACATCCCTCCGCATAATTTGTTATATACCCAGTAATCGCCTTTATGGTCCACCCTGTTACGGGTGACGATTGACGATACCAAAGTACATAACTCTTTATGTAGGGAACCGTAGTGACTTCAGGTTTGAGGACTATTCATACCAATAGTCACATGAGAAAGTTTATGACACTCATATGACGATCCATGAAACTTTCTCATGGCGGGTCAGTTCAGTATATATTCTATAATATATACCCATGTGTCAACTTGATATCATATATCCATGACTTGTGAGATCAAGTCATCAATTGACCTACATGCTAGTCTTTATGTATTAATATTGCCCTTGCATATTAATACTTGACTAGGAACATTTAGGAAAGTGTTCTCTACAGCCTCTCATAATCAATTCTGCCAATTGATGTGCTGTAGATAAGAACCAACTTTTCTAGGGCATTATTATATTTAATTTAGTTGGCACAAGCAAGATGTAAATATAATAACCAATCCTTTGCCTTTATAGAATATGATACAAAATGTTCCCTATTCAACCATCACATGTTTGGTTCTAGGGCTATAACTAACAATCTCCCACTAGCACTAGTACCAATCACTATGATATCTAATACCTAGTGACCTAGTGTGACCATCATGCTTCCTCTGTGCCAAAGCCTTGGTCAATGGATCTGCGATGTTAGCTTCTGTCGGTACTCTGCATATCCTCACATCTCCTCTATCGATGATCTCTCGAATGAGATGGAAGTGTCGCAGTATGTGTTTGGTCCGCTGATGTGATCGAGGTTCCTTAGCCTGTGCAATAGCCCCATTGTTGTTACAAAAGAGGTCTATTGGATCTACAATGCTAGGAACTACTCCAAGTTCACTGATGAACTTGCGGAGCCAGCCGACCTCCTTTGTTGCATCGATCGCACAATATACTCACATTGTAGAATCAAAGAATCGTCCTGCTTCGAACTTTTCCAGCTCACAGCTCCACCATTCAGGCAAAACACGTACCCCGATTGCGATCTATAGTCATCCTTGTCTGTTTGGAAGCTTGCATCACTGTAACCTTTTACAGCTAGCTCCTCATTGCCTCCAAATATCAGGAAATATTCTTTCGTTCTTCGTAAGTATTTAAGAATATTTTTGACTGCTATCCAGTGACTTTCACCTGGATCCGACTGGTATCTACTCGTCATGCTCAAAGCATACGAGACGTCAGGACGAGTACAAAGCATGGCTTACATGATAGACCCTATGGCAGATGCATAAGGGATCTTATCCATGCGATCTCTCTCCTCCTTAGAAGAGGGACATTAAGTCTTCGAAAGACTCACACCATGTGATAAAGGCAGAAATCCTTTCTTGGAATTTTGTATAGCAAAATGATCTAGCACTTTATCAATGTATGTACTCTGACTTAGGCCAAGTAATCTTTTAGATCTATCTCTATAGATCTTGATGCCTAAAATATAGGCAGCTTCACCTAAGTCTTTCATTGAGAAACAATTCCCTAACCACATCTTCACAGACTGGAGTGAGGGAATATCATTTCCGATGAGAAGTATGTCATCTACATACAAGATAAGAAATACAACTGTGCTCCCACTATTTCTCTTGTAGACACAAGGTTCATCTTCATTCTTGATGAAACCAAACTCCTTGATTGCATCATCGAATCGAAGATTCCAGCTTCGAGAGGCTTGCTTTAGTCCATAAATGGACCTTTGCAGTTTGCATACCTTTCCAGGATGCTTTGGATCTTCAAAACCCTCAGGCTGTGTCATGTACACATCCTCGAGTAGCTTTCCATTCAGAAAAGCGGTTTTGACATCCATCTGCCAGATTTCATAATCGTGGTAGGCTGCAATAGCAAGTATGATCCGAATGGATTTAAGCATCACAACTGGTGAAAAGGTTTCATCATAGTCAATACCATGAATTTGTTTGAATCCTTTAGCCACCAATATACCTTTATAGGTATGCTTATTACCATCCATGTCAGTCTTTACTTTAAAGACCCACTTACACCCAATAGGTTTTACCCCTTCAGGTGGATCAACCAAAGTCCATACTTGGTTAGTGTACATGGATTCCATTTCGGATCTCATGGCCTCTAGCCATTTCTCGGAATTTGGGCTCATCATAGCTTCTTGATAGGATGTAGGCTCGTCAAGATCGACAAGCAATACTTCACCGTTTTGATCAGAGAAAAGAATATCTCTCGGGTTGACGACGGATCCTATCAGATCTATGAAGAGGTTGGTCTACTTGAACAGGTGTTTGCTCCACAACTCTTTGGGCAACAATTTCCTCATCCACAACACTTTGTGGTGCCTGTTCATTTTCCATCGAAGCCTTAGTGTTATCTTCATCCTGAATTTCTTCAAGATGAATTTTACTCCCACTAGTTTTTCTAGAAATAAATTCTCTTTCTAGAAAGACAGCATTTCTGGCAACAAACACCTTGCCATGTGTGGGATTGTAAAAGTAATATCCCTTAGTTTCCTTGGGATATCCTACAAAATAACACTTATCTGATTTGGGTCCTAGTTTATCTAAGACTTGACGTCTAACATAAGCTTCACAACCCCAAATCTTTATAAAAGACATTTTGGGACTCTTCCCAGTCCATAACATGTATGGTGTCTTTTCTACGGCTTTTGATGGGACGCGATTAAGTGTGAAAGCGGCTGTCTCTAGAGCTAAACCCCAAAAGGAAGTAGGTAGATCAGTCTGGCTCATCATTGATCGTACCATATCTAATAGAGTATGATTTCTCCTTTCAGATACACCATTCCATTGTGGTGTTCCAGGTGGAGTGAGTTGGGATATTATCCCACACTCAGCCAGGTGATGACGAAATTCTTGACTAAGATATTCACCACCTCGATCTGATCGAAGTAGCTTAATACGCTTACCAAGTTGGTTTTGTACTTCATTCTTGAATTCTTTGAACTTTTCAAAGGATTCTAACTTATGTCTCATAAAATATAAGTAGCCAAATCTACTCATATCATCAGTGAAAGTAATAAAGTACTTATAGCCTCCTCTGGCTTCGACATTGAAAGGGCCACATACATCAGTATGTATGAGTCCTAACAAGTCCGTCGCTCTCTCGCCATGTCCACTAAATGAAGTTTTAGTCATCTTTCCTAAAAGACAAGATTCGCATACCTCATATGATTCAAAATCAAATGAGTCCAATAATCCATCTTTATGGAGTTGGGATATGCGTTTTTAATTTATGTGACCTAGGCGACAGTGCCAGAGATATGTTTGGTTCAAATCATTCGATTTGAACCATTTGGTATTTACGTTATAAATTGGGTTTTCTAAATCTAGAACATAGAGACCATTCATAAGTGGTGCATTACAATAGAACATTTCATTCAAATAAATGGAACAATATTTGTCCTTTATTATAAAAGAGAAGTTTTTCTTGTCTAAACAAGATACAGAGATTATGTTCTTTGTTAATGCAGGTACATAAAAGCACTCCTCTAGTTCTAAGATAAGCCCAGTGGGCAAAGACAAAAATATGTTCCTACGACTCTACGAAGAACTTTTGCGCCATTGCCTACTCGTGGTCCACTTCGCCTTTGCCATTAGTCTACTATTTCTCTCCCTGCACATTAGTACAAATGTGAGATGCACATCCCAGTATCTAATACCCATGTAGAAGAAATAGATAGATTAACTTCTATAACGTGTATACGAGGCGAAGTCCCACTTCTTTTATTCTTTACTTCCTCAAGGTAGACTTTGCGATTCCTTCCGGTCCAGATCTCACCGCAATGGAAACAGTCCCCTTCCTTAGGTACTTTACCTTTACCCTTTGAAGTGGATGAATTGGCCTTGCCTTTGGCTTGGGTCTTACCCTTGCCTTTGCGCTTACCTTTGCCCTTCTTGACCATTAGTACATTACTAACTTTCCTTTTGAGATTCGGTTCAGCAGTTCTTAACATGCTGAGAATCTCAGGCAAAGGTTTATCAATTTTATTCATGTTATAATTCATGACGAATTGATTATATGCTTCCGACAACGATTGCAGGATAACATCGGTTGCCAATTCTTGGCTCAATGGAAAACCTAGTCTTTCAAGGTTCTCAACGTACCCAATCATTTTATGTACGTGAGTTCCTACAGGTGTTCCTTCTTGCATCTTGCATGCAAAAAGAGCCTTAGACACTTCAAAACACTCGTGCCTAGCTTGTCCTTGATATAGTTGTTTTAAATACTCAACCATATCATAGGAATCCATGTTCTCATGTTGCTTCTGAAGCTCAGAGTGTTGGGATGTATACTGAAAGCCTAGCTCTTTTGTATGAACATCTTTATTTTGAAATAAGAATCACATGATCATTGTTTGCATATTTTTATGGTTATGCAATATTGTCTAATACCTTACATTGTAGATAACATGGTGTGTGGTGTCACACGGGAGATCATGTTATCAGCTCCTTGTAAAGTATAAGTAAAGGCTCACAACTGAGATGACTTTGGACAAACCATCGGAATAGTTGTAGTGTGATTTGGTATTGGTTTGTCTTGACCATAGAATCACACTAGTGCACTTTGTGTGTATTGAGCAGGACCGACACAGAGGTGATTCGATTTATTGCTGACTACATAATCGAATCGGACCTCAGATATTATTTAGTACATGCTCTTAATCCCGATATAATAACGGGCACATATACTTGGTACTCATCTCTTTGATTTACCAATGAGATTTATAGATTAAATCGATAGACCTATAAGTTGGGAGATGATATTATTTATATGGTGCGCTGATTATAGGAGGAAACCGTGTCCTATATATTAGGATGATGATGTCCTTGAGGAGTCATAAGGTTCATCATGTAAACCCCGCAGTGGACTTGGTCCCATGATGAAAAGGTTGAGTGGTACTACTCAAGGAGTTAGATGTTGATTAATTAATGGTTAGTAAATTAATTAATCGACGGACATTCGAGATCTTAAACACGGGAGAAAATGTACAAATAATATATGGAGCCCATATTATCATATGGGGTTGGTGAGGTAGATCAATGATGGACCTTTAGTGGATTGGACCATCATTAGTGGATCGGACTTTATGTGGGCTTGATCCATGGGTGGCCAAGACCCAACTCCTCCTCATGGTCCCTAATGTAGCCTATTAACACCTCATGATGCTTAGATCCAATGGATAGAAACAAAACTCTAAGATCCATTGGTAGAGATTAAATCTCTAAGATCCGACTGCTGAGATTAAATCTCTAGATCCGACTGAGATTAAATCCCTTGAACCAATGGTGGAGATTAAACCAAGACTTATCCCTAAACTCTATATAAGGGTGGCTTAGGGATTGTTGGCGGAGAACACAAGGGATGAGGGGATTAGGTTTGCTTCCTTTGGTGGCTAGGAATCCTAGTTGGTTTAGGATTGCCTGTGGCTAGGTTTTGGAGCAAGGGTGGGCGGCAACTAATGGAGGTTGTTCTTCTTCTTCCTTGGGTGGCCGCCACTATGCTGCTCCTATCTACCTTAGCTTGAACTTATCCTATTCTTCTTCCCTCTTCCATGGCCGGATATAAGGTAAGTTAGGATTAGGGTTTGGGTGGCTAGGTTTTTGGGAGAAAAGGGTGGGCAACTATAGGAGATGTTCTTCTTCTTCCTAAGGGTTGGCCGCCACTATGGTTCTCCTCTTTACCTTGGCTTGAGCTCATCCTAATCTTCTTCCTCACTTCCATGGCCGCCACAAGGTGAGCTTGGATTAGGGTTTGAAGCTTAGGGTTTAGGAGGTTTGGGTGGCACCAAATAAGGAAAGTTTCTTCCTTTCTTCTTCATGGTTTGGGGGCGCCCATATCACCTTCTCCAACCCTTGGACAGCATCTAAAGACCCTTCTCCCTCTCCTTGGGTGGTGGAAACAAGACTAAGGGGTTTCCTTGATGTCTTGGTGCTTTCACCATTATCTCCTTCTCCTTGTTGGCCGGCGGCAAGCATTTCTTTTGTTGCTTGTTGGTTGGCCATAGGAAGGAGATGAGCCTTGTTTCTATTCTTCCTCTTGCTTTGGATGAGCAAGGAAGGAAGATGTGTGATCTAGGAGCTTCGACTTTTGGTAGAGCGTCGCCCACACGACGTCCGAAAGGAGGAAGGACATACATTAGAAGATCGAGAGGTATATCGATTCTCTAATTTTATATGTTACATGTTTGTATTTGTTTTTCATTTATGAGCATGATATATTTCTGTGAATGTCTAAATAATATTTTGATCCTGAGCACAAAAACAAAAAACGTCTATACTGACATCGTCTATTCCGCGGCTACTCGTAGGATAGAGGATGGTCGCTTGAACAACTAGTTTGTTCAAGTGACCTCTCTAAACGAATAGCACGACGATGACTTGGTTGCTTTGGGAATCCCTTTTGTCTAGGATTAAATTTTTAATCCGGGGACATCGAAGGGATCACCATGGTCAAGCAACCGAGGTGAAGGGGAAGCGAAGTTTCCCCTCACGGATCAACCCCAACAATTGGTATCAGAGCCAAGGTTTCCGGTTTTGTGTGTTTAGGATTCGGTTAATTTTTATGCACTTTTTCATATATTAAATGTGTCAGATAATAGTAGGATATGCGTAGCTTAACTCTTTGGTTGCAGGCATAAGATCCGACTATTATGTCATGTGTGTGTATGTGATTGTATGTGTGTAAATGTTTATTTTTTGAATCCTGGGTTGATTTACGAGGCTAGTATTTAGTTTTTGTAAATTAAATACATCATTGTTTAGCCGCTCTTTATTTTATTTTACTTTCGATCTAGATTTCATGTACACTCCTCGTGGAGTATAGGATCGATGGATGTAAATTAAAATAGGTTTTAGTCTCGCTCTGATCTCGGAGGGCTTGTATACATGGCGAGGAGGAGCGGACGAGATGGCGATGCGACGGAGCCATATTGAAGACAAAGGCCATAATAGTTGGAAAATAATTTATTTTTCATATTTATTGTTTTTGTTTGATATGCATGTCGAGGAAAATTCTCATTTTTAATTTACTAAGTGGGAGAGGGATATTTTAATTAATTCTCATGGCCTCCATTACATTTGACGTGTGATGCAACAAACTCATGTGTTGGCTCGAGTGCCTTCCTCCCTGATGAGTTTGTTTATGATCACTAGGTCAAATAATGGTTATAGGAAATTATCTAGGAGCATGTGTACTTCCACAAATGCAGAAGGCACATAATCCAAATAATTCCCTTAGTATCGTAATGGTGCACACTTAGATGCAAATAAAAAGTATCCTCCCATCGAGTCACTGCTTTTATTTGTAGGGCAAAAGAGGAACCAACTATTAATTTTATTTGTCAAAAGTAAGGTTGACAAGATAGTAAAATTAATGGGTAAAACCTCCTCTTACAAATGTAGAATTCGTATACGTCCACACTATCATGGCATGCGATATTCTCGGTGTTTTGAGGTGTTGGTTGATATCAAAATTTTATTGTTTGAGGAATCAATAATTTTTTGAAATCTAAAGTAATGATCTATGTGATTCTTAGGATTTTCAAAATGACTTTCAGTCCACTTGTTGTGATACTAAAAGAAATAAACTTACTGTACCCAAATAATGTTGATTGGAAAAGAATCTAGATATTGTCTTATCTGCTAAGGAGTACAAGTATGCACTCTTCGAAGAATGTCCTCAAGCCATGGTTGCTCAAAAAGGTTTCTACTTCTAAGCCGAAAGGCAAGAAGAAGGAGAAACAAGGTAGAGCAAAGGTGGTGGGAGGATCTCAGTGAGGAGTGAAGAAGCCGAAAGGCAAGTACTTCACTTACAAGCAGGATGGACATTGGAAGAAGGACTGTCCCAATCCAAAGAACAAAGATATATCCTTTGAACTAGTCGTTGAAACATGGTTAGCGGTGTTATCTACCGCACTGGAGTGTAGATACAGAGCCACTAATCATGTCTCGCAATACTTGAGGGTTCCAGAAACCGACGACTAGCAAAGGAGATTACCATTTACTTGGGCAATGCCATGAAGATGGCGGCTATTGCAAAGGGGGAAATGTTACGTATTGCTTTTTGAGAAAAATAAAGTTTTTGGTTCTTAGAATTTTCTTTATGTACATTTATTTAGAAAGAATTGATTTGGTTTCTAAATTATGGATGGATAATCTATTTCTTTTAATAGATTTGTTATAAAAGGAATAGGGACATTATCTATTCGTACATAGATAGGAAATTTATAACTTGAACCACTAGCTCCCACGATGCAAATAGAAGTTATTAACTCATCTTCTAAGTCTAATAAGAGAAAAGAACCTTTGAAGATGAACCAAACATATCTTTGCCATCTTAGTCTTGGTCACATTAACCTAAGCAGAATTCAAAGGTTGATAGCTGATGGACCTTTGGGTTCATTAGTGGTGGAGGATCTCCCAACCTACTAATCTTGCTTGGAGGGTAAGATGACCAAGAGGCCTTTCAAGGCCAAGGGTATAGAGCCAAAGATATGTTAGAAATGGTTAATTCATTCGTATGGTCCTATGTCTATCACGGCAAGAGGTAGTTTTGAATATTTCGTCTTTTTCATAGACAATTATTCAAGATGACACTACGATCTGATCGTGTGGTGAGAGTACCTCTTGGGAGAGTTTAGGAATTACCTATCGGAGGTTGGGATTCAATCCCAATTATGCACTTTGGCACACCCGAATGATGTAGAAGAGTGAAGGAATAGGACTCTTATGGAGATGGTTAGATCGATGATGAGTTATTACGACTTGCCGACTCGTTCGGGATATGCTCTAGATCTCGGTATATATTCTGAACTTGGTTCCATCTAAATTAGTGTCTTCTACTCCCATAGAGTTGTGGACTGGGAGAAAGCCTAGTCTAAGACATATTCGGATATGGGAGAGTCCAGCACATGTGCTGAAGGCAGATGCTGGTAAGTTGGAACCTCGTACAGAAGTACGCATGTTCGTTGGCTATCCCAGGGGAACGAAGGGTGGATTGTTTTATAGTCCTAGAGATCAGAGGGTGATCGTTAGCACGAACACTAGATTTCTAGAGGAAGACTATGTGATGAGCCACAAGCCCAAGAGTAAAATTGTTGGAGGAGTTAAAGGGAAGTCACTTCTTTAGTACCACCGTCTGAGAGGATATACCACATGTCACGCGTGTCACAGAGGATACACAAGTGATGTCTCGTCGTAGTGGGAGGGTTGTGAGACGACTGATAGATTCATGTTCTTGGGAGAATCTTCGATTTGATCCCTGAACATGAACTCGATCCTGGACATATGGCGAGGCAATCCAAGATAAAGATGCACTATCTTGGCAAAGTGCAATGAATACTGAGATTGAATCTATGGATTCACGTCAGGATTGAGAGCTCTTATGCATAGCAGCTCATATGGATTATGAGGTGTGGCATATGGATATCAAGAAAGCTTTCCTTAATGGAAGTCTTGAGGAAACCATCTATATGAAGCAACCAGAGGGATTCATTGCTAAGGGCACAGAGCATCTTGTATGTAATCTTAAACGGTCGATTTATGGATTGAAGCAAGATTCAAGATCTTGGAACATCCGCTTTGATGAGATAATCCAGTCTTATGGATTTATTCAAAGTCCGGATGAGTCTTGTGTATACAAGAGATGTGAGAACGTAGTGGTATTTCTTGTACTATCGTAGATGACATTTTGGTGGTTGGCGACAACATCGAAGTGTTATCGGACGTAAGGTATGGTTGTCAAGCAGTTTGATATGAAGGACTTGGGAGAGGTGAGACACATCCTTGGGATCAAGGTTATAAGGATCTGAGGAAAGGATGTTGTGCTTATCGAGCTTCATTACATAGACACGATTATGGAGCATTTTAGCATGCGAACTCCAAGAAGGGTTTTCTACCTTTGGGCATGGAGTTACCTTTATCTAAGGAGATATGTCCTAGATCATTTGAGGTAGATAGAGGAGATGAAAGGCGGTTCCTTATGCTTGGCGATGGAAGCCTCATGTATGTGATGCTCTATGCGAGACCGGATATACGCTGCTGGGCATAGGCATGGCCGTGAGATATCGAGTAATCGGGACAGGATATTGGTGCGGTAAAGCATATATTGTAGTGCACGAGAAGGACTAGGGATTATATGCTAGTTTAGGCGGACCAATTACTCCTGTGGGTTACAGATTCGATTTCCAATCTGATAGGGATAACAGTAAGTCTACCTCAGGTTTTGTGTTTACTTTGGGAGGTGGAGCCATTGTATGGAGGAGTGTCAAGCAAAAGTGCGTGGCAGACTCCACCATGGAAGCTGAGTATGTGGCGGCCTCTGAGGCGGCCAAAGAAGCTGTATGGCTCAGGAACTTCCTGATGGACTTGGATGTGATTCCTGGTTTGCCCAGAACTATCACAATTTATTGTGATAATAGTGGTGCAGTTGCAAACTCGAAGGAACCACGAGCCCATAAGGCAAGTAAACACATAGAGCGTAAGTACCACCTGATACGAGAAAT
This sequence comes from Wurfbainia villosa, assembly GCA_025175895.1. Lineage (NCBI taxonomy): Eukaryota > Viridiplantae > Streptophyta > Magnoliopsida > Zingiberales > Zingiberaceae > Wurfbainia > Wurfbainia villosa. The sequence goes on along the minus strand of CM045988.1, from coordinate 2,589,815 downwards.
CGTAAAGGAGGTAGAAGTTGTTGTCGCCTAGATTGCATCAGAGGATGACCTGGTAGACCCTTTCACTAAGGCCCTTCTAGCGAGAGCTTTGATAGGCATGTGGAGGGAAGGGGAATCAGATGTATGGCAGTATAAGGACAGCATAGTCTTTTAGTATAAGTGGGAGATTGTTGGGATGTATACTGAAAGCCTAGCTCTTTTGTATGAACATCTTTATTTTGAAATAAGAATCACATGATCATTGTTTGCATATTTTTATGGTTATGCAATATTGTCTAATACCTTACATTGTAGATAACATGGTGTGTGGTGTCACACGGGAGATCATGTTATCGGCTCCTTGTAAAGTATAAGTAAAGGCTCACAACCGAGATGGCTTTGGACAAACCATCGGAATGGTTGTAGTGTGATTTGGTATTGGTTTGTCTTGACCATAGAATCACACTAGTGCACTTTGTGTGTATTGAGCAGGACCGACACAGAGGTGATTCGATTTATTGCTAACTACATAATCGAATCGGACCTCAGATATTATTTAGTACATGCTCTTAATCCCGATATAATAACGGGCACATATACTTGGTACTCATCTCTTTGATTTACCAATGGGCGAGATTTATAGATTAAATCGATAGACTCGGTAAGTTGGGAGATGATATTATTTATATGGTGTGTCGTTGATTATAGGAGGAAACCGTGTCCTATATATTAGGATGATGATGTCTCCTTGAGGAGCTCATAAGGTTCATCATGTAAACCCTGCAGGTGGACTTGGTCCGGCATGATGAAAAGGTTGAGTGGTACTACTCAAGGAGTTAGATGTTGATTAATTAATGGTTAGTAAATTAATTAATCGACGGACATTCGAGATCTTAAACACGGGGAGAAAATGTACAAATAATATATGGAGCCCATATTATCATATGGGGGTTGGTGAGGTAGATCAATGATGGACCTTTAGTGGATTGGACTATCATTAGTGGATCGGACTTTATGTGGGCTTGATCCATGGGTGGCCAAGACCCAACTCCTCCTCATGGTCCCTAATGTAGCCTATTAACAGCTCATGATGCTTAGATCCAATGGATAGAAACAAAACTCTAAGATCCATTGGTAAAGATTAAATCTCTAAGATCCGACGGTTGAGATTAAATCTCTAGATCCGACGGTTGAGATTAAATCCCTTGAACCAATGGTGGAGATTAAACCAAGACTTATCCCTAAACTCTATATAAGGGTGGCTTAGGGATTGTTGGCGTGGAGAACACAAGGGATGAGGGGATTAGGGTTTGCTTCTTTTGGTGGCTAGGAATCCTAGTTGGTTTAGGATTGGGTTTGGTGGCTAGGGTTTTGGAGCAAGGGTGGGCGGCAACTAATGGAGGTTGTTCTTCTTCTTCCTTGGGTTGGCCGGCCACTATGTTGCTCCTATCTACCTTAGCTTGAACTTATCCTATTCTTCTTCCCCTCTTCCATGGCCGGATATAAGGTAAGTTAGGATTAGGGTTTGGGTGGCTAGGTTTTTGGGAGAAAAGGGTGGGCGGCAACTATAGGAGATGTTCTTCTTCTTCCTAAGGGTTGGCCGGCCACTATGGTTCTCCTCTTTACCTTGGCTTGAGCTCATCCTAATCTTCTTCCTCACTTCCATGGCCGGCCACAAGGTGAGCTTGGATTAGGGTTTGGAAGCTTAGGGTTTAGGAGGTTTGGGTGGCACCAAATAAGGAAAGTTTCTTCCTTTCTTCTTCATGGTTTGGTGGCCGGCGCCCATATCACCTTCTCCAACCCTTGGACAGCATCTAAAGACCCCTTCTCCCTCTCCTTGGGTGGTGGAAACAAGACTAAGGGGTTTCCCTTGATGTGTTGGTCGGTTTCCACCATTATCTCCTTCTCCTTGTTGGCCGGTGGCAAGCATTTCTTTTGTTGCTTGTTGGTTGGCCATAAGAAGGAGATGAGCCTTGTTTCTATTCTTCCTCTTTCTTTGGATGAGCAAGGAAGGAAGATGTGTGATCTAGGAGCTTCGACTTTTGGTAGAGCGTCGCCCACACGACGTCCGAAAGGAGGAAGGACATACATTAGAAGATCGAGAGGTATATCGATTCTCTAATTTTATATGTTACATGTTTGTATTTGTTTTTCATTTATGAGCATGATATATTTTTGTGAAAGGCTAAATAATACTTGGATCCCGAGTACAAACACAAAAACCGGCGATCCGGACATCGTCTATTCCGCGGCTACTCGTAGGATAGAGGATGGTCGCTTGAACAACTAGTTTGTTCAAGTGACCTCTCTAAATGAATAGCACGACGATGACTTAGTTGCTTTGGGAATCCCTTTTGTCTAGGATTAAATTTTTAATCCGGGGACATCGAAGGAATCACCATGGTCAAGCAACCGAGGTGAAGGGGAAGCGAAGTTTCCCCTCACGGATCAACCCCAACACAGAGTTCATGGTGGCAAGCATAAGACATGACACATCTAATGCGTCATCTTGATGCTTCTTATAAGCATCCTTTTCGGCTGAAAGGGGCGGTGTTTCAGTGGATCTAGGACATACGTTCTTCTTTGTTAGAATGTATACTGAAAGCCTAGCTCTTTTTGTATGAACATTTTATTTTGAAATAAGAATCACATGATCATTGTTTGCAGTTTATATATTCATTATATATTTGTGCATATTGTCTAATATTTTACATTGTAGATAACATGGTGCTTGGTGTGGCACAGAAGATCATGTTATTAGTACCTTGTGAAATATAAGTAGAGGCTCACAACCAAGATGGTTTTGGACAAACCATTGGCATGGTTGTAGTGTAGCTTGGTATTGTTTTGTCTTGAACATAGAGTTACACTAGTACACTTAGGTGTATTGAGCAGGACCGACATAGATGTGATTCAATTTAGTACTAACTACATAATTGAATCGGACCTCGGATATTATGTTGTACATGCTCTTAATCCCGATATAATAACGGGCACATGTACTTAGTATTTATTTCTTTGATTTACCGGTGAGATTTAGATGGATTAAATCAATATGCCGAAGTTGGGAAATAATATTATTTACATGGTGTGCCGTTGATTATAGGAGGAAACCGTGTCCTATATATTAGGTTGATGATGTCCTTGAGGAGCTCATAAGGTTCATCATGTAAACCCACCGGTTGACTTAGTCAACATGATGATAAGGTTGAGTGGTACTACTCGAGGAGTTAGATGTTAATTAATTGATGGTCAGTAAATCAATTAATTGACGGACATTCGATATCTTAAACATGGGGAGATAAATGTACAAATAATATATGGAGCCCATATTAATTTATGGGGGTTGGTGAGGTAGTTCAATGATGATCCTCTAGTGGAATGGAACATCATTGATGGATCAAGTTTGTGTGGTTCCGATCCATCGGGTGGCCAAGACCCAACTCCTCCTTATGGTCCCTATCGTAGCCTATTATAATCCTTGTGAAGTCTAGATCCAAGAATGTAAAACAAAACCTAGAACCAACGGTTGGATTAAATCCATAGATCCGATGGTTGGGATGAAACCCTAGAACCAACGGTTGGATTAAATCCATAGATCCGATGTTTAGGATGAAACCCTAGAATCGACGGTTGGGATTAAATCCCTAGATCCGACGGTTGGGATAAAACCCTAGATCCGACGGTTGGGATGAAATCCTTGATCCGACGGTTGGGATGAAATCCTAGATCCTATGGTTGGGATGAAATCCTAGATCCTACGGTTGGGATGAAATCCTAGATCCGACGGTTGGGATAAAACCCTAGATCCGACGGTGGAGATTAAATCCCTAGAACCGACGGTGGAGATTAAATCCCTAGATCCGACGGTTGGGATGAAATCCTTGATCCGACGGTTGGGATGAAATCCTAGATCCTATGGTTGGGATGAAATCCTAGATCCTACGGTTGGGATGAAATCCTAGATCCGACGGTTGGGATAAAACCCTAGATCCGACGGTGGAGATTAAATCCCTAGAACCGACGGTGGAGATTAAATCCCTAGATCCGACGGTGGAGATTAGAGGAGGCTTAAGCCTAAATTCTAGAATTAGGGTTTGGCTCATCCATGTGTTGGGCGGCAACAAATCTTAAAGGAGATAAGGTTGGTTGGCAAGAAAATAGGAGTTAGTTCCTATATTTTAGGCTAACCAACTTTCTTAAATTCTATAAATAAAGGCTTAGGGTTGGGCAGCAACTAATGATTTTTGGATTAGAGAATTAGGGTTTGGCTCATCCTAGTGTTGGGCGGCAACAAACCCTAGAGGAGCTAGGGTTTTGGGCGGCTAGGAAAGTGGGCGGCAAGGTGATTGTTCTCCCTAGGTTTTTGGCCGCGCCCTCTTCTTCTCCTACTCCCTTTGCGGTTCTCTTCTTCCTCCTCTCTTGCTCCTTGGTGGCCGGCTCTCCAACTATTGGTGGCGGTGCTTCTCCAAGATCTAGGTGGCGGCAACTATACAACTAGTTGGTCGAGCTCATCCAATCGTTCCTGGCCTTGCATCAAACTCTCTTGTTTGGTGGCCGGTTCTAGAAAGGAAAGGTTTTGTTGGTTCTTCTCTTTGTTCGCAGCGGACAAGGAAGAGAAGAACGCGATCTAGAAGGCTTCTACTCATGGAGGATCTTCGTCCACACGTCGTCCACGAGAAGGATAGGACATACGGTAGAAGATCGTAAGGTATAAAGTTTTATAACTTTAATTTCAGATCTGAGCATGTTCTTATATATGATGATTATGCATGTGTGTGTATGAATATATATTGTATAATCATGGACCCCGAAGACAAACACAAAAACCGGCGATCCGTCCGTCGTCTCTTCCGCGGCTAATCAACTAGAAGAGTAGAGTTGCTTGAACAACTAGTTTGTTCGAGCGACCACTCGAGTTGTTAGCACAACGACGAAATGGTGTTACTAAGGAAGCTCATCCTATCCGGATTAATCCTTTCATTAGTGAAAATTTTAATCCGGGGACATGGGAGCCAATGAGCCTCTGAAGCGACCATCCATCACTTGCTTGAGGATAATCCTCAAGTTCCTATACCAGTCTAGAAAGTTAGCTCCATTGAGCTTGTCTTTCTAAAGGACAGATCGCAAGTTTAGGGGGTGTGTCGTGTTAGATGACATGGTGATCTACAACATTAATATGCAAAATTTAGTATCATACCTAAGTCATTTAATTAGGCCTTTAATTAAATGAGGCTCCCACTAAATTCTCATAGCTTTGATATGAGCTAATTATTGATGTAGGCAAACACATTTTGCTTACATCATTAGCTTTTATTTAGCTATAAATTTATATGGGATAAAAGATCCACATCATAATTCGTCTTGAGTTAGCTTTGGCTAATCGCCCAAGACGTAGTATGATTAGGTAGGCAATCTTTTGCCAATTACATCTGATGTAACTCTTTAATAGCTTTGGTTAAGTTTAGATTAGTTTAGTGCTTATTCCTAAACCAGCTTCCAGTGCCGTGGCGAGGCGAGGCCTTCTTGGATATCGAGCAACGACCACTTCTAAGACAAAGCGATGTTCGGAAATCACACAAAACTAATTTTTAAACTTATGTTCAAAGCTAATATATGCCTCTACTCTACTTTAAAAACTTAATTAAGTCTTAACCAAGTTTGATAGCGGGACATCACGATTGTCCACTCGCACTCTTCCAAGATAAAATGCATTGCTTTGCTTTGGCAAACCCAATAACAAATGATTGAGGAAGTAGTGAGTACCAAACTTTGGTAGGCATATCGTTTAGACTTATTAAGAAATAAACTTAAACATGCATCACATACATATTAGCATACATCACATATAAGCTAAATTAACATGCATCACATACATATTAGCATACTAAGCGTGTCATGGTTATGGCCCTTATTCTACAATCTTCTCAAGCCAATGAGAAGATTGATTGGTCAACCTAGGGATAGCATCTTCTCCCAAGTGCTTCCTTTTGGTTGTCGTGTGTTGTTGACTTCCTCCTTGTAACATCATCTTCCAATGGACCCTCCATCTTTGTTGTGTATACAAAAGGAGAAATACTCGAGTTACATTCGAGTCTAAAACTAATTTTACAATAAGATTTTTAGGAGAAAGGCATGACTCGCCGGCCGTATTAAGAATTACAACACACATTCACAAACTTTTTGGGACTAGGCCATAACCATGCACCATGTCATTTTTAACTTTTAAAAGACATCGGATATTTTATTATGTTTGATAAATTGCTAATGCAATTATCAACTCATAATAAAATTTATCCTACTTCTATATCATATATAAAATAGAGAAAACCTATTTTTATACGATCTTTCGCAAGTGGCTCTGATACCACTGTTGGGATCTCTTTATGCAAAATAGCATATGCGCAACGGAAAAATTAGGATCCCTTCCAAGTGATCCTTGCGAAAGAAAAACTCGTACAAAATAAATTTCTCAAAAGAAAACCTATCTTATAGGAGAGTTCTACCTTTGTTGCGTGCCCTTTGCAATCCGCTTTTCCTTGGTTTGTTGGATCTTTTAGCGTTCAAATGTCCGTGCCTCTATATGTATCCACACGAGCAAGCTCTTGTCTCACAAAGAAAACTAGAAGATCTCTCCTTTACTTCTTGCTAGAGAAGTCTCTAAAGGAGAGGAAGGTAGAGAGGAAAGAGAAAGGAAGAAGAAGACTACTCTTCTTGCTAGCTTACACTCACAAAACCACACAACAAAAGCCTCTCCCACCAAGCTCTCACCAAGCCTTAAGCTCTAACTCAACTCCTTTGGCCGGCCACCCCATGGGGTGTTTTATAGGATTTGAAAAACCTTTCATCTCCTATCACATTCAATGCAATCAATGGCATTGAAAGATAATTAAACAAGGAGTTATCCTCCTTGTTTGGGCCGGCCACATGTGGAGGAAATCCAAGGGTCAAAACCCTTTGTCTCCTTCCAACTCATCAAGCTTAGGTGGCATGCTTATGTGGCATGCTTAGGTGGCATGCTTAGGTGGCATGCTTATGTGGAATGCTTATGTGGCATTCATGGATGTTGAATTAATCTTATTAATTAAATAAGCTTATGTTATCATATTGAATTAATCTCATTAAATCAATAAGGTAACATATTGAATTAATCTTATTAAATCAATTAAGCTTAGCATATTGAATTAATCTCATTAAATCAATAAGCTAAAATTCTCATTAAGCTTAAAGTCCAAAAACCATTTTGTACTTAAGCTTATTCCCAAATTATTCTAGTCAAACTAGAATGCACTAATTCTTCCAATCATCATGCTCTTTGTGTGTGACCCTATAAGCTCTCATAACGTTGGCAGTGGATCTAAACTCTTTTAGATACACAAGCAATGAGCGGCATCTAGCAATACATCATTGCTACCCAAGTTACTGAGATAAGTCAAGATCCGACTAACCTTTCCGTGACTACTATAATGTATGGCCGTGTCCTTCTATCCTTGATATCAGATTGATCCAATGAGGCATAGGCGTGTCATCCTCGATCAATCTATGTGTTTCTTGATCCTGAGTAAACTAACTCAAACAAATGAGGTCAATATCTCATATTGACTCATTCGAGCATGGCCATGCGTTTTAGTAGTTCTACTCAATCAAGGGGCCACCAGATATCACTCCGTCATATGGGAGGGATAGATCCCATCTACATCACTCACATCCCTCGCATAATTTGTTATATACCCGATGTCGCCTTTATGGTCCACCTGTTATGGGTGACGTTTGTGATACCAAAGTACATAACTCTTTATGTAGGAACCGTAGTGACTTGGTTTGAGGACTATTCATACCAATAGTCACATGAGAAAGTTTATGACACTCATACGATCCATGAAACTTTCTCATGGCGAATTGATTCGTATATATTCTCTAATATATACCCATGTGTCAACTTGATATCATATATCCATGACTTGTGAGATCAAGTCATACCTACATGCTAGTCTTTATGTATTAATATTGCCCTTGCATATTAATACTTGACTAGGAACATTTAGGAAAGTGTTCTCTACAGCCTCTCATAATCAATTCTACCGATTGATGTGCTGTAGATAAGAACCTACTTTTCTAGGGCATTATAATATTTAAAATAGCTGGCACAAGCAAGACTTAAATATAATAACCAATCCTTTGCCTTTATAGAATATGATACAAAATGTTCCATATTCAACCATCACATGTTTGGTTCTAGGGCTATAACTAACAATCTCCCACTAGCACTAGTACCAATCACTATGATATCTAATACCTAGTGACCTAGTGTGACCATCATGCTTCCTCTGTGCCAAAGCCTTGGTCAATGGATCTGCGATGTTAGCTTCTGTCGGTACTCTGCATATCCTCACATCTCCTCTATCGATGATCTCTCGAATGAGATGGAAGCGCCGCAGTATGTGTTTGGTCCGCTGATGTGATCGAGGTTCCTTAGCCTGTGCAATAGCCCCATTGTTGTCACAATAAAGGTCTATTGGATCTGCAATGCTAGGAACTACCCCAAGTTCAGCGATGAACTTGCGAGCCAAACCTCCTTTCTTTGCATCGGAGCAATATACTTGGCTTCTATTGTAGAATCAACAACTGTGTCCTGCTTCGAACTTTTCCAGCTCACAGCTCCACCATTCAGGCAAAACACGTACCCCGATTGTGATCTATAGTCATCCTTGTCTGTTTGGAAGCTTGCATCACTGTAACCCTTTACAGCTAGCTCCTCATTGCCTCCAAATATCAGGAAATATTCTTTCGTTCTTCGTAAGTATTTAAGAATATTTTTGACTGCTATCCAGTGACTTTCACCTGGATCCGACTGGTATCTACTCGTCATGCTCAAAGCATACGAGTCGTCAGGACGAGTACAAAGCATGGCGTACATGATAGACCCAATGGAAGATGCATAAGGGATCTTATCCATGCGATCTCTCTCCTCCTTAGAAGAGGGACATTGAGTCTTCGAAAGACTCACACCATGTGATAAAGGCAGAAATCCTTTCTTGGAATTTTGCATAGCAAAATGATCTAGCACTTTATCAATGTATACTCGACTTAGGCCAAGTAATCTTTAGATCTATCTCTATAGATCTTGATGCCTAAAATATAAGCGGCTTCACCTAAGTCTTTCATCGAGAAACAATTCCCTAACCACATCTTCACAGGTGGGTGAGGGAATATCATTTCCGATGAGAAGTATGTCATCTACATACAAGATAAGAAATACAACTGTGCTCCCACTATTTCTCTTGTAGACACAAGGTTCATCTTCATTCTTGATGAAACCAAACTCCTTGATTGCATCATCGAATCGAAGATTCCAGCTTCAAGAGGCTTGCTTTAGTCCATAAATGGACCTTTGCAGTTTGCATACCTTTCCAGGATGCTTTGGATCTTCAAAACCCTCAGGCTGTGTCATGTACACATCCTCGAGTAGCTTTCCATTGAGCGGTTTGACATCCATCTGCCAGATCTCATAATCGTGGTAGGCTGCAATAGCAAGTATGATCCGAATGGATTTAAGCATCGCAACTAGTGAAAAGGTTTCATCATATAGTCAATACCATGAATTTGTTTGAATCCTTTAGCCACCAATCTACCTTTATAGGTATGCTTATTACCATCCATGTCAGTCTTTACTTTAAAGACCCACTTACACCCAATGGGTTTTACCCCTTCAGGTGGATCAACCAAAGTCCATACTTGGTTAGTGTACATGGATTCCATTTCGGATCTCATGGCCTCTAGCCATTTCTCGGAATCTGGGCTCATCATAGCTTCTTGATAGGATGTAGGCTCGTCAAGATCGACAAGCAATACATCACCGTTGTCAGTCAAGAGAAAAGAATATCTCTCGGGTTGACGACGAATCCTATCAGATCTACGAAGAGGTTAGTCTACTTGAGCAGTGTTTGCTCCACAACTCTTTGGGCAACAATTTCCTCATCCACAACACTTTGTGGTGCACTGTTCATTTTCCATCGAAGCCTTAGTGTTATCTTCATCTTGAATTTCTTCAAGATGAATTTTACTCCCACTAGTTTTTCTAGAAATAAATTCTCTTTCTAGAAAGATGCATTTCAACAACAAACACCTTGCCAGTGTGGGATTGTAAAAGTAATATCCCTTAGTTTCCTTGGGATATCCTACAAAATAACACTTATCTGATTTGGGTCCTAGTTTATCAATGAATTGACGTCTAACATAAGCTTCACAACCCCAAATCTTTATAAAAGACATTTTGGGACTCTTCCCAGTCCATAACGTGTATGGTGTCTTTTCTACGGCTTTTGATGGGACAGCGATTAAGTGTGGCGGTGTCTCTAGAGCTAAACCCCAAAAGGAAGTAGGTAGATCGATCGGCTCATCATTGATCGTACCATATCTAATAGAGTACGATTTCTCCTTTCAGATACACCATTCCATTGTGGTGTTCCAGGTGGAGTGAGTTGGGATATTATCCCACACTCAGCCAGGTGATCACGAAACTCTTGACTAAGGTATTCACCACCTCGATCTGATCGAAGTAGCTTAATACGCTTACCAAGTTGGTTTTGTACTTCATTCTTGAATTCTTTGAACTTTTAAAGGATTCGACTTATGTCTCATCAAATATAAGTAGCGAATCTACTCATATCATCGGTGAAAGTAATAAAGTCCCATGGCCTCCTCGACCCGACATTGAAGGGCCACATACATGCGGTATGTATGAGTCCTAACAAATGCATCGCTCTCTCGCCATGTCCACTAAATGGAGTTTTAGTCATCTTTCCTAAAAGACAAGATTCGCATACCTCATATGATTCAAAATCAAATGAGTCCAATAATCCATCTTTATGGATTTGGGATATGCGTTTTTCATTTATGTGACCTAGGCGACAGTGCCAGAGATATGTTTGGTTCAAATCATTCGATTTGAACCATTTGGTATTACGTTATAAATTGGGTTTTCTAAATCTAGAACATAGAGACCATTCATAAGTGGTGCATTACAATAGAACATTTCATTCAAATAAATGGAACAACATTTGTCCTTTATTATAAAGAAAAGTTTTTCTTGTCTAAACAAGATATCTGAAATTATGTTCTTTGTTAATGCAGTACATAGAAGCACTCCTCTAGTTCTAAGATAAGCCCGGTGGGCAAAGACAAGAATATGTTCCTCTGACTCTGACAACTTTTGCGCCATTGCCTACTCGTAGAGTCCACTTCGCCTTTGCCATTAGTCTACTATTTCTCGATCCACGCACATTAGTACAAATGTGAGATGCACATCAGGTATCTAATACCCATGTAGAAGAAATAGATAGATTAACTTCTATAACGTGTATACACAGGCGAAGTCCCACTTCTTTTATTCTTTACTTCCTCAAGGTAGACTTTGCGATTCCGCTTCGATGTCGATCTCACCCCAATGGAGCGTCCCTTCCTTAGGTACTTTACCTTTACCCTTTGAAGTGGATGAATTGGCCTTGCCTTTGGCTTGGGTCTTACCCTTGCCTTTGCGCTTACCTTTGCCCTTCTTGACCATTAGTACATTACTAACTTTCTTCTTGAGATTTGGTTGTGATTCTTAACATCTTGAGAATCTCGAGCAAAGGTTTATCAATTTCATTCATGTTATAATTCATGTGAATTGATTATATACTTCCAGCGATTGCGAGGATAACATCGTTGCCAATTCTTGGCTCGATGGAAAACCTAGTCTTTCAAGGTTCTCAGCGTACCCAATCATTTTAAGTCGTGAGTTCCTACAGTGTTCCTTCTTGCATCTTGCATGCAAAAGAGCCTTAGACACTTCAAAGCGCTCGTGCCTAGCTTGTCCTTGATATAGTTGTTTCAAATGCTCAACCATATCATAGGCATCCATGTTCTCATGTTGCTTACAAGCTCGAGTTCATGGTGGCAAGCATAAGACATGACACATCTAATGCATCATCTTGATGCTTCTTATAAGCATCCTTTTCAAGACGAGTGGCGCAGGGGCGGTGTTTCAGGATACCTGCTCTAGGACATATAGTTTGCGTTCTTGCTTGAGGATAATCCTCAAGTTCCTATACCGATCAGAAAGTTAGCTCCATTGAGCTTGTCTTTCTCAGGACAGATCGCAAGTTGAGGGGTGTGTTGTTAGATGACATGGTGATCTACAACATTAAAATACAAAATTAAGTATCATACCTAAGTCATTTAATTAGGCCTTTAATTAAATGAGGCTCCCACTAAATTCTCATAGCTTTGATATGAGCTAATCATTGATGTAGGCAAACACATTTTGCTTACATCATTAGCTTCTCTTTAGCTATAAATTTATATGGGATAAAGATCCACATCATAATTAGTCTTGAGTTAGCTTTGGCTAATCGCCCAAGGCGTAGTATGATTAGGTAGGCAATCTTTTGCCAATTACATCTGATGTAACTCTTTAATAGCTTTGGTTAAGTTTTAGATTAGTTTAGTGCTTATTCCTAAACCAGCTTCCAGGCCGTGGCGAGGCACAGAGGCCTTCTTTGATATCAGACAGCGACCACTTCTAAGACAAAGCGATGTTGAATCACACAAAACTAATTTTTAAACTTATGTTCAAAGCTAATATATGCCTCTACTTTAAAAACGTAATTAAGTCTTAACCAAGTTTGATAGCGGGACATCACGATTGTCCACTCGCACTCTTCCAAGATAAAATGCATTGCTTTGCTTTGGCAAACCCAATAACAAATGATCGAGGAAGTAGTGAGTACCAAACTTTAGTAGGCATATCGTTTAGACTTATTAAGAAATAAACTTAAACATGCATCACATACATATTAGCATACATCACATATAAGCTAAATTAACATGCATCACATACATATTAGCATACTAAGCGTGTCATGGTTTTGTCCCTTATTCTACAATCTTATCAATCCAATGAAAAGATTGTTTGGTCAACCTTGGGATAGCATCTTCTCCCAAGTGCTTCCTTTTGGTTGTCTTGTGTGTTGACTTCCTCCTTGTAACCTCATCTTCCAATGGACCCTCCATCTTTGTTGTGTATATTACAAAGGAGAAATACTCGAGTTACATTCGAGTCTAAAACTAATTTTACAACAAGATTTTTAGGAGAAAGGCATGACTGCAGTATTGTATTAAGAATTACAACACACACATTCACAAACTTTTTGGGACTAGGCCATAACCATGCACCATGTCATTTTAACTTTTAAAGACATCGGATATTTTATTATGTTTGATAAATTGCTAATGCAATTATCAACTCATAATAAAATTTATCCTACTTCTATATCATATATAAAATAGAAAACCTATTTTTATCGATCTTTCGCAAGTGGCTCTGATACCCTTTGTAGGGATCTCTTTATGCAAAATAGCATATCTTAACGGAAAATTAGGATCCCTTCCAAGTGATCCATGAAAGAAAAACTCGTATAAAATAAATTTCTCAAAAGAAAACCTATCTTATAGGAGAGTTCTACCTTTGTTGCGTGCCCTTTGCAATCTCGCTTTTCCTTGGATGTGTTGGATCTTTTAGCACGTTCAAATGTCCATGCCTCTATATGTATCCACACGAGCAAGCTCTTGTCTCACAAAAGAAAACTAGAAGATCTCTCCTTTACTTCTTGCTAGAGAAGTCTCTAAAGGAGAGGAAGGTAGGGAAGAAGAGAAAGGAAGAAGAAGACTACTCTTCTTGCTAGCTTACACTCACAAAACCACACAACAAAAGCCTCTCCCACCAAGCTCTCACCAAGCCTTAAGCTCTAACTCAACTCCTTTGGCCGGCCACCCCATGGGGTGTTTTATAGGATTTGAAAAACCTTTCATCTCCTATCACATTCAATGCAATCAATGTCATTGAAAGATAATTAAACAAGGAGTTATCCTCCTTGTTTGGCGGCACATGTGGAGGAAATCCAAGGGTCAAAACCCTTTGTCTCCTTCCAACTCATCAAGCTTAGGTGGCATGCTTAGGTGGCATGCTTAGGTGGCATTCATGGATGTTGAATTAATCTTATTAATTCAATAAGCTTATGTTATCATATTGAATTAATCTCATTAAATCAATAAGGTAACATATTGAATTAATCTTATTAAATCAATTAAGCTTAGCATATTGAATTAATCTCATTAAATCAATAAGCTAAAATTCTCATTAAGCTTAAAGTCCAAAAACCATTTTGTACTTAAGCTTATTCCCAAATTATTCTAGTCAAACTAGAATGCACTAATTCTTCTAATCATCATGCTCTTTGTGTGTGACCCTATAGGCTCTCATAACGTTGGCAGTGGATCTAAACTCTTTTAGATACACAAGCAATGAGCGGCATCTAGCAATACATCATCGCTACCCAAGTTACGAGATAAGTCAAGATCCGACTAACCTTTCCGTGACTACTATAATGTATGACCGTGTCCTTCTATCCTTGATATCAGATTGACCAATGAGGCATAGACCATGTCATCCTCGATCAATCTATGTGTTTCTTGATCCCTGAGTAAACTAACTCAAACAAATGAGCTCAATATCTCATATTGACTCATTCGAGCATGGCCATTCGTTTTAGTAGTTCTACTCAATCAAGGGGCCCACAGATATCACTCCCGTCATATGGGAGGGATAGATCCCATCTACATCACTCACATCCCTCCGCATAATTTGTTATATACCCAGTAATCGCCTTTATGGTCCACCCTGTTACGTGTGACGTTTGACGATACCAAAGTACATAACTCCTTATGTAGGGAACCGTAGTGACTTCAGGTTTGAGGACTATTCATACCAATAGTCACATGAGAAAGTTTATGACACTCATATGACGATCCATGAAACTTTCTCATGGTGGGTCAGTTCAGTATATATTCTCTAATATATACCCATGTGTCAACTTGATATCATATATCTGTTAGTAATATATGAGAGATGTCCTAAGGCAATCGCCTTATGTATGAACCATTTATATGATAAATGAAGATTCACTATTTGAGTATACATGTTTTATGTATTTGATTGGATCTTAAACTCATTTACTGAATGTCCACGATACTATTCACAGCATGAGAGAATTTGTGATTGGATCACAACTAGTGAGTATCTCTACATGTGTAATTGTGATGTATCGGAATTATCCCTAGTCGATGAATTGATGGATTTGGACACCATCAATTCACGAGACTAGCACGAGGTATACCTTGGTGTATCCAAGCACCGATTCTCACCGGGCCGAGACATAGTGATGTCCGAGTTAATCGTGGATGCTAGTTATGGTAACTAGTTCATCGGAGTGACCAAATGTAAGACTTCATATGGTTCTCTCGCATATATAGATATGTCAATGAAGTTCTTACTGTGGCTTAAGTGCGATGTTCCTTCGACTTGATTCAAGTCATCTTGATCATGGAGACTTATGCTTTGACATCTTAAGCAAACATCTCTAAGGAGATGTGGACCCGGATGATTGGGTATAAGTCAAGTGATCGAAGGTGTTTGAATAGCCTATAAAGGATTCACCACTCTGCGAGGAGATGTATACCCATGGCCTCTCGTCGGATTGTTACTAAAGTCTTTGGCCAAAGCATTACATGTTTAGAGTAAGGTACTCTTCGATACATGTGGAGTAACTAGAATCCGTAGGACGAGGAAATGATACTTAGGCTAGGTGTGACGTAGTCAGCCTAGTGGGGACTGACACAATAGACCATGTCCCAACCAAGTGGGTATAAGATGAGTGAAGGGAATGGGGCACGAATCATTCGAGTCAAGGGTTTCGTAAATAGTTCGATCAACTGCTGATCTTTTCGCTAATTGGGGATCATGATGTACTACTAGGTGCCACTCATGATCGCTCTATAATTAATGGTTAATTATAGACGGCCAACATAAACCGAGAACCTATTTGGTCACACGACAACGAGCGTAATCCAAAGGATTTAAAACGAGCTTGAGAATGGGATTCTCGCATCGAGAGAAACTAGGTTTGGTTGGACCAAACATAAAGCGAGCATGAAATCGTTTCAGTCGCAATGGAAGCGTGGATGGGCCGTGTCTTATGAAGACATAATGGATGAACCAAAATGGTTTGGTTCTAATCCAATGAGGAGAATAAACCAAAGGGTTTGGTTTATTTTAAACGAATGAACCAAAAGTTGGTTCGGTTCGTTTTAACTTAAAATAAACCATCATGGTTTGGTTTATTTTAACTTATCTTAATGGAGCGGGTTAACGGGCCTAATGGTTATGATCCAATAACCATTAAGAGAATTAGTTCTCTATAAAAGAGGGCTTAAGGGATGATTTAAGCCCTAATCCACAACAGCTAACTCTCCTCCTCCTTGCCACCGCCCACCTTGAGGCTCCAACCGGCATCCAGAAGGCTGCTTCCTTCCCCCTCGCCGGCGTCGAGCTGCTGCCGGTTAGTGCTCCGGTGATCTCCTTTGGGTTCGGTGATAAGGTGAGCTTCCATCTTTCCTTAGGCCGCCTCTATTCCTCCACCAAAAGCTGTCCAGTTTTCTGGACAGCTTGTTTCTTTGTTGTCGGAGTGCCGCTTTGGACGACGGTTAGAGTCCCGACAGTGGCTAACTTACCGGGATTTGATCTCCGTAATCCTCTGAGGTGGAGGACGGCGATTCGCCAATTGGTTGACGAATACCTCTCCGGAGAAGCGAGTTTTGAGAACTCGATTTGGATCCGAATTTGGATTCGGATCGTGATCATCTCTCGATCACGTCGTCTTCAACACGAGGCTAGTAACCCGTACGAAGACGAAGCTCGTGACTTAGCGAAGTCATCCCGAGGAGCTCGGCGTGGATACGGATCGAGACGATTCTTACGAGGATCGTTCCGGTTGATGCCGTTCCCGCTATACGTCATACGAAAGGTATAACGTAGATAAAATTCCTTTTATTGCAAATTTTAATTTACGGTTATGTCTACACTTGTTGTAATATGCATGCGTGTGTTGTGTGTGTTGTAATAAATATAGATTTATTATTTTTAATTGCTTCCGCTGTGTTCATGTTTACGAAACATGATCGAACACACACACGCCGCGGTGCCTGAAACCCAACAAGGAATCAACTAACAGCACCGTCCCCTGCTCATGCTTCTCAGAAGACTCCACAGTCTTCAGCATATTGAGCAGTACCACAGATGAACCTCCTAGCATCTCAGAGGTGAAGAGGAGCTTTGAGACTTCGAACCTTTCGAATCTCACTTGCTCATCAACCAACTCACAAAGATGAAGGACTACGATATGAGCATCCATATGCTCATGCTGCTTTCGTAGCTTGGGTTCCATCGTGGCTAGCATGATGCAACTCATTTGTTCAGAATCACTCACATGTTTCTGATAGGCCAACAATTGGTCCGGTGTTGCATCATCACTAGGACGGGGGGGAAGAGACGCTTCGAGGACATACTCAAGCTTTTCTGCCTTGAGAACAATTCTCAAGTTTCTAAGCCAGTCCAAGAAGTTCGGCCCAGTCAATTTATTCGAATCCAAAATGGAACGCAAATTCAAATACATCATGATCAATTTATTGACCTAGAAATACAAAACGAGCATATATGAGAAAATGATTTTAAAATGCATCAATATACATTTATAAATCCCATTCATTTTCGAATTTCAAAAACCCTTAAAATCACTTCGAGATCGTAGGTTCATCTCGAATGGTGATATCAATCATAGATAAGAACAACCTTGGAGTGAGTCCAACAAGCCATTCTTAGCTATGATGGTGGGTATCAAGTATACCGATTACATATCATGTATATGTAACTATCACAATGTGCTATCAACTAATTGAATGTTTACACATACATTGGGTTGTTAACACATTAACAAGTATGCATCATATGCATAGCACCCAACTTCACCTCTCTTCACATCGACCTTGGAGTGAGTCCAACAAATCGATGCTCCAAGTTAAAGCCGACCCATTAATCGCGAATAGTTTTAATATGGTTAGAGCGCATTCAACCAATTAGCCAGGCTTGGAGTGAGTCCAACAACCCAAACTAACGATTGACCTCTGACTCTTACCATATTAGAGTTAAACTATTCCAATGATTTGAACATCTTCAGGTTCGAGCCGGGCTTGGAGTGAGTCCAACAACCCAAACAAGAAACAGAACTCTGGTTCTAACTATATTAATGGAAGGTGTAGGCTTTAATATTGAGTTAGGGTTTTTATGTCTCATCCTCTTTGTATGCAAATAACTATTATCTACATGGCATGACATACATGACATACATCTACATGTCACGACACGCATGGCATAATGTTATGCATCTAATGCAATTACATGGCATACAATTATGTCATGTATATAATTTCCTTATATGTCATAACTATTTATGGAAATAAAATATGTTTAAGATTTGATTCTCCAAATCAAATCATAATTAAATTAGGAAACAAATTTCCAAATCTAATCACATATTTTATTCATGGAATTATTTGATTAAAGAAAATCTATTTAGGAAACCAATTTCCTAAATCATTAAAACTACTTATGGAAATAAAATATTTTAAGATTTGATTTCCCAAATCAAATCATGATTAAATTAGGAAACAAATTTCCAGAATCTAATCAAATATTTTATTTATGGAAAATATCAATTTCCATAAATACTTCCAACTTTCCAAAAGTGGAGGATTTCCATAAATACTTCTAGACTTTCCAAAATTGAAAAATTTCCATAAATACTTCTAAATTTCCAAAATTTAGAAAATTTCCAGAAATACATTATGACTATCGCAAAACCATTTTACGATTATGTAGAAACACAACCTGGGCTCTGATACCACTGTTGGGTTTCCGGCACCGCGGCGTGTGTGTGTTCGATCATGTTTCGTAAACATGAGCACAGCGGAAGCAATTAAAATTAATAAATCTATATTTATTACAACACACACAACACACGCATGCATATTACAACAAGTGTAGACATAACTGTAAATTAAAATTTGCAATAAAAGAAAATTATCTATGTTATACCTTTTGTATGACGTGTAGCGGGAACGGCATCAACCGGAACAATCCTCGTAAGAATCGTCTCTATCCGTATCCACGCCGAGCTCCTCGGGATGACTTCGCTAAGCCACGAGCTTCGTCTTCGTACGGGTTACTAGCCTCGTGTTGAAGACGACGTGATCGAGAGATGATCACGATCCGAATCCAAATTCGATCCTAAAACGAAGTTCTCAAAACTCGCTTCTCCGAGAGGTATTCACAACCGCTTGACGAATCCGCGCCCTCCACCTCAGAGGATTACCGGAGATCAAATCCCCGGTAAGTTAGCCGCTGTCGGAGCACTAACCGTCGTCCAAACGACGCTCCGACAACAAAGAAACAAGCTGTCCAGAAAAACTGGACAGCTTTTGGTGGAGGAATAGAGGCTGGCCAAAGGAGATGTGGAGCTCACCTTATCACCGAACCCACAAGAGATCACCGGAGGGTCGCCGGAGTGTTCACCGGCTGAAGCTTGGTCGCCGGCAATGACTTGGACGGCGGCACAAAAGATGTGCGGCGGCACACCTAGGGTTGGCGCCGACTAGGAGAGAAGATGGAGGGGGCGGCACAACTAGGTTGGGCGGCAACTCCAATTAGGGTTTTAGGATTAGGGTTTAAGCCCTATTTTATAGAGAACTAATTCTCTTAATGGTTAATGGATCATATCCATAAAGCCCATTAACCCGCTCCATTAAGATAAGTTAAAATAAACCAAACCATGATGGTTTATTTTAAGTTAAAACGAACCGAACCAACCTTTGGTTCATTCGTTTAATATAAACCAAACCCTTTGGTTTATTCTCATCCATTGGATTAGAACCAAACCATTTTGGTCCATCCATTATGTCTTCATAAGACACGGCCCATCCACGCTTCCATTGCGACTGAAACAATTTCATGCTCGCTTTATGTTTGGTCCAACCAAACATAGTTTCTCTCGGTCTGAGAATCCCATTCTCAAGCTCGTTTTAAATCCTTTGGATTACACTTGTTATGCGTGTGACCAAATTGGTTCTCGGTTTATGTTGGCCGTCTATAATTAACCATTAATCATAGAACGATCATGAGTGGCACCTAGTAGTACATCATGATCCCTAATTAACCGAAAAGATCAACGGTTGATCCAGAACTATTTCTGAAACCCTTCAGCAGCTCGAATGATTCGTGCCCCATTCCCTTCACTCATCTTATACCCACTTGGTTCAGGACATGGTCTATTGTGTCAGTCCCCACTAGGCTGACTACGTCACACCTAGCCCAAGTATCAATTCCTCGTCCTACGGATTCTAGTTACTCCACATGTATCGAAGAGTACCTTACTCTAAACATGTAATGCTTTGGCCAAAGACTTTAGTAACAATCCGACGAGAGGCCATGGGTATACATCTCCTCGCAAGGAGTGGTGAATCCTTTATAGGCTATTCAAACACCTTCGATCACTTCGACTTATACCCAATCATCCCGGGTCCACATCTCCTTAGAGATGTTTGCTTAAGATGTCAAAGCATAAGTCTCCATGATCAAGATGACTTGAATACCGCAAGTCAAAGGAACATCGCACTTAAGCCACAGTAAGAACTTCATTGACATATCTATATATGCAGAGAACCATATGAAGACTTACGGCTGGTCACTCCAATGAACTAGTTACCATAACTAGCATCCACGATTAACTCCGGACATCACTATGTCTCCAGCCAGTGAGAATCAGCTGCTTGGATACACCAAGGAGTATACCTCGTGCTCGTCTCGACAGAATTGATGGTGTCCAAATCCATCAATTCATCGACTAGGGATAATTTCGATACATCACAATTACACATGTAGAGATACTCACTAGTTGTGATCCAATCACAAATTCTCTCATGCTGTGAATCGTATCGTGGACATTCAGTAAATGAGTTTAAGATCCAATCAAATACATTAAACATGTATACTCAAATAGTGAATCTTCATTTATCATATAAATGGTTCATACATAAGGCGATTGCCTTAGGACATCTCTCATATATTACTAACACAAGCTCCTGCCGGCGATCCTCCGACGACTTCCCTTGGCTCAGGTGACCAAGGTGCGGCCTGCTTTCCTTATTTGGCCGGTGGAAGTTCTCCACCAAAGCTGTCCAGTTTTCTGGACAGCTTACTTCCTTCTTGTCAGAGTGTCGTTTGGATGACGTTTAGAGCCCCAACAGTAGCTACCTTGCTAGGGATTCGATCTCCAGTAATCCTCAAAGGTGGAGGACGAAGGATTCGTCAAACGGTTGACGAATACCTCTCCGGAGAAGCGAGTTTTGGGGACTCGGTTTTGAATCCGAATTTTGATTCAGATTGTGACCTTCTCTTAATCACATCATCTTCGACACGAGGCTAGTGACTCATACGAATACGAGGCTCGTGGCTTTGTGAAGTCATCCTGATGATACTCGATGTGGATACGGATATAGGCGATTCTAGCGAGAGTCGCTCCGGTTGATGTCTTTCCCGCTACACATGATA
This sequence comes from Wurfbainia villosa, assembly GCA_025175895.1. Lineage (NCBI taxonomy): Eukaryota > Viridiplantae > Streptophyta > Magnoliopsida > Zingiberales > Zingiberaceae > Wurfbainia > Wurfbainia villosa. Next base: position 2,568,298 of record CM045988.1, on the reverse strand, counting down.
CGTCAAGTATACGTAGAATAATTTCCTTTTATTGCAAAATTTGAAACTATGGTTATGTCTACACATGTTGTACTATGTATGCATGTGGTGTGTATGATGTAATAAATTAGATTTATTGCTTTTTATTTCTTTCGCTGTGCACATGTTTACGAAACATGTTCGAACACACACTGGCCGCGGTGCCGGAAACCCAACAGTGGTATCAGAGCCCAGGTTGTGTTTCGACATAATCGTAAACTTGTTATATGATAGTCGTAATTGTATTTATGAAAATTTCTACTTTTGGAAGTTTAAAAGTATTTATGGAAATTTTTTAATTTTGGAAAGTCTAGAAGTATTTATGAAATCTTCTACTTCTGGAAAGTTAGAAGTATTTATGGAAATTAACACTTTCCATAAATAAAATATTTGATTAAATTTGAAAATTTGTTTTCTAATTTAATCATGATTTGATTTGGGAAATCAATTCTAAAATATATTTTATTTCCATAAATAGTTTTGACAATTTAGGAAATTTGTTTTCTAAATTAAATTTGACTTTCCTTAATTAAGACCTTCCATAAATAAAATGTGTGATTAGATTTGGAAATTTATTTCCTAATTTAATATTGATTTGATTTTGGGAATCAAATCTTAAACATATTTTATTTCCATAAATAGTTATTGTTGGGATGTATACTGAAAAATCTATCTTTTGTATGAACATCTTTATTTTTGAAATAAGAATCACATGATCATTGTTTGCATATTTATGGTTATGCATATTTGTCTGATACATTATATTGTAGATAACATGGTGTGTAGTGTCACATAGGAGATCATGTTATCAGTTCATTGTAAAGTATAAGTAAAGGCTCACAACCGAGATGTTTATGGACAAACCATTGGAATGGCAGTGTGATTTGGTATTGGTTTATCTTGACCATAGAATTACACTAGTATACTTTGTGTGTATTGAGCAGGACCGACATAGAGGTGATTTGATTTATTACTGATTGCATAATTGAATCGGACCTCAGATATTATCTTGTACATGTTCTTAATCCCGATATAATAACGGACACATATACTTATTATTCATTTATTTGATTTACCAATGGGCGAGATTTATAGAGTAAATCGATAGGATCGGTAAGTTGAGAAATGATATTATTTATATGGTGTGCCATTGATTATAGGAGGAAACCGTGTCCTATATATTAGGATGATGATGTCCCCTTGAGGAGCTCATAAGGTTCATCATGTAAACCCTACAGGTGGACTTGGTCCGACATGATGATAAGGTTGAGTGGTACTACTCATGGAGTTAGATGTTGATTAATTAATTGTCAGTAAATTAATTAATCGATGGGCATTTGAGATCTTAAACACGGGGAGAAAAATGTATAAATAATATATGGAGCTCATATTAACTTATGGGGGTTGGTGAGGTAGATCAATGATAATCCTCTAGTGGAATGGATTATCATTAATGGATCGGACTTTATGTGGGCTTGATCCATTGGGTGGCCAAGATCCAACTCCTCGTCATGGTCCCTATTGTAGCCTATTAAAACCTCATGGAGCCTAGATCCGATGATGGAAAATAAAACTCTAGATCCAATGATGGAAAACAAAACTCTAGATCCGACGGTGGAGATTAAATCTCTAGATCCGACGGTTGAGATTAAATCTCTAGATCCGATGGTTGAGATTAAATCCCTAGAATCGACAGTGGAGATTAAAAGGAGGCTTAAGACTAACTCTATAAATAAGGGCTTAAGGTGGGCGGCAAGAGAAGAGATTAGGGGATTAGGGTTTGGGCGGCAAGGGGCTTGGAGGCTTGGGCGGCCACAAATTTGGAAATTTTTTCCTTCTTCTTCCTTAGGTGGCCGGCGCCCATCCTCTCTTCTTCTCTCCTTTGCCGGCGTCCAACCTATTCACTCTCTTCTCCTTTTCTCCTTGGCCGGTGGAAACAAGGGTTAGGGTGATTGCTTGGAGCTCTTGGCCGGCGCCCACTTCCTCATCTATTCTTTTTTTGGCCGGCGGCAAGCATCAAGGTTGGTTCTTGGTGGTTGTTTAAAGGAAGGAGAAGAGTTTTGTTTCTATACTTCCTCTTGTTCGGAGTGAGCAAGGAAAGGAAGATCGTGATCTAGGAGGCTTCGACTTTTGGAAGATCGTCGCCCACATGACGTCCGAAAGGAGGAAGTATATACAATAGAAGATCGAGAGGTATAACGCTTGTTTATATTCTTTTGTATCATGTCTATAATTGTTTTCAATTATATGCATGTTGTATCTTTAGTTATGTGGCTAATTTACTTGGACCCCGAATACAAACGCAAAAACTGGCGATCCGTACATCGTCTATTCCGTGGCTATTCGGAGAATAGAGGTAGGTTACTTGAACAACAAGTTTGTTCAAGTGACCACTCTAATCGAATAGCACGACGATGAAACGGTAGCTTGGGTAATCCCTCCTTGTCAAGGATAATTTTTTTTTATCCGGGGACATAGAAGGGATCGCCATGAACAAGCGGATGAGTTGAAGTGGGAAGCGAAGTTTCCTACCTTCATTTATGACATATAAGGAAATTTTGTACATGCCATAATTGTATGTCATGTAATTGCATTAGATGCATATCATAATGCCATGCGTGTCGTGACATGTAGATGTATGCCATGTAGATAATAGTTATTTGCATGCAAAGAGGATGAGACATAAAAACCCTTACTCAATATTAAAGCTTACACCTTCCATTAATATGGTTAGAACCAGAGTTCTGTTTCTTGTTTGAGTTGTTGGACTCTCCCAAGCCCTACGAACTCGAACATGTTCAAACCATGAAATAGTTTAATATTAATATGGTAAGAGTCAGAGGTCAATCGTTAGCTTTGGTTGTTGGACTCTCTCCAAGCCAGGCTAATTGGTTGAATGCACTCTAACCATATTAAAACTATTTCTCGATTAATGGGTTGGCTTTAACTTGGAGCATTAGCTTGTCGGACTCTCTCCAAGGTCGATGTGAAGGGAGGTGAAGTTGGGTGCTATGCATATGATGCATACTTGTTAATGTGTTAACAATCCGATGTATGTGTGAACATTCAATTAGTTGATAGCACATTGTGATAGTTGCATATATGTGATATGCAATCGGTATATTTGATACCTACCATCGTAGTTATGAATGGCTTGTTGGACTCTCTCCAAGGTTGTTCATATCTAAGTTGGATATCAGCCCATTCGGAGATGAACTTACGATCTCCCGAAATGATTTTGGGGTTTTGAAATTCGAAAAATGAATGGGATTTATGAATTTATATTGATGCATTTTGAATCATCTTTCATATATGCTCGCTTTGTATTTCTAGGTTAATCGATTGATCATAACGCCTTTGAATTTGTGCACGATTTTGGATTCAAACAAATTGACTCGGCCTAACTTCCTGGACTGGCTTAGAAACTTGAGAATTGTTTTCAAGGTAGAAAATCTCGCGTATGTCCTTGAGGAGCCTCTTCCCAATCGTCCTAGGGACGATGCAACTCTAGACCAATTATTGGCCTATCAGAAACATGTGGCAGATTCTCGAATCTGGCGAGTTGCATCAAGCTAGTCGCGATGGTACCGAGCTACAAAAATAGCATGAGAATATGAATGCTAATACCATAGTCTTCCATCTTCATGAGTTGTTTGATGAGCAAGTGAGATCCGAAAGGTTCAAAGTCTCCAGGCTCCTCTTCACCTCTAAGATGCAAGAAGGTTCGTCTGTAGTGCAGTTTGTGCTAAAGATGAATGGGTACATCTAGCGACTGGCCACCCTCGAGTTTGTGATGGATCATGAATTAAGCATTGACTTAATTATGCATTGTTAGCCCAAGAGTTTCTCACAATTTGTGATGAACTACCAAATGAACAAACTAGAATCCACTATTCCTGAGCTCCTCAATATGCTGAAGACTGTGGAGCCTTCTGTGAAGCATGAGGAGAAGGCGGTTCTGTTAGTTGATTCCTCAAAGAAAGGTTCTAAGAGGAAGGCAAAAGAACAGAAGAAAGGAAAGAAAAAGGCAAAGAAGGCGGAACCATCACAAAAGGGCACTTGCCATCACTGTGGCAAGGAAGGCCACTGGCGAAGAAACTGCAAGATTTATCTTGAGTCTATGAAGAAGAAGAAGGCATCTGATGCCCCATCCTCTTCAGGTATCTTCGTTATTGATTGTCATTCTATTTCCTTAGATACTTGGGTAGTGGATACTTGGTGTGGCTCATATATATGTAATGACATACAGGGGCTAAGGAATAGAAGAAGACTCGTCAGAGGGGAGTCAAATTTACGAGTTGGCAATGGAGCAAAGGTTGCTGCGGTCGCCATCGAAACTTATTTGCTGAAGCTCCCTAGTGGACTAGTCTTAGAACTGGACAATTGTTATTATGTTCCTTCTCTAATAAAGAACATTGTTTCTATTTTCTGCTTAAATAGAAATGGTTATCATTTGACGTTTAGTAACAATTGTTGTTATATAACTTTGAATGACGTACTTTATGGGAATGGAACTTTGAGCAATGGTATTTATACGTTGGACGTATCTAGTGACATTTTCAATATCTAAGCGAGCAACAAGTGTGCTCGAAAGGATAATCAATTAGACTCCTATATGTGCCATTGTCGTCTTGGCCATGCAAGCAAGAAACGCATGTCCGAATTACACCGATATGAAATTCTGGAATCGTTTGAATTGGATTCATATGATACATGTAAATCATGCTTAAAAGGCAAGATGACCAAGTTACCTTTTACTAGAAAAGGTGAACGGGTGGAAGAGTTGCTAGGTCTAATAAATACTAATGTATGTGGACCTATGTCAACTCAAGCTTTAGGAGGCTATAGCTACTTCATTACCTTCACCGATGATCACTCACGGTTTAGGTATGCGTTCTTGATGAAATACAAGTCTGAAGCCTTTGAAAGGTTCAAAAAATTTAGAAATGAAGTAGAGAAACAACATGAAAAGAGTATTAAAATACTTCGTTCGGATCAGGCTGGTGAATACTTAAGTCAAGAGTTTCTAGATTATCTAAGAGGCAATGATATATTGTCTCAATGGACTCCGCCATATACACCGCAGTATAATGGTGTATCTGAGAGGCGTAACCAGATCTTGTTGGACATGGTCAGGTCAATGATGAATCATGCGAATCATCCCAAGTCCTTTTGAGGCTATGCACTTCAGACAGTTGTTTACTTGTTAAACAGAATGCCAACCAAGGTAATCTCTACTACTCCATATGAGATATGGAATAGTAAGAAACCTCATGTATCTTACTTGAAGATATGAGGTTGTCCTGCTTATGTGAAGCAGACTGTATCAGACAAATTGGATGTTAAGTTTGATAAATGTCTATTTATTGGATACCCTAAGGAAACTAGGGGTTACCAATTCTATCATCCTGTGGAACAAAAGGTGTTTGTTTCAAGGCATGCTGTGTTTCTAGAGAAAGAGTTTCTCTTGCAAGAAAACAGTGGGAGTGTCGTTGAGCTTGAGGAGGCTCGAGAGACTCAAATAGACATTGATGAGATACCTGGTGAAGCATCACAGCCAATAACTAATCATGATGAGCCATCGGTTGGACCTATTGAGACACAACATCTTCGTAGATCTGGTAGAACACACAATATTCCTGAGAGATATGGATTTCTCATAAGTGAATCAAACAACGTGTTACTCATTGATGATGAGGAGCCTACCAGTTATGAAGAAGTTCCAAAAAGTTCAAAAAGGGATAAGTGGCTTGAAGCCATGAAGTCAGAAATGGATTCCATTTATGAAAACCAAGTTTGGAACTTGGTTGACCCACCTCAAGGCATAAATCATATAGGGTGCAAGTGGGTTTTCAAGAAGAAAAACCAACATGGATGGTAATGTGATTACCTATAAGGCTAGATTGGTGGAGAAAGGATATCGTCAAAAGCAAGGTGTTGATTATGACGAAACCTATTCGCCTATAGCTATGCTTAAGTCCATTTGGATGCTCCTGGCCATAGCGGCTCATTATGATTATGAGATATGGTAGATGGATGTGAAAACACCTTTCCTTAATGGAAACCTACTCGAGAATGTGTATATGATACAACCTGAGGGTTTCACATCGGTTGATAAAACCAATGTATGCAAATTGCAACAGTTCATATATGGACTGAAGCAAGCATCCAGGAGCTGAAATATCTGTTTTGATGAGACAATCAAAAAGTTTGATTTCTCATAAAATCCGGACGAACCTTGTGTGTACAAGAAGGTTAGTGGGAGTGCAGTCGTGTTCCTAGTATTGTATATCGATGACATATTACTTATAGGAAATGATGTTTCTGTCTTACAGTCGGTTAAGATTTGATTGTCCAAGACATTCTCCATGAAAGACCTGGGAGAAGCAACCTACATCCTCGGGATTAAGATCTATAGAGATAGATCTTGCTTGGTCTTTTGCAGTCTACATATATAGACCGAGTGCTAAAAAGGTTTAGCATATCGGAATCCAGGAAAAGTTTCCTACCCATCAGGCATGGGATATACCTTTCGAAGTCTATGTTTGCGCATAGAAGACGAGAGGATTTGCATGAGTAAGATTCCCTATGCATCCGCAATAGGATCTATCATGTATGTTATATTATGTATGAGGCCCGATGTATCGTATGCTCTTAGTGTCACGAGTAGATACCAGTCTGATCCAGGAATGGATCATTGGGCGGCTGTTAAGACGATCCTTAAGTACTTAAAAAAAACTAAGGATGTGTTATTAATATATGGTGAAGGGGACATGGTGATATGCGAGTATACGGATGCCAGCTTCCAGAAAGACAAGGATGATTCTAGGTCTCAGTCTAGGTATGTGTTCACCTTGATTAAGGGCACAGTGAGTTGAAAAAGTTCCAAACAAGACTGTAGTAGATTCTACCACTAAGGCAGAATATATTGCAGCTTCGGAAGCAGCAAAGGAAGTAGTTTGGATCAAGAAGTTCATTTATGAACTTGGTGTGGTTCCAGCCATTGTTGAAGCAATATCGGTTTACTGCCACAACAATAGAGTAATTGCACAGGCAAAAGAGCCAAGGTCTCATCAACGATCCAAACATGAGCTTCACCACTATCATTTGATCAGAGAGATCATTAGTAGGAAGGAAATACAAATCAAGAAGATTCCCACTGAAAGGAACTTAGCGGATCCTTTAACTAAGGTATTACCTTAAAGTAAGTTTGAGAGTCATGTTAAAGCTTATGGTATTGGAAACCGTAGCGATTGGCATTAGGCCAAGTGGGAGTTGTTGGGATGTATACTGAAAGCCTAGCTCTTTTGTATGAATATCTTTATTTTGAAATAAGAATCACATGATCATTGTTTGCACTTTATTTATATATGTGCATATTGTCTAATACTTTACATTGTAGATAACATGGTGCTTGGGTGTGGCACAGAAGATCATGTTATCAGTCCCTTGTAGAGTATTAGTAGAGGCTCACAACCAAGATGGTTTTGGACAAACCATTGGCATGGTGGTAGTGTAGCTTGGTATTGTTTTATCTTGAACATAGAGTTACACTAATACACTTAGGTGTATTGAGCAGGACCAACATAGAGGTGATTCAATTTATTGCTGACTACATAATTGAATCGGACCTCGGATATTATGTTGTACATGCTCTTAATCCCGATATAATAACGGGCACATGTACTTAGTATTTATTTCTTTGATTTACCAAAGGGTGAGATTTCTATGGATTAAATCAATATGCCCGGTAGGTTGGGAAATAATATTATTTACATGGTGTACCGTTGATTATAGGAGGAAACCGTGTCCTATATATTAGGTTGATGATATCCCCTTGAGGAGCTCATAAGGTTCATTATGTAAACCCTGCAGGTTGACTTAGTCAACATGATGATAAGGTTGAGTGGTACTACTCGAGGAGATTAGATGTTACTTAATTGATGGTCAGTAAATCAATTAATTGACGGACATTCAATATCTTAAACACGAGGAGATGGATGTACAAATAATATATGGAGCCCATATTGATTTATGGGGGTTGTGAGGTAGTTCAATGATGATCCTCTAGTGGAATGGAACATCATTGATGGATCAAGTTTGTGTGGTTCCGATCCATCGGGTGGCCAAGATCCAACTCCTCACGGTCCCTATCGTAGCCTAATATAAACCTCATGAAGTCTAGATCAAATGATGGAGATTAAATCTCTAGAACCGACGGTTGAGATTAAATCTCTAGATCCGATGGTTGGGATTAAATCCCTAGAACCGACGGTGGAGATTAAATCTCTAGAACCGACGGTTGAGATTAAATCTCTAGATCCGACGGTTGGGATTAAATCCCTAGAACCGATGGTTGGGATTAAATCCCTAGAACCGACGGTGGAGATTAAATCTCTAGAACCGACGGTTGAGATTAAATCTCTAGATCCGACGGTTGGGATTAAATCCCTAGAACCGATGGTTGAGATTAAATCCCTAGATCTGACGGTTGAGATTAAAACCATAGAACCGATGGTGGAGATTAAAACAAGGCTTAAGCCTAACTCTATAAATAGAGCTTCTTGGCTTGGGCGGCAAAGTTAATGGCCAAGGATTAGGGTTTTGGAGAGACCATGGGCGGCAAAAATTAGGGTGGAAAACCCTAATGCTTGGACGGCAAGATTGGGGTTGAGAACCCTAATGCACGGGCGGCAACCATTAGGGTTTAGAACCCTAATGGTTGGGCGGCGCCCATGGCCTATGGGATGTGGCCGGCGGCAAGGAGGGAAGGGAGAAGCTTCTCATCTTCATCTCATGGCCGGAGCATCCTCTCCTCTTCTCTTGGCCGGCGGCAACCTTCTTCAAGGTTGGTCGGCAATCCTTTTGCTCTCTTTGGGCCGGCGGCAAACATCATGCTTGGAGCTTGATGGTTGGTTCTAGATAAGAGATGAGTTTTGTTTCCATTTTGTTCTCTCTATTCTTGGGGCCGGCGGCATCAATCCTTTGAGGATTGGTGGTTGGCTCAAGCAAGAAGGGAAAGAGAGTTCTTCTTTCTTTGGATTGAAGAAGATCTAGGAAGCTTCAACTTGTGGAGGATCTTCGCCCACATGAAGTCTACAAGGAGGTTAGGACATACGATAAAAGATCAAGAGGTATAAAAGTTTTACAACTTTTATTATTGTTCTTTGCATGTTCTTATTGATATGCTAGCTTATGTTCTTTATGTTAGTATATGTTGATTATACTAGTTTACATTTGCATGTATTTGTATAATCATGGACCCCGATAAGAAACACAAAAACTGCCGATTCGTCCGTCATCTCATCCGCGGCTAACCGACTAGAAGAGTTGATTGCTTGAACAACAAGTTTGTTCAAGTGATTGCTCGAGTCATTGGCACGATGACGAATTGGTTGTGCTTAGGAAACTCATCCCATCCGGATTAGTTTTCATTAGTAAAAATTTTAATCCGGGGACATGGGAGCCAATGAGCCTCCGAGGAATAGCACGTTGCCAACAATTGGTATCAGATCCACAGTTTCTGGTTTTGTGTGTTTTGGATTCGGTTACTTTCATGCACATATCATATATTGAGTATGCCGGATAATAGTAGGATGCGAGGCTAACTTTTGGTTGCAGGCATAAGATCCGACTATTATGGCTATATGTGTGTATGTGGTTGTGTGTGTGTGATTGTATATTATTTGAATCCTCGGGGTTGACGAGGCTAAATTAGTATTTAATTTTTATAATTGAATACGACATTGTTTAGCCACTCTTTATTTTATTTTACTTTCGATCTAGATTTCATGTACACTCCCTTGTGGAGTATAGGATCGATGGATGTAAAATAAAATAGGTTTTATTCTCTCGATCTCCTGGATGGCTCGTACATGGCGTAGGAGGAGGAGTGAGGTGGCGACACGACGGACGCATATTGGAGAACAATGCCATAATAGTTGGAAAAATTCTGATTTTTCCATATTTATTGCTGATTTGTTTTATATGAATGTTGTGTGTGCTTGAAAATTCCTCATTCTCAATTTACTAAGTGGGAGAGGGACATTTTAATTAATTCCCGCGGCCTCCATTACAATTTGACATGTGATGCAACAAACTTGCGCGTCGGCTCTGAGTGCCTTCCTCCCCATCGGATGAGTTTGTTTGTGGATCACTAGGTCAAATAATGGTTATAGGAAATTATCTAGGAGTGTGTGTACTTCCACAGCGGTAAGGCACATAATCCGAAATAATTCCCTTAGTACCGTGTAATGGTGCACACTTAGATGCAAATAAAAAGTAGTTTTATTTGTAGGGCCAAAGAGGAACCAACTATTAATTTTATTTGTTAAAAAGTAAGGTTGACAAGATAATAAAATTAATGGGTTAAACCTCCTCTTACAAATGTAGAATTCGTATACGTCCACACTATCGCGGCATGTGATATTCTCGGTGTTTGAGGTGTTGGTTGATTTTAAAATTTTATTGTTTGAGGAATCAATAATTTTTTATTGAAATCTACAGTAATAATAAGCATGTTGTGTGTTCTTGAAAATTCCTCATTTTCAATTTACTAAGTGGGAGAGGGATATTTTAATTAATTCCTGCGGCCTCTATTAAAATTTGACGTGTGATGCAACAAACTTGCGTGTCGGCTCTGAGTACCTTCCTCCCTGGGGATGACTTTGTTTGCGGATCACTAGGTCAAATAATGGTTATAGGAAATTATCTAGGAGCGTGTGTACTTTCACAGCGGTAAGGCACATAATCTGAAATAATTCCCTTAGTATCGTGTAATGGTGCACACTTAGATGCAAATATAAAGTATCCTCCCCATCGGAGCCACTGCTTTTATTTGTAGGGCCAAAGAGGAACCAACTATTAATTTTATTTGTCAAAAAGTAAGGTTGACAGGATAATAAAATTAATGGGTAAAACCTCCTCTTACAAATGTAGAATTCGTATACGTCCACACTGCGTGGCATGCGATATTCTTGGTGTTATGAGGTGTTGGTTGATTTCGAAATTTTATTGTTTGAGAAATCAATAATTTTTTGAAATCTAAAGCAATGATCTATGTGATTCTTAGGATTTTCAAAAATTGACTTTCAGTCCACTTACTGTGATACTAAAGGAAATAAACTTACTGTACCTAAATAATGTTGATTGGAAAAGATTCAAGATATTGTCTTATCTGCTAAGGAGTACAAGTATGCGCTCTTCAAATAGTGTCCTCAAGCCATCGTTGCTCAAAAGGGTTTCTACTTCTAAGCCGAAAGGCAAGAAGAAGAAGAAACAAGGTGGAGCAAAGATGGTGGGAGGATCTCAGGGAAGAGTGAAAAAGCCGAAAGGCAAGTACTTCACTTGCAAGCAGGATGGACATTGGAAGAAGGACTGTCCCAATCCAAAACAGAACAAAGGTATATCTTTTGGACTAGTCATTGAAACATGATTAGCGGTGATATCTATCGGCACCTGGTGAGTTGATACGGGAGCCACTAATCATGTCTGCAACAATTTGCAAGGGTTCCAGGAAACCCGATGACTAGCTAAAGGGGAGATTACCATTTACTTGGGCAATGCCATGATGGTAGCGGCTATTGCAGTGGGAGAAGTTTTATTTATCTCTTGAGAATAATAAAAGTTTGGTTCTGGAAAATTCCCTTTATGTACCTTTATTTAGAAAGAATTTAGTTTCAGTTTCTAAATTATTATGGATGGATATTCTATTTCTTTTAATGACAGAGTTGTTATAAAAAGAAATAGGGAGAATATCTATTTAGGTACATTGAAAGGAAATTTGAACCAAAACCTCCCATGATGCAAATTGAAGTTAATAACTCATTTTCTAATTCCAATAAGAGAAAAGAACCTTCGAAGATGAACCAAACATATCTTTGTCTTCTTAGGCTTGGTCACATTAACCTAAGCAGAATTCAAAGGTTGAAAGCTGATGGACCTTTGGGTTCATTAGCGGTGGAGGATCTCCCAACCTATGAATCTTTCTTGGAGGGTAAGATGACCAAGAGGCCTTTTTAAGGCCAAGGGGTATAGAGCCAAAGTTGTGTTAGAAATGGTTCATTCTGATTTATGTAGTCCTATGGCTATCTAGGCAAGAGGTAATCTTGAATATTTCGTCTCTTTTGTAGATGATTATTCAAGATGTGGATGACACTATGATCTGATCGTGGTGATGACAACCTCTTGGGAGTTTAGGAACTACTTATCAGAGGTTGAGATTCAATCCCAATTGACTGCACCTGACACACCCCAGCAGAACGATGTAGCAGAGCGAAGGAATAGGACTCTTATGGAGATGGTTAGATCGATGATGAGTTATTCTGACTTGTTTTATAGTCCTAGAGATCAGAGGGTGATCGTTAACACGAATGCCAGATTTCTAGAGGAAGACTATGTGATAAGCCACAAGCCCGAGAGTAAAATTGTTCTGGGGGAGTTAAAAGGGGAAGTCACTTCTTTAGTACCACCGGTACAAGAGGATATACCACATGTCACTGCACCGCGTGTCACAAAAGGATACACAGATGATACCTCATCGTAGTGGAAGGGTTGTTAGACAGCATCTTAGATTCATGTTTTTGGGTGAATCTTCTGATTTGGTCCCTAGCAAACATGAACCTGATCCCTAGACATACGACGAGACAATCCAAGATATAGATACAGCATCTTGGCAAAGTGCAATGAATACTGAGATTGAATCGATGGATTCAAGTCAGGTCTGGGAGCTCTTATGCATAGCAGCTCATATGGATTATGAGGTGTGGCACATGGATGTCAAGACAGCTTTCCTTAATGGAAGTCTTGAGGAAAACATCCAAATGAAGCGACCAGAGGGATTCATTGCTAAGGGCAAAGAGCATCTTGTATGTAAGCTTAATCGGTCCATTTATGGATTGAAGCAAGCTTCGAGGTCTTGGAACATCCGCTTTGAGGAGGTAAATCAGTCTTATGGATTTATTCAAAGTCTGGATGAGTCTTGTGTATACAAGAGATGTGACGGAAATATAGTGGTATTTCTTGTACTATACGTAGATAATATTTTGGTAGTTGACAACAATATCAGAGTGTTATCAGATGTAAGGGTATGGTTTTCCAAACAGTTTTGAAGGACTTGGGAGAAGTGGGTCACAACCTTAGGATCAAGGTTGTTGTGCTTATCCCAAGCTTCATACATAGACATGATTTTGGATCATTTTAGCATGCAGGACTCCAAGAAGGGTTTTCTACCTTTCAGGTATGAAGTTCCTTTATCTAAGGAGATGTGTCCTAGATCATCTGAGGTGATAATGGAGAAGGCGTTCCTTATGCTTGAGAGGAAGCCTCATGTATGCTATGTAGAGACAAGATATCTACTTTGTAGTGGGCATGGTAGCAGATATCGAGTAATCCAGATAGAGACATTGATCATGCGGTAAAGCATATATTGTAGTGCCCGAGAAGGACTAGGATTATATGCAAGTTTATGCATCAATTACTCCTCGTGGGTTGCATGGATTGCGATTTCCAATCGATAGGGATAACGATAGAAGTCTACCTCGGGGTTTGTGTTTACTTTTGGAGGTGGAGCCATAGTATGGAGGAGTGTCAAGCAGAAATGCATGGCGGACTCCACCATGGAAGCTGAGTATGTAGCAACCCCTGTGGAGGCCAAAGAAGCTGTGTGGTTCAGAAACTTCCTGATGGACTTGGATGTGATTCCTGGTTTGCCCAGAACTATCACAATTTATTGTGATAATAATGGTGCAGTTGCAAACTCGAAGGAACCACGAGCCCATAAGGCTAGTAAACACATAGAGTGCAAGTACCACGTCAGAAATCGTAAAGGAGGTAGAAGTTGTTGTCGCCTAGATTGCATCAGAGGATGACCTGGTAGACCCTTTCACTAAGGCCCTTCTGGCGAGAGCTTTGATAGGCATGTGAAAGGAAGGGGAATAAGATGTATGACAGTATGAGGACAGCATAGTCTTTTAGTATAAGTGGGAGATTGTTGGGATGTATACTGAAAGCCTAGGTCTTTTGTATGAACATCTTTATTTTGAAATAAGAATCACATGATCATTATTTGCACTTTATTTATATATGTGCATATTGTCTAATACTTTACATTGTAGATAACATGGTGCTTGGGTGTGGCACAGAAGATCATGTTATCAGTCCCTTGTAGAGTATAAGTAGAGGCTCACAACCAAGATGGTTTTGGACAAACCATTGGCATGGTGGTAGTGTAGCTTGGTATTGTTTTATCTTGAACATAGAGTTACACTAGTACACTTAGGTGTATTGAGCAAGATCGACATAGAGGTGATTCAATTTATTGCTGACTACATAATTGAATCGGACCTCGGATATTATGTTGTACATGCTCTTAATCCCGATATAATAACGGGCACATGTACTTAGTATTTATTTCTTTGATTTACCAAAGGGTGAGATTTCTATGGATTAAATCAATATGCCCGGTAGGTTGGGAAATAATATTATTTACATGGTGTACCGTTGATTATAGGAGGAAACCGTGTCCTATATATTAGGTTGATGATATCCCCTTGAGGAGCTCATAAGGTTCATTATGTAAACCTTGCAGGTTGACTTAGTCAACATGATGATAAGGTTGAGTGGTACTACTCGAGGAGATTAGATGTTAATTAATTGATGGTCAGTAAATCAATTAATTGACGGACATTCGATATCTTAAACACGGGGAGATGGATGTACAAATAATATATGGAGCCCATATTGATTTATGGGGGTTGGTGAGGTAGTTCAATGATGATCCTCTAGTGGAATGGAACATCATTGATGGATCAAGTTTGTGTGGTTCCGATCCATCGGGTGGCCAAGATCCAACTCCTCCTCATGGTCCCTATCGTAGCCTAATATAAACCTCATGAAGTCTAGATCAAATGATGGAGATTAAATCTCTAGAACGGACGGTTGAGATTAAATCTCTAGATCCGACGGTTGGGATTAAATCCCTAGAACCGACGGTGGAGATTAAATCTCTAGAATCGACGGTTGAGATTAAATCTCTAGATCCGACGGTTGGGATTAAATCCCTAGAACCGATGGTTGGGATTAAATCCCTAGAACCGACTGTGGAGATTAAATCTCTAGAACCGACGGTTGAGATTAAATCTTTAGATCCGACGGTTGGGATTAAATCCCTAGAACCGATGGTTGAGATTAAATCCCTAGATCCGACGGTTGAGATTAAAACCCTAGAACCGACGGTGGAGATTAAAACAAGGCTTAAGCCTAACTCTATAAATAGAGCTTCTTGGCTTGGGCGGCAAAGTTAATGGCCAAGGATTAGGGTTTTGGAGAGACCATGGGCGGCAAGAATTAGGGTGGAGAACCCTAATGCTTGGACGGCAAGATTGGGGTTGAGAACCCTAATGCACGGGCGGCAACCATTAGGGTTTAGAACCCTAATGGTTGGGCGGCGCCCATGGCCTATGGGATGTGGCCGGCGGCAAGGAGGGAAGGGAGAAGCTTCTCATCTTCATCTCATGGCCGGAGCATCCTCTCCTCTTCTCTTGGCCGGCGGCAACCTTCTTCAAGGTTGGTCGGCAATCCTTTTGCTCTCTTTGGGCCGGCGGCAAACATCATGCTTGGAGCTTGATGGTTGGTTCTAGATAAGAGATGAGTTTTGTTTCCATTTTATTCTCTCTATTCTTGGGGCCGGCGGCATCAATCCTTTGAGGATTGGTGGTTGGCTCAAGCAAGAAGGGAAAGAGAGTTCTTCTTTCTTTGGATTGAAGAAGATCTAGGAAGCTTCAACTTGTAGAGGATCTTTGCCCACACGAAGTCTACAAGGAGGTTAGGACATACGATAGAAGATCAAGGGGTATAAAAGTTTTACAACTTTTATTATTGTTCTTTGCATGTTCTTATTGATATGCTAGCTTATGTTCTTTATGTTAGTATATGTTGATTATACTAGTTTACATTTGCATGTATTTGTATAATCATGGACCTCGATAAGAAACACAAAAACTGGCGATTCGTCCGTCGTCTCTTCCGCGGCTAACTGACAAGAAGAGTTGATTGCTTGAACAACAAGTTTGTTCAAGTGATTGCTCGAGTCGTTGGCACGACGATGAATTGGTTGTGCTTAGGAAACTCATCCCATCCGGATTAGTTTTCATTAGTAAAAATTTTAATCCGGGGACATGGGAGCCAATGACCCTCCGAGGAATAGCACGTTGCCAACAGGAGTTTATTAGTAATATATGATAGATGTTTTAAGGCAATCGCCTTATGTTTGAACCATTTATATGATAAATGAAGATTCACTATTTGAGTATACATGTTTCCATGTATTTGATTAGATCTTAAACTCATTTACTGAATCTCCACGATACAATTCACAGCATGAGAGAATTTATGATTGGATCACAACTAGTGAGTATCTTTACATGTGTAATTGTGTTGTATTGGAATTATCCCTAGTCGATGAATTGATGGATTTGGACACCATTAATTCTGTCAAGACTAGCACGAGGTATACTCCTTGGTGTATCCAAGCAGCTGATTCTCACTGGCTGGAGGCATTGTGATGTTCGGGATTAATCGTGGTTGCTAGTTATGGTAACTAGTTCATTGGAGTGACCAGCTTTAAGACTTCATATGGTTCTCTGCATATATGGATATGTCAATGAAGTTCTTACTGCAGCTTAAGTGCGATGTTCCTTTGACTTGCGGTATTCAAGTCATCTTGGTCATGGAGACTTATGCTTTGATATCTTAAGCAAGCATCTCCAAGGAGATGTAGACCCGGGATGATTGGGTATAAGTTGAAGTGACCGAAGGTGTTTGAATAGCTTATAAAGGATTCACCACTCCTTGCGAGGAGATGTATACCCATGGCCTCTCATCAGATTGTTACTAAAGTCTTTTGCCAAAGCATTACATGTTTAGAGTAAGGTACTCTTGAATACATGTGCAGTAACTAGAATCTGTAGGATGAGGAAATTATACTTGGGCTAGGTGTGATGTAGTCGACCTAGTGGGAACTGACACTATAGACCATGTCCTGAACTAAGTGGGTATAAGATGAGTGAAGAGAACGGGGCACGAATCATTGTGGCTGCTGAAGGGTTTCAGAAATAGTTCTGGATCAACCGTTGATCTTTCTGTTAATTGGGGATCATGATGTACTACTAGGTGCCACTCATGATCATTCTATAATTAATGGTTAATTATAGACGACCAACAAAAACCAAGAACCTATTTGGTCACATGCATAACGATCGTAATCCGAAGGATTTAAAACGAGCTTGAAAATGAGTTTCTCAGACCGAGAGAAACTAGGTTGATTAGACCAAACAAGGAGCGAGCATGAAATCATTTCAGTCGCAATGGAAGCATGGATGGGCCGTGTCTTATGAAGACATGATGGATGAATCAAATTGGCTTGGTTCTAATCCAATGGTGAAGAATAAACCAAAGGGTTTTGGTTTGTTTTAAACAAATGAACCAAAGTTGGTTCGGTTCATTTTAACTTAAAATAGACCAAATCGATTTGGTTTATTTTAACTTAAGTGAAGGTAGGAAACTTTGCTTCCCACTTCAACTCGGTCGCTTGTTCACGGCGATCCCTTCTACGTCCCCGGATAAAAAAATTTAATCCTAGACACGAGGGATTACCCAAGCTCCCATTTCATTGTCGTGCTATTCGATTAGAGTGGTCACTTGAACAAACTTGTTGTTCAAACCACCAACCTCTATTCTACGAATAGCCGCGGAATAGACGATATACGGATCACCGACTTTTGTGTTTATGTTCGGGGTCCAAGTTATATTAGCCACAAAACACAATATATCATGCATATATAATTGAGAAACAATTATAAACATGTTACATAAGAAAATAGAGTATTATACCTCTCGATCTTCTATCGTATGTCCTTCCTCCTTTTGGACGTCGTGTGGGCGACGATCTTCCAAAAGTCAAAGCCTCCTAGATCACCAATCTTCCTTTCCTTGTTCACTCCGAACAAAGGATGATCATAAAATAAAACTCTTCTTCCTATCAAGAACCGGCCACCAAGTCAATAGACTCAATATTGCCGCCGGCCAAGGAAGAGAATATGGAGTATGGGAACCGGCCAAAGAAGAATCTATGAGGGTGATGGGCGCCGGCCAACACTTGGAGAAGAGAAAGGAAACCAACCCTTCACCTTGTTGCCACCCAAAACCCTAACCCTAGCTCTCCTAGTTGCCGCCAGCCAAAGAAGATGGGAAGAGGAATAGGTTGAGTACCGGCTAAAGTAGAGGGAAGAAGGATAGGTGCCGGCAACACCTTAGGAAGAAGAAGAAAGGTACTTCTCCTCTTGTTGGCGGCCACACCACCTCCCAAACCCTAGCCGCCCAACTCAATCCTAACCCAACTAGGATTCCTAGCCGCCCAAGGGAAGCAAACACTAATCTCCTTCCATCATCATGCCACCCAAGCCAAAGGCCTCTATTTATAGAGTTAGGCTCAAGCCTCCTTTTAATCTCCACCGTCGGTTCTAGGGATTTAATCTCAACCGTCAGATCTAGAGAATTAATCTCAACCGTCGGATCTAGAGATTTAATCTCCACCGTCGGATCTAGAGTTTTGTTTTCAACCATTGGATCTAAGCTTCATGAGGTTTTAATAGGCTACAATAGGGATCATGAGGAGGAGTTGGAGCTTGGCCACCCAATGGATCAAGCCCACATAAAGTCCGATCCATTAATAATAATCCAATCCACTAAAGGATTATCATTGATCTACCTCACCAACCCTTATAAGTTAATATGGGCTCCATATATTATTTGTACATTTTTCTCCCCGTGTTTAAGATCTCGAATGTCCGTCGATTAATTAATTTACTGATCATTAATTAATCAACATCTAACTCCATGAGTAGTACCACTCAACCTTTTCATCATGCCGGACCAAGTCCACCTGCAGGGTTTACATGATGAATCTTATGAGCTCCTCAAGGGGACATCATCATCCTAATATATAGGACACGATTTCCTCCTATAATCAACGACACACCATATAAATAATATCATTTCCCAACTTACCGAGCCTATCGATTTAATCTATAAATCTTGCCCATTGGTAAATCAAAGAAATGAATACTAAGTATATGTGCCTGTTATTATATCGGGATTAAGAGTATGTACAATATAATATCTGAGGTCCGATTCGATTATGTAGTCAGCAATAAATTGAATCACCTCTAAGTCGGTCCTGCTCAATACACACAAAGTGTACTAGTGTGATTCTATGGTCAATACAAACCAATACCAAATCACACTACAACCATACTAATGGTTTGTCCAAAGCCATCTCGGTTGTGAGCCTTTACTTATACTTTACTAGGAGCCGATAACATGATCTCCCGTGTGACACCACACACCATGTTATCTATAATGTAATGTATTAGACAATATGCATAATCATAAATATGCAGACAATGATCATGTGATTCTTATTTCAAAATAAAGATGTTCATACAAAAGATAGACTTTTTAGTATACATCCCAACATTAAGTTAATGGAGCGGGTTAACAGGTTTTTGTTTATCAACTAATAACCATTAGGAGAATATGTTGTCTATAAAAACAAGGCTTAAGGGTTTTTTGAAAACCTAATCCTATTTTTGGTGCCGCCCCCTCCCTCTCCTCTTCTTGTGGCGCCGCCCAACTAGGTTGCCGCCCAACCTTGTTGCCGCCGAGCCCTTGTGCCACCGTCCAAGCTGTTGCTAGTGTCCAAGCTCCTGCCGGCGATCCTCCGGTGAACCTCCGGCGACTTCCCTTGGCTCAGGTGACCAAGGAGCAGCCTGCTTTTTATTTGGCGCGAAGTTCTTCACCAAAGCTGTCGGTTTTACGGGCCGGCTTACTTCTTGTCGAGCAGCGTTTGGGCGGCGTTTGGAGCTCCGACAGCTGGCTATCTTGCGGATTTGATCTCGGTAATCCTCAAAGGTGGAGGGCGAAGGATCGTCAAGCGGTTGTGAATACCTCTCGGCGAGTTTTGGGGACTCGGTTATGAATCCGAATTTTGATTCAGATTGTGATCTTCTCTCTATCACATCGTCTTCGACACAAGGCTAGTGACTCATATGAAGACGAGGCTCATGACTTTGTGAAGTCATCCCGACAATACTCGGTGTGGATATGGATAGAGGCGATTCTAGCGAGAGTCGCTCCGGTTGATGTCTTTCTCGCTACACGTGATACGTCAGGTATACCTAGAATAATTTCCTTTTATTGCAAAATTTGAAACTACGGTTATGTCTACACATGTTGTACTATGCATTCATGTGGTGTGTGTGATGTAATAAATTAGATTAATTGTTTTTTATTTCTTTTGTTGCGCACATGTTTACGAAACATGTTCGAACACACACTCGCCGCGGTGTCGGAAACCCAACACCAGAAGGGTTGGATAACTAGCAAGAAGTCCAGCTGGGTTAGGAGGACTAGACAGTTGGCAGGAAGTCCTGGTGGGTTGAGAATCAGACATCAAGCAGAGGATGTCCTTCGAGGACGGATAGGCTTGAGGGGAGGGGAGGTCAATGTGGTCCTTCATTTGAGGGGGGGGGGATTGTTGGAGTATTGGGAATACAATCAAAGTCTCACATTGGTAAGACATGGAAAAGATCATGTGCTTATAAGATGAAAAGATATCTCTATTGGTATGAGGCTTTTTGGGTAAAGCCCAAAAATAAAATTATGAGGGTTTAGGCCCAAAGTGGACAATATCATGACATTGTGGACAAATATGAATCTTATAGGTACTAACAATTGGTATCAGAGAAGTCTCCAAATGTTAGACAAAATTTCTGCAAATTGCTAAAATATTATATTAAATAATTTCTTAATTAACTAGGGATATTTTATTTTTCGATATCTTACATTCTCCCCCACTAATAAAAATTTGGTCCCCAAATTTCCTACTCATGTACAAGTATGAGATGTCACAACAATGATCTCAGGTATCTGGAGACAAGTCTCACATCTCAAGTGACTAAGGGGGGTACTGAGCTCGAATATTATTCTTCATCTCTCACACAGCCTCTCTAAAGTATGAAGAGTACCCTCATATTGACCATCTATCAAAAGGTACCAGAGTGGAGCTCTATATCCGTGACCTATTGGACACTTTGCCAGAATTGTAAGGTGAATCATGTATCACTATCGGAAATGATATTCGAGGATACTCCATGAAAACTAAAAATCTCCTTGTAGTATAATTCCGTCGAATGACTCAATGAAATCCATCTTAGGGTTCGATAGAAAATGGGAGGACTTAGCTAATCGATCACCGATTATCCCAAATCACATCAAGTCCTTTCCGAATTCTAGATAATATCCCAATGCAGTCCATCATAGTATGCTCTCACTTCCATCTCATACGTAACCCTTCTAGTCACTAATATTCCACCTTTACTAGTTAGCACACCCAACATCAGACTACGAAATCAACTATGTCCTGCATGACGTTCCACCACCAAGAACATTTCGGAACTCACTATTTTCGGATACACTCCGAATAAATCACCATTCTTGAATGACAAGTCTTCTGGAATAACTCTTCCTGAAATCAATGCAACTCCGGAACACATTATCCTTATCAGAGATGGAGAATTATCTTCTCACAAGAGAAGTCCATCTACCATCCAAAATCCACTCTATTGCATAGAACTGGAAGTGACTGGGAGACTTTAATGACCAATCTCACTTCTTATATTTGTCTGTGTTCTAACAACTCTATGCAGCTACCCAATAGCTAGCCAAAACTCCATGAGCACTCCTACTCCATACATCTACAACCCCTCAGCTGTCGCAAGCCTAGGATACGTCTCAATCAACTGCATCGAAATCACTCCGATCCCTATAATGATGCATTTGCGTACAATATCCTTCCATCTGCCCCGGAAGGATTAACTAATACTCGTGCAAAAGTTAACCACCACCTAGGTCCTGAAAACTAGGTTCACAAGTTTTTGACCAAGTGAATGCCATCACCATCTCCAATGAAAGAAGATAGTATCGCTAAAGGATCCTATACACATCTATGGTAATAACCAAATCCATTCAAGGAAACCACCAACTACGGTGGCCGAGTGTGTAACTCCAACAACAACATACTGATCCAATCGTGTCCAGAATATACTATTTCTCAAATCCATGGATGACTAAATCCTTAAATACGTCTAACAACATTATCAATGGCTCATAAAATCATACCAAGTATGAAATATTGTCTTCTACACACTCACATCCTTTTTACTCTAAGCTGATAATATCTCAATCACCACACCGACAATGATAACTGTATGATGCCAAGTCACTACAATATCAACACTCTAATCATAAATCAACTCTAGAGTATAAACAAGTGTCCTTTGATCCAAAGCAGATCATCTATCCACAACGAAAGATGTTCTTTCTCAATAGCTACCGCATTCCATCATCGATAATCGATGCATAACCTCAAAGGTCCATCTCTCTTTTAAAAAAGAGTTCCGGATCTTCTAAAAAAACACTGGGACAGATAAATCTCCCGTTTAACACCTCCTATAATCATAACTTACGTTCCTCCAATTTCCATAGTGTTTAGCCACATTGATACCAATAAAGTTATCTCCTTGTAAAATCGTCATTCTAACAAATACCTCCTATAATCATCAGCCTTGCCAACTTTGCAAAACCCAAATAAAGTTGCCACCCGGTTTGAGGTCTTCAGTATCGAAACTATTCACGAAATCACTCCGAACGTATACTCCACTTGCACAATGCAATGGCAAGCTGAGGGTTCATCCAAAGCGACATCGAGAATACTCTCAATTATACTCACATCCGAGAGACCTATCATACCATAATTTTAACAATTTAACCATCTATGAGGATATGTCTACAGTAAAGGTATGTCTATCAAAGTCTAAGGGCATCCCTTGACTTCTTGGTTGTTTGTCAACATCTCACCTGACAGTAGAGAAACCACCGACCCACATGATTTGAATATAAAAATCCTTCTAATCCTATCTTAGAATGTTCTAGACATAGATACCTATAAACTATAGTATCTCTCAATATATATCAACCGAGAGGGTAAGCTAAAGTAATACCCTGAATGATCAATCCTTTGACCCTCTATGTCTTTTCTCTAGTAATCATATAAACCCGTCCAACTTCTGCAAATAATATAGCTGCAACTGAAGAACACAGAATAGATATGGCCATCGTCGTATACTCTCTCCTCTGTACAAAGTAGATCCATGTCTGGGGAGATAACAGTTGTTGTCTGCATGAGTCTTCTAAGATATCTTCTACTGATGCTACTGAGTAAATCGCTTCTCCCGGATGGAAGTGTCCAGGAACTCCAACTATGTTTGAGGTGGTAAATCACTGTTAGTGTGATAACTCAATCTTCTGTGATGATCTCGCTATCAAGCTTGCATCATCCTCCGTAAAGCAACCTCGATAGTCTTGGTGAGTCTTCGAAGTACACTTTCTCTTCATGTGTATTGGTTGCTTACAATAGTAACAGATGAACGAATCCAACGGATAATTCGACTCTGTGTGTCTTTGTGATCCGCACTGCACGCACATAATCTGGAGTCTTTCCTTTGATTTCGCAAATGTGCACGAGAACATCCTGATGATCTACGACTGGTCTTCTCTAATCAGAAAGTAGCTCATAACACATGACTCCGATCTTACTCCTTTTGTCCAACATTCGGAAACTTCTGATTCCAATACCTGAGCTACCTAACCAAACCAATGGCTTTAAACCCTAATTTCCCCATCACGATCTTCCCTTCTGAATTCCCATGTCACGACATCTCTTCCCCGATCCATCATCGCCTCTCCCGATTCCTTCCTCCCTTTCGATTTCTCACACCGTGATCCTCTTTTCCTCACCCACCGTCGTGAATCGTCTCCTCCTGATCATCTCGAACTCGATTCGTGTTGCCGCCCCATTGTCTCCTCCTCGAGATAACCCACCATCGACCTCTTCTCATCGACCGGTTGCTATCACTTTGTCGCCTGTAGCTTGCTGCCTATCACCGTCGCTGCTACGTTGTTGCTCGATTTCCTAATCGTCATTTGTCTCTCTCACATAATAGATTTGTAGCTGTCTGTCAGACAATCTCAAGACCACCTCAGTAGATATGATCCACTGAGAACAATCCTCTATAGCCACCTATCCTATTAGGATCTGAGTTGTTATTCATGCTCTGATCTCGAGATCACATGTCGTCATCCAGATTGAGTTGCCTACCTCCTTAACACTCAAGGATATAGTTGTACGACCTTACTTGAACAGGATCTATTCTATAGGATCGTACAACTGTATCCTTGAGTGTTAAGGAGATAGGAATGGATAATCGACTGACTGTGTCGTGATCCGTGACTGCACGCACATAATTCGGAGTCTTTCCTTTGATTTCGCAGATAAGCACGAGAATATTTTGATGATCTGTGACTGGTCTTTGAAGGTAGGAAACTTCGCTTCCCACTTCTACTCGGTCGCTTGTTCATGGCGATACCGTCAATGTCCCCGGATTAAAAAAAAAATAATCCTAGACAAAAAAGGATTACCCAAGCAACTGTTTCATCATCGTGCTATTCGATTAAAGTGGTCACTTGAACAAACTTGTTGTTCAAGCAACCAACTTCTATTCTACGATTAGCCACAGAATAGAAGATGTACGGATCGCCGGTTTTTGTGTTTGTATTCGGGGTCCAAGTAAATTAGCCACATGCAAAATACATACATCATACAAAGAAACTAAAGGAAACCAAAACAAGAATATACCTCTTATTATACCTCTTGATCTTCTATTGTATGTCCTTCCTCCTTTTGGACGTCGTGTGGGTGATCTTCCAAAAGTTGAAGCCTCCTAGATCACTCTCTTCCCTTCCTTGCTCGTTCCGAACAAAGGGAAGAATGAAAACAAAACTCTTCTCCTATCTAGAACCGGCCACCTAGCCACCTTGCTTGGTGGTTGCCGTTGGCCAAGGAGATGAAGATAGAAGTGTAGGCGCCGGCCAAAAGCTCCAAAGGAAGAATCCCTAGCTCTTGCCGCTGGCCAAGGAAGAGGAGAAGAGGTTGGCGTTGTTGTCGCCGGCCAAGAGGAGAAGCCAACCCTATGTTGCCGCCCAAGATGAGAAGCAAACCCTAGCCACCTCCAAGTTGCCGCCCAACAAACCCTAGCCTCTCTTAGTTGCCGCCCATGCCAAGGGGAGAAAAACCCTAATCTCCCATCCATGCTCTTGCCGCCCACCCCTTAAGCCTCCTTTTATAGAGCTAGGCTTAAGCCTATTTTAATCTCCACCATCGGATCTAGGGATTTAATCTCAATCATCGGATCTAGAGATTTAATCTCAATCGTCGAATCTAGAGATTTAATCTCCACCGTCGGATCTAAAGTTTCATTTTCCATCATTGGATCTAGGCTCCATGAGGGTTTAATAGGCTACAATAGGGACCATGAGGAGGAGTTGGATCTTGGCCACCCAATGGATCAAGCCCACATAAAGTCCGATTCATTAATGAAAATTCATTCCACTAGAGGATTATCATTGATCTACCTCACCAACCCCCATAAGTTAATATGGGCTTCATATATTATTTGTACATTTATCTCCCCGTGTTTAAGATCTCGAATATCCACCGATTAATTAATTTACTGACAATTAATTAATCAACATCTAACTCCATGAGTAATACCACTCAACCTTATCATCATGTCGGACCAAGTCCACCTACAGGGTTTACATGATGAACCTTATGAGCTCCTCAAGTGGACATCATCATCCTAATATATATGACACAATTTTCTCCTATAATCAACGACACACCATATAAATAATATAATTTCCCAACTTACCGAGCCTATCGATTTACTCTATAAATCTCGCCCATTGGTAAATCAAATAAATGAATACTAAGTATATGTGCCCATTATTATATCGGGATTAAGAGCATGTACGACATAATATCTGAGGTCCGATTCGATTATGTAGTCAACAATAAATCGAATCACCTCTAAATCAGTCCTGCTCAATACACACAAAGTGTACTAGTGTAATTCTATGGTCAAGACAAACCAATACCAAATTTCACTACAACCATACCAATGGTTTGTCCATAACTATCTCGGTTGTGAGCCTTTACTTATACTCTACAAAAAACTGATAACATGATCTCACGTGTGACACTACACACCATGTTATCTACAATGTAATGTATTAGACGATATGCATAACCATAAATATGCAAACAATGATCATGTGATTCTTATTTCAAAAATAAAGATGTTCATACAAAAGATAAACTTTTCAGTATACATCCCAACAATCTCCCACTTATACTAAAAGACTATGTTGCCCTCATATTGGCATACATCTGATTCTCATTCCCTCCACATGCCTATCAAAAGCTCTCGCTGGAAGGGCCTTAGTGAAAGGATCTGCCAGGTTATCCTCTGATGCAATCTAGGCGACAACAACTTCTACCCACTTTATGATCTCTCGTATTAGGTGTTACTTGCGCTCTATGTGTTTACTTGCCTTATGGGCTCGTGGTTCCTTCGAGTTTGCAATTGCACCACTATTATCACAATAAATTGTGATAGTTCTGAGCAAACCAGGAATCACATCCAAGCCCATCAAGAAGTTCCTGAGCCATACAACTTCTTTGGCTGCCTCAGGGGCTGCCATATACTCAGCTTCCATGGTAGAGTCGGCCACGCATTTCTGCTTGACACTCCTAAATACAATGGCTCCACCTCCCAAAGTAAACACAAAACTTGAGGTAGACTTACTGTTATCCCTATCTGATTGGAAGCCGAAATCTATGTAATCCACAGGGAGTAATTGGTCTGCCTGGTAAACTAGCATATAATCCCTAGTCCTTCTCAGGTACTTCAATATATGCTTTACCGCAGTCCAATGTCCCAGTCCTAGATTACTCTGATATATGCTAACCAAGCCAACGGCAAAGCAGATATCCATTCTCGTACATAGCATAGCATACATGAGGCTTCCTACTGTCGAAGCATAAGGAACCTCCTTCATCTCCTCTATCTCCTTAGATGTTCTAGGACACATCTCCTTAGATAAAGGAACTCCATGCCTAAAAGGTAGAAAACCTTTCTTGGAGTTTTGCATGCTAAAACGATCCATAATGGTGTCTATGTATGAAGCTTGAGATAAGCACAACATCCTTTTCTTGCGATCCCTTATAACCTTGATCCCAAGGATGTGTCCTACTTCTCCCAAGTCCTTTATATCAAATTGTTTGGACAACCATACCCTTACATCCGATAACACCTTGACATTATTGCCAATTAACAAAATGTCATCTACGTATAGTACAAGAAATACCACTATGATTCCGTCACATCTCTTGTATACACAAGAGTCATCCGGACATTGAATAAATCCATAAGACTGGATTACCTCATCAAAGCGGATGTTCCAAGACCTCAAAGCTTGCTTCAATCCATAAATGGACCAATTAAGCTTACACCCAAGATGCTCTTTGCCCTTTGCAATGAATTCCTCTGGTTTCTTCATATAGATGTTTTCCTCAAGACTTCCATTAAGGAAAGTTGTCTTGACATCCATCTGTCATATCTCATAATCCATATGAGTAGAAATACATAAGAGAATCTGGAAAGACTTAAGCATGGCTACCGATGAAAAGGTCTCCTCATAATCGATACCCTCTTTCTGAGTATACCCCTTTGCAACAAGCCTTGCTTTGAAGGTCTCAACCTTCCCATCTATTCCTCTCTTTCTTTTGTAGATCCACTTGCATCCAATAGCTTTTACACCATTAGGTGGTTCTACTACTCCCAGACCTGATTTGAATCCATATATTCAATCTCAACATTCATTGCACTTTGCCAAGATACCGCATCTTTATCTTGGATTGCCTCGTCATATGTCCAGGGATCAGGTTCATATTCGCCAGGGACCAAATCAAAAGATTCTCTCAAGAACATGAATCTCTTAGGCTGTCTCACAACACTCCCACTATGACGAGGTATCACCTGTGTATCCTCTGTGACACGCGGTGCAGTGACTTATGGTATATCCTCTTGTACTGGTGGTACTAAAGTAGTGACTTCCCCTTTCAATTCCTCTAGAACAATCTTACTCATGGGCTTGTGGTTCATCACATAGTCTTCCTCTAGAAATCTGGCGTTCGTGCTGACGATCACCCTCTGATCTCTAGGATTATAAAACAAACTACCTTTCGTTCGTCTAGGATAGCCAACGAACATGTGCACTTCTATCCGAGGTTCCAACTTACTAGCATCTGCCTTCAGCACATGTGCTGGACTCCCCAAATCCGAATATGTCTCAGACTAGGCTTTCGCCCAGTCCACAATTCTGTGGGAGTAGAAGGCACTAATTTAGATGGAACCAAGTTCAGAATATACACTGCTGTATCTAGAGCATATCCCCAGAACGAATCTGGCAACTCAGAATAACTCATCATCGATTTAACCATCTTCATAAGAGTCCTATTCCTTCGCTCTACTACACCATTCTGCTGGGGCGTGCTAGGTGCAGACAATTGGGATTGAATCCCAGCCTCTGATAAGTAATTCCTAAACTCTCCCAAGAGGTACTTGTTGGGATGTATACTGAAAGCCTAGCTCTTTGGTATGAACATTTTATTTTGAAATAAGAATCACATGATCATTGATTGCACTTTATATTTATATATGTGCATATTGTCTAATACTTTACATTGTAGATAACATGGTGCTTGGGTGTGGTACAGAAGATCATGTTATCAGTCCCTTGTAGAGTATAAGTAGAGGCTCACAACCAAGATGGTTTTGGACAAACCATTTGTTAGTAATATATGAGAGATGTCCTAAGGCAATCGCCTTATGTATAAACCATTTATATGATAAATGAAGATTCACTATTTGAGTATATATGTTTTATGTATTTGATTGGATCTTAAACTCATTTACTGAATGTACATGATACAATTCATAGCATGAGAGAATTTGTGATTGGATCACAACTAGTGAGTATCTCTACATGTGTAATTGTGATGTATCGGAATTATCCCTAATCGATGAATTGATGGATTTGGACACCATCAGTTCTGTCGAGACTAGCACGAGGTATACTCCTTGGTGTATCCAAGCAGCTGATTCTCACTGGCTGGAGACATAGTGATGTCCGGAGTTGATCGTGGATGCTAGTTATGGTAACTAGTTCATTGGAGTGACCAGCCGTAAGACTTCATATGGTTCTCTGCATATATAGATATGTCAATGAAGTTCTTACTGTGGCTTAAGTGCGATGTTCCTTTGACTTGCGGTATTCAAGTCATCTTGATCATGGAGACTTATGCTTTGACATCTTAAGCAAACATCTCTAAGGAGATGTGGACCCGGGATGATTGGGTATAAGTCGAAGTGATCGAAGGTGTTTGAATAGCCTATAAAGGATTCACCACTCCTTGCTAGGAGATGTATACCCATGGCCTCTCGTCGGATTGTTACTAAAGTCTTTGGCCAAAGCATTACATGTTTAGAGTAAGGTACTCTTCGATACATGTGGAGTAACTAGAATCCGTAGGATGAGGAAATGATACTTGGGCTAGGTGTGACGTAGTCGACCTAGTGGGAGACACTATAGACCATGTCCTGAACCAAGTGGGTATAAGATGAGTGAAGGGAATGGGGCACGATTCATTCGAGCCATCAAGGGTTTCAGAAATAGTTCTGGATCAACCGTTGATCTTTTCGGTTAATTGGGGATCATGATGTACTACTAGGTGCCACTCATGATTGTTCTATAATTAATGGTTAATTATAGACGGCCAACATAAACCGAGAACCTATTTGGTCACACGCACAACGAGTGTAATCCAAAGGATTTAAAATGAGCTTGAGAATGGGATTCTCAGACCGAGAGAAACTATGTTTGGTTGGACCAAACATAAAGCGAGCATGAAATTGTTTCAGTCGCAATGGAAGTGTGGATGGGCCGTGTCTTATGAAGACATAATGGATGGACCAAAATGGTTTGGTTCTAATCCAATGGATGAGAATAAACCAAAGGGTTTGGTTTATTTTAAACGAATGAACCAAAAGTTGGTTCAGTTCGTTTTAACTTAAAATAAACCATCATGGTTTGGTTTATTTTAACTTATCTTAATGGAGCGGGTTAACGGGCTTTATGGATATGATCCATTAACCATTAAGAGAATTAGTTCTCTATAAAATAGGGCTTAAACCCTAACCCTAAAGCTAATCAAGTTTTGGCCGCCCAAACCCCCTCCCTCTCCTATTCGGCGCCAACCCTAAAGCTGCCGCCGCCCAGCTTGTGTGCAGCCGTCCAAGTCTTTGCCGGCGTCCAAGCTTCAGCCGGAGAACCTCCGGCGACCCTCCGGCGATCTCCTTTGGGTTCGGTGATAAGGTGAGCTTCCATCTTTCCTTAGCCGGCCTCTATTCCTCCACCAAAAGCTGTCCAGTTTTTCTGGACAGCTTGTTTCTTTGTTGTCGGAGCGTCGTTTGGACGACGGTTAGTGCTCCGACAGCGGCTAACTTACCGGGGATTTGATCTCCGGTAATCCTCTGAGGTGGGGGACGAAGGATTCGTCAAACGGTTGACGAATACCTCTCCGGAGAAGCGAGTTTTGAGAACTCGTTTTAGGATCCGAATTTGGATTCGGATCGTGATCATCTCTCGATCACGTCGTCTTCAACACGAGGCTAGTAACCCGTACGAAGACGAAGCTCGTGACTTAGCGAAGTCATCCCGAGGAGCTCGGCGTGGATACGGATAGAGACGATTCTTACGAGGATCATTCCGGTTGATGCCGTTCCCGCTACACGTCATACGAAAGGTATAACGTAGATAAATTTCTTTTATTGCAAATTTTAATTTACGGTTATGTCTACACTTGTTGTAATATGCATGTGTGTGTTGTGTGTGTTGTAATAAATATAGATTTATTATTTTTAATTGCTTCCGCTGTGCTCATGTTTACGAAACATGATCGAACACACACACGCCGCGGTGCCGGAAACCCAACAGTGGTATCAGAGCCCAGGTTGTGTTTCGACATAATCGTAAAAATGGTTTTGCGATAGTCATAATGTATTTCTGGAAATTTTCTAAATTTTGGAAATTTAGAAGTATTTATGGAAATTTTTCAATTTTGGAAAGTCTAGAAGTATTTATGGAAATCTTCCACTTTTGGAAAGTTGGAAGTATTTATGGAAATTGATATTTTCCATAAATAAAATATTTGATTAGATTCTGGAAATTTGTTTCCTAATTTAATAATGATTTGATTTGGGAAATCAAATCTTAAAATATTTTATTTCCATAAGTAGTTTTAATGATTTAGGAAATTGGTTTCCTAAATAGATTTTCCTTAATCAAATAATTCCATGAATAAAATATGTGATTAGATTTGGAAATTTGTTTCCTAATTTAATTATGATTTGATTTGGAGAATCAAATCTTAAACATATTTTATTTCAATAAATAGTTATGACATATAAGGAAATTATATACATGACATAATTGTATGCCATGTAATTGCATTAGATGCATAACATTATGTCATGCGTGTCGTGACATGTAGGTGTATGCCATGTATGTCATGCCATGTAGATAATAGTTATTTGCATGCAAAGAGGATGAGACATAAAACCCTTAAACAATATTAAAGCTTACACCTTCCATTAATATGGTTAGAACCAGAGTTCTGTTTCTTGTTTGGGTTGTTGGACTCTCTCCAAGCCCGGCTCGAACCTGAATATGTTCAAACCATGGAATAGTTTAAGACTAATATGGTAAGAGTCAGAGGTCAATCATTAGCTTTGGTTGTTGGACTCTCTCCAAGCTGGGCTAATTGGTTGAATGCGCTCTAACCATATTAAAACTATTTCTGATTAATGGGTTGGCTTTAACCTGGAGCATCGGCTTGTTGGACTCTCTCCAAGGTCGATGTAAAGGGAGGTGAAGTTGGGTGCTATGCATATGATGCATACTTGTTAATGTGTTAACAACCCGATGTATGTGTGAACATTCAAATAGTTGATAGCACATTGTGATAGTTGCATATACGTGATATGCAATCGGTATAGATGATACCTACCGTCGTAGTTATGAATGGCTTGTTGGACTCTCTCCAAGGTTGTTCATAACTATGATGGATATCAACCCATTCGGAGATGGACCTACGATCTCCCGAAGTGATTTTGGGGTTTTTGAAAGTCGAAAAATGAATGGGATTTATAAATGTATATTGATGCATTTTAAAAATCATTTTCTCATATATGCTCGTTTTGTATTTCTAAGATTGATCATGATGTCTTTGAATTTGCGTTCCATTTTGGATTCAAATAAATTGAATGGGCCGAACTTCTTGGACTAGCTTAGAAGCTTGAGAATTGTTCTCAAGGTTGAAAAGCTTGCAAATGTCCTCGAAGCGCCTCTTCCCGCCCGTCCTAGTGACGATGCAACTCTGGACCAATTGTTGGCCTATCAGAAACATGTGAGTGATTCTGAACAAATGAGTTGCATCATGCTAGCCACGATGGAACCCAAGCTACGAAAGCAGCATGAGCATATGGATGCTCATATCGTAGTCCTTCATCTTTGTGAGTAGGTTGATGAGCAAGTGAGATTCGAAAGGTTCGAAGTCTCAAAGCTCCTCTTCACCTCTTAGATGCTAGGAGGTTCATCTGTGGTACTGCTCAATATGCTGAAGACTGTGGAGTCTTCTGAGAAGCATGAGAGGAGGGATAGTCTTTGTTAGTTGATTCCTCAAAGAAAGGTTCTAAGAGGAAGTCAAAGGGAAGAAGGAAAGAAGAGAAGGGCTAAGAAGGTAGAACTAGCACAAAAGGAAACTTGCCATCATTATGGCAAGGAGAGCCATTTGCGAAGAAAGTGCAAGATTTATCTTGAGTCCATGAAGAAGGATAAGGCATCGGATACCCCATCTTCTTCAGAAATCTTCTTTATTGATTGTCATTCTATTTCCTCAGACACTTGGGTATTTGATACTAGGTGTGGCTCACATATATGTAATGACATACAGGGGATAAGGAATAGAAGAAGACTTGTCAGAGGGGAGTCAAATTTGCGAGTTGGCAATGGAGCAAAGGTTGCTGCGGTCGCCATCGGAACTTATTTGCTGAAGCTCCCTAGTGGACTAGTCTTGGAACTGGACAATTGCTATTATGTTCCTTCTCTAATAAAGAACATTGTTTCTATTTCCTGTTTAAATAGAAATGGTTTCCATTTGACGTTTAGTAACAATTGTTGTTATATAACTTTGAATGGCGTACTTTATGGAACTGGAACTTTGAGTAATGGCATTTATACGTTGGACGTATCCAGTGACATTTTCAATATCGAAGCGAGCAACACGCGTGCTCGAAAGGATAATCACATAGACTCCTATATGTGGCATTGTCGTCTTGGCCATATAAGCAAGAAACGCATGTCCGAATTACACCGATGTGGAATTCTGGAATCGTTTGAATTTGATTCATACGATACATGCGAATCATGCTTAAAAGGCAAGATGACTAAGTTACCTTTTACTGGAAAAGGTGAACGAGTGGGAGAGTTACTAGGTCTAGTACATACTGATGTATGTGGACCTATGTCAACTCAAGCTTTAGGAGGCTATAGCTACTTCATTACCTTCACCGATGATCACTCACAGTTTGGGTATGTGTTCTTGATGAAACACAAGTCTGAAGCCTTTGAAAGGTTCAAAGAATTCAGAAATGAAGTAGAGAAACAACATGACAAAAGTATTAAAATACTTCGATCGGATCGAGGTGGTGAATACTTAAGTCAAGAGTTTCTTGATTATCTAAGAGACAATGGCATATTGTCTCAATGGACTCCACCCTATACACCACAGCATAATGGTGTATCTGAGAGGCGTAACCGGACCTTGTTGGACATGGTCAGGTCAATGATGAATCATGCGACTCTTCCCAAGTCCTTTTGGGGTTATGCACTTCAGACAGCTGTTTACTTGTTAAACAGAATGCCTACCAAGGTAGTCTCAACTACTCCATATGAGATATGGAATGGTAAGAAACCTCATGTATCTTACTTGAAGATATGGTGTTGTCCTGCTTATGTGAAGCGGACTGTATCAGACAAATTGGATGCTAAGTCTGATAAATGTCTATTTATTGGATACCCTAAGGAAACAAGGGGTTACCAATTCTATCATCTTGTGGAATAAAAGGTGTTTGTTTCAAGGCATGCTGTGTTTCTAGAGAAAGAGTTTCTCTTGCAAGAAAATAGTGGGAGTGTCGTCGAGCTTGAGGAGGCTCGAGAGACTCAAATAGACATTGATGAGATACCTGGTGAAGCACAACAGCCGACAACTCATAGTGATGAGCAATCGGCTGGACCTATTGTTGTTGGTGCAACAATGCCCCAAGCATTTATATATATTTTGATGTTTGGATAATCATCTAAGTTAGGCAATGTTTTGTGATCTAATTGTATACATGTTTAAGTGACAGGAAAATCCAAGTATGAAGACTTGGTAAAAGACAAGTCCAAGTGTGATCTTGGCAAAGAGAAGTCAAGGAAAGGTCTTGGCAGATAAGTCCAAGCATGTAGTCTTGGCGGCGTAAAGTCCAAGCATCCTTGGAAAAGGAAGACCAAAGGAAAGTCTTGGCGATAAGTCCAAGCATGTAGTCTTGGCGGCGTAAAGTCCAAGCGCATTTTGGCAAAGAAGAAACCTAAAGCATGACTTAAACCAAGGAAGCTTTTTGAAGGCAAGCGCATGGATGGAGTCGTGGACTCGAAAAAATCCTAGAGGCGCAAGGTGATGGAGAAGCTAGAAGGTTAAGTCTAGGCTTAGGTTATGTTTTCAAGTATGAATTAGTCATACTTGGAGTATTGGAACATGGTGTCGCCTTAAAATATAGCATTAGAGTTTGGATCGGGGTTATCACGATCGACTGATTCGGCTTACAAGTCGACGATCGCCATCATTGCGCGATCGCGCATTAAAATAGCTCGTAGCCGATCGCTGGCGGCATGCAAGATCGAATCGCCATCGCTGGCGGGGCCGATCGATAGTCTTCGTTGGCGAAGCGACGACGGCAAATCCCGCGTCACGGCTCGTCGGAAGCGGGTTAGAATCGGCGGCGGTCGGTGATGAAAGTCATCGATCGGTGATAGACCTCAACGGGAAAAAGAGGCTCTTTCCTATAAAAAGAGCCCAAGGGGAGCAAGAAGAGCCTAATGCTTATATTCTGATCTTCCTTCTAAGCTCCTACAAGTTTTCCAAAGCTTTCTAAGTATATTAATCTCCTTTCTCCTCTCAAATCTTCATTGTCATCTTTTGTAAGAAGAGGAGGTCTTTGTAAAGAGAAAGCTTCATAGTGAAATTGCTTGGGTTGATCCACCTTAAGGATCGCCGTGGAGTAGGAGCGTTATCTCCGAACCACGTAAAGGCATTGATAGCATTGGTATTTGTATTTAAATATAATACATGTGTTTGCTTCCGCTAATTATTTTTGTAGAAACGAAAAGAGCTATTCACCCCCCCCCCTCTAGCCTTCAAATGATCCCTTACAAGTGGTATCAGAGCCCGGATCGCATCGGAAGATCTATCAATCAACCGGAGCAAAGATGGCATTTCAAGAGGGGTATAGCACGGCGAGGCCTCCGTTCTTCGACGGCAAAGATTTTGGATATTGGAAAGGTAGGATGGATTATTATTTAATTAACGATATTGAAAATTGGTTTAGCATTGTAGATGGTTTTGAGAAGCGAAATTCGGAGCACCACTACCAACAAAGGATTGGACAAGAGAGATGGCCAAGAAAGCACAAGCGAATGCAAAAGAAACGACCACACTTCAATGTGGTCTATCCAAGGAGCAACTATCTAAGGTCGGGCCTTTCAACTCCGCAAAGTAGCTTTGGGAGAAGCTCATCGAACTCAACGAAGGATCCAAAGAGACAAGAAGGGCCAAGAGGGATCTTTTGATTGGCCAACTCCAAAGCTTCACTATGAAGACAAATGAAACGGTGAGCCAAATGCATGGGCGCTTCAAGGAGGTAGTCAACGGACTACACGTTATAGGTGAAAAGGTCGACAACCGAGACCTTGTGAGGTATGTACTACAAGCCTTCCCTAGGACCACCTTATGGGCCTCAATGGTAGATGCCTATAAGGTTTCTAGGGATCTTTCATTAGTTAAATTAGATGAGTTATTCTGTGAATTTCAATTGCATGAACAAGCTAACACTTCATCCAAAGAGAAGGGTATAGCTCTTGTTGTAGGAAAGAAGGAGAAGAAGAAAAAGGAAAAGAAGGAGGTGTCTTCCTCATCCGAATCCGAGGAGGACTCATCAAGTAGTGAGGATGAGTTGTCGGCAAGTGAGGTAGCACACTACGTCAAGAAATTTGGTGGGAAGTCAAGGAGGCTCACCAAGAAGGATGTGAAGAGGATGTTTCAATCCTCAAGAGGTAAATCTTCTAACAATTCAAATTCTATCTCTAACGTGACGTGTTTTGGTTGCAACAAGAAAGGGCATATAAAGCCCAATTGCCCGGAACTAAAGAAAAAGGAGGAGAAGGATAAGAAGAAGAAGGAAAAGAAGAAGAAGGAGGCGATGTTGGCACAAACGTGGGACACTCTAAGTATGGAGGAGTCTACCGACGGTGAAGAAGTTTGCCATTCAACCCGTAACTTAGCCCTCATGGCATTTGAAGAATGCGGAAGCTCAAGCGAGGAGTCTTCTTCCTCTTCAAGTGATGAATCATCATCAAGTGATGATGATGAGGTAAATGACTCACCCAAAGTAGATTTACTTTATAAGACTATTGCATGCTTACAAAATGCTTTAAATAGATCAAAAACTAGGATTAAGGATCTAAAATTAGAAATCAAATCATTTAAGAATATAGATGCATCATGTGATAAATCATCTAGTGATGATAAGTGTACTCTTAGGGATGAAAATGATGAGTTAAGAAAAGAAATAAGTAAATTAAGAACATGCCTAGAAAAGTTCACTAATGGTTCCAAATATCTAGATATGATTATCAAGGACCAAAGGGCAATTTACAATAAGGCCGGTTTAGGATATAAACCTAAGGAGAAAGAGGTAGCATTTGCATCCCTAGTTAGTAGAAAATCCATGATTAAAAGTAAGGGGAGAAAAGCATGGGTACCAAAGAAATTTATAACTAATGCTAGTGGTCCTAAGATTTGGGTACCTAAGGATTGTGTTTTTCATGTGACATAGGTAGAAGATCCAAGCTTGTGGATAGTTGATAGTGGGTGCTCAAAGCATATGACTGGGTATGAGAGAAAATTCTCCACTATCAACCACAATAGCAAAGGAAAAGTGTCTTTGGTAATAGCGGCAAACTTAAAATCTTAGGAAAGGGCACCATTGAGGTATCTCCCAATCTTGCTATTCATAGAGTTCTATTAGTTAAGAATATGAAATTTAACTTACTTAGTGTAAGCCAATTATGTGATGCAAATTTTGATGTTAAGTTTGATTCTCAAAATGCTTTATAAGACACAAAACTATAAATGATTGCATGTTAGTAGGCTTTAGAAAATCAAATATATATTATGTTGATTTATCTTATGCTACTAATCCTTCCACTAAGTGTCTTATTGCAAAAGAGGAAGAAAGTTGGCTTTGGCATAGGAGACTAGGTCACATAAACATGAAGAATATAGCCAAAATAGCCAAATTGAAGCTAGTCAAAGGATTGCCTAGAGTCAAATATCTCAAGGACAAGATGTGTGATGCTTGTCAAGAAGGGAAACAATCAAAAACATCACACAAAGGTAAAAACTTACTTAGTACCGCTTTACCATTAGAATTGCTACATATGGATTTATTTGATTGCCATAGTACCCCATCTATAATTGGTAGTAAATATTGCTTGGTAATAGTAGATGATTTTTCTAGGTTTACTTGGGTGTTTTTCTTGAAAAATAAGGATGAAACCTTAGAAATAATCATAGGATTTAGCAAAAGAGTAGAAAATGAAAGAAAACTCAAAATCAACCGGATCCGTAGTGATCATGGTGGAGAGTTTGAGAATTCTAACTTTTCAACTTTTTTCTTAGAACAAGGGTACAAGCATGAATTTTCTTGTCCTAGAACACCCCAACAAAATGGGGTTGTGGAAAGAAAAAATCGTGTCCTACAAGAAGCGGCTAGGACAATGCTTAATGCATATTCCTTACCTAGCTACTTGTGGGCGGAAGCGGTTAATACCGCTTGCTATATCCAAAATAGGGTATTAATTCATAGGTTTTTAGGAAAAACTCCATTTGAATTGTGGAATGGTACAATTCCAACAATTCATTATTTTAAGGTCTTTGGATGTAAAGTCTATATCTTAAATACCAAAGACAACCTAAGTAAATTTGAGTCCAAAGCGGATGAGGGAATCCTAGTTGGATACTCATCCACTAGTGTAGGATATAGAGTCTACAATAAAAGGACTCAAAAGATTGAAGAATCATCAAATGTTCAATTTGATGAAACTTCAAATACATACCCTAGAAAATCCCCTATTGATGATGACATAAATAATGAAAATCAAGAAATTACCAAACAATATCAAGATATAAACTTAGGGGTAATAATCAAGGGGAGGATTGGATCAAGGAAGTAAGGGATGATTCCGATAATGAACATAGAATTGAAGTAGATCATGATCAAACTCAACTTGATACACCTCCTAGAACCATAAGAGTTCATCAAAGTCACCCATTAGATCAAATTGTGGGTGAATTATCTCAAGGAGTTAGGACTAGGTCATTCCATAGGGACCCCACTAGTCATATAGCTCTAATTTCTCAAATTGAGCCCAAAAACATTAAAGATGCATTGCTTGATCCGGATTGGATCTTAGCAATGCAAGATGAATTGGCTCAATTTGATAGGAGTCAAGTGTGGGAGTTAGTTCCTAGACCAAGTGAAAACACTATTATTACTACAAGATGGGTCTTTAGGAACAAACTAGATGACCAAGGGAATATCACTAGAAATAAAGCACGATTAGTTGCAAGGGGTTTTAATCAAGTTGAAGGACTTGATTATGATGAAACATATGCCCTGGTTGCTAGATTAGAGTCCATTAGAATACTTTTAGCATATGCCTCCTATATGGGTTTCAAACTCCATCAAATGGATGTCAAATCGGCATTCCTAAATGGGTTTATTAAGGAAGAGGTGTATGTAGAACAACCTCCTGGGTTTGAAAATATGGACTACCCAAACCATGTATACAAACTTAGGAAAGCCTTATATGGTTTGAAACAAGCTCCCCGGGCTTGGTATGAAAGATTGTCAACTTTCCTAATCTCCAAGGATTTCAGAAGGGGTAGTATAGATCAAACTCTCTTTATAAAGTCAACATCTAAGGACATTTTTGTAGCCCAAGTGTATGTTGATGACATTATCTTTGGGTCAACAAATGATGAGCTTCTTGAAGACTTTATTCAAAATATGGAAAAAGAGTTTGAAATGAGTCTAGTTGGAGAATTAAATTTCTTCCTAGGTTTGCAAGTTAAACAAACTAGTGAAGGAATTTACATTTATCAAACCAAATATGCTAAGGAAATGATTAAGAAATTTGGTTTGGAAAATGCTAAGGTAGTGTCAACTCCAATGGCAACCAATGCCAAAATAGATAGTGATAGTGAAGGAAAACAAATAGATCTTACCCTTTATAGGAGCATGATTGGTAGCCTCTTGTATTTAACCGCTAGTAGACCCGACATATTATTTGCGGTTGGTATGTGTGCTAGGTATCAATCATGTGCTAAGGAATCTCATTTAGTTGTTAAAAGAATTTTAAGATATGTCAAGGGCACACTAAATGTAGGTCTATGGTACCCTAGGACTAGGTCATTTGAATTACTTGGGTATACCGATTCCGATTATGCCGGGTGCAAATTGGATAGGAAAAGTACTAGTGGTGGATGCCAATTTCTTGGGTCCTCCCTAGTTAGTTGGAGTAGTAGGAAGCAACTTTGTGTTGCTTTATCAACCACGAATATGTTGCTATGGGTGGTTGTGTAGCTCAACTATTATGGATGAAACATACCTTAGAAGATTATGAGCTAACTTACTCCAACATAAAAGTACTTTGTGATAATGTGAGCACCATTAACTTGACCAAAAATCCGGTGCATCACTCTAGGACCAAGCACATTGAAGTGAAACATCACTTCATTAGAGACCATGTGGCAAAGGGGGACATTGAGCTTAATTACATTGAATCTAAGTCCAACCTAGCCGACATCTTTACCAAGCCTCTCCCCGAACTAGAATTTTCATCACTTAGGAGAGAACTTGGGATGTGCTTAGAATAGAAGTGTAGTTTTTGCATGATTCTATAGAAATACTAGGATTTATACCTTTAACCATCTCATAAAACACTTAGGAAACCATGATTTTTGTATTGAGCCACCTAGACAACATGTGAGATGTTAGGGAGATGCACTTGGTTCATCATGCTTGTTATGATGCATTACTATGAACCAAAGTGTCATCTAGAAACATTAATCCTTCATTGGACCAATCATTGGGAAGGCCTATGTACGATTAATGTGCATATAGCTCCAAGAATATGATTGGAAATGTCAAATAAAATAAAATATAAACTATGTCTATCAAACCTTGAGAAACAAATTCCTATTGATAAGCCAAAGTGATACAAAGTTTTGCAAAGATATCATAACTTTTGCAAAATCTCAAGATTGTGTCAATATCAAAATCTAGAGGTAATATACCTTTAAAATAATTTTTCCTTGATAGGAAATGATCTAACAATATTACCCACGAAATTTCGTGATTTTTTGATCTTTATTGAATTAATTATGAATTTTAACGGTACCTAACGCCCGATACGCCAATATCGAACCAAGCTCACGGTTCAAGTTATCGCGCCATTTATGGCGATCGACACCATCCGACTACCATTTATGGCGTACGATCTGAAATGGTTCGTATGCGGTTCTGCGCGATTCGATCGATCACCATCGGACCGCCATTTATGGCGACCGACACGAATGGTTGCGTATCACGGTGATCGATTCGGCCATATCCATCGATTCGGCTGCCGACTAACGACGATCGGCCCAGTGTATCCTTGATTTTAGGAGCTTTCCAAGTTCGACTCGCCGGAAACCTCTCGACTTCTCTCTTTCTTTCCTCTTAAAGGCGATCGTCCACCGCACCTCTTTGCCGTTCCTTTTTGTTTTCGGCGACTCCGCCGACCATGTCAGTGCTCTCCAACTCGAGAGGCTTCTCGTGTCCCTCGGTCGCTCTAGGGTCAGACACTTGCTAGGGTTTCGTGGTCGCGCTAATCCTTATTCACCATGCCACCTAGGTATATTTTCTTTCATGATCAATGTTTTGTTTTGTTCCTATGATTTTCACTAACCCATGCTTATCTTGCTCATGCATCATCAACCTACATTGTGCATTTTTTGTTGTCTTTTCGCCCATTTAGAATTAAGCATGTTGCTACTAAGCGCACCCGGGCACCTCCGACCAATGAGGGCCCGTCAAACCCTCAACCCTCTGTTGATCCTAGATTTCCAAATTCCCCTTGAAAGTGCGTTTCATAAAACAAATTCCAACTTATTCCACCTAGGTCAATGGATTCCAAGTTTCTTAAAGACTTTTGTTTGACATAGTTCAAATCATCCA
This sequence comes from Wurfbainia villosa, assembly GCA_025175895.1. Taxonomy (NCBI): domain Eukaryota; kingdom Viridiplantae; phylum Streptophyta; class Magnoliopsida; order Zingiberales; family Zingiberaceae; genus Wurfbainia; species Wurfbainia villosa. The sequence goes on along the minus strand of CM045988.1, from coordinate 2,526,542 downwards.
ACATTACAACCTTGAGTCGTTGGTTTTTACGTGAACATCACGTAAACATCACCCTCCTCTCTGAATTTTTTAACAACCTACGACCGGTTGGAGATGGGTGAGATCTGGGACTTGCGTTGCTCGGTAGCGATCTGGATTTCGATCCCAGATCTGGACCGATTTTCTCGGATGTCTTCCTTAGAGTGATTTCACTCTATATCCATCTTGGAGTGAACCTCTTCCATCTCCCTTTGAGGAGATTTCTTTAGATTCCCTTCATGATACCTTCTATCACTATCCTCGACCTTTGAACACCAATTTATTTCAATCACAAGAACTGTCTGCTTCTGACAATGTCCTTTATAAGGTCATTGCTCATTGTCTTCTTCCCATTGTTACCCATGGTTTGGCCTTGGTTCGCCCTCCACATCTACTTCTCATGCATTTCTTTTTCGTCAATACTTAGACATTAACATTGGTCTAAATACCTTCCAATGCATCATTCATTTCATAAGACCAAACAATGGGAAGGTTCACATACCATTTGAAATGTCCTCACTCAATGGCTCACTGTAGGCATTGATGTGAATATAGAGTCATTAAAATCATGAATAGGAAATATGATCGGATGACTCGACGGAGTTTCTCATTGGCGGGCACAAGGCGACAGAGGATCCGTCTTACGGGACCCGGACGGCGTAGTAGTGCGCTCGGCACGGAGGATCTGCGCGGAAGGTGTTCGAGGATGGTCTTTGCAGAGTAGTGAGGTGGTGGTGCGCGGTGTTCTTTGAGGGGCTGCTGCTGAGAGGCTGCTGCAGCGATACTATTCTACCGGACACATCCTCGGTGCCGCTTGATGCTTTTGCGGGCGGGTGGACACTGCGTCTAGAGGAGCTCGCCTAGAGCATCAGAGCTCCTCTCCCTCGTGAGAGAGGTGCATCGGCGTGACGAGGACATCTTGGCGATTCTTCGCCTGCGCACTGGACACCCACCTCACGATGGTTCGTCATCGGCAGATCCGATGGATCGATGATCGCTTATTTTCTTTGTTATTCTCTTTTTGGCCGTATGTACGGCATAAACTCCTACTTATGTAATGACTTTTGATTGGTGATATGAAATTGTTTTATTATTCACTTCTATTAGTGCCTACAATTTATTGTTTATCAAGTTTAGAAGTTGAGAATATAGTCGAAGTTTTGAATGTTGATACGATACAATTACACTTTTTGTGTCATGATTTTTGTTGTTTTAAATATCGTATCAATCCATCATTCGATGAACATGTTTTTCGTCTAATATTTTTCATATGTTATACTAGTCGAATAGAATGTGTATGCCAAGTTTTGATTTTTGGACACCCACGTAATTTTCTACGCATTTTCAAACTTTGGTGAAAAACTCGAAATTGATTTATGCGATATCGATCATTGCCGTTAGTTATTGGCGATCGACTTATGTCGGCGGTTTCTTTGCTGTTCGATCGAAGTGGTTTTCATCGGTTAAAAGGTTCAATTTTGGACATTATACAATTTCCACAATATATATATGATACCTTGTATGGAAAGGCGATTTTCTTGGTGCCTTTGGTTTAGGGGGAGCTAAATCCCTTATTTATATAATTGTTGGTGCAAGACTAGGACATATTTGCCTATTGCTTATGTTTTGTTTATCATGAAACATGTCTTGGATTTAGGGGGAGCTTCATATCAATTTTATACCTTTGTTCAAGATGTGTTAATTATAATTCTTTTCTGCACTTATTGAATAACCTCTTCCCTTTTGTTGTATGTCAAAGGGAGAAGGGACATTGAAGTTAGAATTCATATTGAAATATGTTTATGTATTAAAGGTCTAACTTAAATGATTGCCAAACATCAAAAAGGGGGAGATTGTTGGTGCAACAATGCCCCAAGCATTTATATATATTTTGATGTTTGGATAATCATCTAAGTTAGGCAATGTTTTAATGATCTAATTGTATACATGTTTAAGTGATAGGAAAATCCAAGTATGAAGACTTGGTAAAAGACAAGTCCAAGTGTGATCTTGGCAAAGAGAAGTCAAGGAAAGGTCTTGGCAGCATAAGTCCAAGCATGTAGTCTTGGCGGCGTAAAGTCCAAGCAGTCCTTGGAAAAGGAAGACCAAAGGAAAGTCTTGGCGGCATAAGTCCAAGCATGTAGTCTTGGTGGCGTAAAGTCCAAGCGTACTTTGGCAAAGAAGAAACCTAAAGCATGACGAAACCGAAGGAAGCTTTTGAAGGCAAGCGCATGGATGGAGTCGTGGACTCGGAGAAATCCTAGAGGCGCAAGGCTGATGGAGAAGCTAGAAGGTTAAGTCTAGGCTTAGGTTATGTTTTCAAGTATGAATTAGTCATACTTGGAGTGTGCCAGTCGACTGGAACATGGTGTCGGTCAAACTGGCCCTTAAAATATAGCATTAGAGTTTGGAAGGCTGTTATCGATCGATGGGGTTATCGATCGAGGCGGTAACGATCGACTCGACTCGGCTGCGGCTTACAAGTAGCGATCGACTACCATCATTAGCGGTCGGCGCCACAAGCGAATAGCCCCGTGGCGATTGGCGATCGGCTCTGGCGGATCGATCGAGCGCGCTGTTGGCGGTCGATCGATAGTCTTCCGTTAGCGATGGCGGACGGCAAATCCGCGAATCCGGTTTGAAGCCGTTAGAATCGGCGGTCGGTGATGAAAGTCATCGATCGTGATAGACCTCAACGGGAAAAGAGGCTCTTTCCTATAAAAGAGCCCAAGGAGCAAGAAGAGTCTAATGCTTATATTCTGATCTTCCTTCTAAGCTCCTACAAGTTTTCCAAAGCTTTCTAAGTATATTAATCTCCTTTCTCCTCTCAAATCTTCATTGTCATCTTTTGTAAGAAGAGGAGGTCTTTGTAAAGAGAAAGCTTCATAGTGAAATTGCTTGGGTTGATCCACCTTAAGGATCGCCGTGGAGTAGGAGCGTTATCTCCGAACCACGTAAAGGCTTTGTTAGCATTGGTTTTGTTTTACATATATTACTTGTGTTTGCTTCCGCTAATTATTTTTGTAGAAGCGAAAAGATCTATTCACCCCCTCTAGCCTTGGCGATCCCTTACAATTGTAACACCACATCTTCGTAGATCTGGTAGAACACGCAATATTCCTGAGAGATATGGATTTCTCGTAAGTGAATCGAACGACGTGTTACTCATTGATGATGAGGAGCCTACCAGTTATGAAGAAGTGCTGACAAGTTCAGAAAGGGATAAGTGGCTTGGTGCCATGAAGTCGGAAATGGATTCCATGTACGAAAACCAAGTTTGGAACTTGGTTGACCCACCTGAAGGCATAAAGCCTATAGGGTGCAAGTGGGTTTTCAAGAAGAAAAACCGACATGGATGGTAATGTGATTACCTATAAGGCTAGATTGGTGGCGAAAGGATATCGTCAAAAGCAAGGTGTTGATTATGACGAAACCTATTCGCCTATAGCTATGCTTAAATTCATTCGGATGCTCCTGGCCATAGCGGCTCATTATGATTATGAGATATGGCAGATGGATGTGAAAACAGCTTTCCTTAATGGAAACCTGCTCGAGGACGTGTATATGATACAGCCTGAGGGTTTCACATCGGTTGATAAAACCAAGGTATGCAAATTGCGACGGTCCATTTATGGATTGAAGCAAGCATCCAGGAGCTGGAATATCCGTTTTGATGAGACGATCAAAAAGTTTGATTTCTCGCAAAATCCAGACGAACCTTGTGTGTACAAGAAGGTTAGTGGGAGTGCAGTCGTATTCCTAGTATTGTATGTCGATGACATACTACTTATAGGAAACGATGTTTCAATCTTACAGTCAGTTAAGGTTTGGTTATCCAAGACATTCTCCATGAAAGACCTGGGAGAAGCAACCTACATCCTCGGGATTAAGATCTATAGAGATAGATCGAAACGGTTGCTTGGTCTTTCGCAGTCTACATATATAGACCGAGTGCTAAAGAGGTTTAGCATGTCGGAACCCAAGAAAGGTTTCTTACCCATCAGGCATGGGGTACACCTTTCGAAGTCTATGTGTCCACGCACAGAAGACGAGAGGATTTGCATGAGTAAGATTCCCTATGCATCCGCAATAGGATCTATCATGTATGCTATGTTATGTACGAGGCCCGATGCATCGTATGCTCTGAGTGTCACGAGCAGATACCAGTCCGATCCAGGAATGGATCATTGGGCGGCTGTTAAGACGATCCTTAAGTACTTGAGAAGAACTAAGGATGTGTTCCTAATATATGGAGAAGGGTACATGGTGATACGTGGGTATACGGATGCCAACTCCAGAAAGACAAGGATGATTCCATGTCTTAGTCTGGGTATGTATTCACCTAGAATGGAGGCGCAATAAGTTGGAAAGGTTCCAAGCTTGACACTATAGCGGATTCTGCCACTAAGGCAGAATACGTTGCAGCTTTGGAAGCAGCAAAGGAAGCGGTTTGGATCAAGAAGTTCATCTATGAACTTGATGTGGTCTCATCAATGATCCAAACATGTGCTTCGCCGCTATCATATTATCAGAGAGATCATTAGTAGGAACGAAATACAAATCGAGAAAATTCCCACTGAAAGGAACTTAGCGGATCCTTTGACTAAGGCTTTACCTCAAAATAAGTTTGAGGGTCATGTTAGAGCTTATGGTATTGGATACCGTAGCGATTGGCATTAGGCCAAGTGGGAGTCTGTTAGTAATATATGAGAGATATCCTAAGGCAATCGCCTTATGTATAAACCATTTATATGATAAATGAAGATTCACTATTTGAGTATACATGTTTTATGTATTTGATTGGATCTTAAACTCATTTACTGAATGTCCACGATACGATTCACAGCATGAGAGAATTTGTGATTGGATCACAACTAGTGAGTATCTCTACATGTGTAATTGTGATGTATCGGAATTATCCCTAGTCAATGAATTGATGGATTTGGACACCATCAGTTCTGTCGAGACTAGCACGAGGTATACTCCTTGGTGTATCCAAGCAGCTGATTCTCACCGGCTGGAGACATAGTGATGTCCGAAGTTGATCGTGGATGCTAGTTATGGTAACTAGTTCATTGGAGTGACCAGCCGTAAGACTTCATATGGTTCTCTGCATATATAGATATGTCAATGAAGATCTTACTGTGGCTTAAGTGCGATGTTCCTTTGACTTGCGGTATTCAAGTCATCTTGATCATGGAGACTTATGCTTTGACATCTTAAGCAAACATCTCTGAGGAGATGTGGACCCGGGATGATTGGGTATAAGTTGAAGTGATCGAAGGTGTTTGAATAGCCTATAAAGGATTCACCACTCCTTGCGAGGAGATGTATACCCATGGCCTCTCGTCGGATTGTTACTAAAGTCTTTGGCCAAAGCATTACATGTTTAGAGTAAGGTACTCTTCGATACATGTGGAGTAACTAGAATCCGTAGGACGAGGAAATGATACTTTGGCTAGGTGTGACGTAGTCAGCCTAGTGGGGACTGACACTATAGACCATGTCCTGAACCAAGTGGGTATAAGATGAGTGAAGGGAATGGGGCACGATTCATTCGAGCTACTGAAGGGTTTCAGAAATAGTTCTGGATCAACCGTTGATCTTTTCGGTTAATTGGGGATCATGATGTACTACTAGGTGCCACTCATGATCGTTCTATAATTAATGGTTAATTATAGATGGCCAACATAAACCGAGAACCTATTTGGTCACACGCACAACGAGTGTAATCCAAAGGATTTAAAACGAGCATGAGAATGGGATTCTCAGACCGAGAGAAACTATGTTTGGTTGGACCAAACATAAAACGAGCATGAAATTGTTTCAGTCGCAATGGAAGCGTGGATGGGCCGTGTCTTATGAAGACATAATGGATGGACCAAAATGGTTTGGTTCTAATCCAATGGATGAGAATAAACCAAAGGGTTTGGTTTATATTAAACGAATGAACCAAAAGTTGGTTCGGTTCGTTTTAACTTAAAATAAACCATCATGGTTTGGTTTATTTTAACTTATCTTAATGGAGCGGGTTAACGGGCTTTATGGATATGATCCATTAACCATTAAGAGAATTAGTTCTTTATAAAATAGGGCTTAAACCCTAACACTAAAGCTAATCAAGTTTTGGCCCCAAACCCCTCCCTCTCCTATTCGGCGCCAACCCTAAAGCTGCCGCCGCCCAGCTTGTGTGCAGCCGTCAAGTCTTTGCGGCGTCAAGCTTCAGCCGGAGAACCTCCGGCGACCCTCGGCGATCTCCTTTGGGTTGGTGATAAGGTGAGCTTCCATCTTTCCTTAGCGGCCTCTATTCCTCCACCAAAAGCTGTCCAGTTTTTCTGGACAGCTTGTTTCTTTGTTATCGGGCGTCGTTTGGGCGATGGTTAGTGCTCCGACAGCGGCTAACTTACGGGATTTGATCTCCGGTAATCCTCTGAGGTGGGGGGGCGAAGGATTCGTCAAGCGGTTGGCGAATACCTCTCGGAGAAGCGAGTTTTGAGAACTCATTTTAGGATCCGAATTTGGATTCGGATCGTGATCATCTCTCGATCACGTCGTCTTCAACACGAGGCTAGTAACCCGTACGAAGACGAAGCTCGTGACTTAGCGAAGTCATCCCGAGGAGCTCGGCGTGGATACGGATAGAGACGATTCTTACGAGGATCGTTCCGGTTGATGCCGTTCCCGCTACACGTCATACGAAAGGTATAACGTAGATAAATTTCTTTTATTGCAAATTTTAATTTACGGTTATGTCTACACTTGTTGTAATATTCATGCGTGTGTTGTGTGTGTTGTAATAAATATAGATTTATTATTTTTAATTGCTTCCACTATGCTCATGTTTACGAAACATGATCGAACACACACACGCCGCGGTGCCGGAAACCCAACACCATTGGCATGGTTGTAGTGTAGCTTGGTATTGTTTTGTCTTGAACATAGAGTTACACTAGTACACCTCGGTGTATTGAGCAGGACCGACATAGAGGTGATTCAATTTATTGCTGACTGCATAATTGAATCGGACCTCGGATATTATGTTGTACATGCTCTTAATCCCGATATAATAACGGGCACATGTACTTAATATTTATTTCTTTGATTTACCAGAGGGTGAGATTTCTATGGATTAAATCAATATGCCCGGTAAGTTTGGAAATGATATTATTTACATGGTGTGCCGTTGATTATAGATGGAAACCGTGTCCTATATATTAGGTTGATGATGTCCCCTTGAGGAGCTCATAAGGTTCATCATGTAAACCCTGCAGGTTAACTTAGTCAACATGATGATAAGGTTGAGTGGTACTACTCGAGGAGTTAGATGTTAATTGATTGATGGTCAGTAAATCAATCAATTGACGGACATTCGATATCTTAAACACGGGGAGATGGATGTACAAATAATATATGGAGCCCACATTAATTTATGGGGGTTGGTGAGGTAGTTCGATGATGATCCTCTAGTGGAATGGAACATCATTGATGGATCAAGTTTGTGTGGTTCCGATCCATCAGGTGGCCAAGACCCAACTCCTCCTCATGGTCCCTATCGTAGCCTAATATAAACCTCTTGAAGTCTAGATCAAATGATGGAAAACAAATCTCTAGATCCGACGGTTAGGATTAAATCCCTAGAACCGACGGTTGAGATTAAATCTCTAGATCCGACGGTTGGGATTAAATCCCTAGACCCGACGGTAGAGATTAAATCTCTAGATCCGACGGTTGGGATTAAATTCCTAGAACCGACGGTAGAGATTATATCTCTAGATCCGACGGTTGAGATTAAAACCCTAGAACTGACGGTGGAGATTAAACCAAGGCCTAAACCCTAACTCTATAAAAGGGTGGCTTAGGGTGGGCGGCAAAAGAAGATGATGGAATATGAAAAACCTAATTGAGGGGCTTTGGCTTGGGCGGCAAGAAAGTGGAGGAGCTAGGGTTTTTGGGTGGCCACAAAAGGAGAGGGAGCTTCTTCTTCTTCTTCCTAATGGTGGCCGGCATCCTTCTTCCTCTTTCCTCCATGGTTTGGCCGGCGCCCATGCTTCTCCTTTTGATCTAGGTTGATGATTTGGTTTTGGAGATTTGGGTTTTGCCAAACCTAAAGTGGGCGGAAAGAAACCCTAGGAGGTTAGGAGGTTGGGCGGCTAGGTTATGGAAGCTAAGGTGGGCGGCAAATATAGGAGGAGGGTTCTTCTTCTTCCTAAGGTTTGGCCGGCTCCTACCTTCTCTTCCTTCTACCTTGGTCCGGGCTCAACCGATTTCCTATTCTCCCCTTCACTCCATCTTGGCCGGCGGCACCAAAACTAGGGTTTGTCCCTAGTTCGGTTCCTTGGTTGTTTCCATTATGTTCTCTCTATTCTTGGGGTCGGCGGCATCAATCCTTTTGTGGATTGGTGGTTGGCTCAAGCAAGAAGAGAAAGAGAGTTCTTCTTTCTTTGGATTGAAGAAGATCTAGGATGCTTCTACTTGTCGAGGATCTTCGCCCACACAAAGTCTACAAGGAGGTAAGGACATACGATAGAAGATCAAGAGGTATAAAAGTTTCACAACTTTTATTATTGTTCTTTTCATGTTCTTATTTGATATGCTAGCTTATGTTCTTTATGTTAGTATATGTTGATTATACTAGTTTGCATTTGCATGTATTTGTATAATCATGGACCCCGATAAGAAACACAAAAACCGGCGATCCATACGTCGTCTCTTCCGCGGCTAACCGACTAGAAGAGTTGTGTTGCTTGAACAACTAGTTTGTTCAAGCGATCGCTCAAGTCGTTAGCACGACGACGAATTGGTTGTGCTTAGGAAACTCATCCCATCCGGATTAGTTTTCATTAGTGAAAATTTTAATCCGGGGACATGGGAGCCTATGAGCATTCAGTATAGCATTGCCAACAAATGGTATCGAGCCACGGTTTCGGTTTTGTGTGTTTTGGATTGATTACTTTCATGCATTTATCATATATTGTGTATGCCGGATAATAGTAGGATGTGCGTAGGCTAACTTTTTGGTTGCAGGCATAAGATCCAACTATTATGGCTATATATGTGTGTATGTGATTGCATGTGTGTGTGATTGTATATTATTTGAATCCTCGGGGTTGACGAGGCTAGATTAGTATTTAATTTTTGTAATTAAATACGGCATTGTTTAGCCGCACATTTTAGTTTACTTTTGATCTAGATTATTTGTACACTCCTTCGTGGAGTATAGGATCGATGGATGTAAATTAAAATGTTTTATCTCGGCTCGGAACTCTTTGGTGACTTGCGCACGGGAAAAGATGGAGCGGACGAGGTGGCGACACGACGGGACGCATATTGGAGAACAATGCCATAATAGTTGGAAAAATTCTGATTTTTCCATATTTATTGCTGATTTGTTTTATATGCATGTTGTGTGTGCTTGAAAATTCCTCATTTTCAATTTACTAAGTGGGAGAGGGATATTTTAATTAATTCCCGCGGCCTCCATTACAATTTGACATGTGATGCAACAAACTTGCGTGTCGGCTCTGAGTGCCTTCCTCCCCATCGGATGAGTTTGTTTGCGGATCACTAGGTCAAATAATGGTTATAGGAAATTATTTAGGAGCGTGTGTACTTCCACAGCGGTAAGGCACATAATCCGAAATAATTCCCTTAGTACCGTGTAATGGTGCACACTTAGATGCAAATAAAAAGTAGTTTTATTTGTAGGGCCGAAGAGAAACCAACTATTAATTTTATTTGTCAAAAGTAAGGTTGACAAGATAATAAAATTAATGGGTAAAACCTCCTCTTACAAATGTAGAATTCGTATACGTCCACACTATCGTGGCATGCGATATTCTCGGTGTTTGAGGTGTTGGTTGATTTCAAATTTTATTGTTTGAGGAATCAATAATTTTTTATTGAAATCTACAGTAATAATAAGCATGTTGTGTGTGCTTAAAAATTCCTCATTATCAATTTACTAAGTGGGAGAGGGACATTTTAATTAATTCCCGCGGCCTCCATTACAATTTGACATGTGATGCAACAAACTTGCACGTCGGCTCTGAGTGCCTTCCTCCCCATCGGATGAGTTTGTTTGCGGATCACTAGGTCAAATAATGGTTATAGGAAATTATTTAGGAGCGTGTTTACTTCCCCATCGATAAGGCACATAATCCAAAATAATTCCCTTAGTACCGTGTAATGGTGCACACTTAGATACAAATAAAAAGTATCCTCCCCATCGGAGTCACTGCTTTTATTTGTAGGGCCAAAGAGGAACCAACTATTAATTTTATTTGTCAAAAAGTAAGGTTGACAAGATAATAAAATTAATGGGTAAAACCTCCTCTTACAAATGTAGAATTCGTATACGTCCACACTATCGTGGCATGCGATATTCTCGGTATTTTGAGGTGTTGGTTGATTTCGAAATTTTATTGTTTGAGGAATCAATAATTTTTTGAAATCTAAAGTAATGATCTATGTGATTCTTAGGATTTTCAAAATGACTTTCAGTCCACTTATTTTGATACTAAAGGAAATAAACTTACTGTACCCAAATTATATTGATTGGAAATGAATCCAAATATTGTCTTATCTGCTAGTATGCACTCTTCGAAGAGTATCCTCAAGCCATGGTTGCTCAAAAAGTTTTCTACTTCTAAGCCGAAAGGCAAGAAGAAGGAGAAACAAGGTGGAGCAAATGTGGTGGGAGGATCTCATGGAGGAGTGAAGAAGCCGAAAGGCAAGTACTTCACTTACTAGCAGGATGGACATTGGAAGAAAGACTGTCCCAATCCAAAGAAGAACAAAGGTATATCCTTTGGTCCAGTCGTTGAAACATGGTTAGAGGCATTATCTACCGGCACCTGGTGTGTAGATACGAGAGCCACTAATCATGTCTGCAACACTTTGCAGGGGTTCCAGGAAACCCGACGACTAACTAAAGGGGATATTACCATTTACTTGGGCAATGCCATGAAGATGGCGGCTATTGCAGTGGGAGATGTTTTATTTATCTTTTGAGAAAAATAAAGGTTTTTGGTTCTTAAGAATTTCCTTTATGTACCCTTATTTAGAAAGAATTGATTTCGGTTTCTAAATAGTTTTTGGATGGATAATCTATTTCTTTTCATGACAGATTTGTTATAAAAGGAATAGGGACATTATCTATTCAGGTACATAGATAGGAAATTTATAAATTGAACCACAAGCTCCCACGATGCAAATAAAAGTTATTAACTCATCTTCTAAGTCTAATAAGAGAAAAGAACCTTCGAAGATGAACCAAACATATCTTTGGGATCTTAGGCTTGGTCATATTAACCTAAGTAGAATTCAAAGGTTGATAGCTGATGGACCTTTGGGTTCATAAGTGGTGGAGCATCTCCCAACCTGTGAATCTTGCTTGGAGGGTAAGATGACCAAGAGGCCTTTCAAGGCCAAGGGGTATAGATCCAAAGATGTGTTGGAATTGGTTCATTCTGATTCGTATGGTCCTATGTCTATGCAGGCAAGAGGTAATCTTGAATATTTCGTCTCTTTCATAGACGATTATTCAAGATATGGATGACACTACGATCTGATCGTGGTGGTGACAACCTCTTGGGAGAGTATAGGAACTACTTATCAGAGGTTGGGATTCAATCCCAATTGGTACTGGTACACCCAGTGAGCGGTGTAGTAGGCGAAGGAATAGGACTCTTATGGAGATGGTTAGATCGATGATGAGTTATTCTGACTTGTTTTGTAGTCCTAGAGATCAGAGGGTGATCGTTAACACGAATGCCAGATTTCTAGAGGAAGACTATGTGATAAGCCACAAGCCTAAGAGTAAAATTGTTCTGGAGGAGTTAAAAGGGAAGTCACTTCTTTAGTACCACCGGTACAAGAGGATATACCACATGTCACTGCACCGCGTGTCACAGTGGATACACTGATGATACCTTTTCATTGTGGGAGGGTTGTTAGACAGCCTCTCAGATTCATGTTTTTGGATGAATCTTCTGATTTGGTCCCTAGCAAACATGAACTGATCCCTAGACATCTGACGAGGTAATCCAAGATATAAATACAACATCTTTGCAAAGTGCAATGAATCGAGATTGAATCTATGGATTCAAGGCAGTCTGGGAGCTCTTATACATAACTCATATGGATTATGAGGTGTGACGGATGGATGTCAAGGCGGCATTCCTTAGTGGAAGTCTTGAGGAATCCATCTACATGAAGCGACAGAGGATTCATTGCTAAGGGCAAAGAGCGTATAGTATATAAGCAATCGGTCCGTTAATGGGTGAAGCAAGCTTTGAAGTCTTGGGACATCCGCTTTGAGGAAGTAAATCCGATCTTATGGATTTATTCAAAGTTCGGATGGGTCTTGTGTATATGAGAGATGTAGCCGGCGTAGTGGTATTTTTGTACTATACGTAGATGACATTTTGGTGGTTGGCGACAACATCGAAGTGTTATCAGACGTAAGAGTATGGTCGTCCAAACAGTATGATAAGAAGGACTTGGGAGAAGTGGGTCACAACCTTGGGGATCAAGGTTGTTGTGCTTATCCCAAGCTTCATACATAGACATGGTTTTGGATCGTTTTAGCATACAAAACTCAAGAAGCGTTTTCTACCCTTGGGCATGGAGTTCCTTTATCTAAGCGGATGTGTCCTAGATCATCCGAGGAGATAAAGGAGATATAAGCGATTCCTTATGCTTGGTAGGAAGCCTAATGTATGCTATATGCGAGACCGGATATCCGCTGCCGTAGGCATGGTCGGCCAGAATATCGAGTAATCGGAGGCATGGACATTGAACTTCGGTAAAGCATATATTGTAGTGCCTGAGAAGGACTAGGGATTATATGCTAGTTTACCGGGCAGACCAATTACTCCCTGTGGGTTGCATGGATTGCGATTTCCAATCTGATAGGGATAACAGTAAGTCTACCTCAGGTTTTGTGTTTACTTTAGGAGGTCGAGCCATTATATGGAGGAGTGTCAAGCAGAAATGCGTGGCGGACTCCACCATGGAAGCTGAGTATCTGGCAGCCCCTGTGGCGGCCAAAGAAGTTGTGTGGCTCAGGAACTTCCTGATGGACTTGGATGTGATTCCTGGTTTGCCCAGAACTATCACAATTAATTGTGATAATAATGGTGCAGTTGCAAACTCGAAGGAACCACGAGCCCATAAGGCTAGTAAACACATAGAGTGCAAGTACCACCTGATACGAGAAATCGTAAAGGAGGTAGAAGTTGCTGTCGCCTAGATTGCATCAGAGGATGACTTGGTAGACCCTTTCACTAAGGCCCTTCTGGCAAGAGCTTTGATAGGCAAGTTGAGGGAAGAGGAATCAGATGCATGGCAGTATGATGACAGCATAGTCTTTTAGTATAAGTGGGAGATTGTTGGGATGTATACTGAAAGCCTAGCTCTTTGCTATGAACATTTTATTTTGAAATAAGAATCACATGATCATTGATTGCACTTTATATTTATATATGTGCATATTGTCTAATACTTTACATTGTAAATAACATGGTGCTTGGGTGTGGCACAGAAGATCATGTTATCAGTCCCTTGTAGAGTATAAGTAGAGGCTCACAACCAAGATGGTTTTGGACAAACCATTGGCATGGTTGTAGTGTAGCTTGGTATTGTTTTGTCTTTAACATAGAGTTACACTAGTACACCTCGGTGTATTGAGCAGGACTGATATAGAGGTGATTCAATTTATTGCTGACTGCATAATTGAATCGGACCTCGGATATTATGTTGTACATGCTCTTAATCCTGATATAATAACGGGCACATGTACTTAATATTTATTTCTTTGATTTACCAGAGGGTGAGATTTCTATGGATTAAATCAATATGCCCGGTAAGTTGGGAAATGATATTATTTACATGGTGTGCCATTGATTATAGGAGGAAACCGTGTCCTATATATTAGGTTGATGATGTCCCCTTGAGGAGCTCATAAGGTTCATCATGTAAACCCTGCAGGTTGACTTAGTCAACATGATGATAAGGTTGAGTGGTACTACTCGAGGAGTTAGATGTTAATTGATTGATGGTCAGTAAATCAATCAATTGACGGACATTCGATATCTTAAACACGGGAAGATGGATGTACAAATAATATATGGAGCCCATATTAATTTATGGGGGTTGGTGAGGTAGTTCGATGATGATCCTCTAGTGGAATGGAACATCATTGATGGATCAAGTTTGTGTGGTTCCGATCCATCGGGTGGCCAAGACCCAACTCCTCCTCATGGTCCCTATCGTAGCCTAATATAAACCTCTTGAAGTCTAGATCAAATGATGGAAAACAAATCTCTAGATCCGATGGTTAGGATTAAATCCCTAGAACCGACGGTTGAGATTAAATCTCTAGATCCGACGGTTGGGATTAAATCCCTAGAACCGACGGTAGAGATTAAATCTCTAGATCCGACGGTTGGGATTAAATTCCTAGAACCGACGGTAGAGATTAAATCTCTAGATCCGATAGTTGAGATTAAAATCCTAGAACCGACGGTGGAGATTAAACCAAGGCCTAAACCCTAACTCTATAAAAGGGTGGCTTAGGGTGGGCGGCAAAAGAAGATGATGGAATATGAAAAACCTAATTGAGGGTCTTTGGCTTGGGCGGCAAGAAAGTGGAGGAGCTAGGGTTTTTGGGTGGCCACAAAAGGAGAGGGAGCTTCTTCTTCTTCTTCCTAATGGTGGCCGGCATCCTTCTTCCTCTTTCCTCCATGGTTTGGCCAGCGCCCATGCTTCTCCTTTTGATCTAGGTTGATGATTTGGTTTTGGAGATTTGGGTTTTACCAAACCTAAAGTGGGCGGCAAGAAACCCTAGGAGGTTAGGAGGTTGGGCGGCTAGGTTATGGAAGCTAAGGTGGGCGGCAAATATAGGAGGAGGGTTCTTCTTCTTCCTAAGGTTTGGCCGGCTCCTACCTTCTCTTCCTTCTACCTTGGTCCGGGCTCAACCGATTTACTATTCTCCCATTCACTCCATCTTGGCCGGCGGCACCAAAACTAGGGTTTGTCCCTAGTTCGGTTCCTTGGTTGTTTCCATTATGTTCTCTCTATTCTTGGGGTCGGCGGCATCAATCCTTTTGTGGATTGGTGGTTGGCTCAAGCAAGAAGAGAAAGAGAGTTCTTCTTTCTTTGGATTGAAGAAGATCTAGGATGCTTCAACTTGTGGAGGATCTTCGCCCACACGAAGTCTACAAGGAGGTAAGGACATACGATAGAAGATCAAGAGGTATAAAAGTTTCACAACTTTTATTATTGTTCTTTTCATGTTCTTATTTGATATGCTAGCTTATGTTCTTTATGTTAGTATATGTTGATTATACTAGTTTGCATTTGCATGTATTTGTATAATCATGGACCCCGATAAGAAACACAAAAATCGGTGATCCATACGTCGTCTCTTCCGCGGCTAACCGACTAGAAGAGTTGTGTTGCTTGAACAACTAGTTTGTTCAAGCGATCGCTCAAGTCGTTAGCACGACGACGAATTGGTTGTGCTTAGGAAACTCATCCCATCCGGATTAGTTTTCATTAGTGAAAATTTTAATCCGGGGACATGGGAGCCTATGAGCATTCCGAGGTATAGCACGGTCACCAACAGTACTCACCACCACGATCAGACCGTAGTGTCTTGATACTTTTACCTTGACATTTCTCCACATCAACCTTGAATTTTTTGAACTTGTCAAAGCATTCAGACTTGCGGCGCATCAAGTAAATGTATCCATACCTTGAATAATTGTCTATAAAAGAGACAAAATATTCAAATCCACCTCTTGACTGGATAGAAATAGGACCACACAAATCAGAATGAATCAATTCCAACACATCTTTGGCTCTATACCCCTTGGCCTTAAAAGGCCTCTTGGTCATTTTACCCTCCAAGCAAGATTCGCAGGTTGGGAAATCTTCCACCACTAATGAACCCAGAGGTCCATCAGCTATCAACCTTTGAATTCTGCTTAGGTTAATATGACCTAGCCTTAGATGCCAAAGATATGTTTGGTTCATCTTCGAAGGTTCTTTTCTCTTATTGGAATTAGAAGATGAGCTATTCACTTCTATTTGCATCGTGGGAGCTTTTGGTTCGAGTGTATACAAATTTCCTATCAATGCACCAGAACAGATAATCTCCCTATTCCTTTTTATAACAACTCTGTCATTAAAAGAAATAGAATATCCAACCATAAACAATTTAGAAACTGAAATCAAATTCTTTCTAAATAAAGGTACATAAAGGTAATTTTTAAGAACCAAAACTTTATTCCTCTCAAAAGACAAATAAACATCTCCCACTGCAACAGCCGCCACCTTTGTGGCATCGCCCAAGTATACGGTAATCTCTCCTTCAGCTAGTCATCTAGTTTTCTGGAACCCCTGAAAAGTATTACAGACATGATCAGTGACTCCCATATCTACACACCAGGTGTCGGTAGATAACACCGCTAAACATGTTTCAACGACTAGACCAAAGGATATACCTTTGTTCTGATTCTGGTTGGGACAGTCCTTCTTCCAATGTCCCGTCTACTTGCAAGTGAAGCACTTGCCTTTCGGCTTCTTCACTCGTCCCTGAGATTCTCCCACCACCTTTGCTCCACCTTGTTTCTTCTTCTTCTTGCCTTTCGGCTTCGAAGTAGAAACCTTCTGAGCAACCATGGCCTGAGCCTGAGCAAGCCCTTCTGCTGCCTGGAGTTCTATCAGAAGCTCCGCCAACAAATACAACCTCTTATTCATGTTGTAATTCAGGCGAAACTGCTCAAAACTCCTAGGTAGAGACTGGAGAATGATATCGACCTGGGTTTTCTCATCGATCTCAGCTCCAAGGACTTCCAGCTCATTTGCCAGCTTAGGAGGATACTCTTCAAAGAGTACATACTTGTACTCCTCAGCAGTTAAGACAATATCTAGATTCCTTTTCCAATCAACATAATTGGGTACAGTATATTTATTTTCCTTTAGTATCACAGCAAGTGGGTTGAAAGTCATTTTTAAAAATCTAAGAATCACATAGATCAAAACTTTAGATTTCAAAAATTTATTGATTCCTCAAATAATAAAATTTCAAAATCAACCAACACCTCAAAACACTGAGAATATCGTATGCCACGATCGTGTGGACGTATACGAATTCTACATTTGTAAGAGGAGGTTTTACCCATTAATTTTATTATCTTGTCAACTTAAATTTTTGAGAAATAAAATTAATAGTTGGTTCCTCTTCGGCCCTACAAATAAAAGCAGTGACTGCGATGGAGAGGATACTCCTATTTGCATCTAAGTGTTCACCATTACTCGGTACCAAGGCAATTATCTCGGGTTAGGTGCCTTCCGATGGGGAAGTACACACGCTCCTTAATAATTTCCTATAACCATATTCAACCTTGTGATCCGCAAACAAACTCATCCGATGTGGAGGAAGACACTCAGAGCCGACGTGCAAGTTTGTTTGCATCACATGTCAAATCATAATGGAGGTCGTGGGAATTTATAAAAATATCCCTCTCCCACTTAGTAATTTAAAATTGAGGAATTTTCTAGCATACGACATGCATATCAAACAATAAGCAATAAATATGAAAAAGAAATATTTTCTAACTATTATGGCTTTTGTCTCCAATATGCCTCCTGTCGTATCGCCATCTCGTCCGCTCCTCCCTATGCCATGTACGAGCCATCCGGAGATCCGAGCCGAGACTAACTATTTTAATTTACATCCATCGATCCTAAACTCCTCGAAGGAGTGTACATGAAATCTAGATCGAAAGTAAACTAAAATAAATGAGTGGATAAACAATGGTGTACTTAAAAAAAAAATAAATACTAGCCTCGTCAACCCCGAGGATTCAAAAAATATACAATTACACATATACAATCACATACACACATATGGCCATAATAGTTGGATCCTATGTCTGCAACCAAAAAGTTAACCTATGCACATCCTACTATTATCCGACACATATAATATATGAAAAGTGCATAAAACTAACCGAATCCTAAAACACACAAAACCGAAAACCGTGGCTCTGATACCACTTGAAGGTAGGAAATTTTGCTTCCCACTTCTACTCGGTCGCTTGTTCATGGTGATCCCGTCTACGTCCCCAGATTAAAAAAAAATTAATCCTAGACAAAAAGGGATTACCCAAGCAACCGTTTTATCATCGTGCTATTCGATTAGAGTGGTCACTTGAGCAAACTTGTTGTTCAAGCAACCAACTTCTATTCTACGATTAGCCACGGAATAGACGATGTACGGATCGTCGGTTTTTGTGTTTGTATTCGGGGTCCAAGTAAATTAGCCACATGTAAAATACATACATCATACAAAGAAACTAAAGGAAACCAAAACAAGAATATACCTCTTGTTATATCTCTTGATCTTCTATTGTATGTCCTTCCTCCTTTTAGACATCGTGTGGGCGACGATCTTCCAAAAGTCGAAGCCTCCTAGATCACTCTCTTCCCTTCCTTGCTCGCTCCGAACAAAGGGATGAATGAAAACAAAACTCTTCTCCTATCTAGAACCGGCCACCAAGCCACCTTGCTTGGTGGTTGCCGCCGGCCAAGGAGATGAAGATAGAAGTGTAGGCACTGGCCAAAAGCTCCAAGGGAAGAATCCCTAGCTCTTGCCACCGGCCAAGGAAGAGGAGAAGAGGGTGGCGCCGCCGGCCAAAAGAGAAGATGGTGGTGTTGTTGCCGCCGGCCAAGAGGAGAAGCCAACCCTAGGTTGTCGCCCAAGATGAGAAGCAAACCCTAGCCACCTCCTAGTTGCCGCCCAACAAACCCTAGCCTCTCTTAGTTGCCGCCCAAGCCAAGGGAAGCAAAACCCTAATCTCCCATCTATGCTCTTGCCACCCACCCCTTAAGCCTCCTTTTATAGAGCTAGGTTTAAGCCTCCTTTTAATATCCACTGTCGGATCTAGGGATTTAATCTCAACCGTAAAATCTAGAGATTTAATCTCAACCGTCGGATCTAGAGATTTAATCTCCACCGTCGAATCTAAAGTTTCATTTTCAATCATTGGATCTTGGCTCCATGAGTGTTTAATAGGCTACAATAGGGTCCATGAGGAGGAGTTGGATCTTGGCCACCCAATGGATCAAGCCCACATAAAGTCCGATTCATTAATGAAAATCCATTCCACTAGAGGATTATCATTGATCTACCTCACCAACCCCCAAAAGTTAATATGGGCTCCATATATTATTTGGACATTTATCTCCCCGTGTTTAAGATCTCGAATGTCTGTCGATTAATTAATTTACTGACAATTAATTAATCAACATCTAACTCCATGAGTAGTACCACTCAACCTTATCATCATGCCGGACCAAGTCCACCTGCAGGATTTACATGATGAACCTTATGAGCTCATCAAGGGGACATCATCATCCTAATATATAGGACACGGTTTTCTCCTATAATCAACGGCACACCATATAAATAATATCATTTTCTAACTTACCGAGCCTATCGATTTACTCTATAAATCTCGCCCATTGTTAAATCAAAGAAATGAATACTAAGTATATGTGCCCGTTATTATATCGGGATTAAGAGAATGTACAACATAATATCCGAGGTCCGATTCGATTATGTAGTCAGCAATAAATCGAATCACCTCTAAATCGGTCCTGCTCAATACACACAAAGTGTACTAGTGTAATTCTATGGTCAAGACAAACCAATACCAAATTTCACTACAACCATACCAATGGTTTGTCCATAACCATCTCGGTTGTGAGCCTTTACTTATACTCTATAAGGAATTGATAACATGATCTCCCGTGTGACACTACACAGCATGTTATCTACAATGTAATGTATTAGAAGATATGCATAACCATAAATATGCAAACAATGATCATGTGATTCTTATTTCAAAAATAAAGATGTTCATACAAAAGATAGACTTTTCAGTATACATCCCAACAGTATTCTCTAATCGGAAAGTAGCTCATAACCCATGACTTCGATCTTACTCCTTTTGTCCAATATTTAGAGACTTCTGATTCTAATATCTGACCTGCAATGTCTGCTTATCGATCTCCAACTACTAAAACACTTACTATGGAGTCATTTCCATAAATGACTCGGTTTAATACCCTCCAGTGAGATCTGATAAAATATCCATACATCCTAATCCGAATATAAGCCAACAAACCGTGGGTGGCTTAAAATATCCATTCACATTCTTAAGCTATTAGGTGAGCGTAAACACTGCAAGTCTAACGACTCTGCATGGTACTCCTATTACTGAGCCATCACCCTACTTGAAGCTTAAGAATTTCCTGACAACGAGTCAACGAAAGTGACACGAGGAAATACTCTCTCACAACACCACTACACCATGACCAAGTGATGTGTTATTCCCCGAAAATTATTTCTTACATCTACCACCAAATCCCGGCTTAATCATGATAATGGAATGCAACTAACTCTACTTTCTCTGTATAACTTGAGTTAAGTACTCAAAAGTACCTCAAAATTATACAACCTAGCACGAACAACTTAGGGATCAAAATCCCTCTGAAACATCATATACTAAACCTCTACTATCTGCATCAACAATAGCATACTCGTTTGTCCATTACCTCACAGGTAATGATCTGACTAGCATAAATACGTGAAAATCCTTAAGACTGTAAATGTTGATCTCCATAAGAAATGTGACTACCTGACCCCTGCTATTCGACTCGATATCAGTCAGCTCTCAAAGGAAATTCACCTTTTCGAAAGCAGGTGCAAGTCTAATAAACTCAACATGTCTTTCCTGTGGCCAACTCAACCACGGTTATGAATAGCAACTAATACACTACATGTCATTCTCTATCATAAACAACTAAATGCATAGCCAACAAAAAAGAATATGTGATAACAATTATCATACCATATACCTTGCAGCTCAGAGACGTCCCGCAACAGCCAGATCCCAGAACTCACAAAACCAAAATTGAGTAAAACCAAAACTCGATGTCCAAACTGAAATAAAATCCGAAAGTGGACTTCACAACCTAGGGCTCTGATACCAATAAAATTGTCATGCCCCGAGAGTATGCCAAGCCCGAAAATCGGACAACATCTCCCCTATACGTGATACAATTCCTTGTTGATACAAAGACTATCGGCCACAACCACACAACATAATGAAGTATATACCCAAAATCACAGCGGAATGCACCAACAAATAATAAAACACAAGACTCAAATAGTTACATACCGATACGACTTGACACAATAAGGAAACACAATTGGAATTAAATATATAACAACATAACCGATTACCAAACAACGGAAACAATATAGGATAAAAATCCAAAAACATACAATCCAAAATATACAACACCAATATGGATTACAATCCAAATACTTGAGGTGAGATGGGATCAACTGGCGGAGCTCCGAGCATCCAAGGAATCTTCTACCTGTTACCTGGGCGACAAGAAAACCCAGGGTATGTGGTGGTGAGTATAAAACTCAGCAGTAATATGCAAGATATTGCATGATCAACAACTAAGATATAAAGGGCAACAAATATATATAGATGGAGATCAATGGTATACAGTCGTGAAGGTAATGTCAACTAACTATCAGTGTGAATCTAAGCAGTGGATAAACAACCAACTGATCAACTGTACATAACGTAATGTACTGACATACCTGAAGATCTGCAATGATACAACTCGTATAACCTGAACACACATACTACCATATAACAAATACAACATGAAAGAAATGACACTAAGCATGTAATCAACACACTGCCCTACTAACCTATAAACAACAACATCATCAAACCTGGTCAGTCCTATACAACATCATGATACTAGCCATAAGCGTACAACAGTCCGGTCCAAGTCATATACTGGTATCCCACACACAACAATATAGATCATGCAAATAACATACAAGATGATGTACAATCAAATGCAGCAATCATATCACAAACAAATGCAACAATACAACAAGCATATATATATAGACTGTATCTATATATACTGCTCACACTCACAGACATATATATATACACAAATATATGTATATGTATATATACATACAAATGCCCTCACACATGGCAATGCAAATGCATGGTCATGCCAGCGCACCCCACTCTCTACCACGACCCCAGTGTGGCCTAGGTGGCACGACATAACAACTGTCCCAACTCAACAACAACTACTACTCTCGAGTGGCCGAGTGGGTAGTATGAATAGGTAGCGATAAGCTAAAGAGCTATAAGCTACACAACAGGGGATCCCTGCTGCTGGTCACTCCGACTGACACTACCCATGAGTGGTCAAGTGCCACACACCCAGGACAACTGCATGCAACTCCAACTACCACTATCAAGAGTGGTCGAGTGCGACACAATAAATGAACTGCCCTCACACTAGTTACAACTACCATGAGTAACCATGGAGGTAGAATGACTGACGACCCTCTCAACCACAAGGGAGACCAAGTCGCCAGCATGCATGTTAATGACTTGAATGCACAACCACACATACATCCACAATACACTCTCTACCCAATAGAGAGTCGTATACAACTAACTATCTGCTATGCTAAGACTTCCAATCCGTAGCGACACTGTCGACAACCCACACTGCCATGTACAAACATATGATCCATAATAGTTATACAACGAAAGGTAAGGTGACACAACCCCAAACTCTACATTAAGGACATCCACCCCCGGATGATTATTCTTGATGACACGAGTCAAATCGACATCTATACTCAATTACACCCCCCATGGTTATGCATCTAAAGATCTACATACCATAGCATCGGTAAGTTATAGCAACGATGAACGAAATATGACAACAACAACAGTATATCTCAAAGTGCAAAGACTAAGTATCAAGCACATGATTAAATAAGAGTGGAGTCAAGGTAAAGGTATCGTCAACATAAATATCATGCACAAGATTTATCTACTACCTGACCAGGATAGGAAATTATCTACCAGATATGTAGACACTAATTGTCTTCACGTCCAAAAACTCTACCTCAAATCAAAGTCCGGGTATATAACTCATGCTGGCATAACCAAATAGTAGGAATAAGAATCTAATCCAATTTTAATCCCTAATTCATTAACCAAATAATCTAATACTATAAGATGAACCAACTCGTATATCTACATGCATCCGAAAACATCCACATCTGAACTTACCTTACATCGCATCAATTCCTATAGCTTATCTGGAAGAACAATCTGCTGTCGATCACCTATAATCCATTTCCATGATTACACAACCGATCTATCCATTTCGTTAATCACATATACTAGATCATTACAAAAGGGACCACCTTCGTCCAATAGCTATTATTAACAATCTAATAACTACACAACAGTAACATAATATCCCTATCACCACGTAATCAAATCCACACTTACCTAACTCAATTCCATCGTCCAAAGTAGTTCTAAAGCCAAATTCTATTATCATTCCTCTAGCTTATTCACCCAAATGCAACCTGCATTTTCGAATAAGCAGAGATTGAACATAGGACAAAAACCAAGGGTACTGACCTATAGATGATAGCTACAAATTTAAACACGAAATCGTAGGACTTACATTAACAATCGCAGAGTTCGCCACAGAAGGTTGTTGTCTCATGAAGAACTACTATGGCGGTCATGGAAGCAAGCATAGGACGGAGAGCAGCAACGGATCTGCTCGCAGCAGAGTGCACCGACCACGATTGATGTTGGCTGCAGAGCAACAACGTCGAACGCAGGGTGATGGAGCTATAATGGCGATGGGTGGCGACATTCGATGTTGTCGAATCGAAAGAAGAAGGAATGCAAGCAGGGAAAGGGGTCATCAGTGATCGCTGCTGCTTGGATCGATGGAGGGTGGCACAAAGGTGGCTGCGCACAACGATGTCACCCGAATAGGGAAAAATCACGATGGAGATCAGGAGATAAAAGATGCGATCAACCTCCGCGACAATGTCTCCGGTTGGGATTGCCCGAAAAGAGGTGATTGGTGATCGGGATGAGCAAGTGGCTGCTCGAGTTGAAATCACCGGTGCTGATGAGCTCCGGCAGCGGCGATAAGGTCGCGGTGGTGAGAAGAGAAGAAACGACATGATCGGGAGAGGAAGAGAATCGGGGAAAGAGGAGTCATGACGTTAGAAAGAATTTGGGTGAAAATAAGGGTTAGATCGTTAATGAGCAAAAAACAACTATAGGTTTCCTATTTAAACCAAGGTTAATTAACCTATTACTTCCCTTAATAATAGATAAATCAAATAGGCCTTGTAAAAGCCTATTAAATCATTCCCTATAAAATACCATAAAAATTCTATTTAATTCTAGAAAAATTTCTAAAAATCTTAGAAAATTCAATAATATAATTTTTTAATTAATATGGGGGTATTTTATTATTATTTTATTTTTCGGTATCTTACATTCTCCCCTACTAATAAAAATTTAGTCCCTAAATTTCTTACTCATGTACGAGTATGAGATGTCACAACAACCATCCCAGGTATCTGAAGACAAGTCACACACCTCAAGTGACTAAGTGGGGTACTTAGCTCAAATATTATTCTTCATCTCTCACACAACCTCTCTAAAGTATGAAGAGTACCCTCATATTGACCATCTATCAAAAGGTACTAGAGTGGAGCTCTATATCCGTGACCTGTTAGAGACTTTGCCATAATTGTAAGGTGAATCATGCCATTTTGAGAGAGTATTTCCTCACATCACATTCTTTGACTGGTTGTCAGAGAATTCTTGAGCTTCATGTAGGGTGATCAGTTGGTAATGGGAATACCGTGCAAAGTCGTTAGACTTGCTGAGGTTATGACCATCTAATAGCTCAAGAGTCTAAATGGATGTCTTAGGCCACCAAGGTTTATTAGTTTACATTTTGATCAGGATGTTTGGATCTTCTATCAGATCCTACAGGAAGACATTGGATCGAGTCATGGGTTTAGAAGTGACTCCGTACAAGTGTTTAAGAGTTGGAGACCGATAAACAAATATTGTAGGTCAAATTATTAGAATCAGAAGTCTCCAAATGTTGGATAAAAGGAGTAAGATCGGAGTCATAGCCACGAGCTACTATTGGAGAGTTTTTTCGATCATAGAAGACCAACCACAGATTGTCAGAATCTTCTCATGCTTATCAGTGAAATCAGAAGAAAGAATCTAAAGGAATTATGTGCATGCAGTATGGGTCACGTCGACACTCAAAGTCAGAGTATCCGATTGGATCATCTATCTTTTCTCTGATGACAATCAATACATATTATATGAGAGTGTACTTTGAAGACTCAGTTGAAGACTATCGATGTTGCTTTGAGAGGACGATTCACAATCTTGACAGCAGAGATCATCATAGAAGCGATTTGTCACCTTAGACATAGTTGGAGTTCCTTGATACTTCCTTCCAGGGGAAGCGATTTACTTAGTAGCATCAGCAAAAGATATTTCAGAAGACTTGAACGTCCAAACCACAACCGCTGTTACCTCTCTAGGCGTGATTTGCTTTGTACAAAAGAGAGAGTATACGACGATGGTCATATCTATTCTGTATTCTTCAGTTACAGTGATATGATTTGCAGAGTTGGAGTGTGCTACGATGTTGGCAGTTATTCAACACTTTACAGTCGGTGGTGTACTCTCTACCAGTACAATAGTGTTTACCACCTCTATTGCAGTCTTTGTAGTTTGCATTTCAATTTCAATAGTTGAGTTCAGGTCCTCCATGATAGTTCTTTTGCATCTATCACAACTTAGTCGTCAAGAACAGAAGTTGGATGAGTTTACATATTTACTCGAGAGATGTAGAGGGTCGAAGGAATGACCATTTGGGGTATTACTTTAGTTTATCCTATTTGTTGATATAGTGAGAGATATTGATAGTTTGCAAGTATTTTTGTTTAGAATAATCTTAGATAGGATTATAAGGGTTCCTATACATCGATTCGTGGGTTGGTGATAACTTTACCATCGGGTGATATGTTGGCCAATGACTAAGAAGTCAAGCGATGTCCTTAGACTTTGGTAAACATACTTTTACTATAGACATATCCTTACGGATAGTTAAATTATTGAAATGATGGTATAATATGTCTCTTGGATGTGCATATAATTCGAGAGTATTCGAATGTAGTTTCGGATGAACTCCCAGGCTTGCCATTACATAGGCAAGTGGAGTATATGATCGGGGTAATTTCGGGAATAATTTTGATATTGAAGACCTCATATCGGTAGATAATTTTATTGATGTCAGTGTGGCTAAACACTATAGAATTGGAAGAATGTAAGTTGCGATTACAGGAGGTAGTGGATGGGATATTTATCTGTCCCAATATTTCTTCTTGAGAATATTTGGAACACTTTGTTAAGAGAAAGGTGGAACTTTGAGGTTATGCATCGATTCTCAATGATAGAAAGCAGTAGCTATTAAGAATGAGTATCTTTCGTTGTAGATAGATGATGTGTTTAGATCAGTTAAAGAACACCTATATATACTCTAGGGTTGAGTTATGATTGGAGTGTTGATATTGTAGTGACTTGGCATCATACAGTTATAATTGTCAGTGTGATGATTGAGATATCATCAACTTAGAGTAAAAAGGATACGGGTGTGTAGAAGACGATGTCATACTTAGTATGAATTTTATGAGCTTTTGATAATATTGTTAGACTTATTTAATGATTTAGTCATCCATAGACTTGAGGAATTGAGTATCCTGGAAGTGGTTGGATCAGTTTATGGTTGTTCGAGATTGCGCACTTGGCCATCGTAGCTGGTAATTTCCTGGTATGGATTTGGTTATTACCGTAGATGTAAATAGGATGTTACTAGCGTGATGATACTGCTGACTTGTTTGACCAAGAAGGTGATAGAATTCGCTTGGTCGAAAGCTGGTAAAACCAGTTTCAGGGCTCGAATGATGGTTGACTTTTGCGCTAGTGCTGGTTAATCCTTCCAGTGTGGATGGAAGGGT
Source organism: Wurfbainia villosa (assembly GCA_025175895.1). NCBI lineage: Eukaryota > Viridiplantae > Streptophyta > Magnoliopsida > Zingiberales > Zingiberaceae > Wurfbainia > Wurfbainia villosa. The sequence goes on along the minus strand of CM045988.1, from coordinate 2,499,511 downwards.
ATTGTGCTCAGATGCATCATTTTAGGGATTGGAGTGGTTCCAATATAGCTGAATGAAACGTATCCTAAGTTTACGATAGTTGAGGAACTACGAGATAAGCTATCATACATATAACGTGGACCTAGTAGTTATTAGCTTGATTTGTAGATGTATAGAGCAGGAGTGCTCATGGAGTTTGGCTAGCTACTGGGTAGCTGCATAGAGTTGCTAGAACACGGACAGATATAACAAGGGAGATTGGTCATTATAGTCTCCCAGTCACTTCTAGTTTTGTGCAATAGAGTGAATTTTGGATAGTAGATTTCTCTTGTGAGAGAATAATTCTATCTCTGAGGAGGATAGTGGTTATAGAAGACTCATCATTCGAGATTGGTGATGTATTTGGAGTGTATCCGAAAATAGTGAGTTCTGAAACGTTCTTATTGGTGGAACAATACATGTAGAACATGGTTGAATTCGTAGCTTGGTGTTGGTGTGTCAACTAGTAAAGGTGGAATATTAGTGACCAGTAGGGTTATGTACCGAGATGGAAGTGGTATCCTAGTACAATGAGTCGTGTTAGGATATTAGTGACCAGTAGGGTTCCACTCAAGCAGCCACTTGCTCATCCCGATGACCCATCACCTCTTTTCGAGCAATCCTAGTCGGAGACCTTGTCGTGAAGGCTGATCGCATCTTTTATCTCCTGATCTCCTTCATAATTTTTCCCTATTTGGGCGACATCATTGTGCGCAACCGCCTTTGTGCCACCCTCCATCGATCCATGCAGCAGCGAGCACTGATGACCCCTTTCCCTGCTTGCGTTCCTTCTTCTTCTGATTCGATTAAACAGCGCGAATCTGCCGCCATCGTAGCTCCATCGCCCTGCGTTCGATGTCGTTGCTCTGCAGCCAACATCAATCGCGGTTGGTGACAATAGAATTTGGGTGAATAAGCTAGGGGAATGACAATAGAATTTGGCTTTAGGACTGTTGTGTACGATGGAATTGAGTTAGGTAAGTGTGGATTTGATTATGTGGTGATAGGGATATTATGTTACTGTTGTGTAGTTATTAGATTGTTAATAATAGCTATTGGAGGAAGGTGGTCCCTTTTGTAATGATCTAGTATACGTGATTAAGGAAATGGATAGATCGATTGATGTGGAATATTAGGTTAAATGGATAACTAGATCAATCTAGTTGATTGGGATACGGTCGATGTAGGATTCGATTCGATCACTCGTTGTATAATGGAACTTAATAGTAGTTCATGTTGTCTTGCAGGACTTTGATTAGTGATAGATGCTTGTATGCATTGAACGACTAGTTTGTTCGCCGACCACTCGAGTTGTTAGCACGACGACGAATAGGTGTTGCTAAGGAAGCTCATCCCATCCGGATTAATCTTTTCATTAGTGAAAATTTTAATCCGGGGACATGGGAGCCAATGAGCCTCCGAAGCGACATCCATCAGTTATCTCTATATTTCGTTCATCGTTGTTATAAATTACCAATGCTATGGTAGGTGGATCTTTAGATGCTTAACCATGGGTATGTAATTGAGTCTGGTTGTTGATTTGACTTGTGTCATCAGGAACAATCATTCGGGGATGGGTGATGTCCTTAATGTAGAGTTGGTTGTTGTATCATCTTACCTTTCATTGTATACTATTACGGATCATATGTCTGTATATGGTAGTGTGGGTTGTCGACAGTGTGTCGCTATGGACTGGAAGTCCTAGCATGGTCGATGGTACGTTGTATACAACTCTCTAAGGGATAGAGAGTGTGTTGTGGGTGTACATAAGGGTGGTTGTGCATTCACTCCATTTGCATGCATGCTGGTGACTTGGTCTCCCTTGTGGTTAAGAGGGTCGTCAATCATCCTACCTCCACGGTTACTCATGATAGTAGTAACTGGTGTGAGGGCAGTTCATTTATTGTGCCACACTCGACCACTCTTGATAGTGGTAGTTGGAGTTGTGTGCAGTTGTCCTGGGTGTGTGGTACTCGACCACTCATGGGTAGTATCAGTAGGAGTACCCAAAAGGGACCCCGTTTTATAGCTAGCTCTTTACGCTTATATGCTACTTGTTCATACTGGCCACTCAACCACTCGAGAGCGGTGGTTGTTGTTGAGTTGGGACAGTTGTCATGTCGTGCCACCTAGGCCACACTGGGATAGTGGTAGCAAGTGGGGTGCGCAGGCATGACCATGCATTTGCATTGCCATGTGTGAGAGCATTTGTATAAATAAATAAATATATATATATATATATATATATTTGTGTGTGTGTGTGTGTGTGAGTGTATGAGTGTGAGCAGTATATATAGATATAGTCTACATATATGCTTGTTGTATTGTTGCATTTGTTTGTGATATGATTGCTGCATTTGATTGTACATCATCTTGCATGTTATTTGCATGATCTATACTATTGTGTGTGGGATACCAGTGTATGACTTGGACCGGACGGTTGTATGTATTAGACCAGTACCTTGATGTTGAGTAGGTTGGATCAGGTATGTTGTTGTATTTGTTATAGTATGTTCGCAAGACCGTGTATTAAATACTGAGGTAGTCTTACTCTATCCTATTGTACGAGCTATATTGTTGTATATCTATTAAGGTTGTGTAGGTTGTGTCATTACAGACCATTCAGGTATGTCAGTACATTACGTTATGTACAGTTGATCACTTTAGTATATGCACTGATTAGTATCATACTGATAGTTTCGTTGTTTCCTTTAAGATTGTAAACTTGTTGATCTCCCTCGGTATACCTATTCATTTCCATTTGTATACCTATTGCTCTTCGTACTTTATATTTGTTGTTCATGCAGAATCTATTATATTACCGCTGAGTTTTATATTCACCATCACAGACCCTGGGTTTTCTTGTCGCCCAGGTAACAAGTAGAAGATTCCTTGGATGCTTGGATCTCCGCCAGCTGATCCCATCTCACCTCAAGTATTTGGATTGTAATCCATATTGGTGTTTGTATATTTTGGATTGTATGTTTTTGGATTTTTATCCTATATTGTTTCCATTTTTTGGTAATCAGTTATGTGTTATGTATTTGATTCCAATTGTGTTTCCTTGTTGTGTCAAGTCATACGTATGCAACTATTTGAGTCTTGTGTTTTATTATTTGTTGGTGTATTCCGCTGTGATTTTGGGTATATACTTTATTATGTTGTGTTGTTGTGGCCAATAGGCTTTGTATCAACAGGGAATTGTATCACGTACCGGGGAGATGTTGTCCGATTTTTGTACTTGGCATACTCTCGGGGCGTGACAAATATAGCATAGTGAATGACCCAGATCGTTTCCCAACGAGTGTAATTGGAAGAATAATAGTCTTAGGATTATTAATTATTACTTTGGGTTTTTTTATTGAAAATGAGGATTTAGAATTTAAAAGGTTAATCCTACTAAACAAAAGACAATGCAAGTTATCAAATTCTAATCTATGATTGCGATGAAATTAAAGAAAACTTAAACTAACATTCAAAAAAGTGCATTTAAAAATATAAAGAAAGTGCAGGAATTTAAATAACAATTGAAATACAGAATAACATGAGAGTAAAGTAAAACATAAAATTAAATCTAACCTAACCAATTACAATCAAATTACTAAATAAACATTTCATAAAACACTAAAGAGGCTTTAAACAAAGTAAATCGAGTTCATGCAATCTAAACATGGAAGATAAATTTGATTACAATCCTTCAACCGATTACGCGAAAACAATCAACAACACAATGAAGCTTGAGAAGGCTTGCTGTTCGGAAGTTGAAAAATGATGCTGGAAATGCTGCAAGAAAAGGCTGGAATTGTGCTTCGATGAAGATGAAGAGAAGGTGATGCTGGAGCTATGGAAGAGGTGCTGCCGGTGGTTTGATGGAGAAGGATGGTCGAAAATTTGGTGGAGGAAGGATGGGAGATCGGCGGAGCTCCGGCAGAAGAAGAAGTTGTGGTGCGTGTGTGTGATGAGGATGCCTGTCGGAGTTGGAAGAGATGGAGATGGTGATCGGAATGCCACCGCCGACCTTGGTGGAGGAGATAAGTGGTCAGCGGTGCTTGGAGGTGAAACGACTGTGTAGATCGATGAGGAAGAACTGGGTGCGTGCGTGAAGAAGAAGTCCAACCCTGCGCGATGAAGAAAATTTGATATTTTACCCAAATCCCAAATCTCATCTAACGATCCATATTCGTCTGATTAAGAATGAACGGATCTGATAAGATCTGAATGAATGGTCGAGATCAATCCGATCCGGATGAACGATCAAGATGTGTGGATCTTAATATATGGGTCGGATCACTCTAGATCTAGATAGATGGCTCTGAATCAAGTCTCTTTCATCAGACGATCCAGATTGATCAGATCTTGTCCCTTGATTAAATAGCCTTCGATCTTGATGAACAATTCAGATTGATCCAACTTACAATCCCCCTTATGACCCTAGATGAAGTCATATTTGATCCAACTTGAGTCTAGTCCATTGGCTCATCTTGATCTCCTACAAATAAGATGTAAAATTTGCATATAAGTCCAGAATTTAGGAGAATTTACACTAAGGTCCAAAATAGATCCCAACTCGTAAAACATGTAAATAATCGATAATTAATCACTCGAGAGGATAAAAACATTAAGATGAAGGATCAAAATAATATGACAAAATAACAGTTATCACTGCATCCACTAGTTCCCAGGTTGATCACATGTACATGTGGCACTAGCAGATGAGTACTCGATTCTCCCAGGAGCCTGATATGCTTGGACTGCTAGACTTCCCACCTCGACTGCCATACTAGAGGTACAATTTCGTTTAAGTCTGGGGGGACCCCAAATTTTGATATGCTCTTCTTCTAGCAGTAGTTTCTTTATTGACATCTAGGGTTAGTTTTTGCATTCATATAGTGTTTAGGTTTCTCTCAGTGCTTAGTTGTTACTCACTTTAAGCTGCCTCAGTGATATTTAAAAAAAAATCATGATATGCTTCCATGCCATAGATAGCTTAGCTTCATTTATCTTGTGATATTTTTTTGGATGCTTTGATGGATGTTCTAGATTTTCACTAGTTAGCTTTTTCCTTCACCTACACTAATCAAATATTCTAAAAGGAAAAATCTAGTACATACGCAGTTATGATTCATCCAGTAGTCTAGTACTTTGGAATCCATAGGTGGCTCTAGATTTAGCATTTTAGTTATTGGAGATGCTCGGATTGTATAAACCCATTCGAAAAAATCAAAATGCTAGGGAGGATGATAAAAAAAAAGAGAAAGAAAAAAAGGAGAGCAAGAAAAAAAGGAAAATGAAGAAGAAAAAAAAGGAAAAAAAATGAGATTTGGAAAAAATAGTTATCGTGAGTGGAAATGGCTAGGTGTCCCTTTGAGACCGAGTTAGGTTACTGGGGAAACACCTACCAATTTCTCTCAATACCAAGTGCGTCTTTGAGTCTTTATGCTAATTCTAGGGAAAGACCCTCGTTTAGGGCAGGTAAGTGCCTAAAAGCCAAAGACCTTAGGAAAACTATAGGATGACGACTTAACTAACCATGGAATGAGAATCCCTTAGGAAAATTCTTACAACACATGCACAAAAAGCTAACCTAGTGAACTTTTAGAACATATCTATTTGCTTTGATTGAAAATACCACTTGATAATTCTAGTTAGCATGCCAAGTATGGAACAATACTTTTAAATTTTATGTCATTGAGGTTTCCTTGAGGACAAGCTAAGATCTAAGTCTGGGGCAATTGATGTGTGCGAATTATATAGGGCTTTAAGAGTAGTTTTAGCACATATCTCATTGCATTTTATACTTGTTTCATGCAACTTTTTTCTTGTTTTGCATTCATTTCCTATTTCCTAGTTCGGAGATCTGCTCTTGCTATTTTTATGTGTCGGATTACATTTTGGGATATAAAATGGCATATAATGGAAGCCCAAGGAAGGCAAGCATGCTCTGGTTGTGTTCCCCCAAAACACGGGAATGCTCTGGACTAAAAGATGACGTTCACATGATGATTCAAAGGAAGACACAGCGCGGATGTGTGAATCTTACATGATTGTTCCTAACCCCGAAGCCAGATTCACGGCAGGATTTCCAACGTGCCACACGGCCGTGTGGCGTTATCCCAAGTTGACGAAGAATAGGGTTTTATGGGGAATTAAAGAAAGTCATCTCCTCTTCCATAAATAGGAAGGCACGCCCAAACCCTAGCAAGGAGGCCCAACAGCTAGGACATGAAGAAGGTGCCCTAAGAGCACCGAAGGCTTGCAACGGGAAGAGAGGAAGTGACTCAAGGACCAAAATCGACACTCCAACGCCAAGTAGAACAACCAAGAGTACTACATTTTATTCTAAAATATCTTGGCATTGTAATGATTCTCTTTATGATGTCTTGTGTCTATTTTCTTTTGTCCATGTGTTGGATCTAAGAGACACGCTAGAGAGGGTGTGAATAGCGTACGTAAAATCTTTTCTTTTTCTTCATAAAAACCAAAGTAACACAGCGGAAGTAAAAAACAATACAAAAGAACACTTTTCTTTTTACTTGGTTCACAACCAAAAGGTTGCTAATCCAAGGCCCTGCGATCCTAGACCGCGTACGATGGGGCAATCCACTATCAATAGTCTCTTCCTCATTGGAGGTGAGAGACGATGAATACAAGTAAAAAGATAGAGGAAGAGGCAACAAGCCTACCTCTTCTCTTTGCAACGAAAGTACAAATAAAACAAAATAACTTTAGATTGAAACTACCGACAAAGGATTTGGAAGCTCAGCATGACGTCGACGTTACGACGACATAGCGTTGTCGTTGAATCTTGATGTTGTTGGAGCACTTTGGGAGCACATTTAGATGATCCAAATAAGTGATAAGCCTCTTCTTTTATAGCCCTTTAAGCCTTGGTTCGTTGAGATCTAGATCTTGGTCAAAGCTCCTCATCCCCTCACTTTTGGTAGAGCTTATCTTGACTTTCTTCAAAGTGATCTACTTAACTAGCAGTCAACTGATACCCTTCAACAGTTGACTAATGGTAGGATCAATCGACTGCCAATAGCCTTCAGTCGATTGTTAGTTTTATCACTCATCTGCAATAGAGAGTTAGCACAGAAATGTTGAGTAATGGTAATTACGATAGTTCCTTACCGTCCGACCTCGACCTAGACCTTCCTCTGAAAGTCTTAGTTGGATCTCCACCTATGGTTGTCCCCATACGGAGGACATGTCCTTACAATCACTCCGCATTCAGTGCTTACCTCTGGTCCTTCTGACCTATCGCATAGCTTCCGATCTCCACCGAGGTTTCTCAACTCCCTGAGGTTGTCCTGGTGTCACCTGACCACCACAGATTCTCATCCCGAGATTCTCCGGGTGTCATTGACCTTTATCCCAATTTAATTCATTTCCTGCACACTCAACACAACATATGAGATAACCATAATAACTTAACTTTGAACCTTTTCCATAATCAAAACCTAGGTTCGATTATCTGGTGCCCCTGCACCAACACTATGGAGTAGATACATTGATTCTAGGATTAGGGAGTAGATTGTGTATGTTGGATATGCTAGCTTGAATATATATTCTCTGCTCTTGAATTTATATTTGCAATTTATGTTGTTTAGATTGATGAGAATTATGTTTTGATTCTATTTCTACTGCACATATGTCGATACAAAGGTAGAAAGCCTTTGTATCAAAATCTAGGAGAACCAAGGAGGAACCTTACGGACATCCTCCCTCCAATAACCGTAGAAAGTATAATATGGTAGAGTAGGAAATGAAATACGTTCCATCTCCTCATATAGATTACTAGGACATCCTCGTACCTTGATAACCTATCTTAGCATAAGGCCCAAAGTATGTGACATTAATTCTAGAAGGGTTGAGGGACCTTAGTCACAGAGAGCTCCCAACGGTATCAACCCCTTAAGCTCTGACGATCCGAAAGGGAAACTTGGTTAGGAATAGATAGTTTCTGGTAGAAGCAAAAGTTCATCGGGCAATTACATGATGATCCTCCCGCAAGATCATAATTAGAGGTCCTTAAAGCATTAAATTAATAGCATGTCTGACAACGCACAAATCAAACCGAAGTCCTAGAATCCTTTTAGGAACTTGAGGCAACCTTCGCTTTCTCCAATTGACACCATAACTGAGCTAGGACTACCGTCAACCTCGCACACCTTACTCTTAGGAGATTCACTCCGAACAATGACATCCACTGGACAAACGGTATTCGAATCTTAGTTTTTATGGGATTGATACTTAAATTATAACTTGACGACAACTGTGCACTTGTGAGCGTGCGTTGACGCGGCACGCGTCTTTGAATCCTTAGCAATCCGCGTCAAAGATTTGAGGTCGTTCTCGCGTGCATCAGAAACCTAGGAAGGTCACTAAGAAGGTTACAAGGGAGGAAATCCCTTGGGTTAACCTTGACAAGACCCAAATGGCCAAGACTTCAAAGCCTAGGAGGGTCATTAAGAAGGGTAGTTAGGGAAGTCATCCCTAGTGAATGCCTAGTTAACTCAAGGAGCTCAAATAGGTTTTGGGTTCAGAGGAGTATGATTCCATCACGCTAGATGGGTTTAGGATGTGTCAACCTTAAATGGATGGGTAGTTAACCTAAACATAGTAAAGTTGACACTTTAGGCATTTTCAAGGTTATGTGATACCTTGGAAATGAGTTTAAATAATTATCCTAAAATATTTTAGGATGTGCCAATAGAAAGTATAAAGGTTGAAAAATTGATCAAAATTGGCACAACTAGGTTAATGGTCAATGGTGTGCCACTTTGGGTTTTCAGCACACTTGGGAATTAGGTTATTATGGCAAAACTGATTTAATCCTAGTAAATGACAATTTGATTTAACACTTAGGTATTCTATGCCTTGGTATTTTATATATTTTTCATGCCTTGTTTTCCATGTTATGTCATGACTTCATATTTCATTTAATCATATAAAATGTCATGATAATGCTTAGGGTTAATATGTCATGTTTGTGTTTAGGTTTATATTTATGTCAAGGCATCATGTATCATTTGCACATGTTTTAAATTATGCTATCATTTATGCCATGATCATAATTCATGCATTTAGGGTAATAAACTTGAATTAAAGGCAATGACATGATTTGAAATCCCATGATAAGGGAATCAAATAAAGTTGCCTAGAAAAATATGCATGAGACCTTAGACTAGAAAATAACCAAAACCCACATCTCACATTAAATTGACATGTGTGTGTATTGATACACCTTAGACACATATGAGATGTTAGGAAAAAGAGTCAAGTTCAAGGTTCATAGATGTTGCATCTAGATGAACTCAAACTCATAATATACCATGGAGGAATCATGAGAAAAGCTAATGTACAAGTCATGTAAATGTAGTCCATAGATCATGGTTCAAAATAAAGTTTTGAAAACATTTTAAAATCATTTTGAAAAAACTTGGTGAAGTCTATCTTTTGATAGCAATCACCATTGAAGAAGTTGATACAAAGTAGACCAAAAGCATTGAAGTTTCAATGGTTGAACTTTGAATCAATCTCTTAATTTAATGGGTATTTTAATTTAAAATTATTTTTCACCAATTGTATTTGATGTAAGTAATATACATATGAAGTTTCAAAAATTTTCAAATTACATATATTTACTTATGCTTTTCCAAAACTCATTTTATTGGTGTAGGGGCACCAGATAATCGAACCTATATTTTGATTATGGCAAAGACACAAAGTCAAGGTTATTTTGTTATCTCACGAGCTAAAATAAGTGTGTAGAATTTCTAAGCTAAGCCGAAGGTCAGCGACACCTGGAGGGAACTGTGGTGGTCGGGAGACACCGGGAGGACTTCGGAGGGAGCCGAAGAACTCAGGTGAAGACCAGAAGTGAAGCATCAAAGGTAAAGACTGAGGTAAGCTCATGTGAGTGAGTGTAAGTAAGGTCATGTCCTCCGTACGAGGACGTCCTTAGACGTCAATCTGACCAAGACTTCCCATGGAAAGTCTAAGTCGAGATCGGATGGTAAACGACCATCGAACTTACTTATATTAACTACATTTTCGAGCTAACTCTTTATTGCAGATGGAAACCTTACCATCAGTCGACTGATGGCTTGTATCAGTCGACTGATTCATCTAGTAGTCGACTGGTAAGGGTAGCAGTCAACTGTTGGTCAAGGATCAACCTCGAGGAGAGTCAAAGCTTATCTCTTTTTCTCAAGGGCTAGGAGGCTTACTCTCATTGGTTGAAGATTTGAATGTCTAGGGTTTCCAAGGCTATAAATGTAGGGGTTCTCCACCCCATTTCCATCATCAAAAGCTCTCCAAATAGCCTCCGCAACACCTCGACTCTCCGACATCTTTACGGCGAAGCTCTACTACTCCGACGATCAAGCTTTAGTTTCTTTCTTTTCTTTATCGGTATAATTTTTATTCAAGTCTTATATTGTATTCATTTTAGTTTCTTGGAGCTTTATATCATAAAAAGGAGAGGGGGAGTGTTCCTCTACCTTAATCTTTCGAGCTTTTGTATTGCGTTGTCTCGTACCTCCAACGAGGAGGAGATTGTTCTAGTGAATTGCCCTCCGTACGTGGTCTCGAACCACTAGTGCCTTGGATTAGTAGCTGAAGGCTGTGAACCAAGTAAAAACAAAGTGTATTATTTACTTTTCCACTGTGTACATTTTCTTTAATCGAACGATTCTGTAAAGTTTTCATTTGCGCTATTCACCCCCAACCCCCTCTAGCGCTCAAATCGATCCAACAATTGGTATCATAGCCAGGGGCGCTATAATTTGGTGAAACCACCAATCTAGCCTTTTTACAAATTTGTTTTGAATTTTACGAGTCCTCTTTCATTCATTTAAATTTTCTTTCATACTACTAATCCAAGATGAAGTCTTGGTACTCTTCTTTTGGTTGTGTTTTGCAAGTATTCGCTTTTGGAGTAGTCGACGGTAAAACAAGCATAACTTTTCGTACAAGTTGACCCACAAAACGGGCTACCTACCAAAACGAAGCTCTCTCAGATATCTACACTTTTTACTAGCGTTACCCCTCATAACAAGCCATCTTTATCCCCAAAAACTAACATTTAGTACCCTTTCAGGGACATCAAAGGTTGTAAGTGCTCATTTTTTATTTTTAGTTGGTTATTTCTCGTTTATTCCTTTTATTTCTTTTCATTTCCTACATCACTAATCGAAGGCGAAGTCTTGGAACCTTTTTCGTGTTTTTTTTTTATTTTGTGTGCAAGGTTTTCCTTCCAAATGGCCCACATTGAGGGGTACAACACCACCCGACCTCCGTTCTTTAACATAGATGATTTCCGTTATTGGAAAGGTTGGATGGAGTGTTTTCTAAAAATACAAGTCGAGTCTTGGATAATCATCCAAACCGGCTTTACTCTGACCACCAATAATCAAGGCGAGCCCTTGGACTTCGACAACTGGACCAATGCAACCAAGAAGCAAATTGGAGCCGATGCAAAAGTGACTCAAATGTTGCAGTGCGGTCTATCCAAAGAGGAGCTCAACTGCATCAGACCCTTCATCAGCGCAAAGGACCTGTGGAACAAATTAATCAAGCTACACAAAGGAGCGTCTGATGCTAAGGTATGTAAAAGGGATTTGTTTTTAAATAAACTATACAATCTAAAGATGTAGGATTGCGAGATGGCCACCCAACTACATGCACGGATCCAAGACATCGTCAATGGTCTTCACTCGATCGAGCAAGCCGTAGAGAATCAAGACCTTATAAGGTATGCTTTAAATGCTTTCCCTAGGACTACCTTGTGGGCATCCATGGTTGATGCCTACAAGGTTTCTAAGGACCTTTCAAAACTTAGACTAGACGAAATGTTTTCGGAATTCGAACTTTATGAACAAACTAACGTGGTCTGGGCCGAGAGAGGTGTTGCTTTACTTGCAGGACAAAGAAGAAAGGAGAAGAACAAGCCACCTCCCAAGCAAGAAGACGGATCTGAACCCGAGGACGAATCTGAATCTGAAGAGGAGGCCACAATAGTCAACATGGTGCGAAGAATAGTTCGAACAGAAAGAGAGAAATTGAGGAACGAGAAAAAGGGATCAAAGAAGTCTCTTAATGCAACTTGGGAGAATGAAGAAGAAGAAGGTGTCGGCATAGCATACATGGCAAGACCAGAAGAGTCCGAGTCAGAGTCCGAAGCCGAGTACGAGTCCAACTCAGGCTCGACTCGGCTCTCGACTTGGTGACTTTGAGAAAAGACTCAAAGCCAGGCCGAAAGAGAATGTCAAGGTTAGTCATTCTTTAATTAGTACACTTTATCATACAATTAAAATTCTAACTAGGAAATTAGCTAAGTCCAAGTCTAGGGTCGAGTCCTTTCTTAAGTAGGTTGAGAAACTCGAGAGGAGGACTCAACTCGAGTTGAGAAACTCGAAGAAGAGAACTCCCTCTTGAAAGGACCAGTCCAAGAGCTCGAGGCCCGGTTGGACAAGTTCTCAATGGGGTCCAAGAATCTTAACCGACTTCTTGAAACTCAGAGACCTGTGTACAACAGGGTCAGACTCGGATTTAGTCCAAAGACTACGAATAGATCATATATGTCTATCGTAAATCGTAGTCATCAACGAGTCCAAGCTTGGGTCCCTAAAACTCTATTAAACTCACATATAAGGACCAACAAGTATTGGATTCCCCAGGATCAAGTTCATTATTTAAATAGATCATATTGGTTCAATGGTCCAAGGGGAGCTAGTACCAAAATAGTATACCCGATAACTTAGCATGATCAAAGGAGTATCTAGCTTGGTGCACTTGATCGAGTGGAACTAGCTGAAGCTACCTCGTCGTATCCTAAACTAGTTAGACCAGGAAGTAGTCTTAAGTGACTCAACTTATCATTTTCCTGAACTTGGCTTTGTCTAAAGAAGTGATCATTGTTCCGATGAAAGAAGGCCCCTGTGCCTCGCCACGACCTAGAAGCCAATTTCTCGAAAAGGTGACTTGACGAGCTTAGGGTTAAATCCGAATTTAACCCAAGGTTGACTAACTTTAATTAAGATCAAATCATCTCACAAAACATATAAGGTGAATAAATCCTGAGACACATAGAATGGGTGAGATGATTAAGGAACAATTTTAATAACCTTTTCAAAATTCTATCTATTTTTTAACTATTGCGCTTAGATGAATAATTATAATCGGCCAATGTTAACTATAAAACTCTCTAGGGCAAAGTTTAGCACCCCTACCTCTCTTATACCTTATATACTTGACTAAGGGGAAGAGCAAACTAACCCTAAGGGTTATAAATCTTTAAAGTTTTTCTTGAAACTAAACTTATAAGTATTTTGAAATTCAAAACTATATTTCAAATACTTTTACTGTTGGTGCAGAGGGATATACTTCGAACCGATGAACTTAACCAATTCGAGACGAATGCTTGGACTTATACTCTTTTTTTTTAATGCCCGCTATAATATTATGTTTTTAAAACCCCTACTTTTTATAAAACCCCCAACCTAGTTTTTTGATTCATGGAAAAAGGGGGAGAAGAGCATAAGTTAAGGGGGAGTAACAAAATTTAAATTAAAAAAATTAAATTTTTCTTCTAAAACTCACCTAGGGTTAAGGGGTAGTTCGTTTACTTATTGTCTTGCTTTAAATTCCCCTTAACTTTGCGTCAGTTTTCCATAAGATCAAAAAGGGGGAGATTGTTGGTGCAGGGGCACCAGATAATCGAACCTATGTTTTGATTATAGCAAAGACAGAAAGTCAAGGTTATTTTGTTATCTCATGAGCTAAAATAAGTGTGCAAAATTGCTAAGCTAAGCCGAAGGTCAGCGACACCCGGAGAGAACCGTGGTGGTTGGGTGACACTGGGAGGACTTCAGAGGGAGCCGAAAAACTCAGGTGAAGACCGGAAGCGAAACTTCAAAGGTAAAGGCTGAGGTAAGCTCATGTGAGTGAGTGTAAGTGTAAAATACCGGGAAATAAAATAAAATAAAATATTCCTCGTTAATTGATAAATTATCTTGGGGAATTTTTTAGGAATTTTTAGAAATTTTTCTGGATTTAAATGGAAGTTTATGGGCATTTCATGGGGATAAAGCGGATAGGCTTTTATAAAGCATGTTTAGACTATCTGCTATTGAGGAATTAATTGGTTTAAATGCCAAACGTTATTTTCTCTGATCCGGTTCATCCGTTTTCCCGACTCCTCTTCTTCTCATCTTTCCTCGATCGCGCAACCTTCCCACTCATAGCAGTCGCTCCCCTTTTCTTCATCCCTCTCGATCCCTCGCCGCCGCCCAAGCGAGCATCATCGCCTCTTCGCTACCAGGCGATGTGTCTCCGGCCACCACGGATAGTCTCGACAGTCGACTTTCCTGGAGTTCCCCAGATCTGGCGACGGTCATCAATAATACGATTCGACGTCAGCCACTTGTGGTAGTCTCATCGGTGTTCGACCCAAACAAGCATCCCGTGCAGTTGCCGCCTTTCCTCCTCGCCATGAGCTCGGTTTGTCATTGCGAATGCTAGATCGATTGCCCATTTTTCTTGATTTCTGTCAACTATCTTCCTTGTGGTCTTTTCGCTGCTACCCTCACATATGATGTTGTGTCGGTGTTCAATGCCACTGTTAGCCACCCTTGTCGGTAGTCCAGCTCATCGGTGGCTGAGTTCTACGGATCGTTTGCCTTGCATTGCGACTAGAAGCCATCATAACCAACTGTGATCAGCCATAGTGGTTTTCCAGTGATCTACAGTTACGCACTTGGGTAATTCCTAATCCATATCGTTGTTTCTTGGATTATAGCTACGGACTGGAATAGAGTTACATTGGGTTGTGATGTCTTACAGTGATCAGGTTATCAGAGGGGTTCTTTTTTCTCTAATGCAACAGTTTGAATCACTTTTATTACTCTGTCTTTGGATCAGAGGACTTTGTGATTGAAGCTATGCTAGGAATGAGAGGAGCAAGAATAGGTAAGCTCATTCTAGAAAATTGTAGTATATAGTTGTTTATGTAGCTAATTGTTATTTGTTCAACGAATGATGGTGAACAAGGAGACATTGATTCAAAGGGAGTTGTGGAAGCTGAACGTTTAAGTGAGTTGCAAATTGATCTGGATTGCTTATTGTAAATGGATAAAGAGGCTTGGGTCCAAAACCATAATGGACCATTGAAACGAGAATAGGTAAGCTTTGATATAGTGGTGTTAAATTTAGATTTACATATAGTATTTTTGGCCTTGAATCAAGAGGTTGTGCAAGTGAACTAAAGCTATATAAGTCTGATTTGGTAATTAATGAATGATATGAGATTGTACGATTGTGGGATTTAGTTGATCAATCAGGGATTAAGATTGGATTAGATTGTTATTCCTACAATTTGATTATGCTAGCATGTGGTGATATTGGATTCTACCATTTCAGATATTTGATTCGAGGTAGAGATCTTGGATGTGAAGGTCATTAACATGAGCTTCTTAGCAGGTGGGTAATTCCTACCCTGGTCAGGTAGTTTTAATGCATACAGATTTAGATGCATGATCATCTTATATGATCATGTTACCTTCACTCTGTTCTTATTTACTCTTACGCTTGATACTTTACCTTTGGCTGTTAACTCCATTGCTGCTATCATGTCTAAATTTATCATGATTAGGAGTTATATATATAGGTGATATAAGTAATCTAGAATTTGTTTAGTTAAGTGCAAATAGTAAAGTCCGGATGACTACCTGACTGTAAATTTAGAAAAAAGGCCATCCGTAGGTAGATAATGTCTTGAACTTAGGGTTAATTCTGTTGGTGCAGTAGGCACCTAAGTTGAACCTGAGTTTTGATTATAGAAAACGATACAAAGT
This sequence comes from Wurfbainia villosa, assembly GCA_025175895.1. Lineage (NCBI taxonomy): Eukaryota > Viridiplantae > Streptophyta > Magnoliopsida > Zingiberales > Zingiberaceae > Wurfbainia > Wurfbainia villosa. The sequence continues at coordinate 2,483,636 of CM045988.1, read as the reverse complement.
TAAGCTCATGTCATTATCTCACGAGCTGAATTGAGTGTGCAGAAGATTGCTATAGCTAGAGCTGAAGGCTAGCGACACCCGGAGGAAGCCGCGGTGGTCGGGTGACACTCGAGTGACTTCGGAGGGAGCCGAAGGAATCGAGTGGAAGGCCGGAAGCAAAAGCGACATGGTAAGTATCGAGGTAAGCTCGTGTGTGCGAGCGTAAGTGAGGTCGTATCCTCCTTACGGGGATGGTCTTAAGCGTAGATCCGACCAAAGACATCCCATCGATGGTCTAGGTCGAGATCGGACGATCGAACGCCATCGAAATAATGTTTTCTTTGAGCTAACTTTGACTTGCAGCAAGCATCAGTCGACTGCTAGCTTGGAGGACTTGATCGCCGCCTATCGATCACGGAGGTCGACACTCGATGTCGCCATCACGATCGGATGATGGCCATCATCGTGATGGTCAATAATCAGCTTCGAGGAGTCAAGGCTTATCACCCCATTTCAAGGAGATTGGTGCTCAATTGTGATTGGCTAGGGTTCCTCTCGAAAAGGGGCTCAAAGGCTATAAAAGGAGGGTCAAACCTAGGGTTTCTTCATCAATTCCAAGCTTCCAAAAGCCTCCGCAAAGCTACCGACAACGAAGTGCTTCTTCTCCGACGTCTAGGTTTCATTTCCTTTATTTTTGTATGTCGGTTTTAGTTTTAGATTCGTTGTTCATTTACATTTGTCGAAGCTCTTTTTCTATCGTAACAAGGGTCCCTCACCTCGAGTTTTTGTTCTTGTATCGATTAACTCCTACCTCCAGCGAGGAGGAGTTCTTTAGTGTTTTGCCCTCCCGTGCGTGGTCAAGGACCACTAGGGCCTTGGAGTAGTGGCGAGAGCTCTGAACCAAGTAAAAATATTTGTCTCTTTTTATTGCTTATCTTTTCCGCTGCAAATTAATTATCTACTCGGTTTTTAAATGAACGAACAAAAAGAAAGTTTTAATGCTATTCACCCCCCCTCTAGCGTTTCAAATCGATCTAACAATTGGTATCAGAGCCGGGGGTTGCTAAGATTTGGTGAAACCACCAATCTAGCCATTTTACAGATTTTTTTTTCTTTTTAATTCTATTTATTTCAGATTTATTTTTTTTTATTAATTTTTCTCCCGCACTACTAATCCAAGACGCAAGTCTTGGTACTTTCTTGTGTGTTTTTGTCGTTGCTAGGTTTTTCGTCTTCGTCTCCTTGTGTCTTTTGTTCTGATGGCCCATCTCGAGGGTTTTAGCACCGTCCGACCTCCGTTTTACAACGGAGATGACTTCCATTATTGGAAGGGTCAGATGGAATGCATTCTCAAAACCCAAATCAAGATGTGGATCATAATCCAAACGGGATTCACACTTCCGACTAACGAAGTGGGTGAATCCTTGGATTATGACCAATGGACCATTGCGACAAAATGACAAGTCGAAGCCGACGCTAAGGCAACTCAAATCTTTCAATGCGGATTATCCAAGGAAGAGCTAAATCGCGTCGGCCCCTTCATAAGCGCAAAGGACCTTTGGACAAAACTAGTAGAGCTACACGAAGGGACCGATGAAGCCGAGGTATGTAAGCGTGATCTTCTATTTAATAAACTATATAACCTAAAAATGCAGGAACACGAGTCAGCGCAACTCCGCGCCAGCGTCGGGACATCGTCAACAATCTACACGCAATTGGGCAAAAGGTCGAAAATCGTGACCTTATAAGGTATGTCCTAAACTCCTTTCCGAGGACTACCTTGTGGGCATCCATGGTCGATGCCTACAAGGTCTCCAAGGATCTCTCCAAACTTAGATTAGATGAACTTTTTTCTGATTTCGAACTTCATGAGCAGTCTAACTCGGAACCCGAGAAAGGTATAGCACTATTTGCAGGTTCAAAGAAGAAAACCGCCAGCAAGCCACCCCCGAAGGAAGAAGAGGATGAGTCCGATTCGGAGGTCGACTCGGAAATGGAGGCCGAACTAGTCAACCTAGTTCGGAGGATAGTCAAGGGCCGAAAATGAGCCGTCACTCGACCCAACGAAGGTAAGCCTAAAAGTTCAAACATAAGATGTTATGAATGCAACAGGTTTGGACACATTAAGTCCGAATGCCCAAAACTCAAGAGCAAGGCACCAAAACACAAAAAGGCACTTAACGCTACTTGGGAAGAAGCTTCCAAGGAAGAAGATAACGATCAAGTCCTCATGGATAAACCGGTGGAATCGAGAGGAGTCGAATCGAACGAATCGGAAGCGAAGGCGAGTCGGATTGAAGCACTATTCAAGGCGAGCCCACGGATCGCATCCGGTTCAAAAGATACACATAAGGTAAGTCGGTCTCTTATTACTACACTTTATAGTGCAATTAAGTTTTTAAATAAAAAGTTAGCTAAGTCCGAGTCCAAGGTCGAGCCCCTGGTTGAGGAAGTTAAACTCCTCAAACACGAGGTCTCCCTAACCTCTTCGACTAGTCGAGTTCAAGAGAAGGACTCAACTCGGGTTGAAAAACTCGAAGATGAGAACTCACTCTTGAAAAGTCAAGTCGAAGATCTTAGGAATACGTTGGAAAGGTTTACTTTGGGATCCAAAGGACTTGACCTCCTACTTGGATCGCAAAGGGTCATGTACAACAAGGTCAGGCTAGGGTTTAGCTCAAACACGACCAATAAGTCATATATGTCGATTGTAAGTCGACATAAAAAACGTGTCCAAGCATGGGTCCCTAAGACCACCTTGATTTCAAACTTAGGATCAAACCGATCGGGTTCCCAAGGACCAAATCCACTATGTGGAGAGACCGAATCGATTCAACGGTCCAGGGGGAGCTAGTACGAAATTTGTTTGTGTTTTAACTTAGAATTGTATGATTAGGTTTTTATTTAGTTTGATTTTTCTTTTTAGAATGGTTATATAGGACTATAACTCGTCAATACTTGATAACATAGTACCAGGACGCAGCAAGATGATAGTACACTAGGAAAGCAGAGTCTTGTGTATTTGGGCTAGATAAGGCGTATCTAGTTCAGTGCACTTGACCGAGCAGAACTAGCTGAAGCTACCTCGCCGTATCCTAGACTAGTTAGACCAGGAAGTGGTCTTAGGTGAGTCAAGTCTCTATTTTCTTGAAAATGGCTTTGTCTAAGGAAGTGGTCGTTTTTCCGGTCAAAGAAGGCCTCTGTGTCTCGCCGCGACCTGGAAGCCATGATCTTGAAAAGGTGACATGATGAGCCTAAGGTCAAATCCGAATCTAACGCAAGGTTGACAAGTGTTTAAGTCATTAAATTTAATTCAACTAAAATTGGAAGTCATCTCACAAGAACATATAGGATTAACATGTTTGATCATGTAGACATGGGTGAGATGATTTAGGTTAATAATTTTCAACCAATTTTTAATAAATCCAATATCCGATCCAACTACCTTGCGTGTAGGATCAATGGATGTTGGACAGTGGTTGCTCCCGACACATGACCGGGGATCAACTCAAGTTTTGAAGCCTTGATTCAAGCGACAAGGATCGGTAGCCTTGGAAATAGCGGCAAGCTCAAAATTATCGGATCAGGTGATATTGAGCTTAACTCAAATTTTGTCATTCAAAATGTTTTATTAGTAGAAAATTTTCAATATAATCTTCTCAGTGTAAGCCAATTGTGTGATAATAACTATAAGGTCATATTTCTAGAAAATGAATGTGTAATTAATACAAATGAAACCTCTAAAACAATTCTTAAAGGGACTAGAAATAACAACATTTACACTATCAACTTAATTAACTCCTCAACTAAGTGTCTTATGACACGGCAAGAGGAATCATGGTTGTGGCACCGACGACTCGGTCACTCACACCCAAGACTCATCCACAAGATGAGTCGGAGTGATTTAGTCAGAGGTTTGCCTAACCTCAACAATTTATAATAAAATATGTAATGCTTGTCAACAAGGTAAACAATCTAGGACACAACATCAACTAACTAGTCAGAAGCAGACCAAAAGTGTGCTTGAGCTCCTACACATGGATCTATTTGATTCACATGGAGCTAAGTCACTTAACTAAGTAAATTACATTTAGTCATTATTGATGACTACTCTAGATTTACTTGGGTTAGGTTCATCAAACACAAAAGTGATACCTAGATCAATTAATCAACCTATTTAAGTTAATAGAAAATCAACAAAGCATTAAAATCAAAAGACTTAGGGTGATCATGGTGGTGAATTCGAAACCATAGGTTTATAGAGTGCAGTAACCTAAATGGATACCACCATGAGTTCTCTTGCCCTAGAACTCCACAACAAAATGGCCTAGTAGAACGAAAAAATAGAACCCTACAAGAAGCCGCTAGGACAATGCTTAATGAGTATAACCTACCTGATAGGTTTTGGGCGGAAGCCGTGAGTACGGCATGCTATGTCTAGAATAGGATTCTTATGGTAAAGAGGCACCTTAAGACCTCATACGAGATTTATCATGATAAAATACCTAACATCAAATACTTTAGGGTATTTGGGTGTAAGGTACATATCCTAAACACTAAAGATTACCTAGGGAAATTTACATCCAAAACCACGACCGGAATCTTTCTAGGATACTCGACTACAAGTAGAGCTTATAGAGTATATAACCACGACACCCTTAGAGTCGAGGAGACCATCAATGTAGTATTTGATGAAGGACACGAACCTACAAAACCCCCGGCAACCCCAATTAGCGAGCCGATTCATACTAGACCTAACTCTGATCCGGAGATCAGGTCTAGTGTTAATCCTAACCTAAGTCAACCAAGTCACTCTATTTATCAAGTGATAGATGACTCCAACCAAACTAGAACTCAAACAAGCCATCCTATGGATCAAGTTGTAGACTCAAATCCAAATCCAACTAGGACTCAAAAGAATCATCCTATCGACCAAGTGATAGGTGATCCAAGTCTAGGAGTTCGAACTAGAGCCTCATATAGAAATCTTAGTCAAATATCTTTGATTTCTAAAATTGAACCCAAATCAATTGAACAACTCTTCTTGATCCCGATTGGATTATTGCAATGCAAGAAGAGTTGGCTCAATTCACTAGGAACGAAGTATGGGAATTAGTACCACCACCTAAAGATAAAACAATCATTGGAACAAGGTGGGTGTTTAGAAATAAAATTGATGATAAAGGTGAAGTAGTGAGAAATAAAGCTAGACTAGTTGCTAAAGGGTTTAGTCAAGTCGAAGGTTTAGATTACGACGAGACCTATGCCCCAGTAGCTAGATTAGAGTCCATTCGAATGCTATTAGCATATGCAGCACATCGAGGATTTAAATTGTTTCAAATGGATGTGAAATCTGCATTCTTAAATGGATACATTAAAGAAGAAGTATATGTTAGTCAACCCCCCGGTTTCGAAAGTTTAGACAAACTCGATCATGTCCTTAGATTAAAGAAAGCTCTTTATGGACTTAAACAAGCTCTGCGAGCTTGGTACGAGAGACTTTCGATTTATCTTAAGTCCAAAGGCTTAACCAAGGTGTAGTTGACCCAACCCTTTTCGTAAAAACCTTAGGTAAAGACATATTCATAGCCCAAATCTACATAGATGATATTATTTTCGGAACCACCAACTCAATCCTACTAAATGAGTTTATTTCACTTATGGAAAGAGAATTTGAAATGAATTTAGTAGGCAAATTAAGTTTCTTCTTAGGATTACAAATTAAACAAACTAAAGATGGAATATACCTACATCAACGCAAATATACTAGGGAATTAATTAAACGCTTTGGAATGCAAGACGCTAAAATTATTAATACCCCAATGGCAACTAATGGTAATATAGAAGAAGATGTAATTGGAAACCAAATTGATTTAAAATACTATAGGAGCATAATAGGGAGTCTCCTTTACTTAACTGCAAGCCGACCTGATATCTTATTTGTAGTGAGTATGTGCGCAAGGTTTCAAACCTGTGCCAAGGAGTCTCACCTAACTCTAGTCAAGTGTATCCTTAGATATCTAAAGGGTACACTTAATGTCGGTATTTGGTATCCTAGATCTACCGAGTTCAAACTAACCGGCTACTCCGATTCAGACTATGCCGGTAGTAAGCTCGATAGAAAGAGCACGAGTGGTTGTTGTCAACTTCTCGGCTCGAGTCTAGTGAGTTGGTGCAGTAGGAAGCAACACTGTGTTGCCTTATCTACCACCGAAGCCGAATACATCGCGATGGGTGAGTGTGTCACTCAACTTCTTTGGATGAAGCACACTCTCCGTGACTTTAAGTTAGACTTTACGAATACGAAACTTCACGTAGATAACATTAGTTCAATTAATCTTACTAAGAATCTGATATGTCACTCTAGGACCAAACATATAGAGGTCAAACACCATTTCATTCGAGAACATGTGGTCAACGGAGCCATACAACTCGAATACGTCGAATCAAAGTCTAACTTAGCAGACCTATTTACTAAACCTCTACGGGAATTTAGTCTATTAAGACGAAAATTGGGCATGTGCATAGTAGAATAGGAACTTGCAAATTATATTTTCTTACTACTATTTCTTAAATTTCATTTTTATGGAACTAGCATAGGACATACCTTAGATATCATGCACCTATAGATTTAAGGAGCCAATACATCTCACAACACATAGGACTAATGTGTTTGTGTACTTAGCCATGTAGATGGGCGTGAGATGTTAGAACCTTACTCCTGGTTCCAGATGTAGAGCTAGTGCATCGCCATGAACCATGGAGTATAATCATACATACTAACCGACTCTGACCAGGACGGGTTGATCTTTTATATCAATCAAGCCAAATATGAGTCGACCATTTTATAGATGAACTTATTTTCAGTATATTATTTTCAAAATAATGTGGAACATGCTTGGACTTTAAATTTAACACTTATTTTTGTTTTCCACACACACCCTCACTCTTTTCGATATATGGCAAAAGGGGGAGAAAAAGGCCAAAGTTAAGGGGTCAAAACTTACTTTATATTTAAACCAAAAGTTAACTTTAAGTTTTGAAAACTTATTAAAGGTCAAGTTAAGAGAATTCTTAACTTCAACTTATTTGTGCCATCAACGTTTTACATATTTTTAAACATTATGCCCTTAATGTTTTACTTAAGGGGGAGAAAGGGCCAAGTTAAGAAGAACTCTTAACTTAAACGTTTTACTAAGGCCAACTTTAAGTAATGTTAATTACTTAAAGCAACCCTCAAGGGGAGGATTAAGGTCTTTCTTCAAGACTCACCCTCGGTCAAGGGGGAGGTTTCCTCAAGGGGGAGTACTTGAAGAAAATCCTTACTACTCCAACTTAATCTTCTTTATTTTTTGTTTGTTTCTAATGCACATTATTCTTCATGCTTGCTATTTACTTAACTTTGTATGTGGGTTTGCCATAAATCAAAAAGGGGGAGATTGTTGGTGCAGTAGGAACCTAAGTCGAACCTGAGTTTTAATTATAGCAAACGATACAAAGTTAAGCTCATGTCATTATCTCACGAGCTGAATCGAGTGTGCAGAAGATTGCTATAGCTAGAGCTGAAGGCTAGCGACACCCGGAGGAAGCCGCGGTGGTCGGGCGACACTCGAGTGACTTCGGAGGGAGCCGAAGGAATCGAGTGGAAGGCCGGAAGCAAAAGCGACATGGTAAGTATCGAGGTAAGCTCATGTGTGCGAGCGTAAGTGAGGTCGTATCCTCCTTACGGGGATGGTCTTAAGCGTAGATCCGACCAAAGACATCCTATCGATGGTCTAGGTCAAGATCGGACGGTCGAAGGCCGTCGAAATAATGTTTTCTTTGAGCTAACGACTGACTTGGCAAGCGATCATTGCCCGAGAGGACTCGGACTCATTGCCGTCAATCGGTCGACTCGGAGGTTAGCACTCGGCGATCTTGCCATCATCGATCGATGATGGCCATCGGTCGTGATGGTCAATGATCGCCAGTCAAGGCTTATCACCCCATTTCAAGGAGATTGGTGCTCAATTGTGATTGGCTAGGGTTCCTCTCGAAAAGGGGCTCAAAGGCTATAAAAGGAGGGACAATCCTAGGGTTTCTTCATCAATTCCAAGCTTCCAAAAGCCTCCGCAAAGCTACCAACAACGAAGTGCTTCTTCTCCGACGTCTAGGTTTCATTTCCTTTATTTTTGTACGTCGGTTTTAGTTTTAGATTCGTTGTTTATTTACATTTGTCGAAGCTCTTTTTTCTATCGTAATGAGGAGAGGGGGAGTGTCCCTCTACCTCAAGTTTTTGTTCTTGTATCGATTAACTCCTACCTCCAACAAAGAGGAGTTCATTTAGTGTTTTGCCCTCCGTGCGTGGTCAAGGACCACTAGGGCCTTGGAGTAGTAGCCGAAGGCTACGAACCAAGTAAAATATTCATCTTCTCTTTTTATTGCTTATCTTTTTCGCTGCAAATTAATTATCTACTCGGTTTTTTAAACGAACGAACAAAAAGAAAGTTTTAACGCTATTCACCCCCCCCCCTCTAGCGTTTCAAATCGATCCAACAAATTCTAGTACCCTTAGTTTCCATGTTTACCACCGACCATGTATTGTGTAAATGGTCAGGTGAATGGTATTTAGTGTGTCGCTACGGACCGGTGGTCCTAGCTTGATATAATCAGTTTGAGTACGAATCTCTACAGGATAGAGAGTTCGTCGATCAGTAAGTATGACCCTCTGTAGGATAGATAGTGCGTCGATTAGATTGGTATAACTCTCTACAGGATACAGAGTGTTATGATCAGTTGAGTACGACTCTCTGCAGGATAGAGAGTGCATTGATCTGATTAGTATGACTCTCTGTAGAATAGAGAGTCTATGGTGGATGTCTGTATGTGAGACATTGCATTCATGCCATTTGCATGCATGCTGGCGACGAGGTCTCCCTTATGGTTGAGAGGGTCGCCAGTCATCCTACCTCCACGGTTACTCATAGGAGTAGTAACTTGTGTGAGGGCAGAGCATTGTGGTGCCCACTCTACCACTATAGACGGTGGTAGTGGGATTTGCCTGTCGTAGTCCTGCATGTGTGGCACTCGACCACTCATGGGTAGTGACTGTCCGAGTGGCCAACAGCAGGGACCCCCATCGTGTAGCTTGCTCTTTATGCTTATATGCTACTCGATCATACTGCCCACTCGGCCACTCGAGAGTACTGGTTGGTGTTGAGTTGGGACAGTTGTCATGCTCAAGCCACCGAGGCCACACTAGGGTCGTCGTAGCTTTAGGGTGAGCCGACATGACCATGCATGCTGCATTGCCGACTTATGATATTTTTGCATATTGCCATATATATACATATATGCATGTATATATATATATATATATATATATATATATATGGATGATTGTGATTAGTATACATATATAGATGCAATCTATATGTATATGTTTATTGTGATGCTACATTTGATTGTACTATGCTTGTTGCATTTGGTTGTACATCATCTTCATACATACTATCTGCATCGCTTATACGGTCGTGTAGGATACCTGTATAGTTGTTGGATTGTCTATTGCATTCTTTGACCTATATTTATGTCATTATATGGTTTAGAGCAGACTTCCTGTATATGTATATAATGTGGATATGTGCTCAGGTTGGATAGGTGGGGCGTAGCAGACGTTCAGGTATTTCTGCATTTTATATTGGCTTTTGGTTAGAAGGTATATACATGGATATGTTATCATGCTAGTGATACTTGAGATTTTTCTATCGAAATACATGTGAAATTGATATATACATGTTTTTCTATTACCTGCTGAGTTTTACTCACCACCACGGACTCTGGGTTTTTTCACGCCCTGTAATGTAGCGTGACCGTGATGGACTTGGGGCACTGCTGGCTGGCATCGTCTCATCTCAACTCCGAGAGTTCGGGTTTTTTGGGTTTTAATTGGTGTTCCGATATTATTTGGTTTATGTGATGTTTTGTAGTGATTGGACATTGTAAAGGTTGTACCTTTCTTCTTCTGGTTTTGTTATGGTGTCCTGAGTTGGTGTTAGTCATACCGGTATGCATGTGTGTAGTTTGTGATGTTGTATTATGTTTCCGCTGTATTTTGATGTGTTATTATGGTTATATATATATTTGTTGTTGTTGTTGTACCCTACAGGCCTTATATTAACCCAAAATGTTGCCACGTACAGGGGAGATGTCATCTGTTTGCTTTTCTGCACGGCATGCTCTCGGAGCATGACAACTTTAGTTGTATTAGAGCCCTAGGTTCTGCGATGCCATACAATGTTGTTTTTGTTTCGAGTCTTGGATTCTCGGGAGTTGATTTATTCGGTTTTGATTTTCTGAGATGAGATTGACAGCGACCTGAGCTCCAAGCAACACGAAGTAAGTATTCCTGATGACTTATTTTCTAGTTGGATACTTATCTAGACTTGATTAACAAGTGTATACAGTTAGATATATTATACCTATGCAGACTTGTATTAGAGGTCGTCCACCGAGGCGACCAACCGGAGTTGCCGATAGGGTTTATACTCCCGGTTTTGTTGGCTATGCTTTTAGTGTATATAACAGGGAATAACTTGTAGTTTGTTGGTTATTGTTCGTAATTGTGGTATGAGTTGACCCCGGAAATGACCTGTTAAGTCTGTGAGTCTTAAACCTGTGTCGAAAAGGTGATTTACCTTTGAGAGCCAACTGATACCGAGTAGGAAAATAGGGGTCAAGTCGTCACATTTCTTGTAAAAAAAAATCAAAGACTATAGTCTTGGAGATTTTCACTAACGGTACTAGTCAGATCATTACCTAATAGGTAATGGATAAGACAAGTAGGCTATTATTGATGCAGATAGCGGAAGGCTAGTTTACGGTGTTTCATAGGGATTTTTATCCCTGAGTAGTGCGTATTGGGCTGTATAACTTTGAAGGTACTTTTGAGTACTTAACTCAGGTTATACAGAGAAGGTAGAGTTATTTGCATACCATTATTGGGATCAAGTCAGTATTTGGTGGTAAATGCAAAAGATAATCTTTGGGAAATAATATATCACTTGATCATGGTTAGTGATGTTGAAAGAGAGTATTTCCCCGTGTCACTTCCTGTGACACATTGTAAAAAATTATTGAGCTTCAAGTAGGGTGATTGTCGGTAACAGGAATACCATGCAGAGTCATTAGACTTGTAAAGTTACGCTCACCTAATAGCTCAAGAATGCGAATGAATGTAATAAGCCACCCAGAGTTATTGGCTTATAGTTGCATTAGGATGTCGGGATCTTCTACCAGATCCTGCCGGAAGATGTTGGATTGAGACAGAAGTTTAGAAATGACTCCGTACAAAGGTTTAAGAGTTGGAGACCGATAAGGAAATATTGCAGGTCAACTTAATAGAGTCAGAAGTCTTGGACTGTTGGATAAAAAGGAGCAAGATCGGAGTCATAGGCTTTGAGCTATTTTTTGATTATAGAAGACAAACCGCAGATCATCAGAATCTTCTCGTGGATATCAGCAAAATCAGAACAAAGACTTCAAAGAGATTGTGTGTGTGCAGTGAAGATCACGAAGACACGTGAAGTCAGATTATCCGGTGGATCAGTTCATCTATTGTTATTGTGAGCAACCAGTACATTTGAGGAGCTATACCTTGAAGACTCAGTTGAAGACTACCAATGGTGTTCCGGGAGGATGATGCACCATCTCGACAGCAGATATCAACACAGAAGATTGGGTTATTTCATCAGCAGTGACCTACTACCTCAGGCGTGGTTGGAGTTCCTTGATACTACCTTTCAGCAGAGATCAGCACAGAAGAAGCATCAACAGAAGACATCACAGAAGACTCATGCAGACAACAACAGTTACCCCCAGATGTGATTTGCTTTGTATAGAGGAGAGAGTATACGACGTTGGTCGTATCTATTTGTTATTCTACAATTGTAGCTTATAGGATTAAGTAATAGGATCGGATGATCTAGGTAAAATCCTTGGATCATTCATCGTAGAAATGCAACCGCTTTGTCGTGAACTGTGGGATCTGATCTGGTTCTCTTCGAAGAAAGGTCGAGACCTGCGGGGAGCCTTTGGATTGGATCGGCAGATAATTGATCGTTAAGGGTATTACTTTAGTTTACCCTCTGGGTTAATATATTGAGAGATACTTGTAGTTTACAGGTATCCTTGTCTAGAACATTCCTAGTTTGGATTAGAAGGATTCCTATACATCGACTGGTGGGTCGGTGGTATCTCTACCGTCAGGTGAGATGTTGACCAATAATTAAGAAGTCAAGTGATGCCCTTAGACTTTGAGAGACATACTTTTACTGTAGACATATTCTTACGGATGGTCAAATTGTTGGAAGTATGGTACGACATGTCTCTCGGATGTGCAAATAATCCGAGAGTAGTCGGATGTAGTTTTGGATGAACTCCTAGGCTTACCACTGCATAGGCAAGTGGAGTAGGTGATCGGGGTGATTTCGAAGATAGTGTCGATATTGAATACCTCATACGAGGGATAACTTTGTTGGCGTAAGTGTTACTAAACATTATGGGAATTGGAAGAATGTAAGTTGTGGTTATAGGAGATGTTGGAGGGGATATTTATCTGTCCTAGTATTTCTCCTTAAGAAGGATCCATAACTCTTTGTTAAAAGAGGGATGAACCTTTGAAATTATGCATTGATTATTGATGATGGAATGCGATGATTGTTGAAAGAAAATATCCTTCATTGTGGATAGATGATCTATTTAGATCAGTTAAGGATACTTGTGTATACTCTAGGGTTGGTTTACGACTGGAGTATTGATGTTGTAGTGACATGATGTCATACAATTATCATGGTCGTTGTGATGATTGATATATCATCAGTGAAGAGTAAAGAGGATGCAGGCGTGTAAAGACGAAAATTTCATACTTAGTATGAATTTTATGAGTTATGATTAAGTTGTTAGACTAATTAACGATTTATTCACCACTGGATTTGAGAATCATGTATCCTGGATACGATTGGATCAGTTTGTGGTTGTTGGAGTTGCATAACCTAGCCACTGTTGATTGTGGTAGTTGGAGTTACGCACTCGACCACCGTAGATGGTGGTTTTCCTTGTATGTTTTGGGTTAATTTTGTAGATGTAGATAGAATGTTTGGCATTACTATACCACGAACTTGTTTGACAAAGGTGATGATGGAGATCATTTAGTCGGAAGCTGGTGAAACCAATTTACAAGACCTAGACGGCGGTTAACTTTTACACGAGTATTAGTTAATCCTTCAATAGTGGATTTTGAATGGTTGAGGGACTTCTCTTTTAAGAAGATAATTCCCCGTCTCTAATATGGATATGTGTTCTGGACACGCATCCACTTAAGATAGAGTTGCTACCTGAGGTACCTCATTCGAGATTTGCTATACATCCTAGTGGTGTTTCGATGTACCGAGATTTGAGACGTTTATACTGGTAGAACGGTATGAAGAGAGACACCACAGGACTTTGTTGTGGGGTATTTAGTATACCAGCAGGTGAAGGTTGAACATCAGAAACCTATTGGATTGCTCCAGGAAATTCCGATTTTGGAATGGAAGTGGGAGCATATCACTATGGATTTCGTTATGGGATTGCCTAGAATCTGAAAAAGGCATGATGCGATTTGGGTAATCGTGGGTCAACTAACCAAATCAGCTTACTTTCTGCCTATTCGTGGAATGGACTTGTTGGATCGTTTGGCAGAGTTATACTGCCGAGAGATTATCAGATTGCACGGAGTGCCTTTGGGTATTATATCTAATAGAGATCTGTGATTTACCTCGCGATTTTGACAGAATCTGCAGCAAGCTATGGGTGCAGAGTTTCGATTCGGTACCGCATTTCATCCGCGTACGGAAGAACAGTCAGAGTGTACCATTTAGACTCTGGAGGATCTATTAAGATTTGGTGTCATGGATTATGGAGGTGGTTGGGAGAATTACATTCCTTTAGTGGAATTTGACTATAAGAATAGTTATCACTCATCCATTCAGATGACTTCTTCTAAGGCCCAATACGGTAGACCCTGTAGATCTCCTGTGTTGTGGGAGGAAGTCAGGGAATGACAACTATTGGGGGCCACAGAGTATCCAACATGATGCAGAGTTGGTGCCATCATCGGATGATGGTTATTAGAGGTATAGGATCGACAAAAGAGTTACGCAGACACGAGGCGAAGGCCTTTAGAGTTCTCAATTAGTTAACAGGTATTTCTGGGTGTTTCACCTACGAGAGGGGTGAAATGATATGGGCTAAAAGGAAAGTTATCTTTACACTACATTGGTCCATTTGAGATGTTGGAGCGGGTTGGGGGTGTAGCTTACCGGTTGGCTTTACCTCTGACACTTGCGGGTGTTCATAACATATTTCATGTTTATATGATGAGGAAATACGTTTCTTGTTTAGATCATGTTCTGAAAGAGGTTCCTATTCTACCTCAGTCTAATGTGACTTACGAGGAGATTGCAAGGTGGAGCCTGGGTCGCAAGGAGCGACAGTAGTGGGATGAAACCATCCGACTCATAAAGGTTGGATGACAGCATTATACCAATGAGGAGGCTACGTGGGAGCTGGAAGATACAATCTGAGCTTTATAGCCTCATCTGTTCACTTGAGGAATGTATATGGTCCTTTCGGAAACTTGCTTGAAGTAAATTTTTGCATGTTAGAACGAAATTTGAGGACCAAATTTTTTATTAGTGGGGGAGAATGTAAAATATCGGAAAAAAAATAAAATAAAATAAAATATTCCTCGTTAATTGATAAATTATCTTGGGGAAATTTTCAGGAATTTTTAGAATTTTTTCTGAATTTAAACGGAAGTTTATGGGCATTTCATGGGGATAAAGCGGATAGGCTTTTATAAAGTCTGTTTAGACTATCAGCTATTGAGAAATTAATTGGTTTAAATGCCAAACGTTATTTTCTCTGATCCGGTTCGTCCGTTTTCCCAACTCCTCTTCTTCTCGTCTTTCCCCAATCGTGCAACCTTTCCACTAGCAGCCGTCGCTCCCCTTTTCTTCCTCCCTCTCGATCCCTCACCGTCACCCAAGCGAGCATCATCGCCTCTTCGCTGCCAGGCAATGTGTCTCCGGCCACCACGGATAGTCTCGGCAGCCGACTTTCTTGGAGTTCCCTAGATCTGGTGACGGTCATCACTAACACAGATCGACA
Organism: Wurfbainia villosa; assembly: GCA_025175895.1. NCBI lineage: Eukaryota > Viridiplantae > Streptophyta > Magnoliopsida > Zingiberales > Zingiberaceae > Wurfbainia > Wurfbainia villosa. The sequence continues at coordinate 2,468,468 of CM045988.1, read as the reverse complement.
TCGGCCACTTGCGGTCGTCTCATCGATGTTCAACCCAAATAAGCATCCTGTGCAGTTGTCGCCTTTCCTCCTCGCCATGAGCTCGATTTGTCGTTGTGAATGCAATATCGATTGCCCATTTTTCTCGATTGCTGTCGCCTTTCTTCCTTGCGGTCTGATCGCTACTACCCTCGCAGATGATGTTGTGTCGGTGTTCAACGCCATTGTTAGCCACCCTTGTCGGTAGTCTAGCTCATCGGTGGCTGAGTTCTGCGGATCGTTTGCCTTGCATTGCGACTAGAAGCCATCATAACCAACTGTGATCATCCATAGTGGTTTTCCAGAGATCTACAGTTACGCACTTGGGTAATTCCTAATCCATACCGTTGTTCCTTGGATTATAGCTATGGACTGGAATAGATTTACATTGGGTTGTGATGTCTTACAGTGATCAAGTTATCAGAGGGGTTATTTTTGCTCTAATGCAACAGTTTGAATCACTTTGATTACTCTGTCTTTGGATCAGAGGACTTTGTGATTGAAGCTATGCTGGGAATGAGAGGAGCAAGAATAGGTAAGCTCATTCCAAAAAATTGTAGTATATAGTTGTTTATGTAGCTAATTGATATTTGTTCAACGAATGATGGTGAACAGGGAGACATTGATTCGAAGGGAGCTGTGGAAGCTAAACATTTAAGTGAGTTGCAAATTGATCTAGATTGCTTGTTGTAAATGGATAAAGAGGCTTGGGTCCAAAATCGTTATGAATGATTAAAACGAGAATAGGTAAGCTTTGATATAGTGGTGTTAAATTTAGATTTACATATAGTATTTTTGGCCTTGGATCGAGAGGTTGTGCAAGTGAACTTAAGCTATATAAGTCTAATTTGGTAATTAATGAATGATATGAGATTATGCATTGTGGGATTTAGTTGATCAATCTGGGATTAAGAATCGATTAGATTCTTATTCCTACAATTTGATTATGCTAGCATGTGGTGATATTGGATTCTACCATTTCAGATATTTGATTCGACGTAGAGATCTTGGATGCAAAGGCCATTAACACGAGCTTCTTAGCATGTGGATAATTTCTACCCTGGTCAAGTAGTTTTAATGCATACAGATTTAGATGCATGATCATCTTATATGATCATGTTACCTTGACTCTTTTCTTATTTACTCTTGCGCTTGATACTTTACCTTTGGCTGTTAACTCCTTTGTTGAAATCATGTCTAATTTTATCATGATTAGGAGTTATATATATAGGTGATGTAAGTAATCTAGAATTTTTTAGTTAAGTGCAAATAGTAAAGTCCGGATGACAACCTGACTATAAATTAGGCAAAATGGTCATCCGTAGGTAGATAATGTCTTGAACCTGTTGGGTTTTTCCGAGCCGCAAAAACCGCTTTTGCGCTATGAAACCTCGAAGCCCGACCAGGATCCGTCTGTATAAAAATTATAATTACATGTATGTGCTTACAAAATCCTAGATCTACCTTAGATCTAAGAGGTTAGAACGTTACCCTCGTAGCGACGCCCTTCGCTTATCCCGCTCGTCCAAAAGTCCGCCGGAACTCGAGAGTGTCAAGTGCACACTCCTCTATGGTATCCACACAAGCAATAGGTGGAGAGAAATGCCTTAGAGTGTGCTAGCACTCCCTTAGGAATTTCGGCAAGATGAGGTTTGGAGAGGGAGAGCTTGAGAGAAAAGGTTCCAAGGTTGAAGATGAAGTAATTGTGAGTAACTCTACAAAATGAATTCATCCACATAACCCCTAATGGTGTTGGCCGGCCACATTATGGAGGGGGGGGGGGGGTTACATGCATGCATGTAACTCCCATTACCCTTGGTCTCCCTCATGATGTGGCACCAATTGACCAAGTCAATGATGATGTGGAGCACCATCATTGGCCGGCCATGCCTAGTCATCATCATGACATGGCATTTGGTCAAGTCAAACTTGACCTTTCATCTTCTCTCTCAAGTCAAGTCAAACTTGACCTCTAATCTCCCATGGTTGATCAAATCTAACCACTTGACTCAAGTCAATTTAATATAATGAATCTCTATTCATTAATTTAAATTGATTTGATGAATCAAATCTCAATTAGACTCATTCAACACTTGAATCAACTTGAGTCTAACTCAATTAGTCTAATTTGGATTACTCTTAATCCAATTTGGTTCATCCCATGAACCTAATCCTCATGGTTCATCATATGAACCTAATCTCCATCTAATTGCTCTTATGTGTGTGACCCTATAGGTTCTTGTAACGTTGGCAATGTCCCTAAACCGATTTAGGAACATAAGCAATGAGCGGTATCTAGCAACACATCATTGCTACCCAAGTTACAAGAATGTTGAGCTCCAACATCACCTTTGTGACTACTAATTGTGACTCTCACAATATGTGACAATGTCCCTCTATCCTTGACATCTAGATTGACCAATCGAGGCATAGACCGTGTCATCCTCGGTACAATCTAAATCTTGAACTCAGTAGACTCACTCTAATCAAATGAGCTCAATATCTCATATTGACTCATTTGGGCATGGCCATGCACTTCGTGGTCTCACTCTATCAAGAATATCGATGTCACCCCGTCATATAGGAGGGATAGATCCCATCTACATCACTCACATCACTCCAGTATAATCGTTACATACCCGAATCGCCTTTATAGTCCACCCATTTATGGGTGACGTTTGACGAAGCTAAAGTATGCAACTCCTTATGTAGGGAACCATGGTGACTTCAAGTCTAAGGACTAATAGTCATACTAATAGCCACATGAGAAAGTATATGACACTCATATAACGATCCATGATACTTTCTCATGGCGGGTCATTCAGTATACATTCTCCAATGCATACCCATGTGTCAACTTGATATCATATATCCATGACTTGTGAGATCAAGTCATCTTGTTGACCTACATGCTAGTCTCTATGCATTAACATTGTCCCTGAATGTTAATACTCGACTAGGAATGATTAAGAGTAGTGTTCTCTATATCATCTCATTATCGATTGACCAATGGATTGATATAGATAAGAACCTACTACTCAAGGACATTATTATATTTAGTTATTTGGCACCAATACAAGTAAATATAATAACCATGCCAACTATAAATAGGAATATGATACAATAAAGTCCATACAACAATCATCACATGATTGGCTCTGGGAGCTTTCACTACTTGAACCACCTAGGGTTAATTCTAGTACCCTTAGGTTGCATGTTTACCATCGACCATGTATTGTGTAGCTTGATATAATCACTTAGAGTACGACTTCTCGGATAGAGAGTGCATCGATTAGTAAGTCCGACTCTCTGTAGGATAGAGAGTGCGTCGATTAGATTGGTATGACTCTCTACAGATAGAGAGTGTTATGATCGATTGAGTATGAATCTCTGCAGGATAGAGAGTGCATTGGTCTGATTAGTATAACTCTGTAGAATAGAGAGTCTATGGTGGATGTCTGGTTGTGAGACATTGCATTCATGTCATTTGTATGCACGCGCTGAGGTCTCCCTTGTGGTTGAGGGGGTCACCAGTCATCCTGCCTCCACGGTTACTCATAGGAGGAGTAACTAGTGTGAGGGCAGGGCATTGTGGTGCCGCACTCTACCACTATAAATGGTGGTAGTGGGATTTGCGTGTTGTAGTCCTGCGTGTGTGGCACTCGACTACTCATGGGTAGTGACTGTCGGAGTGGCCAACAGCAGGGACCCCCATCGTGTAGCTTTCTCTTCATGCCTATATGCTACTAGATTATACTGCCCACTCGGCCACTCGAGAGTAGTGATTGGTGTTGAGTTGGGACGGTTGTCATGCTCGAGCCACCGAGGCCACACTGGGGTCATCGTAGCTTTAGGGTGAGCCGACATGACTGTTGGAGATCGATTGGCCGGCTAGAGGGGGGTGAATAGCCCTCTTACGATGGATGTCAAAATTCTCTCGTCTACAAAGCGTTAGCGCAAGCGGAATATACAAATACAAATAAAGACAACACAAAAGATAGACAAGCAATACAAACACGAGATGTAACGTGGTTCACGACTACGTTGCTAATCCACGGTCTGATTCATCCAAGGTGAATCACTCCTCCAAATCTATCCACTAGATCTCTCCTTTGCACAAAGCTAGGTGGAGGTAACCTCTTTTACACAAGGATCACTCTTCTACAATAGAATAGAGATTAGAACAAGTAGAAGAGTAGGGAATCGTGTATGGCACTTTGGGAGAAGTTTAGAGCTCAAGCATTAGCCTCCCAAAGCCGAGCAGGATCGGCCGATCGATGCCTCGATCGATCGGGATCCCGTAGCCGATGACCAATAACGATCGCTTTCCACATTGGATTTCATCCATCCAGATGGCATCGATCGACTGATGGTGCCCATCAGTCGACTGATGTCAATCAGTCGAGTGCTCCGCGAGATCGACTCCATTCTGCGCTCGCAGCGAGTTATCGATCGCCATCCCTTGGCGATCGCCATCGATGATCGGATATCGATCACATCATTGCGGCAATGATCGCTGGGCTAAATGTCCATGAGTCGACACCGAACCTAATCGACTCGAAGTCAACTGCCATTCCATGGCAGTCGAGTGGTGTCGGGAAATCCCATCCGATACTTAGCCAAATGGCCAAGTTTCACCTACGAGCTACTACCCCTTCCCGGGTTACATTTGCTCACTCATCCCTGAGTCCTCGCCGAAGTTCTCTTCGTTCTCGGCCACGCCCTCAAGAACATCAGCGCATAACTCGCAATGCTCCTTCGCGTCTCTGGCCTCGAAGTCTACTTCCTCCGGCTTCACTCCAAGCTTCTCGTCCGGCGGTCCCTCGGATGCTCCAAGCGCACAGCTTCCGCAAAGCAATCCTTCACCGACTCAAGGACCGAGTCATGAGATGTGAAACTCGCCATGGCTCCATGTGCGAATTACTAAGTCCTGCATGACTTCAACGCACATATCAAATCAACATAACAAACTAACTTAAACCCTTTGCCACACACATCAAAACCTTATCACGGCAAGAGATTGCCCTAACAATCTCCCCCTTTTTGATGTATGGCAATTCGTTTAAGTTAGGTAAAAACATTTGATATAAATTTTAAAGGAAAGAAAGCATGTAAACATAAACATGATATAGCAACATGCAACTCCCCCTTAATCCATGAAACTCCTTAATCCATGAAACTCTCTCTACAAATTCTCAATTTTCTCCCCCTATCATAATTTACTTAAACATAATCAATTCTCCCCCTTTGACACCATCAAAAAGATTAACACTAAGTTATAAACTCATGGCATCAAGTCTAATAGAAGAAAAATACCAAAAATTAGTGTAAAAACTGAATTCGTCCATTATTGTTCTGATTTGCCACCAATGATCGGTTCAGACTACCAATGATCGGCGATTTAAAATTCGATTTCGAACTTAATTTCAGAAATGCGTTAAAAATTTCAGAAAATTCAAAAAATCATGAAATTTTGGGAACATATTTCTTGTAAGGTTATTTATCAGTGAAAAATAATTTTTCATGAAAAATCATCATATTTTCACGTTTTTGCCAAAAAATCCAAAAGGTTTAAAAATCACTAGGTTTTTGACCATTCTATTATCAAGTTTAACACCTAGTTTTGGTTCCAATTGTTTCAAAACATGAATACATAGATTTTAGATTAATAAATTGTTTTGAAAACATATGAAATATCCAATCATGATCTTTGGGCAATATGTCTATGAATTAAACATAAGTCTTCCCCATGATTGGTCTATTATTGCTATTTTGATACTTTAAATGACCATCTAAATGTCATAGGCATTAGTGGACATTTGTATCATCCTAACATCTCACTCATGCTAAGTTTTCAATCAAAGTAGCCTATGGTGAGTGTGAGATGCATCCTAGGGGGTATTTGTATATACTTAACCATTATATTCATACAATTCTATCAAGGTTAAGTATCAACCTAATAATCCTCATGATCATAAAGGCATATATGAATGAATTCTACATTATGATCATGAAATACATGTATTCATCAAATTATAATCATGCATATGATTATAAGCAAGATATCACCTAAGGCATGATTTACACCTATTTCTCATGATTATGTGCCAAATATTAAAATCATAAATCATGATTGCCAACATACATAGCAATTACATTAATCATCATGATTTAAGCATTATTAACTATTTATAGGCACGTTATCATCACCTAACACTATTTAAAAATGTTGTCCCGCCATCCTAAGTCAACCAAAATATGATATAGGTCAATTGCATATGGTTGACTACCCTAGGGTTATCCTAACCCTTAAGGATGGATTTTGGAACCCAAAATAAGTTCTTGCCTATGGGGTTCACTAGATACTCCTTAGGAATCCATTTCCTAGCTATTACTTTCTTCTTATCTTGTACCCTAGCAATTAGACATTTGTAGGCCTTTTCATTTTTTTTTCTTTGTATCCTAGGCCTTTCTTATTAAAACTTGCCCTTTGGCTCCCTATGATCATATTTAATGTGTTGGAGCCAATAGTGAATTTTTCTAGGGATTTTGTTAAATAATCTACCTTTTCCCTTAATGTCCTATTTTCTTCTATGCATGCATCACTAACATTAAATGGCATATATTCATGTGAGCATGCATCATTCAAGCTAGAAGAGATATTATCATTTTCATTTAAGCATGCATTTTCTAGCTTATTTTCTAATGCCTTAATTTGATCTAGCATGCTTTTGTTCTTCTTCTTAGCTCTAAATAAGTCCTTAGTGAGGCTAGAAATCATAGACATAATTTTCTTAGGGGGTAGATTCGTTACCTCACTTACCAAGTCCTCTTCTTCGGATGAGGATGTAGAGGAGGCTCCCCCTTCACTTGAGCTCTCTCCACTTGAGCTTGATTCTTCATTTAAGGAGGAGGAGCAATCCGAGTCATGAAGAGCCATTAGTGCTAAATTTGAGTAGACATGCTCTTCTTCTTCGGATGAGGATGAGGAAGCAAGGTCATCCCATGTCTTTGCTTTGAGTGTCATGGCCTTTCCCTTTTCCTTGGCCTTCTTCTCCTCTTCCTTCCTTTTACTCCCCTTTTTCTTCTTCTTTTCTTCTTTCTTCTTTCTTTCATCCTTGCTCTTGTTTAGGAGGGGACAATTATCCCTTATGTGCCCCTCTCCTTGGCAATTGTAGCATATGACCTTTCCTCTTGGTCTTTTCCTCCTATCATTAGATTTATTAAAATGAAAACCTTTTAAAGCATGCCTTACCCTCCTTACCATATATGCTTCTTCCATGCTATCCATGGAAGAGGAGGAGGACGCTTCGTCATCGGAGGAGGAGGGGATCTCCATCTTCTTCTTCCCCTTATTTGCCATCAAAGCTACTCCTCTTGAAGGTTGGATTCTTGGCTCTTCTTGTATTCCTTCAAGCCTCATTTCGTGGAGCTCCATGGTTGAGAAGAATTTCTCCAAGGTGCTCACTTCTAGGTTCTTGGAGATGTAAAATGAGTCCACCATGGAACTCCATCTTGAGGACCGGGGAAAGGCATCTATGGCCTTCATTACCATATCCCAGTTGGAGAGCCTTTCACCTACACTTGTTAGCCCAATCAAAATCTCTTTAAACCTAGAATGCAATGAAGTTACCTTTTCTCCCTTTTCTAATTTGATGTTTGATAGTTGGGAGCGGAGGACATCTCTCCTTGCTAGCTTGGCCTCGGATGTGCCTTCATGGAGTTCTACAAGCTTCTCCCACATCTCTTTGGCGCTAGCACATTCTCCGATCCAGTTGATCTCTTATTGAGGGAGCACATTGAGAAGATGATGTTTTGCCTTTGAGTTTGCAATGTGCTCCTCTCTTTGCTTCTTAGTCCAACGTGATTTTTCAATTGGTTCACCCCTTTCATCCCTAGGCAACTCGAAACCATTTTCCATTATAAGCATAATATCAAAATCGGTCTCGAAGAATACCTCCATTCGCTTCTTCCACCAAGCGAATTCCCCTTCGAACTTCGGTGGATGGATGTTGGAGCCGGCCATTTTGATGTAGAGCTTGTTGCGGCGGTTAGTCCCGTGACAAGCAACCTGGCTCTGATACCACTTGTTGGAGATCGATTGGCTGGCTAGAGGGGGTGAATAGCCCTCTTACGATGGATGTCGGAATTCTCTCGTCTACAAAGCGTTAGCGCAAGCGGAATATACAAATACAAATAAAGACAACACAAAAGATAGACAAGCAATACAAACACGAGATGTAACGTGGTTCACGGCTACGCCGCTAATCCACTGCCCCGATTCGGCCCAAGGTGAATCACTCCTCCAAATCTATCCACTAGATCTCTCCTTTGCACAAAGCTAGGTGGAGGTAACCTCTTTTACACAAGGATCACTCTTCTACAATAGAATAGAGATTCAAACAAGTAGAAGAGTAGGGAATCGTGTATGGCAATTTGGGAGAAGTTTAGAGCTCAAGCATTAGCCTCCCAAAGCCCTACCCCCTTCCTTTTTATAGAGAAAGAGGGTTTCTTCCCATTGACACAGGATCAGTCGACTGATGCCCTCGATCAGTCGACTGATCCCGTAGTCATTGCCAAATAACGGCTGCTTTTCACGTTGGATTTCATCCAACGGTATTGGCATCAGTCGACTGATGACACCCATCAGTCGACTGATGTCAATCAGTCGAGTGCTCCGCGAGATCGACTCCATTCTCGCGGCTCGCATGCAGCATTATCGGGCCGATCGCATCCTTGGCAATGATCGATGTCGATATATCGATCGCTACCATTCCATGGCGGGCCGATCGCCAAATCCCATCCGACACTTAGCCAAATGGCCAAGTTTCACGTACGAGCTACTACCCCTTCCCGGGTTACATTCGCTCACTCTCATCCCTCGGAGTCCCTAGCCTTCGAAGTTCTCTTCGTTCTCGGCCACGTCCCTCGGCAGCATCAGGCGCACGGCTCTGCAATGCTCCTTCGCGTCTCTTTCCTCGAAGTCTACTTCCTCCGGCTTCACTCCAAGCTTCTCGTCCGGTGGTCCCTCGGATGCTCCAAGCACACGGCTTCCACAAAGCAATCCTTCACCGACTCAAGGACCGAGTCATGAGATGTGAAACTCACCACGGCTCCATTTTCGAATTACTAAGTTCTGCACGACTTCAACGCACATATCAAATCAACATAACAAACTAACTTAAACCCTTTGCCACACACATCAAAACCTTATCACGGTAAGAGATTGCCCTAACAATGACCATGCATGCTGCATTGCCGACTTATGACATTTTTTCATATTGCCATATATATACATATATGCATGTGTATATATATATATATATATGGATGATTGTGATTAGTATACATATATAGATGCAGTCTATATATATATGTTTTTTGTGATGCTACTTTTGATTGTACTATGCTTGTTGCATTTGGTTGTACATCTTCTTCATACATGTTACCCGCATCGCTTATACAGTCGTGTAGGATACATGTATAGTTGTTGGATTGTCTATTGCATTCTTTGACCTGTATTTATGTCGTTATATGGTTTAGAGCAGACTTCCTGTATATGTATATATTGTGGATATGTGCTTAGGTTGGATAGGTGGAGCATAGCAGACGTTCAGGTTTGTCTGCATTTTATATTGGCTTTTGGTTAGAAGGTATATACATGGATATGTTATCATGCTAGTGATACCTGTAGATTTTTCTATCGAAATACATGTGATATTGATATATACATGTTTTTCTATTACCTGTTGAGTTTTACTCATCACCACGGATCCTTGGGTTTTTCTGCCACCCAGGTAATAGGTAGCCGACTTTGTGATGGACTTGGAGCACCACTCGCTGGCATCGTCTCATCTCAACTCCGAGAGTCCGGGTTTTTTGGGTTTTCATTGGTGTTCCGATATTATTTGGTTTATGTGATGTTTTGTAGTGATTGGATGTTGTAAAGGTTGTACCTTTCTTCTTTTGGTTTTGTTATGGTGTTCTGAGTCGGTGTTAGTCATATCGGTATGCATGTGTGTAGTTTGTGATGTTGTATTATGTTTCCACTGTGTTTTGATGTGTTATTATGGTTATATATATTTGTTGTTGTTGTTGTTGTGGCCTATGGGCCTTGTATTAACCCGAAATGTTGCCACGTACAGGGGAGATGTCGTCTGTTTGCTTTTCAGCACAGCATGCTCTCGGGGCGTGACAGTAAGTATGGTCGTGTCCTCCATACGAGGATTCCCTTAGGTGTCGATCCGACCAAGACTTTCCATGGAAGGTCTATGTCGAGATCGGATGGTAAACGACCATAAAACTTACTTATATTAACTACATTTTCGAGCTAACTCTTCATTGCAGTTGGAAACCCTGCCATCAGTCGAATGATGGCTTGTATCAGTCGACTGATTCATCTAGCAATGATCGTAAGGGTAGCAGTCAATTGTTGGTCAAGGATCAGCCTTGAGGAGAGTCAAAACTTATCTCCTTTTCTCAAGGGTTAGGAGGCTTACTCTCATTGGTTGAAGATCTGAACATCGAGGATTTCTAAGGCTACAAAAGTAGGGGTTCTCCACCCCATTTCCATTATCAAAAGCTCTCCAAATAGCCTCTGTAATGCCTCGACTCTCCGACATCTTTACGGCGAAGCTCTACTACTCCGATGATCAAGCTTTAGTTTCTTTCTTTTCCTCGTCGGTATAATTTTTATTCAAGTCTTATATTGTATTCATTTTAGTTTCTTGGAGCTTTATATCGTAAAAAAGAGAGGGGGAGTGTCCCTCTACCTTAATCTTTCGAGCTTTTGTATTGCGTTGTCTCCTACATCTAATGAGGAGGAGATTGTTTTTGTGAATTCTCCATACGTGGTCTTTGACCACTAGGGCCTTGGATTAGTAGCCGAAGGCTGTGAACCAAGTAAAAAAAAAGTGTGTTATATACTTTTCCGCTGTGTACATTTTCTTTAATCGAACGATTCCGTAAAGTGTTCATTTGCGCTATTCACCCCACCCCCCTCTAGTGCTCAAATCAATCCAACACATTTTCTGAAATACTATTTTCTTCATTTACAGAAACCAGTCAACTGCCTCTTTGAGCAGTCGACTAGTGGTGAGGCAGTTGATTGGTTATCATTCTAGTCGATCATCGATGTGATTTTGACTGAACAAGGCTTGTTTAGCTATGTATCAGCTATTTTTTAGTATCCTAATGTCTCCTAACCCTAGGATATACTTTGGAAAGTATGGGAAGAATGAAATATCATTGAAAATGATTAGAAGAGGTGTTTAGGGTGAAGTATCGATTTTTAAGGGTTATGAAAGTTCAAGTTTAAATTTTTATCCTTATTTTTGATGATTTAAGTTTCCTCAAAGGGGGAGAAATGAAAGGTTTGTGTTAGGAAACCCTCATTGTACTCACCAAAGGGGAAGAAGTGAAGGTTGGGTAAACCTTCATTATAGATTATCTCTCATTTAGTGATATGGGATTTATCACTATGAAGAGTGAAGACATCCTAGGTGATTTTGAACCAAGGGGGAGAATGTAGGATCTCATTGAGAGATGTAACATTGAAAACCTTGGTTGTTTTTTTTATGTATGAAAAAGGGGGAGAAATGAATGATTTAAGTTAGATAAATCTTCATTATATTTTGGCATAAGAAGTCCAAGTATGGATACTTTGCACGGGGAGTTGAGCCTTTGGGATAGCCTAACTTAAATGTATTGTCAAACATCAAAAAGGGAGATTGTTGATGTAATCACTGAGTCACGATTGACCAGATTCAAGTGGGACTCGAGTAGTATTTTGATGTTTGACAAATGGATTGACAATGTGATTGTCATGGAAAAGTCCAAGTCATGGGTACTTGACAATGAAAGTCCAAGCATGGGTCTTGGCAATTCGAAAGCCCAAGTCATGAGTGCATGGCATGGAAAGTCCAAGAATGGTCTTGGTATGGAAAGTCCAAGCATGGGTCTTGGCTTGAAAGTCCAACATGAAGTTGGCAAGGAAAGTCCAAGTATGGATACATGGCAAGGGAAAAGTTCAAAGGTAAAGTCTTGGAAGCACAAGTCCAAGTGTGTAGTCTTGATAGCGTAAAGTGTTAGTGCAACAATGCCCCAAGCATTTATATGTTTTGATGTTTGGATAATCATCTAAGTTAGGCAACAAATTGTGATCTAATTGTGTACGTGTTCAAGTGACAGGGAAATCCAAGTATGAAGACTTGGTAAAAGTAAAGTCGAAATATGATCTTCGCAAGAGAAGTCCAAGGTAAAGGTTTGGCGGCATAAGACCAAGCATGTTGTCTTGGCGGCATTAAGTCCAAATGAACTTTGGCAAAGGAAGTCCAAAGGCAAGTCTTGGCAGCGTAAGTCCAAGCATGTAGACTTGGTGGCGTAAAGTCCAAGCACGCTTTGGCAAAGGAGAACCCAAGACATGACAAAACCGAAGGAAGCTCTTGGAAGCAAAGCGCGAAGGATGAACAAGTCACGGACTCGGAGGGATCCTGAAGGCGCAAGGCTTAAGGAAGAGCTAGAAGGTTAAGTATAGGTCTAGGGGGTGAAATCAAGTATGAAATAGTCATATTTGATGAGTATCACCGGATCGATGTATCGATCGGATCGTCGTGTGCTCGGCCGATTTAGGTGAAACCTCGATGATCACCGACCGCTTTGGTTGTGGCGGTGACTAATTCTTCGATCGTCGCCATCGCCATACAAGAGCGATCGATAAAGGTTAACTCGTCCGCACGCGCTCTCACTCGACTACAGCTTTGATCACTCGACTGATGGAAGGATCAGTTGACTGATGAAAGTGTCGTTGGATGAAACGACTCTGAATCCCGCGAATCTAGCTATTCAAAAGCCGTTAACCACGCCAGCAGTCGACTGATGTTGTACATCAGTCGACTGATCGTGCTCCAACGGGAAAATCAGCCTTCTCTCTATAAAAAGAAGACTGATGGAGGTTTTTGGGGTTAATGCTTATTCTCTGATTCTTCCCAAAGCCTCCACGAATTTTCAAGCTCTCTAAGTGATCTTAAATCCTTTCCTCCTCTCTCTAAGCTAAAACTTCATTCTTTGTAAAGAAGAGGAGGTCTTGTTGTAAAAGAGAGTTTCTTAGTGGAATTGCTTGGATTGATCCACCTTAAGGATCGTTGTGGAGTAGGAGTGTTATCTCCGAACCACGTAAAGGCTTTGTTAGCATTAGTTTTCATTTCTACTTATATTATCTTTGTTTTTGCTTCCGCTAATCATTTTTGTAGAAACGAAAAATGCTATTCACCCCCCCCCTCTAGCTTCAAACGATCTCCAACAAGTGGTATCAGAGCCCGGATCGCATCGGAAGATCTAGCAATCAACCGGAGCAAAGATGGCTTTTCAATAGGGGTATAGCACGGCGAGGCCTCCGTTCTTCGACGGCAACGACTTCGGATATTAGAAAGGTAGGATGGAGTATTACTTAATGAATGATATTGAGAATTGGTTTAGTGTTGTAGATGGTTTCGATAAGTCGGTCGACGAATTTGGAGCACCACTACCGACAAAATATTGGACAAGAGAGATGGCCAAGAAAGCACAAGCAAATGCAAAAGCAACGACCACACTTCAATGTGGTCTATCCAAGGAGCAACTCTCTAAAGTCGGGCCCTTCAACTTCGCAAAAGAGCTTTGGGAGAAGCTCATCGAACTCAACGAAGGATTCAAAGAAACAAGAAGGGCCAAGAGAGATCTTTTGATTGGCCAACTCCAAAGCTTCACCATGAAGACAAACGAGACCGTGAGCCAAATGCACGGGCGTTTCAAGGAAGTAGTCAACGGACTACATGTTATAGGTGAGAAGGTCAACAACCGAGACCTTGTAAGGTATGTGTTACAAGCTTTCCCTAGAACCACCTTATGGGCTTCAATGGTAGATGCCTATAAAGTCTCTAGGGATCTTTCATTAGTTAAGTTAGATGAGCTATTTTGTCAATTTCAATTACATGAACAAGCTAACACTTCATCCAAAGAGAAGGGTATAGCTCTTTTTGTAGGAAAGAAGGAGAAGAAGAAGAAGGAGAAGAAGGAAGTGTCCTCCTCATCCGAATCCGAGGAAGACTCATCAAGTAGTGAAGATGAGTTATCGGCAAGCGAGGTGGCACACTACGTCAAGAAGTTTGGTGGGAAGTCAAGAAGACTCACCAAGAAAGATGTGAAGAGGATGTTCCAATCCTTAAGAGGTAAATCTTCAAATAATTCAAATTCTACCTCTAACGTGACTTGTTTTGGTTGCAACAAGAAAGGGCATATAAAGCCAAATTGCCCGGAACTAAAGAAGAAAGAAGAGAAGGAAAAGAAAAAGAAGGAGAAGAAGAAGAAGGAGGCGATGGTGGCACAAACATAGGATACTCTAAGCATGGAGGAGTCTTCCAACGATGAAGAAGTTTACCATGCCACCCGGAATCTAGCCCTCATGGCATTGGAGGAAGTAGCCGGGAGCTCAAGCGAGGAGTCTTCTTCCTCTTCAAGAGATGAATCATCATCAAGTGATGATGATGAGGTAAACAACTCACCTAAAGTAGATTTACTTTACAAGACTATTGCATGTTTACAAAATGCTTTAAATAGATCGAAAAATAGGATTAAGGATCTAAAAATAGAGATCAAATCACTTAAGAGTGTAGATTCATCATGTGGTAAACCATCTAGTGATAATGATGATTGTACTCTTAGGGATGAAAATGATGAGTTATGAAAAGAAATAGGTAAATTAAGAGCATGCTTAGAAAAATTCACCAATGGGTCAAAATACCTAGACATGATTATTAAGGATCAAAGGGCTATCTACAACAAGGCCGGATTAGGATATAGGCCTAAAGAAAAAGAGGTAGCATTTACATCTCTTGTGAGTAGAAAATCAACAATTAAAAGCAAGGGGAGAAAGGCATGGGTACCAAAGAAATTTATAAATGATGCTAGTGGTCCTAAGATTTGGGTACCTAAGGATTGTGTTTTTCATGTGATATAGGTAGAAGAACCAAGCTTGTGGATAGTTGATAGTGGGTGCTCAAAGCATATGACCGGGGATGAGAGAAAATTCTCCACTATCAACCACACTAGCAAAGGAAAAGTCTCAATTGAGGTATCCCCCAATCTTGCCATTCATAAAGTTCTATTAGTTAAAAATATGAAATTTAATTTACTTAGCATAAGCCAACTATGTGATGCAAACTTTGATGTTAAATTTGATTCATCAAAATGTTTTATAAGACACAAAACTATAAATGATTGCATGTTAGTAGGTTTGAGGAAATCAAATATTTATTATGTTGATTTATCCTATGCTACTAATGCTTCCACTAAGTGTCTTATTGCAAAAGAGGAAGAAAGTTGGCTTTGGCATAGGAGGCTAGGACACATAAATATGAAGAATATAGCCAAAATAGCGAAATTGAAGCTAGTCAAAGGATTGCCTAAAGTCAAATTTCTCAAGGACAAGATGTGTGATGCATGCCAAGAAGGGAAACAATCAAAAACATCACACAAAGGTAAAAATTTACTTAGTACCGCTTTACCGTTAGAATTACTACATATGGATTTATTTGATTGCCATAGTACCCCCTCTATAATTGGTAGTAAATATTGCTTGGTGATAGTAGATGATTTCTCTAGGTTTACTTGGGTATTTTTCTTGAAAAATAAAGATGAAACCTTAGGAATAATCATAGGATTTAGCAAAATAGTAGAAAATGAAAGAAAACTCAAAATCAACCGGATCCGTAGTGATCATGGTGGAGAATTTGAGAATTCTAATTTTTCAAATTTTTGCTTAGAACAAGGGTACAAGCATGAATTTTCTTGTCCTAGAACACCCCAACAAAATGGGGTTGTGGAAAGGAAAAATTGTGCCCTACAAGAAGCGGCTAGGACAATGCTTAATGCATATTCCTTACCTAGCTACTTGTGGGCGGAAGCGGTTAATACCGCTTCCTATATCCAAAATAGGGTATTGATTGATAGGTTTTTAGGAAAAACTCCATTTGAATTGTGGAATGGTACAATTCCAACAATTCATTATTTTAAGGTCTTTGGATGTAAAGTTTATATCTTAAATACCAAAGACAACCTAAGTAAGTTTGAGTCCAAAGCGGATGAGGGAATCCTAGTTAGATACTCATCCACTAGTGTAGGATATAGAGTTTACAATAAAAGGACTCAAAAGATTGAAGAATCTTCAAATGTTCAATTTGATGAAACTTCCAATACATACCCTAGGAAATCCCCTATTGATGATGATATAAATAATGAAAATCAAGAAATTACCAAACAATTTCAAGATTTAAACTTAGGGGGTAATAATCAAGGGGGAGGATTAAATCAAGGGGGAGTAAGGGATGATTCCGATGATGAGCATAGGATTGAGGTTGATTATGATCAAAACCAAATTAGTACACCTCCCAGAACCATAAGAGTTCACCAAAGTCACCCCTTAGATCAAATTGTCGGTGAATTATCTCAAGGAGTTAGGACTAGGTCATTCCATAGGGATCCAACTAGTCATATAGCTCTAATTTCTCAAATTGAGCCCAAAACAATTAAAGATGCATTACTTGATCCGGATTGGATCTTAGCAATGCAAGATGAATTGGCTCAATTTGAAAGGAGTCAAGTATGAGAGTTAGTTCCTAGACCAAGTGAAAACACCATTGTTACTAAGAGATGGGTTTTTAGGAACAAACTAGATGACCAAGGAAATATCACTAGAAATAAAGCAAGATTAGTTGTAAGGGGGTTTAATCAAGTTGAAGGACTTGATTATGATGAAACATATGCCCCGGTTGCTAGGTTAGAGTCCATTAGAATACTTTTATCATATGCCTCCTATATGGGTTTCAAACTCCATCAAATGGATGTCAAATCGGCATTCCTAAATGGGTTTATTAAGGAAGAGGTGTATGTAGAACAACCTCCCGGGTTTGAAAATATGGACTATCCTAACCATGTATACAAGCTTAGGAAAGCTTTGTATGGTTTGAAACAAGCTCCCCGGGCTTGGTATGAAAGATTATCATCTTTCCTAATTTCTAAGGATTTTAAAAGGGGTAGTATTGATCAAACTCTATTTATAAAGTCAACATCTAAGGATATCTTTGTAGCCCAAGTATATGTTGATGACATTATCTTTGGGTCAACAAATGATGAACTCCTTCAAGACTTTATTAAAAACACGGAAAAAGAGTTTGAAATGAGCCTAGTTGGAGAATTGAACTTCTTCCTAGGACTACAAGTCAAACAAACAAGTGAAGGAATTTACATTTATCAAACCAAATATGCTAAGGAAATGATTAAGAAATTTGGTTTAGAAAATGCTAAGGTAGTTTCATCTCCAATGGCAACCAATACTAAAATAGATAGTGATAGTGAAGGAAAACAAATAGATCTTACCCTTTATAGGAGCATGATTGGTAGCCTCTTGTATTTAACCGCTAGTAGACCCGACATATTATTTGCGGTTGGTATGTGTGCTAGGTATCAATCATGTGCTAAAGAATCTCATTTAGTTGTCGTTAAAAGAATTTTAAGATATGTTAAGGGAACACTAAATGTAGGACTATGGTACCCTAGGACTAGATCTTTTGACTTGATTGGGTACACCGATTCCGATTATGCCTGTTGCAAATTGGATCGGAAGAGTACTAGTGGGCGATGCCAATTCCTTGGGTCCTCCCTAGTTAGTTGGAGTAGTAGGAAGCAACCTTATGTTGCTTTATCCACCACCGAGGCCGAGTATGTGGCTATGGGTGGTTGTGTAGCTCAACTACTATGGATGAAACATACCCTAGAAGATTATGAGCTATTTTACTCCAACATGAAAGTATTTTGTGATAATGTGAGCACCATTAATTTGACCAAAAATCCGGTGCATCACTCTAGGACCAAGCACATTGAAGTGAAACATCACTTCATTAGAGACCATGTGGCTAAGGGGGACATTGAGCTCAATTACATTGAATCCAAGTCCAACCTAGCCGACATATTTACCAAGGCTCTCCCCGAGATAGAATTTTCATCACTTAGGAGAGAACTTGGAATGTGCTTGGTTGAGTAAAGGTATAGGTTTGCAAGATCCCATAGAAATACTAGGATTTATACCTTTGAGCATCTCACAAAATATCTAAGAAACCATGATTTTTGTATTGAGCAACTTAGACAACATGTGAGATGTTAGGAAGATACACTTGGTTCATCATGCTTGTTATGATGCATTACTATGGACCAAAGTGTCATCTAGAGACATTAATCCTTCATTGGACCAATCATTGGGAAGGCTTATTCACAATTAATGTGCATATGGCTCCAAGAACATGATTGGAAATGTCAAATAAAACATATTTTAAACTATATTTATCATACTTTGAAAAGCAGTTTTTAAGTGAAACACAAAAGTGATATAAGGTTTGCAAACTTTTTAGAACTTTTGTTAGTTTCAAAGTTTGTAAAAATATTGAAATCTGGAAAACATATATTTTTCAAAATATTTTTCCTTGATAAAGTATGATCTCAGTAATGTGTACGCAAATTTTTGTGATTTTTTGAGATTTCTAGAATTTCTACCGTATTTCTGAATTTGGACTAAAAAGGCTGAATTTTGGATTTCAGACGTAGCAGTCGACTGGTTTAGAAATCAGTCGACTGATACACTGTGTTTTCGGAAAAATAGCTCCATTTTCTGATATTTAGTGTATCTTTGATGTCCTAAAACTCTAGCATGATAATATTGGGTATAAACAACTTGTGTAACTGGTTAATGTGGCGTTTTAGGGGGAGTTTCACAATTTTATCTTTTTCATCCTAAATGGGCAAAGTTAGGATTTAAATCTTCAAATTGTTTGATAGACTTTTGCTCCACATGTTTTTGGTACTCATCATGAACTATATCTTGGATTAAGGGGGAGCTAATTTTCAATTCTATACCTTAGTTCAAGATTTCAAGATTTTAAATTCTTCTATGGAATATATGATTTCTTCTCTTTTTGATGTATGTCAAAGGGGGAGAAGAAATGTTTAAGTTAGAATTGGATATATGATCATATGATTATGTGTGTATCTTTAAAAGACCTAACTTAAATGATTGTCAAACATCAAAAAGGGGGAGATTGTTGGTGCAACAATGCCCCAAGCATTTATATGTTTTGATGTTTGGATAATCATCTAAGTTAGGCAACAAATTGTGATCTAATTGTGTACATGTTCAAGTGACAGGGAAATCCAAGTATGAAGACTTGGTAAAAGTAAAGTCGAAATATGATCTTGGCAAGAGAAGTCCAAGGTAAAGGTTTGGCGGCATAAGACCAAGCATGTTGTCTTGGCGGCATTAAGTCCAAACGAACTTTGGCAAAGGAAGTCCAAAGGCAAGTCTTGGCGTAAGTCCAAGCATGTAGACTTGGCGTAAAGTCCAAGCACGCTAAAGGAGAACCCAAGACATTACAAAACCTAAGGAAGCTCTTTGAATCAAGGCTTAAAGGATGAACAAGTCACTGACTCGGAGGGATCCCAAGGCGCAAGGCTTAAGGAAGAGCTAGAAGGTTAAGTCTAGGTCTAGGGGTGAAATCAAGTATGAAATAGTCATATTTTGATGAGTATCACGATCGACGACGATGTATCACCGATCGTCAGTGCTCGATCGATTCGTGGTGAAACCCGATGATCGATCGGCCCGCTTTGGCAGCCGACCAATTTCGCAATTAGTCGATCGCCATACAAGAGCGCATGACCGATAAAGGTTAACTTCATCACGCACGCGCCTCACTCGATCGCAGCTTTGATCACTGATCGATCATTCCATCACCGATCGATGGAAGGATCAGTCGACTGATGAAAGTGTCGTTGGATAAAACGACTCTGAATCCCACGAATCCGGCTATTCAGAAGCCATTAACCACGCCAGCAGTCGACTGATGTTGTACATCAGTCGACTGATCGTGCTCCAACGGGAAAATCAGCCTTCTCTCTATAAAAAGAAGGCTGATGGAGGTTTTTAGGGTTAATGCTTATTCTCTGATTCTTCCCAAAGCCTCCACGAATTTTCAAGCTCTCTAAGTGATCTTAAATCCTTTCCTCCTCTCTCTAAGATAAAACTTCATTCTTTGTAAAGAAGATGAGGTCTTGTTGTAAAAGAGAGTTTCTTAGTGGAATTGCTTGGATTGATCCACCTTAAGGATCGCCGTGGAGTAGGAGCGTTATCTCCAAACCACGTAAAGGCTTTGTTAGCATTGGTTTTCATTTCTACTTATATTATCTTTGTTTTTGCTTCCGCTAATCATTTTTGTAGAAACGAAAAATGCTATTCACCCCCCCCTCTAGCTTCAAACGATCTCCAACATAAAGTCCAAGTGAACTTTGGCAAATGTAGACCTAGTTAGCATGACTAGGCTGACGGAAGCACTTGAATGCTAGCATGAGGATGAAGAGTTATGGACTCGAGGGATCCAAGAGGTGTGAGACTGATGGGAGTGGCTAGAAGGCCGAGGTCTAGGCTAAGAGTACCCGATTATTATGACATAGTCGATGAAAGCACATGAAGGTTAGCACGATAGGTGAACGAGTCATGGAGGACTTAGAGGGATCCGATAGGTGTGAGACTGATGGAGGTGGCTAGAAGGCTTAAGTCTAGGCTATGGGTGATTATCAAGTATGAGAGGATCTTACTTGGTTTAAACCTCATTGTTGAAATTTACTAGTTAACTGATGGCTTTTGCCAGTCGACTGGTCGAGTATTCAGCACTTGAGAAGCCTAGTTGACTTGGGCAGCCGACTGAAATTATGACCCAGTCAACTAGTCGTGTAGTTGACTTAGGCTTGACTACTCGAGCTGTGCTCTGGAAGTCGACTGCCATGTTAGGGTAGTCGACTAGCCTTGAGCAGTCGACTATCGTAATAGGCAGTCGACTGGTCAAAGTGGACACGAGCACTTAAGCTTCAGTAGTCGACTATGGGCTTGGCAGCCGACTGGGGTTGATGGTAGTCGACTAGTAAAGTGTTTGTTGAGTCGAATCCCACGTGGATTAGTCCGTTGTAAGATAACGGATGTGTGGGTAGTCGACTGGTGGGTAAGACTAGTCGATTGCTAGGCGAAAATCAACCCTACGTGTGGTTTAAAAGGAGCTCAACGGGGACATTTGAAGAAGCTAGTTTTTGGTGATCTTGAAAGAGAATTGCTACTGTGTTCCAAACCTTCCAAGCTCATCCAAGCAACCACATCAACAAGCATTCAAAAGCCTTAGTTTGTAAAGTGTATCTTTGTATTTCATTTGTACTTATTGTAAGATCCTTGTAAGAGGTTTCTCCAACTTTGGTGTGTCACCGAGAAGGAGAAGTTTGATAGTGGTGGTGTGCATCACTAGAGCTCACTAGAGCTTGGCTGTGGAGTTGGTATTAGGGTGTCGAACCACGTAAAATATATGTGTCGTGTTTGTGTCGTGCTTTGTGTTTGTATTTGTATTTCAACTGCGCACTAATGATTGTAGACAAGCACGATGAATCCAAGTGAAGAAATCGACAAATTTTTATTCACCCTCCCCCCTCTAGCGCGGACAAATAGGTCCCTATAATAAGAAGATTAAGGTGATCCGAAGTGGATGAGGCGGTGAATATGTATTATTGGTGCAATCAACCTCCAAAGTTTCGATGTTTGTTAATATACCTTTGTTTGGTTAAATATTGACCATGGGTTCATCCAAACAAGACCAAATGTTTGGATATAAGTTAAGTCTAGTCAATCAAGGTGGCTGACTAGATGACTAGTAAGAGAAAGTCTAGTCGAGTTGAAGTAGTTGACTGGATACTAGCAAGAGCAAGCCCAAGTAGGTTAAGTAAGAATTGGGTTAGATAAAGTCCAGACAAGTTAATGGTAATTGGATGTCTAACAAGTGAAATGTCCTAGCATATTAGAAGAGAACCATTTTAGTCAAGTGAAAAGTCCAGGTAGATCAGTGGTGACTGAATGTTTGGCAAGTGATAAGTCCAAGTAGGTCAAGATGATTGGATGCTTGGCAAAGAAAAACCTTAAGAGAGTAAATCTTATATAGAAGTAAGCCTATTAGGACAGGTGGACTACAGGATTAGGCTTAATTCTTTGGTTGCTTGTATTAATATAATGCATGTTATCGAATTAGGGAAATCCAAGTGACTGGATAGGTTCCAAGCGACCTGATTGCTTCCAAGTGACTGCATCAAGATTCAGACAAAGTTTAAATCTAGTTTAGGTTCAATGTCATATACAGACACTTGGAAGGGATCTAGTGTTAGTGTCATCCCTTAGTGTCAATCATGAGATGATTGATTAGAGATCATATGTATCATATTTCATTAATAATAGACAAGGTTTGCTTATTATATTATTTCTTATCTGTGCTATATGAATAATGTTGGTGCAATCGGCCCAGGTCACGATTGACCAAACTCGAGTTTGACTCAAGTAGTGTTTTGATGTTTGACATTGATGTCTGACATTGATGTTTGACAATGTGTTGGGGAGATTGTTGGTACAATCGACCCAGTTCATATTTGATGTTTGACGATGGTTTGACCATTGTCATGGAAAGTCCAAGCATGGGTCTTGGCAAGGAAAGTCCAAGCATGGGTCTTGGCATGGAAAGTTTAATATGGGTTGGCAAGGGAAAGTCCAAGCTTGAGTTTTGGCATTTGAAAAGTCCAAGGGGAATATTGGCGGCGTAAAGTCCAAGGGTGGAGTCTTGGCAGCATATGTCCAATGGTTGGCGGCATAAAGTCTAAGCGAAGTCTTGGCAGCATAAGCCTAATGTGCCTTGGCGGTGTAGAACACATTAGCATGACAATAGTTGATGGAAGCACCTGAAGGTTAGCGTATGGATGAACAAGTCATGGATGACTTGGAGGGATCCGATAGGCGTGAGGCTGATGGAGATGGCTAGAAGGCTTAGGTCTAGGCTAAGAGTGGTCTAGCAAGTATGGGGACATCATACTTGTGTTAAAACCTCATGTTTGAGGTGTATCAGTCGACTAGGACTATGGTCAGTCGAATGATGGGAGTCGACTAGAGTTTAATTGCTGGAATTGGCCTATTGGCCGATCGCCAAAGATTGAGCAAAGCGATCGATGAGAGCGATGACCGATCCGAGATCACGACTATTGATCGGGAATTCGAGCAAAGTAAGCTCTCCAGTCGAGTGATCATCTCGAGCACTCGACTGATGGGCATGATCAGTCGACTGATGGTCTATCCATTAGAACTTATCCAACGTGACTCATGCCATGGTGAGACAACGGCTATATGGGCAATCAACTGATTGTCCCGATCAGTTGACTGCTAGGCAAAAATCAACCCGAGTTACAGGTTTAAAAAGAGCACGAAGGAAGGATTTTTGGCAGCGGTTACTAGGGCTATTTAGGTCGATTTGCTGGTGCATTTTAGGCTCTCTAAGTGCAGCTCAAGCAACTAAACAAGCAAGCAATCAAAAGCTCTTTGTAAAGTATTTTTCCTTTACTTGTAGTGTATTTCATACTTATATTAGCTTGTATTTGTTGTATTACTTTTGTAATCCCTGTAAGAGGATTCTCCACCTCCGACATATTGTCGAGAAGGAATATTTGTGATTAGTGGTGTGTGTTTGCATCGCTAGGGCTTTTAGAGCCCAATCCGTGGAGTAGGAACCATAAGGTTCCGAACCACGTTACATCTTGGTGTTGATTTTGTGATTGTTGTTATTTGTATTTATGTTATTATTATTTCCGCTGCGCTAATATGATTTGTAGAAACAAACAATCAATTTCCATCCACGACAAAAACGCGCTATTCACCCCCCTCTAGCAGTCACGAACGTTCCTATACTTGGTATCGGAGCTCAGGGCTCTTCGACGTATTAACAACCGAGAGCAAAGACGCTAGAGGGAATAAGATGGAATTTGAAGGAAAATTAGGATGGGACATCAACACACCACCACCATACGACCAAGAGGATTTTTCGGCATGGAGAGCGAGAATGGAGACATTCTTGATGATGGACATAGAAGATTGGTTCATCATCATGGAAGGCTTTGAACCTTCTAGGGATAAGAAGGGAAATGTTCTAAAGTTGAAGAAGTGGACCCAAGAGCAACGCCTAAAGTTCAAAACCGAAGTCAAGGTAACAAAACTTTTAGAAGATTTGATACCTAATGATGTTTTGTCTAGACTAGGTGAATATCAAGATGTCAAGGAGCTTTGAAGCAAATTGGCAAAGCTTCATGAAGGATCATCACCGGCCTCAAGCAAAAAACAATCACAAGAAGTCGAAGAATGTTCATCGACTCAAGAAGAGGAGGAGGCCGATGAAGCAAGTTCATCTTCCTCACAAGAAAGTGAGGATTTGGAGTTTGAGAGGAAGTCTACATCCGAGGAGGAAGAAGAAGCACAAGAAGCCTCCACCTCTAGGATTGAGGGGGAGGAGACTAGGTCAGCTTCAATTCTGGAGCCAACTCAAGAGGAACCATCTAACTCCGGTTGAGAAGATGAAGAACAAATTTCGACCACCATTGACCTAGGTAACTCAAGCACATCAATTCAAAATAAAAATCATATTATGTTTTTTGAGTGTAGGGAATATGAGCACTATAAGAGCAAGTGCCCTAAGAAAGTCAAGAAAAGTCAACCGACAACGAAACCTCAAGAAAAGACCAAGGATGTGGGTGTCGCCACTATTAAGAGCAAGGAGCATGTGGTATGCTTTAAGTGTCACCAAAGAGGGCACTATAGAAGCCAATGCCCTAGGAGAAAGGAAGGAGCATCAAATATAGAGGGAGCCTCTAAGACAAACCCTAAGGTAAATTTAAATAATGCTCATTCTTTAAGTAATAAGAAAAAGCATGCTAGAAGTAATCTTTCTATGTTTCATAAAGAGCATGCTAAAAATAATAAATTTTATTGTTTAGGAGCTAAGAGTTACAATGTTAAAAATAAGGAGAAATTTGAGACTAATGTCCCTAGAAAAATCTTATCTAGTGAAACCATTAAGAAGATAGAGGATTATTTAGGCATTAATCCTAAGAAGGGTAGACATATGCCTAAGAAATGGAACAATGCTCAAAGATTAGATCAAAATTTAAAAATTGGGCAATTAGAGCTAGAAAATCAAGTTTTGAGGTCAAAACTTGATAAAATGGAGAATACCCTTTAGAAAGATGCAAAATCAAATTAAAAGGTCAAATTGTCAAAATCTAGGGTCTAGGAGTCAAAACCTAGGGTCTAGGAAGCAAAGTCCACCTAAAGGCAAGAAATGTTTGAGTCACAATAGGGTTCCATTTGATTATGGAACTCAATCTAAGTCTAGGAAAACCAAGGTCACAAAGGAAGTCATCCCTATGATTGACCATGGTAAATGTCTAGTGGCTAAGGTTTCCATGAAACCTAGAAAGACCACTAAGAAGGTTACTAGGGAGGCAATCCCTAAGGTTAACCATGATAAGACCCAAATGATCAAGGCTTCTACGCCTAGGAGGGTCATTAAGAGGGTATTTAGGGAAGTTATCCCTAGTGAATACCTAATTAACCCAAGGAGCTCTAATAAGTATTGGGTTCCTAAGAGCGTGATTCCATCATGCTAAGTGGGTTGGGGGTGTTAACTTGAATTGGTGGATAGTTAACCTAACCATAGTAAAGTTAACACTTTATAGCATTTTCAAGGTTATGTGATACCTTGGAAATAAGATTGAATGTTAATCCTAAAAGATTTTAGGATGTGCCAATAAGCCTTGAGAATTGTGAAAAATTGATTAAACTTGGCACATTTAGACTTAGAGATATTAGTGTACAATTTGGGGGTTTGGCACACTTTGGGAATTCATGTACCAAGAAAATTGTCTTAAGATTTAAAAATTACATTTAAGATTAACACTCAAGCACTATATATCTTGATGTCACATACTTGTCATGCTTCATGTGTCTTACTATATGTTTGCATGGAAGGTATGTTTATGGTGTATTGCATCTCACAAAACATATCATTCACCATGATTGTATATTTCAACACTTAAAAAGGGTGAGATGCTAGGATTTAAAACTCTTGGATGTTAATGTTTGTGAAAATGAAATAAAATACCAAAATACATTAACAAATACATAAACACAGGCATAACACTAATATATTTGATATACATGCATAAACACGTTAAAATGAAACAAATTGAGTAAAGAAATCAAAATTCACTTAATTTCAGAACTGAAAATCAGATATCAGTCGACTGATAACACTGTAGCATGACACCGTGAGATCAGCAGTCGAGTGCTGCTTTCAGCACTTGACTGATTGTCCATCAATCGACTAAAGATCCACAACAATCAATTGATGTTACTGTTGTTCGGGACAGAAGAGCCAACAGTCGAGTGGCCAGTCAAGCAGTCGAGTGCTTATCACATCAGTCGACTGACGACCCATAACAGTCGAGTGTCGAGCCGATTCAGTCGACTATCAGTTTTGTGAATCGTTCACTGGACTGCTAACAGTCGATTGATATGGCACATCAGTCGACTAGCATCACATTTTTATAAGGCCAAACCGCTAGGGTTCGACTTCTTAACGGCTTCGTCTCGCGCAATTTCTTCTCTGATCAATCCCAAATCCTCTGACCGACCTCCTCGTGTCCACGCCGGTGACTCAAGGCCTTTAGTTTGGAACCTTACCCTATTTTTCATCTTTTGAGTGCTTCTATCACACTAATGGTGTTTCCACTCTACTCCGCAAGTTAGGGTTCCGGTGAGAGCTTCTTTTCGGCGATCCTCCAGCATTCTCTCCAGCAATCAGGCGGTTCAATTCATCCCTCACAAGCCTAAACTCAAAAATGGAACCAAAGTATACTTCTAAACCTTAAACCCCATCTTTTTACATATACCACATTTTGATCTAACCATGTTATTTGCGTCATCACACTGTATTTCATTACATTCATTGCATTCATGTAGAAAAAAACGTAGGGGTGAGTCTAGTGAGGTTGGGTCGCTCGCGTACCAACCGATGTCGATTAGGTATTTGGACGAGTGATTCTTTAGAACCTACTGTGGCGATGTTCTTTAGATTGTATGGCATTATCAGTTGATGAAGGTCGTCTTTTGTATGCATTCTGTAAACGATGATCTTCTCAAAGAGTTTTACTAAAATTTAAGGAAGGTCGACGATAGCCCGACCTACACCACTCGCGTTGCAAAACACGACCTGGAGTTCACTCCTGTGATTTTGCAGGAGTTCCTAGAGTGTCGGGCATTGGATGACACTTTCGTGTTTTACCCTTCCTTTGATGCACCTCTTCCTGCTCCATTTGACCATATATCATTAGAGTCCATGCATCAGCATTTCTTTCTTCATCCTCGTCAACCACCTCAAAATCTTTTTCCTATCAATGAAATATCTGCACCTGACAATGTTCTTTACAAAGTCATTGTTGGGTGCATCCTTCAGATTGTGACTCAGGGTCAGGCCAAGATCCGGCCTCCCATCTTTTTCTTATGTATGTCATGCGTCATCAGTTGGACATAAACATTGCATTGAACATATTTCATTGCATTGTCCATTTTGTGACCCCTGTACAAGGGAAAGTTCATATGTCATTTAGACATATCATTACAGCATGGTTAGAGTCCATCGACATTAACATATCCAGGGGATCACTAAGGCCTCTCTCAGACGCATATGACCGTATCACGGTGCGAAACTTTACACTGACTGGGATGCGGACTAGTCCTGGACAGATGGAGTGGGTGGCTCGTCCTCAGCCCATAGGGCATGAGGAGCCAACTATAGAGGCTTGAGATCCCACGGCCGTGCATGAGGGGCCCACTACTGAGGAGGATGACCAGATGCTATCTGATGCTTCTTCAGAGAGTCTCTCGACACGGGTCACATGCTTGGAGACTCGCTTCGAGGAGTTTTATGAGGAAGTTGGCACGAGTTGGACGGAGCTTAGTTTGGAGTAATCCGCCATGGCCGATTGCATGTCCTCCATGGGTCAGGAGTTAGGTCAGCAGCTCAGCCAGATAGAGAAGTGTCAGAGCCGGATGGAGTAGCACCAGATTGATATATATGAGATGATGTAGGCCTGGACCCTAGGTCAGCAGCCTCCACCACCTCCAGGAGATGGCTCCAGGAATGATAGCTAGGCGCAGATTAGGGATCTTGTCTTTATTTTCGTAGTGAGGTTGATAGCATTTTAGACATCTATTTTGCTTGTAAAAACTAAATTTATATTTGAATGAAATATTTTGTTTATTGAAAATCATGTGTCTTTGTCTAATTGTGTGGGTGTTAATGTGTTTATATACTCTATTTTGCCATGTCATGACATCATATCTACTTTTAATTATATAAAATATCATGATATTGCTTAGGGTTACTTTCTATGTCATGTTCATGTTTAGAGCCTATTTATATGCCATGACATCATGATCATTGGTCATGCTTATTTATGTTATCATTTATGTCATGATCATTCATGCATTAATAAAATTGATTTAAGGACAATGGCATGATTTGAAGTCCCATGTATAAGGGAATCAAATAGAGTTGCCTAGAAAATGCATTAAGCCATAGTAACCCTAATTCCACATCTCACAATAATATTGACTTGTGTGTGTTTTATACACCCAAGATATAGGTGAGATGTTAGGAAAATAAGTTAAGTTCAAGGTCCATAGAAGTTGCATCTAGATGAACTTAAACTTATTTCAATCATAAATATGGATCATGAGGAAAGCTAATGTAGCCCCCGCGGGAAGGGCTTAGTAGTTAGCGTATGCAGACGTTGCACTAGAGGACAACGGGTCAATCCCTCGTAAATGCGAGGGTGTCATCCCTCTATGCACTAGTTACTAGTCTCAAGGGCCAAAGGCCTACCATGATTTACCTCCCTTACGATGGTGCGGGGGCGGGCTGGTAGGGCCCGCTAGGTTGGCGGATTCCAATCTTTGTACCAGATGAGAAAAGCTAATGTACAAGTCATGTACATCTAGCCAACATGCCATGGTTCAAAATAAGTTTTCAAAATTATTTTAAAATCCTTTTAGAAAACCTTGGTGAAGTCTATCTTTTGATAGCAATCACCATTGAAGAAGTTCATACAAAGTAGATCAAAAATATTAAAGTTTTAATGGTTTTTGAACTTTGTATCAATCTCCTATTTTAATGAGTATTTTATTTTCAAACTATTTTTCACCCATTATATTCCACGTAAGTAATGTGCGTATAAAGTTTCAAAATTTTTCGAAATACGTATATTTACTTACGCATTTTCAAACTTCATTTTTTGAAAACCTAATTTCTGAAAATCAGGGATCAGTCGACTGATGCTGATTTCAGTCGACTGTTCTATGGAAGAGTCGACTGATAGGCTAATTTCGGATAAACAAGGATGTTTAGCCCATGTTTCAGCTATGTTAGGGTTCCCTAACCACTCCTAACCCTAGGATATACTTTGGAAAGCATTAGAATGGGTGAAAATCCATTGGATATGGATTAGGAGAATTGGTTTAGGGTGTGTATCAATTTAAGGTGTGGGAAAGTTCAATATTGAACTTTTAACCTTATTTTTGATGGTTTAGTGTTCCTATTGGCTTAGTGACTCTCCAAGGACATTGTTGGTGCAATGGTCAAGGGGGAGCAAGCCTTTAGGGGGGAGGTATCCATCATGGGATGATGGATGTTATTTTTTTCCTTGTGAGAGGGAGAAATAGGAATTTGAGATGCCCAATTTGGAAATTGGGAGACTTCATAGGAGTGCCTCTCTTGAGTGATATGAGACTTATCACTAGGAAGATTGTAGGCATCCTAGGTGTTTTTGGACCAAGGGGGAGATTGTAAGATCTCATTGAGATATGAGACATTGACCTCCTTGGGGAGAACCTTTTTTATGTATGTCAAAAAGGGGGAGAAAGTAAAATTACCAATTTGGGAAAATTGGTAAGGGAATTTGAGTTAGGGGCCTAACTCAAGGGTGTTTTTTTCAAACATCAAAAAGGGAGAGATTGTTGATGCAATTGACCCAGGTCACGGTTGACCAGACTCGAGTTTGACTCGAGTAGTGTTTTGATATTTGACATTGATGTCTGACAATGTGTTGGGGAGATTATTGGTACAATCGACCCAAGTTATATTTGATGTTTGACGATGGTTTGACCATTGTCATGGAAAGTCCAAGCATGGGTCTTGGCAAGGAAAGTCCAAGCATGGGTCTTGGCATGGAAAGTCCAATATGGGTTGACAAGGGAAAGTCCAAGGGGAATATTGGCGGTGTAAAGTCCAAGGGTGGAGTCTTGGCAGCATAAGTCCAATGGTTGGCGACGTAAAGTCCAAGCGGAGTCTTGGCAGCATAAGGCCAATGTGCCTTGGTGGTGTAGACCACATTAGCATGACAATAGCTGATAGAAGCACCTGAAGGTTAGCGTATGGATGAACAAGTCATGGATGACTTGGAGGGATCCGATAGGCGTGAGGCTGATGGAGGTCGCTAGTGTTGGGATCTCTTTATGCAAAATAGCATATGCGCAACGGAAAAATTAGGATCCCTTCCAAGTGATCCTTGCGAAAGAAAAACTCGTACAAAAATAAATTTCTCAAAAGAAAACCTATCTTATAGGAGAGTTCTACCTTTGTTGCGTGCCCTTTGCAATCCCGCTTTTCCTTGGATGTGTTGGATCTTTTAGCACGTTCAAATGTCCGTGCCTCTATATGTATCCACACGAGCAAGCTCTTGTCTCACAAAAGAAAACTAGAAGATCTCTCCTTTACTTCTTGCTAGAGAAGTCTCTAAAGGAGAGGAAGGTAGGGAAGAAGAGAAAGGAAGAAGAAGACTACTCTTCTTGCTAGCTTACACTCACAAAACCACACAATAAAAGCCTCTCCCACCAAGCTCTCACCAAGCCTTAAGCTCTAACTCAACTCCTTTGGCCGGCCACCCCATGGGGTGTTTTATAGGATTTGAAAAACCTTTCATCTCTTATCACATTCAATGCAATCAATGGCATTGAAAGATAATTAAACAAGGAGTTATCCTCCTTGTTTTGGCCGGCCACATGTGGAGGAAATCCAAGGGTCAAAACCCTTTGTCTCCTTCCAACTCATCAAGCTTAGCATGCTTATGTGGCATGCTTAGGTGGCATGCTTATGTGGCATTCATGGATGTTGAATTAATCTTATTAATTCAATAAGCTTATGTTATCATATTGAATTAATCTCATTAAATCAATAAGGTAACATATTGAATTAATCTTATTAAATCAATTAAGCTTAGCATATTGAATTAATCTCATTGAATCAATAAGCTAAAATTCTCATTAAGCTTAAAGTCCAAAAACCATTTTATACTTAAGCTTATTCCCAAATTATTCTAGTCAAACTAGAATGCACTAATTCTTCTAATCATCATGCTCTTTGTGTGTGACCCTATAGGCTCTCATAACGTTGGCAGTGGATCTAAACTCTTTTAGATACACAAGCAATGAGCGGCATCTAGCAATACATCATTCCTACCCAAGTTACGAGATAAGTCAAGATCCGACTAAACTTTCCATGACTACTATAATGTATGACCGTGTCCTTCTATCCTTGATATCAGATTGACCAATGAGGCATAGACCGTGTCATCCTCGATCAATCTATGTGTTTCTTGATCCCTGAGTAAACTAACTCAAACAAATGAGCTCAATATCTCATATTGACTCATTCGAGCATGGCCATGCATTTTAGTAGTTCTACTCAATCAAGGGGCCCATAGATATCACTCCCGTCATATGGGAGGGATAGATCCCATCTACATCACTCACATCCCTCCGCATAATTTGTTATATACCCAGTAATCGCCTTTATGGTCCACCCTGTTACGGGTGACGTTTGACGATACCAAAGTACATAACTCCTTATGTAGGGAACCGTAGTGACTTCAGGTTTGAGAACTATTCATACCAATAGTCACATGAGAAAGTTTATGACACTCATATGACGATCCATGAAACTTTCTTATGGCGGGTTAGTTCAGTATATATTCTCTAATATATACCCATGTGTCAACTTGATATCATATATCCATGACTTGTGAGATCAAGTCATCAATTGACCTACATGCTAGTCTTTATGTATTAATATTGCCCTTGCATATTAATACTCGACTAGAAACATTTTAGGAAAGTGTTCTCTCTGACCTCTCATAATCAATTACGCCAATTGATGTGTTGTAGATAAGAACCTACTTTTCTAGGGCATTATTATATTTAATTTAGCACAAGCAAGATGTAAATATAATAATCAATCCTTTGCCTTTATAGAATATGATACAAAATGTTCCCTATTCAACCATCACATGTTTGGTTCTAGGGCTATAACTAACAATCTCCCACTAGCACTAGTACCAATCACTATGATATCTAATACCTAGTGACCTAGTGTGACCATCATGCTTCCTCTGTGCCAAAGCCTTGGTCAATGGATCTGCGATGTTAGCTTCGTTACTCACATATCCTCACATCTCCTCTATCGATGATCTCTCGAATGAGATGGAAGCGCCGCAGTATGTGTTTGGTCCGCTGATGTGATCGAGGTTCCTTAGCCTGTGCAATAGCCCCATTGTTGTAACAATAGAGGTCTATTGGATCTGCAATGCTAGGAACTACTCAAGTTCGATGAACTTGAGCCAAATGACCTCCTTTCTTTGCATCGAGCGCAATATACTACTTCGGCTTGTAGAATCGCGTGTCTGCTTGAACTTTTCGACTCACGGCTCCACCATTCGCAAAACACGAGATTGCGATCTATAGTCATCCTTGTCTGTTTGGAAGCTTGCATCACTGTAACCCTTTACAGCTAGCTCCTCATTGCCTCCAAATATCAGGAAATATTCTTTCGTTCTTCGTAAGTATTTAAGAATATTTTTGACTGCTATCCAGTGACTTTCACCTGGATCCGACTGGTATCTACTCGTCATGCTCAAAGCATACGAGACGTCAGGACGAGTACAAAGCATGGCGTACATGATAGACCCTATGGCAGACGCATAAGGGATCTTATCCATGCGATCTCTCTCCTCCTTAGAAGAGGGACATTGAGTCTTCGAAAGACTCACACCATGTGATAAAGGCAGAAATCCTTTCTTGGAATTTTGCATAGCAAAACGATCTAGCACTTTATCAATGTATGTACTCTGACTTAGGCCAAGTAATCTTTTAGATCTATCTCTATAGATCTTGATGCCTAAAATATAGGCAGCTTCACCTAAGTCTTTCATCGAGAAACAATTCCCTAACCACATCATCACAGACTGGAGTGAGGGAATATCATTTCCGATGAGAAGTATGTCATCTACATACAAGATAAGAAATACAACTGTGATCCCACTATTTCTCTTGTAGACACAAGGTTCATCTTCATTCTTGATGAAACCAAACTCCTTGATTGCATCATCGAATCGAAGATTCCAGCTTCGAGAGGCTTGCTTTAGTCCATAAATGGACCTTTGTAGTTTGCATACCTTTCCAGGATGCTTTGAATCTTCAAAACTCTCAGGTTGTGTCATGTACACATCCTCGAGTAGCTTTCCATTCAGAAAAGCGGTTTTGACATCCATCTGCCAGATTTCATAATCGTGGTAGGCTGCAATAGCAAGTATGATCCGAATGGATTTAAGCATCGCAACTGGTGAAAAGGTTTCATCATAGTCAATACCATGAATTTGTTTGAATCCTTTAGCCACCAATCTACCTTTATAGGTATGCTTATTACCATCCATGTCAGTCTTTACTTTAAAGACCCACTTACACCCAATAGGTTTTACCCTTCAGGTGGATCAACCAAAGTCCATACTTGGTTAGTGTACATGGATTCCATTTCGGATCTCATGGCCTCTAGCCATTTCCCGGAATCTGGGCTCATCATAGCTTCTTGATAGGATGTAGGCTCGTCAAGATCGACAAGCAATACTTCACCGTTTTTCTACCAAGAGAAAGAATATCTCTCGGGTTGACGACGGATCCTATCAGATCTACGAAGAGGTTGGTCTACTTGAACAGGTGTTTGCTCCACAACTCTTTGGGCAACAATTTCCTCATCCACAACACTTTGTGGTGCCTGTTCATTTTCCATCGAAGCCTTAGTGTTATCTTCATCCTGAATTTCTTCAAGATGAATTTTACTCCCACTAGTTTTTCTAGAAATAAATTCTCTTTCTAGAAAGACAGCATTTCTGGCAACAAACACCTTGCCATGTGTGGGATTGTAAAAGTAATATCCCTTAGTTTCCTTGGGATATCCTACAAAATAACACTTATCTGATTTGGGTCCTAGTTTATCTAAGACTTGACGTCTAACATAAGCTTCACAACCCTAAATCTTTATAAAAGACATTTTGGGACTCTTCGCGTGTATGGTGTCTTTTCTACGGCTTTTGATGGGACACGATTAAGTGTGAAAGCGGTGTCTCTAGAGCTAAACCCCAAAGGAAGTAGGTAGATCGATCGGCTCATCATTGATCGTACACATATCTAATAGAGTAATCGATTTCTCCTTCGGATACACCATTCCATTGTGGTGTTCGGTGGAGTGAGTTGGGATATTATCCCACACTCACCAGTGATGACGAAATTCTTGACTAAGATATTCACCACCTCGATCTGATCGAAGTAGCTTAATACGCTTACCAAGTTGGTTTTGTACTTCATTCTTGAATTCTTTGAACTTTTCAAAGGATTCTGACTTATGTCTCATCAAATATAAGTAGCCAAATCTACTCATATCATCAGTGAAAGTAATAAAGTACTTATAGCCTCCTCTGGCTTCGACATTGAAAGGGCCACATACATCAGTATGTATGAGTCCTAACAAGTCCGTCGCTCTCTCGCCATGTCCACTAAATGGAGTTTTAGTCATCTTTCCTAAAAGACAAGATTCGCATACCTCATATGATTCAAAATCAAATGAGTCCAATAATCCATCTTTATGAAGTTGGGATATGCATTTTTTATTTATGTGACCTAGGCGACAGTGCCAGAGATATGTTTGGTTCAAATCATTCGATTTGAACCATTTGGTATTTACGTTATAAATTGGGTTTTCTAAATCTAGAACATAGAGACCATTCATAAGTGGTGCATTACAATAGAACATTTCATTCAAATAAATGGAACAATATTTGTCCTTTATTATAAAAGAGAAGTTTTTCTTGTCTAAACAAGATACAGAGATTATGTTCTTTGTTAATGTAGGTACATAAAAGCACTCCTCTAGTTCTAAGATAAGCACAGTGGGCAAAGACAAAAAATATGTTCCTACAGCTACAGCAGCAACTTTTGCGCCATTGCCTACTCGTAGGTCCACTTCGCCTTTTGCCATTAGTCTACTATTTCTCAGTCCCTGCACATTAGTACAAATGTGAGATGCACATCCGGTATCTAATACCCATGTAGAAGAAATAGATAGATTAACTTCTATAACGTGTATACCTGAGGCAGAAGTTCCACTTCTTTTATTCTTTACTTCCTCAAGGTAGACTTTGCAGTTCCGCTTCCAGTGTCCAGTCTCACCGCAATGGAAACAATCCCCTTCCTTAGGTACTTTACCTTTACCCTTTGAAGTGGATGAATTGGCCTTGCCTTTGGCTTGGGTCTTACCCTTGCCTTTGCGCTTACCTTTGCCCTTCTTGACCATTAGTACATTACTAACTTTCCTTTTGAGATTCGGTTCAGCAGTTCTTAACATGCTGAGAATCTCAGGCAAAGGTTTATCAATTTCATTCATGTTATAATTCATGACGAATTGATTATATGCTTCCGGCAACGATTGCAGGATAACATCGGTTGCCAATTCTTGGCTCAATGGAAAACCTAGTCTTTCAAGGTTCTCAACGTACCCAATCATTTTATGTACGTGAGTTCCTACAGGTGTTCCTTCTTGCATCTTGCATGCAAAAAGAGCCTTAGACACTTCAAAACACTCATGCCTAGCTTGTCCTTGATATAGTTGTTTTAAATACTCAACCATATCATAGGAATCCATGTTCTCATGTTGCTTCTGAAGCTCAGAGTTCATGGTGGCAAGCATAAGACATGACACATCTAATGCGTCATCTTGATGCTTCTTATAATCATCCTTTTCAGCACGAGTGGCCGCAGGGGCGGGTGTTTCAGGGATAGACTGCTCTAGGACATACAGTTTACGTTCTTGCTTGAGGATAATCCTCAAGTTCCTATACCAGTCTAGAAAGTTAGCTCCATTGAGCTTGTCTTTCTAAAGGACAGATCGCAAGTTGAGGGGGTGTGTCGTGTTAGATGACATGGTGATCTACAACATTAATATGCAAAATTTAGTATCATACCTAAGTCATTTAATTAGGCCTTTAATTAAATGAGGCTCCCACTAAATTCTCATAGCTTTGATATGAGCTAATTATTGATGTAGGCAAACACATTTTGCTTACATCATTAGCTTCTATTTAGCTATAAATTTATATGGGATAAAAGATCCACATCATAATTCGTCTTGAGTTAGCTTTGGCTAATCGCCCAAGACGTAGTATGATTAGGTAGGCAATCTTTTTCCAATTACATCTGATGTAACTCTTTAATAGCTTTGGTTAAGTTTAGATTAGTTTAGTGCTTATTCCTAAACCAGCTTCCACGCCGTGGCGAGGCACAGAGGCCTTCTTGGATATCGGAGCAACGACCACTTCTAAGACAAAGCTGATGTTCGGAAATCACACAAAACTAATTTTTAAACTTATGTTCAAAGCTAATATATGCCTCTACTTTAAAAACTTAATAAAGTCTTAACCAAGTTTGATAGCGGGACATCACGATTGTCCACTCGCACTCTTCCAAGATAAAATGCATTGCTTTGCTTTGGCAAACCCAATAACAAATGATCGAGGAAGTAGTGAGTACCAAACTTTGGTAGGCATATCGTTTAGACTTATTAAGAAATAAACTTAAACATGCATCACATACATATTAGCATACATCACATATAAGATAAATTAACATGCATCACATACATATTAGCATACTAAGCGTGTCATGGTTATGGCCCTTATTCTACAATCTTCTCAAGCCAATGAGAAGATTGATTGGTCAACCTAGGGATAGCATCTTCTCCCAAGTGCTTCCTTTTGGTTGTCGTGTGTTGTTGACTTCCTCCTTGTAACATCATCTTCCAATGGACCCTCCATCTTTGTTGTGTATATTACAAAAGGAGAAATACTCGAGTTACATTCGAGTCTAAAACTAATTTTACAACAAGATTTTTAGGAGAAAGGCACGACTCGCAGGCCGTATTAAGAATTACAACACACATTCACAAACTTTTTGGGACTAGGCCATAACCATGCACCATGTCATTTTTAACTTTTAAAAGACATCGGATATTTTATTATGTTTGATAAATTGCTAATGCAATTATCAACTCATAATAAAATTTATCCTACTTCTATATCATATATAAAATAGAGAAAACCTATTTTTATACGATCTTTCGCAAGTGGCTCTGATACCACTGTTGGGATCTCTTTATGCAAAATAGCATATATGCAACGGAAAAATTAGGATCCCTTCCAAGTGATCCTTGCGAAAGAAAAACTCGTAAAAAAATAAATTTCTCAAAAGAAAACCTATCTTATAGGAGAGTTCTACCTTTGTTGCGTGCCCTTTGCAATCCCGCTTTTCCTTGGATGTGTTGGATCTTTTAGCACGTTCAAATGTCCGTGCCTCTATATGTATCCACACGAGCAAGCTCTTGTCTCACAAAAGAAAACTAGAAGATCTCTCCTTTACTTCTTGCTAGAGAAGTCTCTAAAGGAGAGGAAGGTGGGGAAGAAGAGAAAGGAAGAAGAAGACTACTCTTTTTGCTAGATTACACTCACAAAACCACACAACAAAAGCCTCTCCCACCAAGCTCTCACCAAGCCTTAAGCTCTAACTCAACTCCTTTGGCCGGCCACCCCATGGGGTGTTTTATAGGATTTGAAAAACCTTTCATCTCCTATCACATTCAATGCAATCAATGGCATTGAAAGATAATTAAACAAGGAGTTATCCTCCTTGTTTTGGCCGGCCACATGTGGAGGAAATCCAAGGGTCAAAACCCTTTGTCTCCTTCCAACTCATCAAGCTTAGGTGGCATGCTTATGTGGCATGCTTAGGTGGCATGCTTATGTGGCATTCATGGATGTTGAATTAATCTTATTAATTCAATAAGCTTATGTTATCATATTGAATTAATCTCATTAAATCAATAAGGTAACATATTGAATTAATCTTATTAAATCAATTAAGCTTAGCATATTGAATTAATCTCATTAAATCAATAAGCTAAAATTCTCATTAAGCTTAAAGTCCAAAAACCATTTTGTACTTAAGCTTATTCCCAAATTATTCTAGTCAAACTAGAATGCACTAATTCTTCTAATCATCATGCTCTTTGTGTATGACCCTATAGGCTCTCATAACGTTGGCAGTGGATCTAAACTCTTTTAGATACACAAGCAATGAGCGGCATCTAGCAATACATCATTGCTACCCAAGTTACGAGATAAGTCAAGATCCGACTAACCTTTCCGTGACTACTAGAATGTATGACCGTGTCCTTCTATCCTTGATATCAGATTGACCAATGAGGCATAGACCGTGTCATCCTCGATCAATCTATGTGTTTCTTGATCCCTGAGTAAACTAACTCAAACAAATGAGCTCAATATCTCATATTGACTCATTTGAGCATGGTCATGCGTTTTAGTAGTTCTACTCAATCAAGGGGCCCACAGATATCACTCCCGTCATATGGGAGGGATAGATCCTATCTACATCACTCACATCCCTCCGCATAATTTGTTATATACCCGATGTCGCCTTTATGGTCCACCCTGTTACGGGTGACGTTTGACGATACCAAAGTACATAACTCCTTATGTAGGGAACCGTAGTGACTTCAGGTTTGAGGACTATTCATACCAATAGTCACATGAGAAAGTTTATGACACTCATATGACGATCCATGAAACTTTCTCATGGCGGGTCAGTTCAGTATATATTCTCTAATATATACCCATGTGTCAACTTGATATCATATATCCATGACTTGTGAGATCAAGTCATCAATTGACCTATATGCTAGTCTTTATGTATTAATATTGCCCTTGCATATTAATACTTGACTAGGAACATTTAGGAAAGTGTTCTCTACAGCCTCTCATAATCAATTCTGCCAATTGATGTGCTGTAGATAAGAACCTACTTTTCTAGGGCATTATTATATTTAATTTAGCTGGCACAAGCAAGATGTAAATATAATAACCAATCCTTTGCCTTTATAGAATATGATACAAAATGTTCCCTATTCAACCATCACATGTTTGGTTCTAGGGCTATAACTAACAGCTAGAAGGCTTGGGTTTAGGCTAGGGGTGATCTAGCAAGTATGGGGATACCATACTTGGGTTAAAACCTCATGTTTGATGTGTATCAGTTAACTGGGACTATGGTCAGTCAACTGATGGGAGTCGACTAGAGTTTGACTGCTAGAATTTGTCTAGCAGTCGATTGCCAGCATTGGGCAGTTGACTGATGGCCTGAGCAATCGACTGATCTGGAGATTAGTCGACTACTGGTCAGGAATTTGAGCACAGTAAGCTCTCCAGTCGAGTGATCAGCTCGAGCACTTGACTGATTGAGACATCAGTCGACTGATGGTCTATCTGTTGGAACTTATCCAATGTGGCTCATGTCGTTATGAGACAACGGCTACAGAGGCAGTCGACTGATGGTTCCGATCAGTCGACTGCTAGGCGAAAATCAACCCGAGTTGCAGGTTTAAAAAGAGCACGAAGGGAGGATTTTTGGCAGCGATTACTAGGGCTATTTGGGGCGATTTACTGGTGCATTTCAGGCTCTCCAAGTGCAGCTCAAGCAACTAAACAAGCAAGCAATAAAAAGCTCTTTATAAAGTTTTTTTCCTTTACTTGTAGTGTATTTCATACTTGTATTAGCTTGCATTTGTTGTATTACTTTTGTAATCACTGTAAGAGGTTTCTCCACCTCCGACTTATTGTCGAGAAGGAGTATTTGTGATTA
The DNA here is from genome assembly GCA_025175895.1 of Wurfbainia villosa. NCBI lineage: Eukaryota > Viridiplantae > Streptophyta > Magnoliopsida > Zingiberales > Zingiberaceae > Wurfbainia > Wurfbainia villosa. The sequence continues at coordinate 2,428,381 of CM045988.1, read as the reverse complement.
GTGGTGTGTGTTTGCATCGCTAGGGCTTTTAGAGCCCAATCCATGGAGTAGGAACCATACGGTTCTGAACCACATTACATCTTAGTGTTGATTTTGTGATTGTTGTTATTTGTATTCGTGTTATTATTATTTTCGCTGCGCTAACACAATTTGTAGAAACAAATGATCAATTTCCATCCACGATGAAAATGCACTATTCACCCCCTCTAGCGGTCACAAACGTTCCTACAAATAATATAATAGTGTCCTTGAATAGTAGGTTCAGGTTTACAGCATATCAATTGGTTGAATTGATAGTGAGAACCTGTAGAAAATATATATATTTTAGACATATATATATATATATATATATATTCACACATACATACATAGAACACTACTCTTAACTATTCCTAGTCGAGTATTAATATGCAAGGACAATATTAATGCATAGAGACAAGCATGTAGGTCAATTGATGACTTAATCTCACAAGTCATGAATATGTGATATCGAGTTGACACATGGGTACATATTAAAGACTATGTATTGAATTGACCCACCATGAGAATGTTTCATGGATCGTTATATGAGTGTCATAAACATTCTCATGTGATTATTGGTATGAATAATCCTTAGACCTGAAGTCACTATGGTTTCCTACATAATGAGTTGTATACTTTAGCTTCGTCAAATGTCACTATTAACAGGGTGACTATAAAGGCGATCACTGGGTATGCAATAATTTATGCGGAGGGATGTGAGTGATGTAGATGGGATCTATCCCTTCTATATATCGAAAGTGATATCTATGGGCCCCTTGATACAGTAGGACTGCTAAAATGCATGACCATGCTCGAATAAGTCAATATGAGATATTGAGCTTATTTAGTTGAGTAGTCTACTTGGAGATCAAGAAACTCATGATTGATAAGAGGATGACACAGTCTATGCCTCATTGATCAATCTAGATATCAAGGATAGGACTAAGTCATACATGATATTTGTCACAGAAAGGTTATGCCGGATCTCGATATTCTCATCACTTGGGTAGCAATGATGTATTGCTAGATGCCGCTCATTGCTAATGTCTCTAAAAGGGTTTTAGAAATATTGTCGACATTACGAGAACCTATTGGGTCACACACTTAGGACATGTGAGTTGGAGATGGCTCATGTGATGAGCCATTGGGCCATCGGGTTGAGTCTAATGTAGATTAGACTCAATGAGTAGAACTCAAGGTATACCCAATGAATCTGACTCGAGTTAGACTCAAATCAAATTCCGTCACTGGGTCTTAGAGATTACAGTGATTGACACTTGTGATAGTGGAAGATTGTTAGTGTTAGCCCTTAGTGTTAATCATGGGATGATTGAGTAGGCTCAATTCAAATTCAGATTGAGTAGGACTCAAAGTATACCTAATGAACTTGACTCGAGTTAGACTCAAGTCTAGTTCGGATTGAGTGAGACTCAGCATTAAGAGGGGTTGCATGATCATTAAGATGGAATTAATGGATTATTAATTCCAAGCAAACCAAGAGTCAAAAACCTTTGATATTCAATGGTTGAATATAAAAGAGGATTTGATGAGTTTTTGGATTTCGTGGGTATTGATTTTGCTTGAGTGATCATCATCTTCCTCCTCTTCTACCTTCTTGGCCGAACCTATCTTGTGGCTAGCACCACAGTGTGGTTCTTCTCCACTTCACGGTTTGTGTAGATACCGTGGAGGTGCGGACATCTTGACCGCACTGAGATCCCAACACTTTGAACATAACTGTTACTGTTGGGATTGCAAAGGGCACACATCGAAGGTAACTACGATTCTCATAGGGTAGAATCGATAACAACGAATATGGTTTTCGCATGGATCTCTGGAGGGATCCTATTTTCCGCTGCGTAGTGCTTGTAAAATTATTTTCGAGTGCGCTCAGATCCCTACATCTAGGTACCTAGAGCAGGATAAGCCACGGTTGATTTAGGCGGATTGACGTTGGCTAGTAGAGTGACATGATGCATGTGAGCATGACCCCAAACCTCCGGCCGATGACTGCCGAGGAGTTGTAGTGCGCGCTCGCACTCGATGCCTGCAAGTGCACGGTTATCGTCAAGTAATAAATATGTATCGATCCCACAGGGACTATGATCCGAGTATCGTTAGTCCAGTGAATGTTGTTTGTTCGAATTAAGCCTCTTACGAGTTAGAAGTGAGGTTGATGACGATCCTAACTCAGGTACGGTGTTACTTGGAGAAAGCGAAGGGGGCTCAAAGTTGCTTAAAGGATTCCAAGATTTCAGTTTCACTAGTGTGTTGTTAAATATGCTATCAATTTAATGCTCTTAATATCTCTAGTTATAATCTTGCGGGAGGATCATCGTGTGTAATCCCGATGAATTTTTGCTTCTATCGGAAACTACCTATTCCTAGCTAAGTTTTCCTTTCAGATTGTCAGAGCTCAGGGGGTTGATATCTTTGGGAGCCCCCTGTCACTGGGGTCCCTCAATCCTTCTAGAGTTAATGTTTTCTACTTTGAGCCTTCTACAGGGATAGATTCATGGGGTTCTAAGAAGTCCTATTGATCCCTATGAATAGGTGGATCATATTTCATATCCTACTTTCTATGGTTATGGGAGGGAGGATGACCATAAGGTTCCTCCTTGGTTCTCTTAGATTTCGATACAAAGGTTTTTCTCCCTTATATTGACTACGTGCGGTAGAAATAGAATCAAGACATAGCTTTCATTGATCTGAATAACATAAATTGCAAATATAATTCAAAAGAAATGAATGAATATTTGAATTAGCATGTCTAATATACACAAGTTACTCTCTAATCCTGGAATCGAAGTATCTACTCCATGAATAAGATAAAACGAACACAAGACATCTTTTTATAATTCATTACAATCTAAATAGAATTAAGAATAGAAGTTATACACTCTGTTGGATCCAATGCGATGTCTTGATTGTTCTTCATGGCGTTGGAGCATTGATTTGGGTATTTGAGTCACTTCCTTCCTCCCCATTCCGAGTCTTCAATGCTTTTTAGGGCACCTTCTTGTCGTCCCAATCGTTGGGTCTCTCCCTAGGGTTTGGACATGCCTTCCCTTTTATAGGAGTGAATCTGTCTTTCCTTATCCACCCGTGAAACCCTAAGCTACATAAGTCGCACGATCGCCAGATGACCGTGTGGAATCCACACGACCAACCGTGTGGCAGGTTGGAAGTTAAGCTCAAAATCTGGCATCTAGAATAGGCACGAACATGTGAGATTCACCTAGCCAGCTGTGTCCTCCTCTGGAGCTCTAATCGAACTTCATCCTTTGTTCCAGACCGTGTCTGTGTCTCTGGGACACGACCAGAGCATGCTTGCCATCCTCTGGCACCATTTATTTAGCTATTTTGCCTCCAAAACACCACTCTACATGCAAAAATAACAAAAGCAGATCTCTGAATTAGGAAATAGTAATTGGATGCAAAACAAGGGAAAATATGCATGAAACAAGTATGAAATGAAATGAGATGTGTGCTAAAACTACTCATAAAATCCTATATGATTGCACACATAACGACATGTCAACATCCAAGCACCTAGAATATAATAAACACTGACTAATATGGATCTGATCAAGATTGAGTTGGGGGTACCTGGAAGGCTTTTGTTGGATCGAAAGCACGCTAGAGGGGGGTGAATAGCGAGCATGAAACTTTCTTCTCAACGTTAAAATAAGAGCAAGCACAGCGGAAATAAAGACAATAAAATAAGTAGACAATTTGTTTTTACTTGGTTCACCCCCAATGGTTGCTACTCCAAGGCCCCGCGATCCTTGACCGCGTATGAAGGGACAATCTACTATAGAGTTTCCTCCTCGTTGGAGGTAGGAGACAACGATCACAAAAATCGAAAGCTCAAGGATGAGGTAACAAACCTATCTCTCCTCGTTATGATTAAAACCACGAATACAATAAAAAAAATAATACTCACTGCCGACGAAGAGATTATGAACTTGGTATTGCTTCGGCGTTATGACGACATTAGAGCTTTGGCGTTGTGGGAGCACTTTGAGAGCAAGACGGATGATCTTTGGGTTGGAGTCCTCCCGCCTTTTATAGACTTGTGCCTTGGAATAAGTCTAGATGCAAATCTTAAACTTTTGGAACTTATCGCGAGGTGACACTTTATCTTATCGTGAAGTGGTCACATCAAATATTATCCTTTTTGACCTAGCGCAAAAGGATGTTTCATCACCATCAGTCGACTGATGCCTTCCATCAGTCGACTGATGTTCATCAGTCGACTGCCTAATAGCCAGCAGTCGACTGTCAGCCTGGTCACTTCCCTGCAGTAAGAGGTTAGCACAAAAAATGATAAATATGACAATTTCTTACCGTTCGATCTCGACCTAGACCTTCCGCGAGAAATCTTAGTTGGATCGCCACCTATGGTTGTCCCCGTACAGAGGACACGACCTTACCATCTCTCTTCACACTTGTGCTTACCTCTAGTCCTTTATGACCTGTCGCTTTGCTTCCGGTCTTCACCTGGGTTCTTCGACTCCCATGAAGTTCTTCTGGTGTCGCCCGACCACCACGATTTCCTGACTCGGGATTCTCTGAGTGTCACTGACCTTCGTCTTAGCTTAACCATTTCCTGCACACTTAATTCAGCTCATGAGATAATGATATGACCTTAACTTTGGATCTTTGTCATAATCAAAACTTATGTTTGATTATTTGGTGCCCCTGCACCAACAACTTCTAGGTGCTTGTAAAAGTTTTATAAAAGTGTGCTCGAACAGAACATTCTCAATTCTATATTCAACCTTAAAGTTATGTTTGTGCAACTGGAGAGGCGCTAGGAGAAGTGCGAGACACTCAGGGCTTCCAGACTGATCATTATAAGTGTTTATCTTTTATTTTATACATTTATTTTTATTATTATTTGCTTTTGCATTACTATCCTTGTAAGAGGTTTCTCCATCTCTGAAAATGTTATGGAAAGAAGAAGACATAGTGGACAGATGCCTCTTGTTTATAGACCTGGATGTACTAACCTTGGGGGTTGAGAATCAAGTAAAAAATTCTTGTATCTTTTATTATTTTGATTTATATTTTCCACTACTAATACTCTTGATAGAAAGAACAATGACAAAAGAAAGAAAGAGACCAGTGCTATTCATCTCCCCCCTCTAGTGCACACTTTTCTGATCCTAAATGTATCGTCATTCATTGAGTTTTGTATTAAAAATGAGATTAGACATGACAAGAATTTTTTATACTCCTTAACAAAATGATATTGTCAAGAGAAAGAATCACACTTTAAAAGAGATGATGAATACTCTTTTATTAAGCTATAAATTGTTAGATAACTTGTGGCGGGAAGCTATGTTAATAACCAATTACCTTTTAAATAAGATATCCTATAAGAAATAAAGAAGAACCCTTATGAGTTATGGAACGGAAAAAAATTATCCTGCAAATACTTACAAGTGTAGAGGTGTTTTGCAAATGTTTTGGTTCCAAATCTAAAAAAGATTAAGATAAAACTAAAAACGTTGATTACATATTTATAGGATATGCACATAACAACATTGGCTACAAATTCTTTATATATGAGTCACAAATATAGGAGATACACAACAATTTCATAATTGAATCGAGAAATGCTTCATTCTTCAAAGATGTGTTTCCATATAAGTCTTGAGAGGAAGGAAATTCCTTAAAAAGGCATTTGAAACACAAGATGAAGAAGAAGTAAATAAATCATTTGAGGTTGAGAGCTCAAACAAGATAAAATAACTCATGTAGAAAAATTCTTTCGATCAAATTTTCTCGCTTCCATATTGGAAAATTAATCACAAAGTTTCTTAGAAGCACTACGATCTGCTGAGGGACCTCACTGGAAGGAGATACTTGCATCTAAGATTAATTTAATCATGCAAAATCACACTTAGAAATTTGTGAGCCTTCTTCCGAGAAGTAAGTCACTAGATTGCAAATGGTTGTTTAAGAGAAAAATGAAATTAGATGGCACAATTGATAGTACAAGGCTAGATTAGTAATTAAGAATTACGAACAACATGAAGACCTTGGTTAATTTGATACGTATGCTCCAGTATTGAGAATAACTTCTATTAGGGTATTATTAGTGATTACGTCTCTGTGAAATTTGAAAGTATATCAAATGGATATAAAAATAGTTTTTCTAAATGAGGAATTATAAGAGAAAATTTACATGGAATTCTAGGATAGGAAAATAAAATATATATAGATTAGTGAAGTCGTTGTATGACTTAAAACAAGCGTCAAAGCAATGACATAAAAAGTTTGACAATGTCATGAAGGGAAATGAATTTAAAATCAAACAAAGTAATAAATGTGTCTACGGTATGCCATTTTATGTCTTTACATGTGATGCGGCGAGGAAAATCTGTTCACTCCTTTCCAATGCAGTGAAGCACAGAGGGAGATCTCAGAGGGTTCTCACAGGCCGCAATCAGTAAAGAATAAGAAGGTGAAGTAGATGAAACGTAAAAACCGATACCAGCAATCGAAAATCAGACACAAGATGTAACGTGGTTCGGAATGAGGATTCCTACTCCACAGAGGTGAGCTTTCTCACCGAATGCAGTGCCTAAGCACTTTCACTATGAAGGTCCTCCTTTACGGAAAAGAAATTTCCGAAGGTGGAGGAGAAAAACCTCTTACAGTGATATCACAAGTCGAGAAAAAGTACAAGAGATGTAACAACAGCAGATCCCTGTCCTTCTGCTCTGGCGAGGTGGTTGTCGCTCTCCCTCTCCTCTTGCGTCTTCTTCTCTCTTGCTGGGTTAGAATTCTTGTGGATCTCTCCTCTCTCCTCCTTGCTTCCTGCCTTTTATCTTCCTTTTTTTCTTCCATCTTAACATCGTGGGTTGTCTCCATCGTACACGTGGCCACCACCCCCACCTGGAGAATAATTCTATTACATATATGAGGAACGAAGGCTCCTCGGAATATTGTATGGGGGCCTCCTAAGCCGTTGCATAACGCCTCTTCCTCTACTTTTCAGGTAACTAGGTTAGACTGTCTCCTTCAACCATCCACTTTAGGTGAAGCTAGCTTAGGTCTATGGCCCACGGGTGACCTAGCCCTAGGGCTCTTCATCAACCTGAACCAATTCCTCTTTTTCCCGTGCCAAACTTCCTTCAGATCGATCAAGTTGAGTCGCCCCTTCATCCCTCCCATCTGCTTCTGGAATTATCTAGCTGAACCAATTCCTGTTCCGCCCTTAGCGAAGTGCCTTTCGTCTCTTCTTTGTCGTGCCAATTGCTTCTGCTAACTCTCCCGTGCCAATTGCTTCTGCTAACTCTCCCATGCCAATTGCTTCGGCTATTCGTGCCCGAACCATTCTTCCTTTTCTACCTTTGCTGAGCCAAATATTTTGGACCGGATCATGGGTTACATGCTAACCCTTCTATCTGTAGCTATATAGAAAAGGTACCAGTAGTATCAACGTGGATGAAATATTCATCATGGGAAGCAATGATACAATAATAAAATCTACTAAAAAAATATTAAACTCAATAATTGACATAAAAGACATGAGTTTTATTGATGTGGTTCTAAGAATTATGATCCTTAGAACATTAAAGGGCTTGTTCTATGGTAGTCTCATTATATGAATAAGATTCTTGAGAAATTCAATAAAGATGACACTGCATTGGCATGAACTCAGATAATTATAAGTCAATATCTATCAAAAATAAGGAGAGAGTATCTCTCAATTAGATTACTTTAGAGTGATTGCAAGTCTGATGTACTTGATAAGTTATACACGACCAGACTTAACTTATGTAGTAAGTAGATTCACTACTAATTTCAGTGTTGAGTATTGAGAAGGGATAACAAAAGTATTGAGACACTCAAAATATATTTGTGACTATGAATTGTACTATACAAGATATCAACCTGTAGACAAAGGATACAACGATGTGAATCGAATATCTAATGTGAAAGACTCAAAATCAATAAGTGCCAATTTATTCACTTTAGGAGATGCAACCGTTTCATGAAAATATTCTAAGTAAACAATAATAATCAAATTCACAATAAAATTTGAATTTGCAACTGTTGATAAATGTAGTGAAGAGACTGAATTACTATAAGAATTCTTAGAAGATATTTCTATATAGCAAAAAATTATATCGATAATCTGTATATACTATGATAGTCGATTGATGATTGGACAAATACAGAGTCATATGTATAAATATAAATCTACACATGCATCATAGATATATAATATCATTAGATAACTACTCTTAGTCGAAATTATCACTATTGATTATGTGAAATTAAAGGATAATATGACAGATCTACTCACCAAAGGATTAAACAAAGAGTTAGTTATAAGCTCATGTTAAGATATAAATCTGAATTTATTTTTAGAAAATATTTAAATTTAGATTTTCTATCTCCAGCAAATAATTATCAAAAGAAGATATCATCTAACAAAGGGAACCTTTAAATGGCTACATCACAAGGAGTTAACATAAATATTTTGACATTATAATTGTAAATCAAAAAATTTTAACACTACTTTGTCTTGAAATTAGAGAAAATTGCTATAATAAAATTATAATTCAAGAAAATTCATAAAAATGATTTAACCCTGTTATAATTATGGGTTGATATTTAACGTTACTTGTTCATTAATAAATGGTAACGGATGCTATTTAATTTATCATGAATATTCAAATATTATAATTATATAAATTTTTTAATCAAGAAATAGTTACAATAAAAATATGATTAATACTGTCATTAACAACTAAGAAATTAAATAATAAAGTGTTGTGAATACAATTTTGACGACTAAAATGTATAAATTGTTATATCTTCTTGATACGAAGTAAAATAAAAACTGCGGTAATTTATCAAACAGCGCACGTGAAGTTTAGAATTGTCCAAACAGCGCTCCATACTTTCATATTTATCAAATAACATACTTAATTTCCTTTTTACCCCTCCCACCAAACAGATCTGCACCACAGTGAAAATTCCGAACCATCCAAACGTGATGTTGAGAATTCAAATTTCAGCACCACAGTGATGGTGCTAGGATTGCAACACCATTGTGGTGTAGGTCTGTTTGGCGGGAGGGGTAAAAAGAGAATTAAATGTGTTATTTGATAAATATGAAAGTATGGAGCGTTGTTTGGACAATTCTAAACTTCACGTGCGTTGTTTGGTAAATCACTGTGGCAAAGGAGATGTTAAAGTTGCTGAGTTGACTGTGGAGAAAGAGAGATGTGATTATGTGTGTGTGTGTGATGGTGGAGGTGGCAAGGGGCAAGACATTATGAGAGAATTAGATGTATAGAGGGAGGGTCGAGGAAATTAGAAAATCGTCATGCATTCTAGGGCAGGCCTACCAGGGCATCTACTCTGCAGGGTCCAAAAATTTTTAAAATTCGATATAGCTCTTGATTAGGATCCAAAAATTTTTAGAGCCCGATATGACTCTTGATTAAGGTCCAAAATTTTTAGAGTCGTCCAAGACCTTTATACATACAACTAGGGTCAGTTCTGCCTTCTACCATGGCAAGGCGACGATGATCAAGGGCAAAGCCACATATTCTCTTATCAGGATTGTGCTCCCAAGAATGAGGTTTAGCTGCTATATTGGAACTAATTAAACCAGTATGCTTTAGTTATCGGTCTTTCTTTTAGATCTTGATGTTAACTATCGAAGGTGTTACCCTCCCGTTGCCTCTTTGCTTGCTCGGCCTAACTATAATGTAGCTCAAGGATGTTTTGCCAAAAGTTATTGTTTAAACCAAATTAAGAAAATTTCGGAGTTATTTTTATCAGCCTTTGAAAAGCATTGAGGTGTCATTTATGTACTGAAATAACTTGAAAAATTTCCTATCTTACACTATCTTTTTTTAAAGTTCTTTATTTGTCTTTAGTGTATCTTTCAAGTCATTTAAATTTATTTGATCAAGACTACCTTTCAAACATAATCCATTCATTTTTGTCTACTCTACCTTAAATTAATCCAAATCACTCCATCTAGACTACTTGAACATGATCTCCAAATTCACTTAATTAGTTTGGACTGCCTTTCATTGAATCTAACCTTTCAATTAGCATTATTAAATCTGTACACGTACTTATGCACTAATTAAATATATATACATCTAACTTAAATTATATTGTCAAACTTCTTAAACACTACACTACAGTTAAATATAACCAAATCAAAAAGATTTTCTAAGAATCATTTTCTTTTTAATATTTGTAATTAATGATAAGTATAGAATTGGATTAAGACACTTGAAAATCAAAAACTCTCATTTTAATTTTACCTCCCATCAATTCAGGTATCAGTGAAATGACTACGTACTATTGAGCTAACCAACTTTCGATTTAAGATAATCTTTTATTTTATTGATTAATTGAGAGAGATTGATTAATTCAAACCCCGATTTCAGCACTGAGTGAGACATTGACTGCCATATTAGAGTTTGAGTCCACATTCAAGTTTATCCTTCTGCCAATCGTGAAAAATAGGATGAGTTTTTTAATCCTTTCCTGAGGATCAAATCCAATGGACTGGTTAATTTGTATCTGAATAATCCATGCATGTTGTTTGGCCTTCATGTTTTTGCACTTGGAGGAGTTCATGCTCTTGGGCGGTATCCTAGATAAATTGGCACCCATTAATGTTCACAGAACTTCACAAGGTTGCCACTTTCTGTCCTAATTAATATCTCTATTATCTTCCAAATTCAATATTAATTAATTTTATCCAAGACTATGGCCAACCAGCATATCATACACCAGACACTCGAATCGTCTTAAAGTTTGTGCTAGAGTTGTAATATACAGTAGACATGCAATTATATAAACTTAACTAGGCAATAAGTCCTATAATAAATAATTAACTAAATCAAAACCTGTAGTGGAATCTTGTTGCAGCCTTGGAACAGCACTCTGAGAGCTGAAAGGCTTTGCATCTGTTATCCACTACAAATCCAAATCTGCAGCTGACTGATGATATGTATAAATTACACCATACGCACGCAGCAAATCTTCATCAAAATAATGCCAATTAACATCCTGCGGGAGGAGCAAGCATTGTCTTATGCCCTTGCATTGCAGGATCAGACATGCTTGGAGAAAAACAAATATTATAAGCTAGGTTCGATCTCCATTCTACATACACTAAGTTATTTTTTAGGAGATTGTGTCCAATTGTCCCATTACAAATGCTCATCTAAATGACATCTTTTATTGGCCAACGAAATTGTCTCACTTTTGTGATTAACAATGAACATATATAGAGAACTAAAGATGCAGCAGTGCACGTATATTACCAACAAGCTAAGTGTGGACAGCCTCGGAAGCCATGCATGTTGGCTGATATTGTAGACTTATCATTAGATTCAGTAAACTAGGGTAAGTCCTTGTCCGTACGTGGATGGGGAAGGAAACAAGGAATCAAAGTTGTCTTTTGATACGGTAGCATTTGCAGTACTCAAGTGTTCTCCAGCTGGTGTGGCCTGGACTTGCGAGCTTTCTTTTCTTGAGGTTGCTGAACAAGCAGTGGTTGTTGCCATTGGAATCCAAACCGTTGAATTATGCATCTCTCTCTTTCATTATTTCACTAGTTCTATTTCTCTCTTTCATGTTGAAGTAGTATATATGTATGAGACCGACTTATATCCTAATCCTCCGTATGTAAGTCCATGGTTTTTGCTGAAACCAGTACTACATATATGAATCATTCTGTTTCCTGGATCTCGGATTCGAATTAATGTTCATCGTTCAATTAACAACTCAAATCGTCTTTGTTTTTATCATTCATCTTTGGAACCTTTTTCTCCTAGAGTAGAGGCTCATCAAAAATCGTGCAATCGAACAAGCGCTGCTAGTGCATGCAACTGCACTCTTCTTAATTAACAAAATTAGCAGATCTTTTTCTCTCGACAAGAGCTTCGTGTGCTGCACCACCTTCGCTCGATAAAAAGGCCGCCATGGATGGCCAAGTTATCAAAGCCATAAGGATAGATAACTTATTCTACTTGCGCACCAAACGTGAAGACGCATGAAGAAAGCGTTGCAGCGAAGGGGGCTCAGGCTGTGCAGGGCCCTCAGAGAACAGAAGGCGAAGCTTTACATCATCCGGCGTTGCGTCGTCATGCTCCTTTGCTGGCATGATTGATCAACCATTTCTTTAGTTTGTATTTGGATATATATTTTTCTCCTTTGTAGTTTCTGCCAAAGTAAAGCAAAACTGCTTATAATGGATGCTTAAGGGGAGCTTAGCGCAACGATAAAATATAGTTTCTGCCAAAGTGGTGGTGGAATTATATTCTAGCTCAGATCATCCAATGGCGTGCACACTTCCATATGATCTAGACTTTGAGATCCAGTTTTGTGTATTCTACTTGGGATCTTCCTTATAATTATTATTCACTTTGTAAGGCGACATTTCCAGCCGTATAGCTTGTGATCATGCTGAACTTAATTTGAAGCTTTACATGGCCATGCATGAATCTGTGGCCTTCTGTTGTGGCAGAACTATTTTGGGTGTTTTTAGAAGGAACAATGGAACAATTTGATTTAATCCACAAGAGTGGGCAAACACATGTTTGCTTTACTACACTGTTCTTGCACCACATTACCAAAATTATTTTTTTTTAAAAAAAAATCATTATTTAATTCATAACTCATTTTCAACCGGTTCACGGTTGGCCTTCAACATGCTGGACAAATCTTCATCTTAAGTTGCCCTTCGATGCGGTGGATGATCATATAAGCATTGATGCCTCCAAAATCAGCCTACTTACAAGGATTAGCATGCGTAAGTGGATAACACCCACATATATATCCAGTAAAATTTCTTCGATGCTTAATTAACTTAGACATTGATGCGATCATTTTTTTTTACCATTTCTTATGTGTCTGGTCTTTTAGGTCATACAGTGTCCTTTCTATTGGACCGTCGGTGGTCAGCTAGAGAGGGATGAATATCACTCTTTCGCATATGGTGGAAATCGTTCGTTCTTCTTGTGTCACTTATTTATGATTGTCGTTAGCGTAGCGGAATAGTAATACAAATAAAAATACTAACAACACATACAAACATATACAAGATATACGTAGTTCGGAACCGAATGGTTCATACTCCACGGGGCGAGCTCAATGAGTTCTAGTTATGCGCACGACACTAACTAAACTCCTTCTCGATAACACGTCGAAGGTGGAAAAACCTCGTATAAGCAATTACAATAGTAATACAAAAATACAAGCCAAAATACAAAGACAATACAAAAAAAAAACTTTTACACAATTGCTTTGATCACTTGCTTGCTTTGGATTGCTCTTGAAGGTCTGGAATGCAGCAGCAATTCCCCTCCAAAATCTCCCCAAAAGTCTTTGTGAAATCCTCCATCTCGAGCTCCATTTATAACCTGCATTGAGCTAATTTCGCAACCATCAATCGACTGATCGTGACTATCAGTTGACTGGTCCTGTAGCCGTTATCTCACAACGACTCGATCCATGCTGGTCAAGTTCCAACAAATCCAACATCAGTCGACTGATCATGCCCATCAGTCGACTAATGATCCCATAAGTCGAGTGGTCGCTGCGATCACTTCATTGGAAACCATTCTGTGCCCGAATTCGCCCCGATCAGTTGACTGATGGCGTCGGCAGTCGACTAACCTCCCTCGGCAGTCGACTGTTAGGCCAGAACTTAGTTAGTCGAACACTGGTCGAGTTCAATCGACCTAGAGCAGTCGACTGACACCTATGCCAGTCGATTGATGTCGGATAAAATCTTAAATACCAAGTTATTTGAGCATCCGACCATTGGATAAACCCTCAAACACTACGTTTGAGCCTCAAACACTCAGTCTTAGCCACTTGACCAAGTCCACCTCATCCTCTCATGGAATTCTCCACCGAAGCTCTCTTCCCTCGGCCTACGTCCCTCAGATGCACCAAGCGCACGACTTCGTAATGTCATCCTTCACGTCTCTTGCCCTCAAAGTATGCTTCCCTTGGGCCTCACTCCATTTGCCCCGTCCGGCGGTCCCTCGGATGCACCAAGCGCACGACTTCGTAATATCATCCTTCACCGACTCAAGGACCCCGAGCCTAGTGAACTTGCTAAGTCCTCAAGACTTCCCACACTAAGCCTCATGCTTGGATTTTCTATGCCAAGTCCCATGCTTGGACTTTCACCGCCAAGGCTATACACTTGGACTTACGTGGCCAACCCATGTTGGACTTTCCAACACCAAGCCCTATGCTTGGACTTTTCCCCACCAAGGCTACACACTTGGATTTACGTGGCCAACCCATGTTGGACTTCCTATGATAATCTCATATCATGCGTTTTGTCTAACATCAAAATACAGTTCGAGTCAAACTTGAGTCCACGCCGATTGCACCAACAATCTCCCCCTTTTTGATGTTGGACAAAACCTCAAACCCAAGTCTACCAATTATCCCCAATTGACAATTCTCACATCCCAATGAGAATTCCAACTATCCAAATTGGTAACTTCTTCCCCTTTTTGACATACATAAAAAAGTCCTCCCCAAGGGTATGAATGTCTCATATCCCAATGAGATCTTACAATCTCTCCCTTGGAAGAACACACATTTCTACAATCTTTCTAGTGATAAGTCCCATATCACTTAAGAGAGGCAACCCAATTTTCCTCCCATGAGGAAAAATACACATCCATCTTCCCATGATGGATACCTCCCCCTAAAGACTTGCTCCCCCTTGACCATTGCATCAAGAATATCCTTGGAGAGTCTCTAAGCCAATAAGAACATTTAAACAATCAAACATAAGGCACAAGTTCAACATTGAACCTCCATGCACCTTAAATTGATACTCACCCTAAACACTTCTCCTAATCCATATCCAATGGATTTCCACCCTTTCTAATGCTCTCCCAAGCATGTCCTAGGGGTAGGAGTGATTAAGGGACCAAAACATCGCTGAACATGGGCCTAATAATCAAGATTTACCCGAAATCGAGATGTCGATCGACTCTCTCAGGCTACGATCCAACTCCTTCCCACATCTCCATCATCATCCATGATCAACTGATAATGCAAATCTGATTTTGAGTTTTGTAAATGAATTTCTGAAATTCGTAAGTTAATATACATAAGTTGAAAATCATGAAATTTTGTATGTATATTACTTATTACAATCATTATGGATGAAAAATATTAGAAAATTATTTTACCCACAAAATAGTGAGATTGACACAAAGTTCAAAAGTTGAGAAAAGCTTCAATATTGAGTCCTCTTTGTATCACCTCATTCAATGGTGATTACTATCAAAAGATAGACTTCACCAAGATTTTTTAAAATATTTTTGAAATATTTTTAAAACTTTTAATTTAATTTTCCTAAACATCTCACTTATATCTAGATGTGTAAAACATATACAAGTCAAGTATTAGTGAGATGTGTGGTCTTTGTTATTTAGGGTTTCATGCATATCTCTAGGCAACAATATTTGATTCCCTTCAAATCATGCCTTAGTCCTTAAATACATTTTATTTATGCAAGAATGATGATTATGACATAAATGATAAAAAGATAAGAGCATGTGCCAAAATCATGTCATGACATGTGAATGAAATATAAGCATACATGATATATAGAAATAACCCTAAAAATGATCATGATATTTTATATAATAAAACTAAATATGATGTCATGTCATGGCAAGGCAAACAAAGCATGACAATTATAAATTACTAAGGTATAAAATACCTAAGTGTTAAATTTAAATTTCCATTTCTTAGAATTAAATTCATTTTGCCTTAATGCCAATTATCCCCCTAGTGTGCCAAAATCCCAAAATGGCACACCATTACTCCTAAGACCTATTTGTGCCAACTTAATCATTTTCAATCTTCTCAATCCACATTGGCACATCCTAAAGTGTCAACTCACCATGGCTAGGTTAACTACCCATCCACTTAGGGTTGACACACCCTAATCCATCTAGCATGAATCGATCACGCTTCTAGGAACCCAATACCTATTGGAGCTTCTTGGGTTAACTAGGTATTCACTAGGGATAACTTCCCTAGATACCTTTATAATGACCCTTTTTGGTTTTGACACCTTATTCAAATGGGTCTTTCCTAAGTCAACTCTAGAGGTGACTCCTCCTTTGACCTTCTTAGTGGCTTTCTTGGTTTTTCTTAAGTCCATAGCCACTAAACACTTACCATTGTTGGTGCAATCGGCCCAGGTCACGATTGACCAGGACTCGAGTTTGACTCGAGTGATGTTTTGATGTTTCGACAAAAACATATGACAATGTAATTGTCATTTGGTAAAGTCCAAGTCTTGAGTACTTGGCATGGAAAGTCCAAGTGGGACACTTGGCATTGGGAAAAGTCCAAGCATGGTCTTGGCATGAAAAGTCCAACATGGGTTGGCAAGGAAA
This sequence comes from Wurfbainia villosa, assembly GCA_025175895.1. Taxonomy (NCBI): domain Eukaryota; kingdom Viridiplantae; phylum Streptophyta; class Magnoliopsida; order Zingiberales; family Zingiberaceae; genus Wurfbainia; species Wurfbainia villosa. The sequence goes on along the minus strand of CM045988.1, from coordinate 2,411,912 downwards.
GTCCAAGCATGGTCTTGGCATGAAAAGTCCAACATGGGTTGGCAAGAGAAAGTCCAAGGGGATTGATATTGGCGGCGTAAAGTCCAATGGTTGGCGGCGTAAAGTCCAAGCGGAGTCTTGGCAGCGTAAGTCCAATGTGCCTTAGCGGTGTAGACACCGTTAGCATGACATAGCCGACGGAAGCACCTGAAGGCTAGCGCAATGGATGAACAAGTCATGGATGACTTGGAGGGATCCGAGAGGCGTGAGGCTGATGGAGGTGGCTAGAAGGCTTAGGTCTAGGCTAAGGGTGGTCTAGCAAGTATGGAGGAATTATACTTGGGTTAAAACCTCATGTTTGGTGCCATGTGGCGGTCGTGGACCATCAACTAGGGTTTATTGCGGGTTATGGCCTAGCGATCGACTACCGCAGGTGGGCGATCGGTGATGGCTCAGCGATCGGCGATCGTGTGATCGGTCGGATCGGTGCTCGAAAATCGACCACGAGAATGGAGTCGAGACTCGGTCAGTGAGGACTCCATCGGTCGATTGTCTGTCCGATCGATGAAGGTTCCATTGGACTTATCCAGCGTGGATCTAGCCGTTGTCTCACGACAACAGTGGCATCGATCGATGGTCGTCGGTCGGTCGATCGACTTTTCCAAAGACAAAGTTGAAGCTATATATGGAGCTCGTGATGGAGGAAAAACCAAGGTTTTCTTTGAGGCGATTTGGGGCGATTTGCTGTTGCAAATCAGGGTCTCCAAGTTGATATCAAGCAACCAAGTGATCAAGCATTCAAAGAGCATTTGTAAAGTGTTTTCTTTACTTGTATTGCTTTGTATTTCATTATATTGCTTGTATTCATCTTGTATTACTATTGTATACATTGTACGAGGTTTCTCCACCTCTGGATTGTTCCGAGAAGCAGTTATTACATAGTGGTGTGCTTGTGGCATCACTAGGGCTCGTTTGAGCCCGATCCGTGGAGTAGGAACCGTGCGGTTCTGAACCACGTTAAATCTTCGTGTCTTCGTGTGTGCTTGTATATTTCGTTATTGTATTATATCTATATTCCGCTGCGCTAACGAAATTGTAGACATGAACACGAAAGAATTCCATTGACGCTATTCACCCCCTCTCTAGCCTTTCCAAACGATCTCCAACAAGTGGTATCAGAGCCCGGGGCTCTTCTACGGACTAACCGCCCGGAGCTAAGACAAAAGGCTAGAGGGTGAAGATGGAATTCCAAGACAAGCTTGGATGGAATATCAACACTCCACCTCCATATGATCCAGAAGATTTTCCGACGTGGAGAACAAGAATGGAAACATTCTTGATGATGAACATAGAGGATTGGTTCATCCTCGTTGAAGGCCTTGAACCCCCTAGGGATAAGAAGGAGAATGTCCTAAAATTGAAAAAGTGGACCCAAGAGCAATGCCAAAAGCTCAAGACCAAAATTAAGGTAACAAAACTTTTGGAAGATTTAATCCCTAATGATGTTTTGTGCAAGCTAGGGGATTACATGTATGCCAAGGAGCTATGGAGAAAATTGGCAAGATTCCATGAGGAGAGTTCATCCTCAAGTGAGAGTGAGGAATCGGAAGTTGAGATGGAGTCAACTTCCGGATCGGAGAAAGAAGAAGTAGAAGAGATGGAAGAAGCATCTACTTCTAGGATTGAGGAGGAGAGACCATCCTCTACGCCGGAGCAACCTCAAGAAGAACCTTCAACATCCGATCAAGATGAGGAAGCTCAAAATTCAACTCCGGCACCTACCACCACCCTAGGTAACTCAAACACTTTATCTTCAAATAAAAATCATATTATGTATTTTGAGTGTAGGGAATTTGAGCACTATAAGAGCAAGTGCCCAAAGAAGGTTAGGAAAGCTCCACCGGCACCAAAGGCTAAGGATGTCGGTCCCTCAAGTCAAAAGAGCAAGGAGCATATTATATGCTTCAAGTGCAACTCAAAGAGACATTATCGGAGTCAATGTCCAAGGGGAAAAAAGAAAGGGCAAGAAGGAGCAACACAAGTAGGGGGAGCCTCCAAGGCAAACCCTAAGGTAAAATTTATTAATGCACCTTCAATTTCTAGGGATAAGAAACATGCAAGGAATAATTTTAATAGTCTTGCTATTGTGCATGAAAAGCATGCTAGAAATAATAGATATATTTGCCTAGGAGCTAAGAGTATTCACCTAGGAAATAAGAAGAAATTTGGGACTAATGTCCCTAAAAATATATTACTTAAGGAAAGCATTAAGAAAATAGGAGAACATCTAGGCTTTAATGCTAAGAAATCTAGACATATGCCTAGAAATAAAAATATCTCAAGAGAAAATGAAAAATAAAAAATTGAGATATTAGAAAAGGAAAATCAAGCCTTGAGATCAAGGCTTGAAAAACTTGAAAAGACCCTTAAGGTTATGCAAAATCAAATGCAAGGGTCAATTAGTCAAACTTCTAGGTCCAAAAGTCAAAGTCAACACCTAGGACCTAAGAGTCAAAAGTCAACCAAGGGCAAGCAAGGTTTGGGTCACAAACCTAAGCCTAAGGTGGCTTACCATAGTGTTCCATTTGATTATGGAACACAAACTAGGTCTAGGAAGACTAAGGTCAATAGGGAAGTCATCCCTAGAGTTGACCAAGGGTTGTGCCTAGTGGCTAAGGTTTCTAGGAAACCTAGGGTGGCCACTAAGAAGGTTGCAAGGGGAGTTACCCCTAGAGTCAACCTAGGTAAGACCCAAATGACCAAGGCTAATAAGCCTAGGAGGGTCATTAGGAAGGTATCTAGGGAGGTTATCCCTAAGGAATACCTAATTAACCCTAGGAGCTCAAATCGGTTTTGGGTTCCTAAGAGCGTGATTGATTCACGCTAGATGAGTTAGGGTGTTGTTGGGTTTCCGACACCGCGGCGTGTGTGTGTTCGATCATGTTTCGTAAACATGAGCACAGCGGAAGCAATTAAAATAATAAATCTATATTTATTACAACACACACAACACACGCATGCATATTACAACAAGTGTAGACATAACCGTAAATTAAAAATTTGCAATAAAAGAAAATTATCTACGTTATACCTTTCGTATGACGTGTAGCGGGAACGACATCAACCGGAACGATCCTCGTAAGAATCGTCTCTATCCGTATCCACGCCGAGCTCCTCGGGATGACTTCGCTAAGTCACGAGCTTCGTCTTCGTACGGGTTACTAGCCTTGTGTTGAAGACGACGTGATCGAGAGATGATCACGATCCGAATCCAAATTCGGATCCAAAACCGAGTCCTCAAAACTCGATTCTCCGGAGAGGTATTCGTCAACCGTTTGACGAATCCTTCGTCCTCCACCTCAGATGATTACCGGAGATCAAATCCCCGGTAAGTTAGCCACTGTCGGAGCACTAACCGTCGTCCAAACGACGCTCCGACAACAAAGAAACAAGCTGTCCAGAAAAACTGGACAGCTTTTGGTGGAGGAATAGAGGCCGGCCAAAGGAGATGTGGAGCTCACCTTATCACCGAACCCACAAGAGATCACCAGAGGGTCGCCGGAGTGTTCACCGGCTGAAGCTTGGTCGCCGGCAATGACTTGGACAGCGGCACAAAAGCTGGGCGGCGGCACACCTAGGGTTGGCGCCGACTAGGAGAGAAGATGGAGGGGGCGGCACAATTAGGTTGGGTGGCAACTCTAATTAGGGTTAGTGTTTTGGTTTAGGGTTTAAGCCCTATTTTATAGAGAACTAATTCTCTTAATGGTTAATGGATCATATCCATAAAGCCCGTTAACCCGCTCCATTAAGATAAGTTAAAATAAACCAAACCATGATGGTTTATTTTAAGTTAAAACGAACCGAACCAACCTTTGGTTCATTCGTTTAATATAAACCAAACCCTTTGGTTTATTCTCATCCATTGGATTAGAACCAAACCATTTTGGTCCATCCATTATGTCTTCATAAGACACGGCCCATCCACGCTTCCATTGCGACTGAAACAATTTCATGCTCACTTTATGTTTGGTCCAACCAAACATAGTTTCTCTCGGTCTGAGAATCCCATTCTCAAGCTCATTTTAAATCCTTTGGATTACACTCGTTGTGCGTGTGACCAAATAGGTTCTCGGTTTATGTTGGCCGTCTATAATTAACCATTAATTATAGAACAATCATGAGTGGCACCTAGTAGTACATCATGATCCCCAATTAACCGAAAAGATCAACGGTTGATCCAGAACTATTTCTGAAACCCTTCAGTAGCTCGAATGAATCGTGCCCCATTCCCTTCACTCATCTTATACCCACTTGGTTCAGGACATGGTCTATTGTGTCAGTCCCCACTAGGCTGACTACGTCACACCTAGCCCAAGTGTCATTTCCTCGTCCTACGGATTCTAGTTACTCCACATGTATCGAAGAGTACTTTACTCTAAACATGTAATGCTTTGGCCAAAGACTTTAGTAACAATCTGACGAGAGGCCATGGGTATACATCTCCTCGTAAGGAGTGGTGAATCCTTTATAGGCTATTCAAACACCTTCGATCACTTCGACTTATACCCAATCATCCCGGGTCCACATCTCCTCGGAGATGTTTGCTTAAGATGTCAAAGCATAAGTCTCCATGATCAAGAAGATGACTTGAATACCGCAAGTCAAAGGAACATCGCACTTAAGCCACAGTAAGAACTTCATTGACATATCTATATATGCAGAGAACCATATGAAGTCTTACGGCTGGTCACTCCAATGAACTAGTTACCATAACTAGCATTCACGATTAACTCCGGACATCACAATGTCTCCAGCCAGTGAGAATCAGCTGCTTGGATACACCAAGGAGTATACCTCGTGCTAGTCTCGACAGAATTGATGGTGTCCAAATCCATCAATTCATCGACTAGGGATATTTCCGATACATCACAATTACACATGTAGAGATACTCACTAGTTGTGATCCAATCACAAATTCTCTCATGCCATGAATCGTATCGTGGACATTCAGTAAATGAGTTTAAGATCCAATCAAATATATTAAACATGTACACTCAAATAGTGAATCTTCATTTATCATATAAATGGTTCATACATAAGGCAATTGCCTTAGGACATCTCTCATATATTACTAACAGACTCCCACTTGGCCTAATGTCAATCACTATGGTATCCAATACCATAAGCACTAACATGACCCTCAAACTTACTTTGAGGTAATGCTTTAGTCAAAGGATCCGCTAAGTTCCTTTCAGTGGGAATTTTCTCGATTTGTATTTCGTTCCTACTGATGATCTCTATGATAAGATGATAGCGGCGAAGCACATGTTTGGATCATTGATGAGACTATATCAAGTTCATAGATGAACTTATTGATCCAAACCGCTTCCTTTGTCGCCTAAAGATGCAACGATTTCGCTTAGTGGCGAATCCGCTATAGTGTCAAGCTTGGAACCTTTCCAACTTATTGCGCCCATTTTAGGTGAATACATACCTGCATCGAGACATGGAATCATCCTTGTCTGTCTGGAGCTGGCATCCGTATACCCACGTATCACCATGTACCCTTCTCCATATATTAGGAACGCATCCTTAGTTCTTCTCAAGCACTTAAGGATCATCTTAACAGCCACCCAATGATCCATTCCTGGATCAGACTGGTATCTGCTCGTGACACTCAGAGCATACGATACATCGGGCCTTGTACATAACATAGCATACATGATAGATCCTATTGCGGATGCATAGGGAATCTTACTTATGCAAATCCTCTCGTCTTCTGTGCGCGGACACATAGACTTCGAAAGGTGTACCCCATGCCTGATGGGTAAGAAACCTTTCTTAGATTCCGACATGCTAAACCTCTTTAGCACTCGGTCTATATATGTAGACTGCGAAAGACCAAGCAACCGTTTCGATCTATCTCTATAGATCTTAATCCCGAGGATGTAGGTTGCTTCTCCCAGGTCTTTCATGGAGAATGTCTTGGATAACCAAACCTTCATTGACTGTAAGATTGAAACATCGTTTCCTATAAGTAGTATGTCATCGACATACAATACTAGGAATACGACTGCACTCCCACTAACATTCTTGTATACACAAGGTTCGTCTGGATTTTGTGAGAAATCAAACCTTTTGATTGTCTCATCAAAACGGATATTCCAGCTCTTGGATGCTTGCTTCAATCCATAAATGGACCGTCGCAATTTGCATACCTTGGTTTTATCAACCGATGTGAAACCCTCAGGCTGTATCATATACACGTCCTCGAGCAGGTTTCCATTAAGGAAAGCTGTTTTCACATCCATCCGCCATATCTCATAATCATAATGAGCCGCTATGGCCAGGAGCATCCGAATGGATTTAAGCATAGCTACAGGCGAATAGGTTTCGTCATAATCAACACCTTGTTTTTGACGATATCCTTTCGCCATCAATCTAGCCTTATAGGTAATCACATTACCATCCATGTCGGTTTTCTTCTTGAAAACCCACTTGCACCCTATAGGCTTTATCCCTTCAGGTGGGTCAACCAAGTTCCAAACTTGGTTTTCATACATGGAATCCATTTCCGACTTCATGGCACCAAGCCACTTATCCCTTTCTGAACTTGTCAGCACTTCTTCATAACTGGTAGGCTCCTCATCATCAATGAGTAACACGTCGTTCGATTCACTTACGAGAAATCCATATCTCTTAGGAATATTGCGTGTTCTACCAGATCTACGAAGATGTGGTGTTACAATAGGTCCAGTCGATTGCTCATCACTATGAGTTGTCGGCTGTTGTGCTTCACCAGGTATCTCATCAATGTCTATTTGAGTCTCTCGAGCCTCCTCAAGCTCGACGACACTCCCACTATTTTCTTGCAAGAGAAACTCTTTCTCTAGAAACACAGCATGCCTTGAAACAAACACCTTTTGTTCCACAGGATGATAGTATTGGTAACCCCTTGTTTCCTTAGGGTATCCAATAAATAGACATTTATCAGACTTAGCATCCAATTTGTCTGATACAGTCCGCTTCACATAAGTAGGACAACCCCATATCTTCAAGTAAGATACATGAGGTTTCTTACTATTCCATATCTCATATGGAGTAGTTGAGACTACCTTGGTAGACATTCTGTTTAACAAGTAAACAGCTGTCTGAAGTGCATAGCCCTAAAAGGACTTGGGAAGAGTTGCATGATTCATCATTGACCTGACCATGTCCAACAAGGTCCGGTTACGCCTCTCAGATACACCATTATGCTGTGGTGTATAGGGCGGAGTCCATTGAGACAATATGCCATTGTCTCTTAGATAATCAAGAAACTCTTGACTTAAGTATTCACCACCTTGATCCGATCGAAGTATTTTAATACTCTTGTCATGTTGTTTCTCTACTTCATTTCTGAATTCTTTGAACCTTTCAAAGGCTTCAGACTTGTGTTTCATCAAGAACACATACCCGAACCATGAGTGATCATCGGTGAAGGTAATGAAGTAGCTATAGCCTCCTAAAGCTTGAGTTGACATGGGTCCACATACATCAGTATGTATTAGACCTAGTAACTCTCCCACTCGTTCACCTTTTCCAGTAAAAGGTAACTTAGTCATCTTGCCTTTTAAGCATGATTCGCATGTATCGTATGAATCCAATTCAAACGATTCCAGAATTCCACATCGGTGTAATTCGGACATGCATTTCTTGCTTATATGGCCAAGACGACAATGCCACATATAGGAGTCTATTTGATTATCCTTTCGAGCATGCATGTTGCTCGCTTCGATATTGAAAATGTCACTGGATATGTCCAACGTATAAATGCCATTACTCAAAGTTCCAGTTCCATAAAGTACGCCATTCAAAGTTATATAACAACAATTGTTACTAAACGTTAAATGGAAACCATTTCTATTTAAGCAAGAAATAGAAATGATGTTCTTTATCAACGAAGGAACATAAAAGCAATTATCCAGTTCTAAGACAAGTCCTACAGGGAGTTCCAACAAATACGTTCCGATGGCGAGTGCAGCAACCGTTGCTCCATTCCCAACACGTAAATTTGACTCTCCCCTTGATGAGTCTTCTTCTATTCCTTAGCCCATGTATGTCATTACATATATGTGAGCCACACCCAGTATCAAATACCCAAGTGTCCGAGGAAATAGAATGACAATCAATAAAGAAGATTTCTGAAGAAGATGGGGCATCCGATGCCTTATCCTTCTTCACGGACTCAAGATAAATCTTGCACTTTCTTCGCAAATGGCTCTCCTTGCCATAATGATGGCAAGTTTCCTTTTGTGCTAGTTCTACCTTCTTAGCCCTTCTCTTCTTTCCCTTCTGCTGTTCCTTTGATTTTCTATTAGAACCTTTCTTCGAGGAATCAACTAACAGCAACGTCCCCTGCTCATGCTTCTCAGAAGACTCCACAGTCTTCAGCATATTGAGCAGTACCACAGATGAACCTCCTAGCATCTCAGAGGTGAAGAGGAGCTTTGAGACTTCGAACCTTTCGAATCTCACTTGCTCATCAACCCACTCACAAAGATGAAGGACTACGATATGAGCATCCATATGCTCATGCTGCTTTCGTAGCTTGGGTTCCATCGTGGCTAACATGATGCAACTCTTTTGTTCAGAATCACTCACATGTTTCTGATAGGCCAACAATTGGTCCAGAGTTGCATCGTCACTAGGACGGGCGGGAAGAGGCGCTTCGAGGACATTTGCAAGCTTTTCAACCTTGAGAACAATTCTCAAGCTTCTAAGCCAATTCAAGAAGCTCGGCCCAGTCAATTTATTCGAATCCAAAATGGAACGCAATTCAAAGACATTATGATCAATATTAGAAATACAAAACGAGCATATATGAGAAAGATGATTTTAAAAATGCATCAATATACATTTATAAATCCCATTCATTTTTTTCGAATTTCAAAAACCCCAAAATCACTTCGGGAGATTGTAGGTCCATCTCCGAATGGGCTGATATCCATCATAGTTATGAACAACCTTGGAGAGAGTCCAACAAGCCATTCATAACTATGACGGTAGGTATCATCTATACCGATTGCATATCCCGTATATGCAACTATCACAATGTGCTATCAACTAATTGAATGTTCACACATACATTGGGTTGTTAACACATTAACAAGTATGCATCATATGCATAGCACCCAACTTCACCTCCCTTTACATCGACCTTGGAGAGAGTCCAACAAGCCGATGCTCCAGGTTAAAGCCAACCCATTAATCAGGACATAGTTTTAATATGGTTAGAGCGCATTCAACCAATTAGCTCAGCTTGGAGAGAGTCCAACAACCAAAGCTAACGATTGACCTCTGACCCTTACCATATTAGTATTAAACTATTCCATGGTTTGAACATATTCAGGTTCGAGCCGGGCTTGGAGAGAGTCCAACAACCCAAACAAGAAACAGAACTCTGGTTCTAACCATATTAATGGAAGGTGTAGGCTTTAATATTGATTAAGGGTTTTTATGTCTCATCCTCTTTGCATGCAAATAACTATTATCTACATGACATGACATACATGGCATACATCTACATGTCACGACACGCATGGCATAATGTTATGCATCTAATGCAATTACATGACATACAATTATGTCATGTATATAATTTCCTTATATGTCATAACTATTTATGGAAATAAAATATGTTTAAGATTTGATTCTCCAAATCAAATCATAATTAAATTAGGAAACAAATTTCCAAATCTAATCACATATTTTATTCATGGAATTATTTGATTAAGGAAAATCTATTTAGGAAACCAATTTCCTAAATCATTAAAACTACTTATGGAAATAAAATATTTTAAGATTTGATTTCCCAAATCAAATCATGATTAAATTAGGAAACAAATTTCCAGAATCTAATCAAATATTTTATTTATGAAAATATCAATTTCCATAAATACTTCCAACTTTCCAAAAGTGGAAGATTTCCATAAATACTTCTAGACTTTCCAAAATTGAAAAATTTCCATAAATACTTCTAAATTTCCAAAATTAGAAAATTTCCAGAAATACATTATGACTATCGAAACCATTTTTACGATTATGTCGAAACACAACGGGCTCGATACCCTTTGTTGGGTTTAGACGCATGGCGTGTGTGTTCGATCATGTTTCGTAAACATGAGCACAGCGGAAGCAATTAAAATAATAAATCTATATTTATTACAACACACACAACACACGCATGCATATTACAATAAGTGTAGACATAACCGTAAATTAAAAATTTGCAATAAAAGAAAATTATCTACGTTATACCTTTTTTATGACGTGTAGCGGGAACGGCATCAACCGGAACGATCCTCGTAAGAATCGTCTCTATCCGTATCCACGCCGAGCTCCTCGGGATGACTTCGCTAAGTCATGAGCTTCGTCTTCGTACGGGTTACTAGCCTCGTGTTGAAGACGACGTGATCGAGAGATGATCACGATCCGAATCCAAATTCGGATCCAAAACCGAGTCCTCAAAACTCGATTCTCCGGAGAGGTATTCGTCAACCGTTTGACGAATCCTTCATCCTCCACCTCAGAGGATTACCGGAGATCAAATCCCCAGTAAGTTAGCCGCTGTCGGAGCACTAACCGTCGTCCAAACGACGCTCCGACAACAAAGAAACAAGCTGTCCAGAAAAACTGGACAGCTTTTGGTGGAGGAATAGAGGCCGGCCAAAGGAGATGTGGAGCTCACCTTATCACCGAACCCACAAGAGATCACCGGAGGGTCGCGGAGTGTTCACCGGCTGAAGCTTGGTCGCACGGCAATGACTTGGATGGCGGCACAAAGCTGGGCGTGGCACACCTAGGGTTTGGATTAGGGTTTAAGCCCTATTTTATAGAGAACTAATTCTCTTAATGGTTAATGGATCATATCCATAAAGCCCGTTAACCCGCTCCATTAAGATAAGTTAAAATAAACCAAACCATGATGGTTTATTTTAAGTTAAAACGAACCGAACCAACCTTTGGTTCATTCGTTTAATATAAACCAAACCCTTTGGTTTATTCTCATCCATTGGATTAGAACCAAACCATTTTGGTCCATCCATTATGTCTTCATAAGACACGACCCATCCACGCTTCCATTGCGACTGAAACAATTTCATGCTCGCTTTATGTTTGGTCCAACCAAACATAGTTTCTCTCGGTCTGAGAATCCCATTCTCAAGCTCGTTTTAAATCCTTTGGATTACACTCGTTGTGCGTGTGACCAAATAGGTTCTCGGTTTATGTTGGCCATCTATAATTAACCATTAATTATAGAACGATCATGAGTGGCACCTAGTAGTACATCATGATCCCCAATTAACCGAAAAGATCAACGGTTGATCGAACTATTTCAAACCCTTGATGGCTCGAATGAATCGTGCCCCATTCCTATTCACTCAACTTATACCCACTTGGTTGGGACATGGTCTATTGTGTCGGCCCCACTAAGTGACTCGTCACACACCTAGCCCAAGTATCATTTCCTCGTCCTACGGATTCTAGTTACTCCACATGTATCGAAGAGTACTTTACTCTAAACATGTAATGCTTTGGCCAAAGACTTTAGTAACAATCCGACGAGAGGCCATGGGTATACATCTCCTCACAAGGAGTGGTGAATCCTTTATAGGCTATTCAAACACCTTCGATCACTTCGACTTATACCCAATCATCCCGGGTCCACATCTCCTCGGAGATGTTTGCTTAAGATGTCAAAGCATAAGTCTCCATGATCAAGATGACTTGAATACCGCAAGTCAAAGGAACATCGCGCTTAAGCCACAGTAAGAACTTCATTGACATATCTATATATGCAGAGAACCATATGAAGTCTTACGGCTGGTCACTCCAATGAACTAGTTACCATAACTAGCATCCACGATTAACTCCGGACATCACAATGTCTCCAGCCAGTGAGAATCAGCTGCTTGGATACACCAAGGAGTATACCTCGTGCTAGTCTCGACAGAATTGATGGTGTCCAAATCCATCAATTCATCGACTAGAGATAATTCCGATACATCACAATTACACATGTAGAGATACTCACTAGTTGTGATCCAATCACAAATTCTCTCATGGTGTGAATCGTATCGTGGACATTCAGTAAATGAGTTTAAGATCCAATCAAATACATTAAACATGTACACTCAAATAGTGAATCTTCATTTATCATATAAATGGTTCATACTTAAGGCGATTGCCTTAGGACATCTCTCATATATTTCTAACAGGTGTGCCAACCTTAAATGGATGGGTAGTTAACTCAACCATGGCAAAGGTGGCACTTTAGGTTATTTTCAAGGTTATGGATACTTTGGAAATAGATTTGAATTATCATCCTAAAAGATTTTAGGGTGTGCCAATATTAGTTATGAAGTTTGATAAAATGGTCAAATTGGCACAATTTAGGTTTAGAGGTCTTAGTGTGCCATTTTGGGTTGTTGGCACACTAGGGAGATTAATCATAATATGATAAAATATATCTAATTATATCAAATGACAATTAATATTAAAATTTGAGTATTACTATACCTATATATTTTATATGCCATGCCTTGTTTGCCATATGTCATGTCATGACATCATGTGTATTTCTAATCATTTTATATGTCAAGATTATGCTTAGGTTTAAGGCTTTAAATGTCATGTGTTTTTAGATTTCATATTATGTCATGACATCATGATTATGAGCATGTGTTTATCTATATCATCTCTAATGCCATAATCACTCATGCATTTAAGATAATTTGATTGAAATTGATTTAAGGACAATGGCATGACTTGGAGTCCCATTTATAAGGGAATCAAGTAGGGTTGCCTTAGAAAAATGCATGAAACCCTAGATTAAATGAGAACAAAACCCACATCTCACATCCAATTGACATGTATGTGTATTTATACACCTTAGATACATGTGAGATGCTAGGATATGAGTTGAGTTCAAGGTGCATAGTTTTTGCATCTAGATGAACTAAAACTCATCTTGTTTCAATTTGCGGATCATTGGGAAAGCTTGTGTACAAGTCATGTGCATAGAGCCCAAGGAATATGATCCAAAATAAGGTTTTGAAAATATTTTAAAATCATTTTGAAAAACCTTGGTGAAGTCTATCTTTTGATAGCAATCACCATTGATGAAGTTGATACAAAATAGGGCCAAAACATTGAAAATTTCAATGGTTTTGAGTTTTGTATCAAATTCACTATTTTATGGGTAAAATAATTTTAAAATATTTTTCACCCATTGTATGTGTCATAAGTATTATACGTATGAACTTTCAAGATTTTTCGATAAACGTATAATTATTTATGAATTTCCAAAACTCGATTCTGATAATTGAAATTCAATTTGATTATCGATCGGTGACCAGTGGCCAATGTGATCGATCGGTGATGAAAAACTAGGTTTGATAGCCCGATTCTTATAGGTCGAATCACTCCTAACCCTAGGATATGCTTTGGGAAGCATTATAAAGGGTGAAAATCCATTGGATATGGATTAGAAGAGTTGTTTAGGGTTTGTATCAATGTTAAGGTGTTGGAAAGTTCAATGTTGAATTTCTAACCTTAATTTTGATGGTTTAGAGTTCCTATTGGCTTAGGGACTGCCCAAGGACATTGTTGGTGCAATGGTCAAGGGAGAGCAAGCCTTTAGGGGGAGGTATCCATCTTGGGATGATGGATGTGTTTTTCTCCTTGAAAAGGAGAAGTTATTGGGAGAATATGACATCAATTGGGAAATTGATGGGACTTTTGAGAGACCCAATTTGGAAATTGGGAGAGTAAATGGGATTGTCTCTCTTGAGTGATATTGAACTTATCACTAGGAAGATGGTAGGCATCCTAAGTATTTTTGAACCAAGGGGGAGATTGTAAGATCTCATTGGGACATGAGACATTAACCCTCTTGGGGAGAAAACCATTTTGATGTTAGTCAAAAAGGGGGAGAATGTTTGGGGGAGAACATTTGGAGAGTATTTACCAATTTGGGATAATTGGTAAATGATTTGAGTTAGTGTTCTAACTCAATAATTTGTTTGGTTTTTGGTCAAACACCAAAAAGGGGGAGATTGTTGGTGCAATCGGCCCAGGTCACGATTGACCAGGACTCGAGTTTGACTCGAGTGATGTTTTGATGTTTCGACAAAAACATATGACAATGTAATTGTCATTTGGTAAAGTCCAAGTCTTGAGTACTTGGCATGGAAAGTCCAAGTGGGACACTTGGCATTGGGAAAAGTCCAAGCATGGTCTTGGCATGAAAACTCCAACATGGGTTGGCAAGGAAAGTCCAAGCATGGTCTTGGCATGAAAAGTCCAACATGGGTTGGCAAGGAAAGTTCAAGCATGGTCTTGGCATGAAAAGTCTAACATGGGTTGGCAAGGAAAGTCCAAGCATGGTCTTGGCATGAAAAGTCCAACATGGGTTGGCAAGGAAAGTCCAAGCATGGTCTTGGCATGGAAAGTCCAACATGGGTTGGCAAGAGAATGTCCAAGGGGATTGATATTGGCGGCGTAAAGTCCAAGCGGGAGTCTTGGCAGCATAAGTCCAATGGTTAGCGGCGTAAAGTCCAAGCGGAGTCTTGGCGGCGTAAGTCCAATGTGCCTTGGCGGTGTAGACACCGTTAGCATGACATAGCCGATGGAAGCACCTGAAGGCTAGCGCGATGGATGAACAAGTCATGGATGACTTGGAGGGATTCGAGAGGCGTGAGGCTGATGGAGGTGGCTAGAAGGCTTAGGTCTAGGCTAAGGGTGGTCTAGCAAGTATGGGGGAACCATACTTGGGTTAAAACCTCATGTTTGAGGTGTGCCAGTCGACTGGTGCCATGTGGCAGTCAACTGGACCGAGTCAACTAGTGTTTGACTGCGGGTTATGGCCTGTGATCATTGGTGGGCGGTCGTGATGGCTCAGCGATCGTGATCGTGTGATCAGTGGACTGGTGCTCGAGAAATCGTCCACAGAATGGAGTCGAGACTCGACTTGTCGAGTGAGGACTCCATCAGTCGACTGATGGTCACAATCAGTCGACTGATGAAGGTTCCGTTGGACTTATCCAGCGTGGATCTAGCCGTTGTCTCACGACAACAGTGGCATCAGTCGACTGATGGTCCCGATCAGTCGACTGATCGACTTTTTCCAGCACAGGTTGAAGCTATATATGGAGCTCGTGATGGAGGAAAAACCAAGGTTTTCTTTGAGGCGATTTGGGGCGATTTGCTGTTGCTAATCAGGGTCTCCAAGTTGATATCAAGCAACCAAGTGATCAAGCATTCAAAGAGCATTTGTAAAGTGTTTTCTTTACTTGTATTGCTTTGTATTTCATTATATTGCTTGTATTCATCTTGTATTACTGTTGTATACATTGTACGAGGTTTCTCCACCTCCGAATTGTTCCGAGAAGGAGTTATTACATAGTGGTGTGCTTGTGGCATCGCTAGGGCTCGTTTGAGCCCGATCCGCGGAGTAGGAACCGTGCGGTTCCGAACCACGTTAAATCTTCGTGTCTTCGTGTGTGCTTGTATATTTCGTTATTGTATTATATCTATATTCCGCTGCGCTAATGAAATTGTAGACACGAACGCGAAAGAATTCCATTGACGCTATTCACCCCCCCCTCTAGCCGTTCCAAACGATCTCCAACAACCATGGTTAGTCTTAGGGATGACTTCCCTACTAACCTTAGTTTTCCTAGACCTAGAAATAGTTCCATAATTGAATGGAACATTATGGTAGGATATAGGTTTGTGACCCAAACCTTCCCTTGGATATTTCTTGTTTCCTAGGCCTTGAATTTTAAACATTTGACCCTTTAATTGAATTTGTGATTCTTGCTAGGGTCTTCTCCAATTTTTCAAGCCTTGACCTCAAGGCTTGGTTTTCTAGTTCTAATTTTCTCAATTTTGATTTTTTATTTATCTTTTGGGAATGATTCTTCTTAGGCATATGCCTAGACTTTTTGGGGTTAATGCCCAAATTTTCTTCTATCCTCCTAATGGACTCCTTAGGTAAGATTTTTCTAGAATTAATGTGTCTAGGTTTGTCCTTAGGTAAGTCAACATGCTTGACACCTAAACAAACATATTTGTTCCTACTAGCATACTTTTCATTAATAATTGCAAGAGAGCTAAAATAATTCCTAGCATGTTTATTAACCTTAGAAATTGAAGGTGAATTAAATTTTACCTTAGGGTTAGCTTTGGAAGCTCCCCCTACATGAGATGCCCCTTCTTGCCCTTTCTTTCTCCCCCTATGGCATTGGCTTCGGTAGTGCCCTCTTTGGTTGCATTTAAAGCACACAATGTGCTCTTTGCTCTTTCTAGCGAGGACTCTGCCATCCTTTGACTTTTGGTGCCGGTGCTTTTTCCTTAGCTAATTTTGGGCACTTACTCTTGTAATGCACTTTCTCCCTATACTCAAAGCATATAATGTGATTTTATCTTTAATTATAATGCATGAGTTACCTAGGGAGGTGGTGGAATCCTCTTGATCACTTCTCCTGGATGTTGAAGCTTCTTCTTGATCTTGCTCCGGGATGGAAGACCTCTCATCCCCCTCAATGCTAGAGGTGGAGGTTTCCACCAAGTCATCCACATCTTTGAATGTGGATGACAATTCTTTAACATCCTCGATTCCGGATGTTGATGGGCACTCTTCCTCGGCTTCTTCCTCTACTTGTGCTGATTCGGGATGTTCATTGAATTTTACCACCTTATGTCATAGCTCCTTCGCATCCCTATATTCACCTAGCTTAGACCAAATGTTGTTAGGAATCAAATCACTAAGCAATGTGATTACCTTGAGATTTGTCTTGAAGGTCCTTGGTCCATCTTGCCTTTTCAATTTGCCTATTTTCTTCATCCCTAGGCATTTTGAAACCGTTTTCTAGAATTAACATAATATCAAAGTTAGTTTCTAGATATACCTCCATTTTTATTCTCCACCATTGAAAGTCCCTTTCGAATTTTGGTGGTTGGAGGTTGTAGCCGGCCATCTTGTCGTGCTTGTGTTGGCGGTTAGTCCTCGACAAGTTCCTCGCTCTGATACCACTTGTTGGACCGTCAGTGACCGGCTAGAGGGGGGTGAATAGCCCTCTTTCGCGTACGGTGAAAATTGTTCGTTCTTCTTGTGTCACTTGTCTACGATTGTCGTTAGCACAGTGGAATAGTAATACAAATGAAAATACTAACAACACATACAAGCATACATAAGATATACGTGGTTCAGAACTGAATCATTCCTACTCCACGGGGCGAGCTCAATGAGCTCTAGTTATGCACACGACACTAATTAAACTCCTTCTCGACAACACGTCGGAGGTGGAGAAACCTCGTAAAAGCAATTACAATAGTAATACAAAAATACAAGCCAAAATACAAAGATAATATAAAAGAAAACTTTTACACAATTGCTTTGATCACTTGCTTGTTGCTTGCTTTGGATTGCTCTTGAAGGTCTAGAATGCAGTAGCAATTCCCCTCCAAAATCTCCCCAAAAGCCTTTGCGAAATCTTCCATCTCGAGCTCCATTTATAACCTGCATCGAGCTGATTCTGCACCCATCAGTCGATTGATCGTGACCATCAGTCGACTGGTCCTCTAGCCATTGTCTCACAATGACTCGATCCACGTTGGCCAAATTCTAATGGATCCATCATCAGTCGACTAATCATGCCCATCAGTCGACTGATGATTCCATCAGTCGAGTGGTCACTGCGATCACTCGACTGGAAACCATTTTGTGCCAGAATTCGCCCCGATCAATCGACTGATCCCATCATCGATCGTGATGGCGCGATCGATGGCCCGATAATCAGCGGTCGTCGACCTCCTCGATAATCGGCTCGCTTTTTGTCGTCGAACACCGGTCAAGTCATATCGACCTAGAGCAGTCGACTGGCACCTATGTTAGTCGACTGATGTCGGGTAAAATCTCAAACACCAAGTTGTTTGAGCATCCGACTGTCGGATAAATCCTCAAACACCACGTTTGAGCCTCCGACACTCAGTCTTAGCCACTTGGTCAAGTCCACCTCATCCTCTCATGGAGTTCCCCACCAAAGCTCTCTTCTGTTGGCCTACATCTCTCGGATGCACCAAGCACACGGCTTTATGTAGGAGATCGTTGGAACGCTAGAGGAGGGGGCGGTGAATAGCTTGATTTCGTTATGTTGATGGAAATCGTTCACATTTGCTTGTGTACAATCTTGTTAGTACGCAGCGGAATATAAAATAATAAAATACAACAAGAACAAACACGCAAACACGAGTATTTAACGTGGTTCGGAACCGAACGGTTCCTACTCCACGGATTGAGCTCTAAAGAGCTCTAGCGATGCCACAAACACACCACTATGCAAACACTCCTTCTCGACACAAGTCGGAGGTGGAGAAACCTCGTAAAAATAATTACAAAAATAATACTAAATACAACAAGCAAATACAAGTGAATACAACAAAAGAAATGCAAAGAAAAACTTTGCAATCGATCTTTTGAGAGCTTGCTTGTTTGGTTGGTTGAGTGACACTTGGAGACCCTGAATTACACCAGCAATTTGCCCCAAAAACTCCTCAAAGAACCATAGCGTTTTCCTCCTTCACGAGCTCCATTTAAAGCTTCAATCTGTGCTGGAAATCGTCGATCAGTCGACTGATACCACTGTTGTCGTGAGACAACGGCTAGATCCACGGTAGAAAAATCCAACGGATCCATCATCAGTCGACTGATCATGACCATTAGTCGACTGTTTAAGCCTCCACTGCTCATTGCTAAGGATCAGTTAGACTCCATTCTGAAAAACCAAGCACCGATCCTCGATCACACGATCGATCAGCTCGACCACTCAGTCAACTGCTAGGCCAATTCCCACAGACAAACCCTAATTGACTCACGCCAGTCGACTGCCACATAGCACCAGTCAACTAACACACCTCAAACATGAGGTTTTAACCCAAGTATGGTTCCCCCATACTTGCTAGACCACTCTTAGCCTAGACCTAAGCCTTCTAGCCACCTCCATCAGCCTCGTTCCTCTCAGATCCCTCAAAGTCATCCATGACTTGTTCATCCATTGCGATAGCCATCAGGTGCTTCCATCGGCTATGTCATGCTAACAGTGTCTACACCGCCAAGGCACATTGGACTTACGCTGCCAAAACTTTGCTTGGACTTTACGCCGCCAACCATTGGACTTATGCTGCCAAGACTCCCGCTTGGACTTTACGCCGCGAATATCAAAACCCCTTGGACTTCTCAAATGTCAAGACTCAGGCTGTTAGTAATATATGAGAGATGTCCTAAGGCAATCGCCTTATGTATGAACCATTTATATGATAAATGAAGATTCACTATTTGAGTATACATGTTTTCATGTATTTGATTGGATCTTAAACTCATTTACTGAATGTCCACGATACGATTCACAGCATGAAAGAATTTGTGATTGGATCACAACTAGTGAGTATCTCTACATGTGTAATTGTGATGTATCAGAATTATCCCTAGTCGATGAATTGATGGATTTAAACACTATCAATTCTGTTGAGACTAACACGAGGTATACTCCTTGGTGTATACAAGCAGCTGATTCTCACTGGCTGGAGACATTGTGATGTCCGGAGTTAATCGTGGATGCTAGTTATGGTAACTAGTTCATTGGAGTGACCAGCCGTAAGACTTCATATGATTCTCTGCATATATAGATATGTTAATGAAGTTCTTACTGTAGCTTAAGTGCGATGTTCCTTTGACTTGCGGTATTCTAGTCATCTTGATCATAAATACTTATGCTTTGACATCTTAAGCAAGCATCTCTGTGGAGATGTGGACCCGGGATGATTGGGTATAAGTCGAAGTGATCGAAGGTGTTTGAATAGCCTATAAAGGATTCACCACTCCTTGCGAGGAGATGTATACCCATGGCCTCTCGTCGGATTGTTACTAAAGTCTTTAGCCAAAGCATTACATGTTTAGAGTAAGGTACTCTTCGATACATGTGCAGTAACTAGAATCCGTAGGATGAGGAAATGATACTTGGGCTAGGTGTGACGTAGTCAGCCTAGTGGGGACTGACACTATAGACCATGTCCTGAACCAAGTGGGTATAAGATGAGTGAAGGGAATGGGGCACGATTCATTCGAGCTGCAGAAGGGTTTCAGAAATAGTTCTGGATCAATCGCTGATCTTTTCGGTTAATTGGGGATCATGATGTACTACTAGGTGTCACTCATGATCGTTCTATAATTAATGGTTAATTATAGACAGCCAACATAAACCGAGAACCTATTTGGTCACACGCACAACGAGCGTAATCCGAAGGATTTAAAACGAGCTTGAGAATGAGATTCTCAGACCGAGAGAAACTAAGTTTGGTTGGACCAAACAAGAAGCGAGCATGAAATTGTTTCAGTCGCAATGGAAGCGTGGATTGACCGTGTCTTATGAAGACATAATGGATGAACCAAAATGGTTTGGTTCTAATCCAATGGAGGAGAATAAACCAAAGGGTTTGGTTTATTTTAAATGAATGAACCAAAGTTGGTTCGGTTCGTTTTAACTTAAAATAAACCATCATGGTTTGGTTTATTTTAGCTTATATTAATGGAGCGGGTTAATGGGTCTTATGGTTATGATCCAATAACCATTAAGAGAATTAGTTCTCTATAAAAGAGGGCTTAAGGGTTTGTTAAGCCCTAATCAAAACCCTAACCTAATAGTTGCCGCCCACCTCCCCTTGGAGATTTCGGCGCCAACCCTCCTCCTTGCCGCCGCCCACCTTGAAGCTCCTTGGCTGGCATCCAGAAGGTGTTGACCTTCACTCTTGCCGGCGTCAAGCTGTTGCCGGAGGAGCTCCAGTGATCTCCATTGGGTTTGGCATCAAGGCGAGCTTCATCCTACCTTTTTGGCCGGCCCTAATTCCTCCACCAAAGCTGTCCAGTTTTCTGGACAGCTTGTTTCCCTCTCGTCGAAGCGTCGTTTGGACAATGGTTGGAGCTCCGACAGCGCCTAACTCACCGGGGATTCGATCTCCAGTAATCCTCATAGGTGGAGGACGAAGGATTAAATCAAGCAGTTGTGAATACCTCTCGAGAAGCGAGTTTTGAGGACTCGTCTTTGGATCCGAATTTGGATTCGGATCGTGATCCTCTCTCAATCACGTCGTCTTCAACACGAGGCTAGTAACCCATATGAAGACGAAGCTCGTGACTTTGTGAAGTCATCCCGAAGATACTCGGCGTGAATCACGGATAGAGCGATTCTAGCGAGATCGTTCCGGTTGATGCCTTTCCGCTACCGTGATACGAAAGGTATCGTAGTTAAATTTCTTTATTGCAAATTTAAATTTACGGTTATGTCTACACATATTGTACTATGCATGCGTGTGATGTGTGTGTTGTAATAAATATAGATTTATTATTTTATTTCTTCATTTGCACATGTTTACGAAACATGTTCGAACACACACTACCTTGTGTCAGGAAACCTTGATGGTATCGAGCCCAGGTTGTGTTTTGACATAATCGTAAAATGGTTTTGCAATAGTCATAATGATATTTCTAGAAATTTTCTACTTTTGGAAAGTTAGAAGTATTTATGGAAATTTTTCAATTTTGGAAAGTCTAGAAGTATTTATGGAAATCTTCCACTTTTGGAAAGTTGGAAGTATTTATGGAAATTGATATTTTCCATAAATAAAATATTTGATTAGAGTCTGGAAATTTGTTTCCTAATTTAATCATGATTTGATTTGGGAAATCAAATCTTAAAATATTTTATTTCCATAAGTAGTTTTGATGATTTAGGAAATTGGTTTCCTAAATTGACTTTCCTTAATTAACCATTTCCATAAATAAAATATGTGATTAGATTTGGAAATTTATTTCCTAATTTAATCATGATTTGATTTGGAGAATCAAATATTAAACATATTTTATTTCCATAAATAGTTATGACATATAAGGAAATTATATACATGACATAATTGTATGTCATGTAATTGCATTAGATTTATATCATTATGCCATGCGTGTCGTGACATGTAGATGTATGTCATGCCATGTAGATAATAGTTATTTGCATGCAAAGAGGATGAGACATAAAAACCCTTACTCAATATTAAAGCCTACACCTTCCATTAATATGGTTAGAACCAGAGTTCCGTTTCTTGTTTGGGTTGTTGGACTCTCTCCAAGCCCGGCTCGAACCCGAACATGTTCAAACCATGGAATAGTTTAATACTAATATGGTAAGAGTCAGAGGTCAATCGTTAGCTTTGGTTGTTGGACTCTCTCCAAGCCGGGCTAATTGGTTGAATGCGCTCTAACCATATTAAAACTATTTCTCGATTAATGGGTTGGCTTTAACCTGGAGTATTGGCTTGTTGGACTCTCTCCAAGGTTGATGTAAAGGGAGGTGAAGTTGGGTGCTATGCATATGATGCATACTTGTTAATGTGTTAACAACCCAATGTATGTGTGAAAATTCAATTAGTTGATAGCACATTGTGATAGTTACATATACGTGATATGCAATCGGTATAGTTGATACCTACCATCATAGTTATGAATGACTTGTTGGACTCTCTCCAAGGTTGTTCATATCTATGATGGATATCAGCCCATTCGGAGATGGACCTATGATCTCCCGAAGTGATTTTGGGGTTTTTTGAAATTCGAAAAATTAATGGGATTTATGAATGTATAATGATGCATTTTAAATCATCTTTCTCATATATGCTCATTTTGTATTTCTAAAATTGATCATGATGTCTTTGAATTTGCATTCCATTTTGGATTCGAATAAATTGACTGGGCCGAACTTCTTGGACTAGCTTAGAAACGTGAGAATTGTTCTCAAGGTTGAAAAGCTTGCAAATGTTCTCGAAGCGCTTCTTCCTGCACATCCTAGTGACAATGCAACTCTGGACCAATTGTTGGCCTATCAGAAACATGTGACTGATTCTGAAATGGCGAGTAGCATCATGCTAGCCACGATGGTACCTGAGCTGTGGAAGCAGCATGAGCATTTGGATGCTCATACCATAGTCTTTCATCATTATGAGTTGGTTGATGAGCAAGTGAGATTCGAAAGGTTCGAAGTCTCCAAGCTCTTCTTCACCTCTGAGATGCAAGAAGGTTCATCTGTGGTACTGCTCAACATGCTGAAGACTGTGGAGCCTTCTGAGAAGCATGAGCAGGGGACGGTGTTGTTAGTTGATTCCTCGAAGAAAGGTTCTAAGAGAGAGTCAAAGGAACAACAGAAGGGGAAGAAGAAAAGGCTAAAAAGGCAGAACCAGCTCAAAAGGGCACTTGCCATCATTATGATAAGGAGGGCCATTGGCGAAGAAATTGCAAGATTTATCTTGAGTCCGTGAAGAAGAATAAGGCATAAGATGCTCCATCTTTTTCATATATCTTCGTTATTGATTGTCATTCTATTTCCTCAGACACTTGGGTATTGGATACTGGGTGTGACTCACATATATGTAATGACATACATGGGATAAGGAATAGAAGAAGACTCGTCAAGGGAGAGTCAAATTTACGTGTTGGGAATGGAGCAAAGGTTCTTTGCACTCGCCATCGAACGTATTTATTGAAACTCCTGCGAGGACTTATCTTAGAAGCCCCGGACAATTGCTTTTATGTTCCTTCGTTGATAAAGAACATCATTTCTATTTCTTGTTTAAATAGAAATGGGTACCATTTGACTTTTAGTAACAATTGTTGTTACATAACTTTGAATGGAGTTCTTTATGGATGGAACTTTTGAGCATTTATGGTTGGACGTATCCGGACATTTTCAATATCGAAGCGAGCAACAAGCATGCTCGAAGGATAATCAATTAGACTCCTACATATGGCATTGTCATCTTTCCATGTAAGCAAAGCGCATGTCCGAATTACACCGATGTGGAATTAGGAATCGTTGAATTGGATTCATACGATACATGCGAATCATGCTTAAAGGCAAGATGACTAAGTTACCTTTTCTGGAAAGGTGAGCAGTGGGAGAGTTACTAGGTCTAATACATCGATGTATGTGGACCTATGTCAACTCAAGCTTTAGGAGGCTATAGCTACTTCATTACCTTCATGATGATCACTCACGGTTTGGGTATGTGTTCTTGATGAAACACAAGTCCAAGCCTTTGAAAGGTTCAAAGAATTCAGAAATGAAGTAGAGAAACAACATGACAAGAGTATTAAAATACTTCGATCGGATCGAGGTGGTGAATACTTAAGTCAAGAGTTTCTTGATTATCTAAGAGACAATGGTATATTGTCTCAATGGACTCCGCCATATACACCACAGCATAATGGTGTATCTGAGAGGCGTAACCGGACCTTGTTGGACATGGTCAGGTCAATGATGAATCATGCGAATCTTCCCTAGTCCTTTTGGGGCTATGTACTTCAGACAGCTGTTTACTTGTTAAAAAGAATGCCAACCAAGGTAGTCTCTACTACTACATATGAGATATGGAATGGTAAGAAACCTCATGTATCTTACTTGAAGATATGGGGTTGTCCTGCTTATGTGAAGCGGAATGTATCAGACAAATTGGATGCTAAGTCTGATAAATGTCTATTTATTGGATACCCTAAGGAAACAAGGGGTTACCAATTCTATTATCCTGTGGAACAAAAGGTGTTTGTTTCAAGGCATGCTGTGTTTCTAGAGAAAGAGTTTCTCTTGCAAGAAAACAGTGGGAGTGTCGTCGAGCTTGAGGAGGTTCGAGAGACTCAAATAGACATTGATGAGATACCTGGTGAAGCACAACAGTCGATACCTCATAGTGATGAGCAATCGGCTGGACCTACTGTAACACCACATCTTCGTAGATATGGTAGAACACGCAACATTCCTGAGAGATATGGATTTCTCATAAGTGAATCGAACGACGTGTTACTCATTGATGATGAGGAGCCTACCAGTTATGAAGAAGTGCAGACAAGTTCAGAAAGGGATAAGTGGCTTGAAGCCATGAAGTCGGAAATGGATTCCATGTATGAAAACCAAGTTTGGAACTTGGTTGACCCACCTGAAGGCATAAATCCTATAGGGTGCAAGTGGGTTTTCAAGAAGAAAACCGACATGGATGGTAATGTGATTACCTATAAGGCTAGATTGGTGGCGAAAGGATATTGTCAAAAGCAAGGTGTTGATTATGACGAAACCTATTCGCCTATAGCTATGCTTAAATCCATTCGGATGCTCTTGGCCATAGAGGCTCATTATGATTATGAGATATTGTAGATGGATGTGAAAACAACTTTTCTTTATGGAAACCTGCTCGAGGATATGTATATGATACAGCCTGAGGGTTTCACATCGGTTGATAAAACCAAGGTATGCAAATTGCGACGGTCCATATATGGATTGAAGCAAGCATTTAGGAGCTGGAATATCCGTTTTGATGAGACAATCAAAAAGTTTGATTTATCACAAAATCCAGACGAACCTTGTGTGTACAAGAAGGTTAGTGGGAGTGCAGTCGTGTTCCTAGTATTGTATGTCGATGACATATTACTTATAGGAAACGATGTTTCAATCTTACAGTCAGTTAAGGTTTGGTTATCCAAGACATTCTCCATGAAAGACCTGGGAGAAGCAACCTACATCCTCGGGATTAAGATCTATAGAGATAGATCGAAACGGTTGCTTGGTCTTTCTCAGTATACATATATAGACCGAGTGCTAAAGGGGTTTAGCATGTCGGAATCCAAGAAAGGTTTCCTACCCATCAGGCATGGGGTACACCTTTCGAAGTCTATGTGTCCGCGCACAGAAGACGAGAGGATTTGCATGAGTAAGATTTCCTATGCATCCGCAATAGGATCTATCATGTATGCTATGTTATGTACAAGACCCGAAGTATCGTATGCTCTGAGTGTCACGAGCAGATACCAGTCCGATCCAGGAATAGATCATTGGGTGGCTGTTAAGACGATCCTTAAGTACTTAAGAAGAACTAAGGATGTGTTCCTAATATATAGAGAAGGGGACATGGTGATATATGGGTATACGGATGCCAGCTTCCAGACAGACATGGATGATTCCAGGTCTCGATGCAGATCGTGTTCACCTTGAATGGCGCGAGAGAGTTGGAAAGATCCAAACAAGACAACATGCGGATTCTACCAGGCGAGAATACATTGCGGCTTGAGCGTGAAAGGCGGTTTGGATCAAGAAGTTCTTTTATGAACTTGGTGTGATTCCGACCATTGTTGAAGCAATACCGGTCTACTGCGACAACAATGGAGCAATTGCACAGGCGAAAGAGCCAAGGTCTCATCAACGATCCAAACATGTGCTTCGCCGCTATCATCTTATCAGAGAGATCATCAGTAGGAATGAAATACAAATCGAGAAAATTCCCACTGAAAGGAACTTAGCGGATCCTTTGACTAAGGCATTACCTCAAAATAATTTTGAGGGTCATGTTAGAGCTTATGGTATTGGATACCGTAGCGATTGACATTAGGCCAAGTGGGAGTCTGTTAGTAATATATGAGAGATGTCCTAAGGCAATCGCCTTATGTATAAACCATTTATATGATAAATGAAGATTCACTATTTGAGTATACATGTTTTATGTATTTGATTGGATCTTAAACTCATTTACTGAATGTCCACGATACGATTCACAGCATGAGAGAATTTGTGATTGGATCACAACTAGTGAGTATCTCTACATGTGTAATTGTGATGTATCGAAATGATCCCTAGTTGATGAATTGATGGATTTGAACACCATCAATTCTGTTGAGACTAGCACGAGGTATACTCCTTGGTGTATCCAAGCAGCTGATTCTCACTGGCTGGAGACATTGTGATGTCCGGAGTTAATCGTGGATGCTAGTTATGGTAACTAGTTCATTGGAGTGACCAGCCGTAAGACTTCATATGGTTCTCTACATATATAGATATGTCAATGAAGTACTTACTGTAGCTTAAGTGCGATGTTCCTTTGACTTTCGGTATTCAAGTCATCTTGATCATGGAGACTTATGCTTTGACATCTTAAGCAAACATCTCTAAGGAGATGTGGACCCGGGATGATTGGGTATAAGTTGAAGTGATCGAAGGTGTTTGAATAGCCTATAAAGGATTCACCACTCCTTGCGAGGAGATGTATACCCATGGCCTCTCATCGGATTGTTACTAAAGTCTTTGGCCAAAGCATTACATGTTTAGAGTAAAGTACTCTTCGATACATGTGCAGTAACTAGAATCCGTAGGACGAGGAAATGATACTTGGGCTAGGTGTGACGTAGTACTAGTGGGATATTAGTAATATATGAGAGATGTCCTAAGGCAATCGCCTTATGTATGAACCATTTATATGATAAATGAAGATTCACTATTTGAGTATACATGTTTTATGTATTTGATTGGATCTTAAACTCATTTACTGAATGTCCATGATACGATTCACAGCATGAGAGAATTTGTGATTGGATCACAACTAGTGATTATCTCTACATGTGTAATTGTGATGTATCAGAATTATCCCTAGTCGATGAATTGATGGATTTGGACACCATCAATTCTGTCGAGACTAGCACGAGGTATACTCCTTGGTGTATCCAAGCAGCTGATTCTCACTGGCTGGAGACATTGTGATGTCCGGAGTTAATCGTGAATGCTAGTTATGGTAACTAGTTCATTGGAGTGACCAGCCGTAAGACTTCATATGGTTCTCTGCATATATGGATATGTCAATGAAGTTCTTACTGTTGCTTAAGTGTGATGTTCCTTTGACTTGCGGTATTTAAGTCATCTTGATCATGGAGACTTATGCTTTGACATCTTAAGCAAACATCTCTAAGGAGATGTGGACCCGGGATGATTGGGTATAAGTCGAAGTGATCGAAGGTGTTTGAATAGCCTATAAAGGATTCACCACTCCTTGCGAGGAGATGTACACCCATGGCCTCTCGTCGGATTGTTACTAAAGTCTTTGGCCAAAGCATTACATGTTTAGAGTAAGGTACTCTTCGATACATGTGCAGTAACTAGAATCCGTAGGACGAGGAAATGATGCTTGGGCTAGGTGTGACGTAGTCAGCCTAGTGGGGACTGACACAATAGACCATGTCCTGAACCAAGTGGGTATAAGATGAGTGAAGGGAATGGGGCACGAATCATTCGAGCTGCTGAAGGGTTTTAGAAATAGTTCTGGATCAACCGTTGATCTTTTCGGTTAATTGGGGATCATGATGTACTACTAGGTGCCACTCATGATCGTTCTATAATTAATGGTTAATTATAGACGACCAACATAAACCGAGAACCTATTTGGTCAAACGCACAACGAGCGTAATCCAAAGGATTTAAAACGAGCTTGAGAATGGGATTCTCAGACCGAGAGAAACTAGGTTTGGTTGGACCAAACATGAAGCGAGCATGAAATCGTTTCAGTCGCAATGGAAGCGTGGATGGGCCGTGTCTTATGAAGACATAATGGATGAACCAAAATGGTTTGGTTCTAATCCAATGGAGGAGAATAAACCAAAGGGTTTGGTTTATTTTAAGCGAATGAACCAAAAGTTGGTTCGGTTCATTTTAACTTAAAATAAACCATCATGGTTTGGTTTATTTTAACTTATCTTAATGGAGCGGGTTAACGGGCCTAATGGTTATGATCCAATAACCATTAAGAGAATTAGTTCTCTATAAAAGAGGGCTTAAGGGATAATTAAGCCCTAATCCAACCAACCCTAAGTTGCCGCCCACCTCTCCTTGGAGAAATTCGGAGCTAACTCTCCTCCTCCTTGCCGCCGCCCACCTTGAGGCTCCAACCGGTGTCCAGAAGGTTGCTTCCTTCCCCCTCGCCGGCGTCGAGCTGCTGCCGGTTAGTGCTCCGGTGATCTCCTTCAAGTTTGGCATAAAGGTGAACTCTATCTCCCTTGGTTGGCCGGCGCCTATCACCTCCACCAAAGCTGTCCAGTTTTCTGGACAGCTTGTTCTCCTCTCGTCGGAGCGTCGTTTGGATGACGGTTAGAGATCCGACAGCGGCTAACTTACCGGGGATTCGATCTCCGGTAATCCTCTGAGGTGGAGGATGAAGGATTCGTCAATCGGTTGACGAATACCTCTCCGGAGAAGCGAGTTTTGAGGACTCGTCTTAGGATCCGAATTTGGATTCGGATCGTGATCATCTCTCGATCACGTCGTCTTCAACACGAGGCTAGTAACCCGTACGAAGACGAAGCTCGTGGCTTAGCGAAGTCATCCCGAGGAACTCGGCGTGGATACGGATAGAGACGATTCTAGCGAGGATCGTTCTGGTTGATGCCGTTCCCGCTACACGTCATACGAAAGGTATAACATAGTTAAATTTCCTTTTATTGCAAATTTAAATTTACAGTTATGTCTACACTTGTTGTAATATGCATGCGTGTGTTGTGTGTGTTGTAATAAATGTATATTTATTATTTTTATTGCTTCCGCTGTGTTCATGTTTACGAAACGTGATCGAACACACATACGCCGTGGTGCCGGAAACTGAACAGTGGTATCAGAGCCCAGGTTGTGTTTCGACATAATCGTAAAAATGGTTTTGCGATAGTCATAATGTATTTCTGGAAATTTTCTAATTTTGGAAATTTAGAAGTATTTATGGAAAATTTTCAATTTTGGAAAGTCTAGAAGTATTTATGGAAATCTTCCACTTTTGGAAAGTTGGAAGTATTTATGGAAATTGATATTTTCCATAAATAAAATATTTGATTAGATTCTGGAAATTTGTTTCTTAATTTAATCATGATTTGATTTGGGAAATCAAATCTTAAAATATTTTATTTCCATAAGTAGTTTTAATGATTTAGGAAATTGGTTTCCTAAATAGATTTTCCTTAATCAAATAATTCCATGAATAAAATATGTGATTAGATTTGGAAATTTGTTTCCTAATTTAATTATGATTTGATTTGGAGAATCAAATCTTAAACATATTTTATTTCCATAAATAGTTATGACATATATAAGAAATTATATACATGACATAATTGTATGTCATGTAATTGCATTAGATGCATAACATTATGCCATGCGTGTCGTGACATGTAGATGTATCATGTATGCCATGCCATGTAGATAATAGTTATTTGCATGCAAAAGGATGAGACATAAAACCCTTAAACAATATTAAAGCCTACACCTTCCATTAATATGGTTAGAACCGAGTTCTGTTTCTTGTTTGGGTTGTTGGACTCACTCCAAGCCCGAC
Source organism: Wurfbainia villosa (assembly GCA_025175895.1). NCBI lineage: Eukaryota > Viridiplantae > Streptophyta > Magnoliopsida > Zingiberales > Zingiberaceae > Wurfbainia > Wurfbainia villosa. The sequence continues at coordinate 2,381,666 of CM045988.1, read as the reverse complement.
TCGAACACTGAACATGTTCAAATCATTGGAATAGTTTAACTACTAATATGGTAAGAGTCGAGAGGTCAATCGTTAGCTTTGGTTGTTGGACTCACTCCAAGCTGGCTAATTGGTTGAATCGCTCTAACCATATTAAAACTATTCGCGATTAATGGGTTGGCTTTAACTTGGAGCATCGATTTGTTGGACTCACTCCAAGGTCGATGTGAAGAGAGGTGAAGTTGGGTGCTATGCATATGATGCATACTTGTTAATGTGTTAACAACCCAATGTATGTGTAAACATTCAATTAGTTGATAGCACATTGTGATAGTTACATATACATGATATGTAATCGGTATACTTGATACCCACCATCATAGCTAAGAATGGCTTGTTGGACTCACTCCAAGGTTGTTCTTAACTATGATGGATATCAGCCCATTCGGAGATGGACCTACGATCTCCCGAAGTGATTTTGGGGTTTTTGAAATTCGAAAAATGAATGGGATTTATGAATGTATATTGATGCATTTTAAATCATCTTTCTCATATATGCTCGTTTTGTATTTCTAAGATTGATCATGATGTCTTTGAATTTGCGCATCATTTTGGATTCGAATAAATTGACTGGGCCGAACTTCTTGGACTGGCTTAAAAACTTGAGAATTGTTCTGTGTTGAAAAGCTTGCAAATGTATTCGAAGCGACTCTTCCCGCCCGTCCTAGTGACAATGCAACTCTGGACCAATTGTTGGCCTATCAGAAACATGTGACTGATTCTGAACTGACAAGTTGCATCATGCTAGCCGCGATGGAACCCAAGCTACGAAAGCAGCATGAGCATATGGATGCTCATATCGTAGTCCTTCATCTTTATGAGTTGTTTGATAAGCAAGTGAGATTCGAAAGGTTCGAAGTCTCAAAGCTCCTCTTCACCTCTGAGATGCTAGAAGGTTCATCTGTAGTCTTGCTCAACATCTTTGAAGGCGTGGAGCCTTACGAGAAGCATGGCGAGGGGATGTTGTTAGTTGATTCCTCGAAGAAAGGTTCTAAGAGAGTCAAAGGAACAACATAAGGGAAAGAAAGAAGGCTAAAAAGGTAGAACTAGCACAAAGGGCACTTGCCATCATTATGGCAAGGAGAGCCATTCTTGAAGAAAGTAAGATTTATCTTGAGTCAGTGAAGAAGGATAAGGCATCGGATGCCCCATCTTCTTGATATCTTCGTTATTGATTGTCATTCTATTTCCTTAGACACTTGGGTATTGGATCTGGGTGTGGCTCACATATATGTAATGACATACATGGGCTAAGGAATGAAGAAGACTCATCGAGGAGAGTCAAATTTACGTGTTGGGAATGGAGCAAAGGTTCTTTCTTGCCATCGAGCGTATTTGTTGAAACTCCCTGCAGGACTTGTCTTAGAACTGGACAAGTGCTTTTATGTTCCTTCGTTGATAAAGAACATCATTTCTATTTCTTGTTTAAATAGAAATGGGTTCCATTTGACGTTTAGTAACAATTGTTGTTACATAACTTTGAATGGGGTTCTTTATGGAATTTGGAACTTTAAGCAATGGTGTTTATACGTTGGACGTATCCAGTGGCGTTTTCAATATCGAAGTGAGCAACACGCATGCTCGAAAGGATAATCAAATAGACTCCTATATGTGGCATTGTCGTCTTGGCCATATAAGCAAGAAACGCATGTCCGAATTACACCGATGTGGAATTCTGGAATCGTTTGAATTGGATTCATACGATACATGCGAATCATGCTTAAAAGGCAAGATGACTAAGTTACCTTTTTCTGGAAAAGGTGAACGAGTGGGAGAGTTACTAGGTCTAATACATACTGATGTATGTGGACCTATGTCAACTCAAGCATTAGGAGGCTATAGCTACTTCATTACCTTCACCGATGATCACTCACGGTTTGGGTATGTGTTCTTGATGAAACACAAGTCTGAAGCCTTTGAAAGGTTCAAAGAATTCAGAAATGAAGTAGAGAAACAACATGACAAGAGTATTAAAATACTTCGATCGGATCGAGGTGGTGAATACTTAAGTCAAGAGTTTCTTGATTATCTAAGAGACAATGGTATATTGTCTCAATGGACTCCGCCATATACACCACGGCATAATGGTGTGTATCGAGAGGTATCTTAGGACCTTGTTGGACATGGTCGGTCAATGATGAATCATGCAACTCTTCCCAAGTCCTTTTGGGGCTATGCACTTGAGACATTTGTTTACTTGTTAAGCAGAATGCCTAAGGTAGTCTCAACTACTCCATATGAGATATGGAATGGTAAGAAACCTCATGTATCTTACTTGAAGATATGGGGTTGTCTGCTTATGTGAAGCGGACTGTATCGGACAAATTGGATGCTAAGTCTGATAAATGTCTATTTATTGGATACCCTAAGGAAACAAGGGTTTACCAATTCTATCATCCTGTGGAACAAAAGGTGTTTGTTTCAAGGCATGCTGTGTTTCTAGAGAAAGAGTTTCTCTTGCAAGAAAACAGTGGGAGTGTCATCGAGCTTGAGGAGGCTCGAGAGACTCAAATAGACATTGATGAGATACCTGGTGAAGCACAACAGCCGACAACTCATAGTGATGAGCAATCGGCTGGACCTATTGTAACACCACATCTTCGTAGATCTGGTAGAACACTCAATATTCCTGAGAGATATGGATTTCTCGTAAGTGAATCGAACGACGTGTTACTCATTGATGATGAGGAGCCTACCATTTATGAAGAAGTGCTGACAAGTTCAGAAAGGGATAAGTGGCTTGGTGCCTTGATGTCGGAAATGGATTCCATGTATGAAAACCAAGTTTGGAACTTGGTTGACCCACCTGAAGGCATAAAGCCTATAGGGTGCAAGTGGGTTTTCAAGAAGAAAACCGACATGGATGGTAATGTGATTACCTATAAGGCTAGATTGGTGGCAAAAGGATATCGTCAAAAGCAAGGTGTTGATTATGGCGAAACCTATTACTTTGTAGCTATGCTTAAATCCATTCGGATGCTCCACAGCCATAGCGGCTCATTATGATTATGAGATATGGCGGATGGATGTGAAAACAACTTTCCTTAATGGAAACTTGCTCGAGGCGTGTATATGATCTGACTGAGGTTTCACATCGGTTGATATAACCAAGGTATGCAAATTTTGGCGATCCATTTATGGATTGAAGCAAGCATCGAGGCTGGAATATCCGTTTTGATGAGACAATCAAAAGTTTGATTTCTCCAAAATCGAAACCTTGTGTGTACAAGAAGGTTAGTGGGAGTGCGATCGTGTTCCTAGTATTATATGTCGATGACATATTACTTATAGAAGCGATGTTTCAATCTTACGATCGATTAAGGTTTGGTTATCCAAGACATTCTCCATGAAAGACACAGGAGAAGCAACCTACATCCTCGGGATTAAGATCTATAGAGATAGATCGAAAGCGTTGCTTGGTCTTTCACGATCTACATATATAGGCCGAGTGCTAAGAGGTTTAGCATGTCGGAATCAAGAAAGGTTTCCTACCCATCGGGCATGGGTACACCTTTCAAGTCTATGTCTGGAAGATGAGAGGATTTACATGAGTAAGATTCCCTATGCATCCGCAATAGGATCTATCATGTATGCTATGTTATGTACAAGGCCCGATGTATCATATGCTCTGAGTGTCACGAGCAAATACCAGTCTGATCCAGGAATGGATCATTGGGTGGCTGTTAAGACAATCCTTAAATACTTAAGAAGAACTAAGGATGTGTTCCTAATATATGGAGAAGGGTACATGGTGATACGTGGGTATACGGATGCCAGCTTCTAGACAGATAAGGATGATTCCATGTCTCAGTCTGAGTATGTATTCATTTGGAATGGAGGCGCAATAAGTTGGAAAGGTTCCAAGCTTGACACTATAGCGGATTCTGCCACTAAGGCAGAATACATTGCAGCTTTGGAAGTAGCAAAGAAAGCGGTTTGGATCAAGAAGTTCATCTTTGAACTTGATGTGGTCTCATCAATGATCCAAACATGTGCTTCGCCGCTATCATCTTATCAGAGAGATCATCAGTAGGAATGAAATACAAATCCAGAAAATTCCCATTGAAAGGAACTTAGCGGATCCTTTAACTAAGGCATTACCTCAAAATAAGTTTGAGGGTCATGTTAGAGCTTATGGTATTGGATACCGTAGCGATTGGCATTAGGCCAAGTGGGAGTCTGTTAGTAATATATGAGAGATGTCCTAAGGCAATCGCCTTATGTATGAACCATTTATATGATAAATGAAGATTCACTATTTGAGTATACATGTTTTATGTATTTGATTGGATCTTAAACTCATTTACTGAATGTCCATGATACGATTCACAGCATGAGAGAATTTGTGATTGGATCATAACTAGTGAGTATCTCTACATGTGTAATTGTGATGTATCAGAATTATCCCTAGTCGATGAATTGATGGATTTGGACACCATCAATTCTGTCGAGACTAGCACGAGGTATACTCCTTGGTGTATCCAAGCAGCTGATTCTCACTTTGGCTAGACATAGTGATGTCCGGAGTTAATCGTGGATGCTAGTTATGGTAACTAGTTCATTGGAGTGACCAGCCGTAAGACTTCATATGGTTCTCTGCATATATAGATATGTCAATGAAGTTCTTAATGTGGCTTAAGTGCGATGTTCCTTTGACTTGCGGTATTCAAGTCATCTTGATCATGGAGACTTATGCTTTGACATCTTAAGCAAACATCTCTAATGAGATGTGGACCCGGGATGATTGGGTATAAGTCGAAGTGATCGAAGGTGTTTGAATAGCCTATAAAGGATTCACCACTCCTTGCGAGGAGATGTATACCCATGGCCTCTCGTCGGATTGTTACTAAAGTCTTTGGCCAAAGCATTACATGTTTAGAGTAAGGTACTCTTTGATACATGTGCAGTAACTAGAATTCGTAGGACGAGGAAATGATACTTGGGCTAGGTGTGACGTAGTCAGCCTAGTGGGGACTGACACTATAGACCATGTCCTGAACCAAGTGGGTATAAGATGAGTGAAGGGAATGGGGCACGAATGATTCGAGCTGCTGAAGGGTTTCAGAAATAGTTCTGGATCAACCGTTGATCTTTTCGGTTAATTGGGGATCATGATGTACTACTAGGTGCCACTCATGATCGTTCTATAATTAATGGTTAATTATAGACGACAACATAAACCGAGAACCTATTTGGTCACACGCACAACGAGCGTAATCCGAAGGATTTAAAACGAGCTTGAGAATGAGATTCTCAGACTGAGAGAAACTAGGTTTGGTTGGACCAAACATAAAGCGAGCATGAAATCGTTTCAGTCGCAATGGAAGCGTGGATGGGCCGAGTCTTATGAAGACGTAATGGATGAACCAAATGGTTTGGTTCTAATCCAATGGAGGAGAATAAACCAAAGGGTTTGGTTTATTTTAAACGAATGAACCAAAAGTTGGTTCGGTTCGTTTTAACTTAAAATAAACCATCATGGTTTGGTTTATTTTAACTTATCTTAATGGAGCGGGTTAACGGGCCTAATGGTTATGATCCAATAACCATTAAGAGAATTAGTTCTCTATAAAAGAGGGCTTAAGGGATGGTTTAAGCCCTAATCCCCAACCCTAAGTTGCCGCCCACCTCTCCTTGGAGAAATTCGGAGCTAACTCTCCTCCTCCTTGCCGCCGCCCAACTTGAGGCTCCAACCGGTGTCCAGAAGGCTGCTTCCTTCCCCCTCGCCGGCGTCGAGCTTCTGCCGGTTAGTGCTCCGGTGATCTCCTTCAAGTTTGGCATCAAGGTGAACTCTATCTCGCTTGGTTGGGCGGTGCCTATCACCTCCACCAAAGCTGTCCAGTTTTCTGGACAGCTTGTTCTCCTCTCGTCGGAGCGTTGTTTGGACGACGGTTAGAGCTCCGACAGCGGCTAACTTACCGGGGATTCGATCTCCGATAATCCTCTGAGGTGGAGGACGAAGGATTCGTCAATCGGTTGACGAATACCTCTCCGGAGAAGCGAGTTTTGAGGACTCGTCTTAGGATCCGAATTTGGATTCGGATCGTGATCATCTCTCGATCACGTCGTCTTCAACACGAGGCTAGTAACCCGTACGAAGACGAAGCTCGTGGCTTAGCGAAGTCATCCCGAGGAACTCGGCGTGGATACGGATAGAGACGATTCTAGCGAGGATCGTTCCGGTTGATGCCGTTCCCACTACACGTCATACGAAAGGTATAATGTAGTTAAATTTCCTTTTATTGCAAATTTAAATTTACGGTTATGTCTACATTTGTTGTAATATGCATGCGTGTGTTGTGTTTGTTGTAATAAATGTAGATTTATTATTTTTATTGCTTCCGCTCTGTTCATGTTTACGAAACGTGATCGAACACACATACGCCGCGGTGCCGGAAACTGAACAGGGACTGACACTATAGACCATGTCCTGAACCAAGTGGGTATAAGATGAGTGAAGGGAATGGGGCACGAATCATTCGAGCTGCTGAAGGGTTTCAGAAATAGTTCTGGATCAACCGTTAATCTTTTCGGTTAATTGGGGATCATGATGTACTACTAGGTGCCACTCATGATCGTTCTATAATTAATGGTTAATTATAGACGGCCAACATAAACAAAGAACCTATTTGGTCACATGCACAACGAGCGTAATCCGAAGGATTTAAAATGAGCTTGAGAATGGGATTCTCAGACCGAGAGAAACTAAGTATGGTTGGACCAAACATGGAGCGAGCATGAAATCGTTTCAGTCGCAATGGAAGCGTGGATGGGCCGTGTCTTATGAAGACATAATGGATGGACCAAAATGGTTTGGTTCTAATCCAATGGAGGAGAATAAACCAAAGGGTTTGGTTTATTTTAAACGAATGAACCAAAAGTTGGTTCAGTTCATTTTAACTTAAAATAAACCATCATGGTTTGGTTTATTTTAACTTATCTTAATGGAGCGGGTTAACGGGCCTAATGGTTATGATCCAATAACCATTAAGAGAATTAGTTCTATATAAAAGAGGGCTTAAGGGATAATTAAGCCCTAATCCAAAACCCTAGCAATAGTTGCCGCCCACTTCATCCCCTCTAAGAGTTGGCGCCAACCTCCATTGCCGCCCAGCCCCTTGTGCCGCCGTCCAGCTCCTTGCCGGTGTCCAAGCTTCAGCCGGTGATCCTCCGGCGACCCTCCGGTGATCTCCTTTAGGTTTGGCATCAAGGTGAGCTTTATCTTCCCTTGGTTGGCCGGCGCCTATCTCCTCCACCAAAGCTGTCCAGTTTTCTGGACAGCTTGTTCTCCTCTCGTCGGAGCATCGTTTGGACGATGGTTAGAGCTCCGACAGCGGCTAACTTACCGGGGATTCGATCTCCGGTAATCATCTGAGGTGGAGGACGAAGGATTCGTCAATCGGTTGATGAATACCTCTCCGGAGAAGCGAGTTTTGAGGACTCATTTTTGGATCCGAATTTGGATTCGGATCGTGATCATCTCTCGATCACGTCGTCTTCAACACGAGGCTAGTAACCCATACGAAGACGAAGCTCGTGGCTTAGCGAAGTCATCCTAAGGATACTCGGCGTGGATATGGATAGAGACGATTCTAGCGAGGATCGTTCCGGTTGATGACGTTCCCGCTACATGTAATACGAAAGGTATAACGTAGTTAAATTTCCTTTTATTGCAAATTTAAATTTACGGTTATGTCTACAAATGTTATACTATGCATGCATGTTATGTTTGTGTTGTAATAAATGTAGATTTATTATTTTTATTTCTTTTGCTGTGCACATGTTTGCGAAACATGTTCGAACACACACTCACCGCGGTGCCGGAAACCCAACAATAATCCATATGAGTTGCTATGCATAAGAGCTCTCAGACCTGACTTGAATCCATAGATTCAATCTCAGTATTCATTGCACTTTGCCAAGATGCTGTATCTATATCTTGGATTGCCTCGTCATATGTCCAGGGATCAGGATCATGTTCGCCAGGGACCAAATCAGAAGATTCTCCCAAGAACATGAATCTATCAGGCTGTCTAACAACCCTCCCACTACGACGAGGTATCATCTGCATATCCTCTGTGACACGCGGTGCAGTGACATATGGTATATCCTCTTGTACCGGTGGTACTAAAGAAGTGACTTCCCTTTTAACTCCTCCAGAACAATTTTTACCCTTGGGCTTGTGGCTTATCACATAGTCTTCCTCTAGAAATCTGGCGTTCATGTTAACGATCACCCTCTGATCTCTAGGACTATAAAACAATCCACCCTTCGTTCCCCTGGGATAGCCAATGAACATGCGTACTTCTGTACGAGGTTCCAACTTACTAGTATCTGCCTTCAGCATATGTGCTGGACTCCCATATCTGAATATGTCTTAGACTAGGCTTTCGTCCAGTCCACAATTCTGTGGGAGTAGAAGGCACTGATTTAGATGGAACCAGGTTCGGAATGTACACTTCCGTATCTAGAGCATATCCCCAGAACGAATCTGGCAAGTCAGAATAACTCGTCATCGATCTAACCATCTTCATAAGAGTCCTATTCCTTCGCTCTGCTACACTGTTCTGCTGGGGTGTGCCAGGTGTAGTCAATTGGGATTGAATCCCAGCCTCTGATAAGTAGTTCCTAAACTCTCCCAAGAGGTACTTAACACCACGATCAGATCATAGTGTCATCCGTATCTTGAACAATCATCTATGAAAAAGATGAAATGTTCAAAACTACCTCTTGTCTGGATAGGACCCATGACATAGCAATTCCAACATATCTTTGTATCTATACCCCTTGGCCTTGAGAGGCCTCTTGGTCATCTTACCCTCCAAGCAAGATTCACAGGTTGGGAGATCCTCCACCACTAAAGAACCCAAAGGTCCATCAGCTATCAACCTATTGAATTCTGCTTAGGTTAATGTGATCAAGCCTAAGATGCCAAAAGATATGTTTGGTTCATTTTCGAAGGTTCTTTTCTCTTATCGGAATTAGAAGATGAGTTAATAACTTCTATTTGTTCTATGGGAGCTTGTGGTTCAAGTTATAAGTTTCCTATCTATGTACCTGAATAGATAATGTCCCTATTCCTTTTATAACAAATCTGTCATGAAAAGAAATAGATTATCCATCCAAAAACAATTTAGAAACCGAAATCAGTTCTTTATAAATAAGGGTACATAAAGGAAATTCTTAAGAACCAAAACCTTTATTTTTCTCAAAAGATAAATAAAACATCTCCGACTGCAATAGCCGCCATCTTCATGGCATTGCCCAAGTAAATGGTAATATCCCCTTTAGCTAGTCGTAGGGTTTCCTGGAACCCCTGCAAAGTATTGCAGACATGATTAGCGGCCCTCGTATCTACACACTAGGTGCCGATAGATAACACCGCTAACCATGTTTCAACGACTAGACCAAAGGATATACTTTTGTTCTATTTTGTTCTATTTTGTATTGGGACAGTCCTCCTTCCAATGTCCATCCTGCTTGTAAGTGAAGTACTTGCCTTTCGACTTCTTCACTCCTCCCTGAGATCCTCCCACCTCATTTGCTCCACCTTGTTTCTCCTTCTTCTTGCCTTTCGGCTTAGAAGTAGAAACCTTTTTGAGCAACCATGGCTTGAGGATACTCTTCGAAGAGTGCATACATGTACTTCCTTGCAGATAAGACAATATTTGGATTCTTTCCCAATCATCATTATTTGGGTACAGTAAGTTTATTTCCTTTAGTATCACAATAAGTGGACTGAAAGTTGTTGGGCTTTTCCAGGCCGCAAAAACCGCTTTTTGCGTTGCGGAAACCCCGGAAGTCCCGGCCACGGATCCGTGCGAAGAAGTATTAAAACTAATTACATGTATGTGCTTACAAAATCCTCTAGATCTACCTTAGAACTAAGAGATAAGGATGTTACCCTTGATGCGATGCCCTTCGCAAATCCCGCTCGTCCAAAGTCCGCCGGAACTCGAGAGTGTCAAGTGCACACTCCTCTATGGTATCCACACAAGCAATAGGTGGAAGAAAACTCAACCTTGAGTGTGCTAGCACTCCTTGGTTGGTTCGGCCAAAGAGAGGAAGGAGAGGGAGAGCTTGAGAGGAAAATTCCCAAGGAAGAAGATGAAGTAATGAGTGATTACTCACAAATGAATTTTCACTCACATAACACAAAAATGGTGGCCGGCCACTTCATGGAGTGGGAGTTACATGCATGAATTTAACTCCCATGACCCTTGGTCTCCCTCATGATGTGGCACTAATTGACCAAGTCAATGATGATGTGGAGCATCATCATTGGCCGGCCATGCCTAGTCATCATCATGTCATGGCATTTGGTCTAGTCAAACTTGACCTTTCAACTTCCCTCTCAAGTCAAGTCAAACTTGACCTCTAATCTCCCATGGTTGATCAAATCTAACCACTTGACTCAAGTCAATTTAATATAATGAATCTCTATTCATTAATTTAAATTGATTTGATGAATCAAATCTCAATTAGACTCATTCAACACTTGAATCAACTTGAGTCTAACTCAATTAGTCTAATTTGGATTACTCTTAATCCAATTTGGTTCATCCCATGAACCTAATCCTCATGGTTCATCATATGAACCTAATCTCCATCTAATTGCTCTCATGTGTGTGACCCTATAGGTTCTTGTAACGTTGGCAATGTCCTAAACCGATTTAGGAACATAAGCAATGAGCGGTATCTAGCAACACATCATTGCTACCCAAGTTACAAGAATGTTGAGCTCCAACATCACCTTTGTGACTACTAATTGTGACTCTCACAATATGTGACAATGTCCCTCTATCCTTGACATCTAGATTGACCAATCGAGGCATAGACCGTGTCATCCTCGGTACAATCTAAATCTTGAACTCAAGTAGACTCACTCTAATCAAATGAGCTCAATATCTCATATTGACTCATTTGGGCATGGCCATACGCCTGGTCTCACTCTTTCAAGAATATCGATGTCACCCCCGTCATATAGGAGGGATAGATCCCATCTACATCACTCACATCCCTCCATAATAATTCGTTACATACCCAAGAATGTCGCCTTTATAGTCCACCCATTTACGGGTGGCGTTTGTAGCCAAAGTATGCAACTCCTTATGTAGGGAACCATGGTGACTTCAGGTCTAAGGACTAATAGTCATACTAATAGCCACATGAGAAAGTATATGACACTCATATAACGATCCATGATACTTTCTCATGGCGGGTCATTCAGTATACATTCTCCAATGCATACCCATGTGTCAACTTGATATCTCATATCCATGACTTGTGAGATCAAGTCATCTTGTTGACCTACATGCTAGTCTCTACGCATTAACATTGTCCCTGAATGTTAATACTCGACTAGGAATGATTAAGAGTAGTGTTCTCTATATCATCTCATTATCGATTCATCCAATCGATTGACATAGATAAGAACCTACTACCCAAGGACATTATTATATTTAGTTATTTGGCACCAATACAAGTAAATATAATAACCATGCCTTTATAAATAGGAATATGATACAATAAAGTCCATACAACAATCATCATATGATTGGCTCTAGGGCTTTCACTAACAATCTCCCACTAGCACTAGTGCCAATCACCGTAGTATCTAATACCCAATGACCTAGTGTGACCATCATGCTTTTTCTGTGCCAAAGCCTTGGTCAAGGGATCTGCGATGTTAGCCTCTGTGGGTACTCTGGAAATCTTCACATCTCCTCTATCGATGATCTCTCGAATGAGATGGAAGTGCCGTAGTATGTGTTTGGTCCGCTGGTGTGAGCGAGGTTCCTTAGCCTGTGCAATCGCTCCATTGTTGTCACAATAGAGCTCTATAGGATCTGCAATGCTAGGAACCACCCCAAGCTCAGTAATGAACTTGCGGATCCAAACTGCCTCCTTTGCTGCCTCAGATGCAGCGATATACTCGGCCTCTATTGTAGAATCAGCAACTGTGTCCTGCTTCGAACTCTTCCAGCTCACAGCGCCACCATTCAAGCAAAACACGAACCACATTGCGATCGTAATCATCTGGGTTTGGAAGGTGTAACCCTTCTACTAGCTCCTCATCGCCTCCAAATATCAAGAAATATTCTTTAGTCCTTCTTAAGTACTTAAGAATATTCTTGACTGCTATCCAGTGACGCTCACCTGGATCTGACTGGTATCTACTCGTCATGCTCAAAGCATACGAGACATCAGGACGAGTACACAGCATGGCGTACATGATAGATCCTATAGCAGATGCGTAAGGGATCTTATCCATGCGGTCTCTCTCCTCTCTAGAAGAGGGACTTTGAGTCTTCGAAAGACTCACACCATGTGACATCGGCAGAAGTCCTTTCTTGGAATTCTGCATGGCAAACCGAAGTAATACCGTGTCAATGTATGTACTCTGACTTAGGCCAAGCAATCTCTTAGATCTATCTCTATAGATCTTGATGCCTAGAATACAGGCTGCTTCACCTAAGTCCATTGAGAAGCACGTCCCGACCAAGTCTTCCACGGTGTGGCGAAGGATGTCATTCCCAATGAGTAGTATGTCATCCACATACGATCTACAAGGAAGACAACTGTGTTCCCATTAACCCTCTTGTAGACACAGGGTTCATCTTCATTCTTGATGAAACCAAACTGTTTGATCGCATCATCGAATCGAAGATTCCAGCTCCAAGAACTTGCTTTAGCCCATAAATGGACCTTTGCAGCTTGCATACCTTCCCAGTATGCTGTGGATCTACAAAACCCTCAGGTTGTGTCATGTACACATCCTCGAGTAAGTTTCCATTCAGAAACGCGGTTTTGACATCCATCTGCCAGATCTCATAATCGTGGTATGATGCAATAGCAAGCAAGATCCGAATGGACTTAAACATCGCCACTGGAGAAAAGGTTTCATCATAGTCAATACCATGAATTTGCTTGAAACCTTTAGCCACCAATCGGCCCTTATAGGTATGCGTAAGTCCATCCATGTCAGTCTTTCTCCTAAAGACCCACTTACACCCAATGGGTTTGACCCCTTCAGGTGGATCAACCAAAGTCCATACTTGGTTAGTGTACATGGATTCCATCTCGGATCTCATGGCGTCTAGCCATTTCTCAGAATATGGGCTCATCACAGCTTCCTGATATGAGGTAGGCTCATTCTCAATGAGCATAACGTCATCATGGTCAGACAAGAGAAATGAGTATCTCTCAGGCTGACGACGTACCCTATCAGACCTGCGAAGAGGTAGGTCTACTTGAACAGGTGGTTGTTCCACAACTCTTTGTGCAACAACCTCTTCACCCACAACACTTTGTGGTTCCTGTTCAACCTCCATCAAGGCCTCAGTGCTATGGTCCTTATCTTGAATTTCTTCAAGATCGAAGGTACTCCCACTAGTTTTTCTAGAAACAAAATCCCTTTCTAGAAAAACCCCAGTCTTTGCCACAAACACTTTGTGCTGACTGGGAATGTAGAAGTAATATCCTTTTGTAGACTTGGGATATCCAACAAAATAGCACCTATCGGATTTGGGTCCCAGTTTATGCGAGACTTGGCGTCGAGCGTAAGCCTCACAACCCCAAATCCTCATAAAAGACATCTTGGGATTTTCCTGTCCATATCGTATATGGTGTCTTTACCCACGACCTTGGATGGTACGGTTAAGGGTAAAGGCTCTGTGTCAGAGCATATCCCCAAAAGGATATAGGAAGATCTGTGTGACTCATCATAGATCGTACCATATCCAATAAGTCACGATTCCTCCTTTCGGATACACCATTCCCTTTGTGGTGTTCGGGAGGAGTGAGTTGGGATAGAATCCACACTCGGCTAGATAGTCCACGAAACTCATGGCTAAGGTATTCACCACCTCGATCGATCGAAGTATCTTAATACTCTTGCCAAGTGGTTTTGTACTTCATTCTTGAATTCTTTGAACTTTTCAAAGGATTCAGATTTATGTGTCATAAGATACACATAACCATATCTACTGAAGTCATCAGTAAATGTAATGAAGTACCTGTAACCACCTCTAACAGCAACATTGAAAGGACCATATACATCACTATGTATAAGTCCCAACAAATCTGTTGCTCTTTCGCTATGTTCACTAAAGGGAGTCTTGGTCATCTTGCCTAAAAGGCAAGACTCGCATGTCTCATATGATTCAAAATCAAATGAGTCTAGCAGCCCATCCTTATGGAGCCGAGATAAGCGACTCTCATTTATGTGACCTAAGCGACAATGTCAGAGATAGGTTTGGTTCAACTCATTTGACTTGAACCTCTTGGTACTTATGTTATAGATAGGGCTCTCTAAGTCTAGAAAGTAGAGTCCGTTCATTAGAGGTGCACTACAATAGAACATATCATTTAAATAAACTGAACAACATTTGTTCTTTATTATAAATGAAAAACCTTTCTTGTCCAAACAAGAAACTGAAATGATGTTCTTAGTTAAGGAAGGCACATAACAACATTCATCTAATTCTAGTACAAGCCCAGAGGGCAGAGATAGATCATAAGTTCCTACAGCAACAGCAGCAACCCTTGCTCCATTGCCTACTCGTAGGTCCACCTCGCCCTTTGTCAATGCCCTGCTATTTCTCAGCCCCTGCACATTGGTACAAATGTGAGATGCACATCCGGTATCTAATACCCATGATGAAGAAATAGATAGATTGACTTCTATAACATTTATACCTGAAGTAGAAGTCTCACTTCTCTTCTTCTTAAGATCTTCCAGGTATGCCTTGCAGTTACGCTTCCAATGTCCTGCTTCCTTGCAGAAGAAGCAAGCCCCTTCCTTGGCTACCCCTCCTTTGGGTTTAAGTTCTTTGCCTTTGCCCTTGGCTTGGGACTTTCCCTTACCTTTAGGCTTGCCCTTGCCTTTCTTCTTCTGCACCATCAAAATGGTGTCAGTTTTACCCTTCTTAAGGTTAAGCTCGTGATTCTCAACATCTTTGAGCATTTCAGGCAGTGGCTTATCAATTTCATTCATGTTATAATTCATGACAAATTGATCGAAGGCTCTTGGCAAAGATTGCAAGATTAGGTCAGTGGCCAGCTCTTGGCCAAGTGGGAATCCCAGCCTTTGTAGGTTTTCTACGTACCCAATCATCTTGAGTACATATGAACCTACAGGAGTCCCTTCTTGCATTTTAGACCCAAATAGTGCTTTAGAGACTTCATATCTCTCATGCCTAGCTTGTCCTTGATATAGTTGGCGAAGATGTCCAACCATATCATAAGCATTCATGAACTCATGTTGCTTCTGAAGCTCAGAGTTCATGGTCACGAGCATTAGACATGACACATCTAATGCATCATCTTGTTGCTTCTTGTAAGCATCTTTGTCATTCCTTGGCGATGGCGGGAGGTGCCTGGAATGGGCTGCTCGGGGCGTACAACTTCCTTTCTTGGGTGAGAACAATTCTCGAGTTCTGCATCACCGAAATTTGCTCCATTGAGCTTTTCCTTCTCAAGGACAGATCGCAGTGAGAGAGTGTTCGTGTTGTTTGAGATAGTTATCTACTACATACAATGCAGAGAATTAATATCATATTCCTTTTATCATTTAATTAGGCCTTTAATCAAATGATGCTCCCATGAATTATAGGAATTTTATAGAATCGAGTTATGGATGTGGTCAAACCACATTTACTTGATTCATACAAACTAGCTATAATTCTTGTGGGACAAGATCCACATCATACTAAGCCTTGAGTTAGCTTTGGCTAAATCGCCCAAGACTTAAATCGATCGGTGGGTAACACATTACCGATTACATCTCTATGCAACTCTTGTTTATAGGATTAAGACCCACATTTACAAAAGACCTTGAGTTAGCTTTGGCTAAATCGCCCAAGATTTAGTGTAAATGCGATCTTAACCTATCTTTCCAACGATTGGAATATGCCTATAGTTCTACTCGATCCAATTGAGTTAACTAGTTTTGCTCAATCTAATTGAGCTTACTCTAACCCGAGTCGTGATAGGCGGGACCAAGATTGTCCCTCCGCACTCTACCAAGATAATATGCGTTGCTCTGCTTTGGCAGATTCACAACAAATGATCGAGGTAGTGATGGGTATCAAGGCTCGGTAGGCATTTTCGAGTTGATTCGATTATGATCTAATCTAATCGTAATGTGTATCTTATACGCATTTAGGCCTTTATTATCCTATATTAGCATGCATCATATACATACATTCATTATTCTAGCATGCATCATATACATACAAGAAAATTAACCTAGCATGCATCATATACATACAAGCATTTTTTTTTCACTAGCATGCATCACATACATACAAGCATAAATCAATTAAATATATATATATCAACATATATATATATATAATTAAATGTGATATAGTCATGGCCCTACTACGATCTTCTCAAGCCAATGAGAAGATCGGACGGTCAACCTAAGGCTAGCGGCTTCTCCAAGCGCTTCCTTTGACCGCCATGTGTCGTCGTCACCCTTCTCGTAAGCTCGTCTTCAAGTGGACTTTCCACCGCTCCATTTTTGTACATTACAAATACGAAACTCGAGTTACATTCGAGTCTTAAACTATTTACAACTAGAATATTAAAAGAAGAGGTGCGACGCGCAGGTCGCAAACATTTTACAACACGCCTGACAACACAAAACAGCGACAGCCGTATTATGAATTACAACACACATAATCCAATCCTATTGGGTTATTGGGCCATGACAATCACAGAATCATACATAATTCAAAATTATGTATTTTTTACAGAAAATTTCTATAATTTTTCCTAATTTATTTCGAATTTATGAGTCATCTCTCCGAAACGGTCCCGCTAAGCGGTTTCTGGGCGCGATCGCGGGACATGGCCCCTTTCGGGGATAGGGGCAGCGCCCCTACTCGCAAAATAAACTTCGCGAGTGTCCCTACAACGATCCTACAGCGACTTAAGTCGCTGTCCCAAAAACCTAAAGCGAGAACTCGCCGATTCGGAGAGTTTTTCTCGACGGTTGAAGCCTACGAGTGTCCCAACACTCGTTGACTCTCTGAAGAAAAATACCCAAAAATTCTATAAAATTAGGAAATTTACAGAAACATAAAAATCTGTAATTTTTATATCTAATATAAAAAATACAAAAACGAAACACATACATGCTTCGCACGTGGCTCTGATACCACTGTTGGGCTTTTCCGGGCCGCAAAAACCGCTTTTTGCGTTGCGGAAACCCCGGAAGTCCCGGCCACGGATCCGTGCGAAGAAGTATTAAAACTAATTACATGTATGTGCTTACAAAATCCTCTAGATCTACCTTAGAACTAAGAGATAAGGATGTTACCCTTGATCGATGCCCTTCGCAAATCCGCTCGTCCAAGTCCAGAACTCGAGAGTGTCAAGTGCACACTCCTCTATGGTATCCACACAAGCAATAGGTGGAAGAAAACTCAACCTTGAGTGTGCTAGCACTCCTTGGTTGGTTCGGCCAAAGAGAGGAAGGAGAGGGAGAGCTTGAGAGGAAAATTCCCAAGGAAGAAGATGAAGTAATGAGTGATTACTCACAAAATGAATTTTCACTCACATAACCCCCAAATGGTGGCCGGCCACTTCATGGAGGGAGTTACATGCATGCATGTAACTCCCATGACCCTTGGTCTCCCTCATGATGTGGGACCAATTGACCAAGTCAATGATGATGTGGAGCATCATCATTGGCCGGTCATGCCTTGTCATCATCATGACATGGCATTTGGTCAAGTCAAACTTGACCTTTCATCTTCCCTCTCAAGTCAAGTCAAACTTGACCTCTAATCTCCCATGGTTGATCAAATCTAACCACTTGACTCAAGTCAATTTAATATAATGAATCTTTATTCATTAATTTAAATTGATTTGATGAATCAAATCTCAATTAGACTCATTCAACACTTGAATCAACTTGAGTCTAACTCAATTAGTCTAATTTGGATTACTCTTAATCCAATTTGGTTCATCCCATGAACCTAATCCTCATGGTTCATCATATGAACCTAATCTCCATCTAATTGCTCTTATGTGTGTGAACATATAGGTTCTTGTAACGTTGGCAATGTCCCTAAACCGATTTAGGAACATAAGCAATGAGCGGTATCTAGCTACACATTATTGCTACCCAAGTTACAAGAATGTTGAGCTCCAACATCACCTTTGTGACTACTAATTGTGACTCTCACAATATGTGACAATGTCCCTCTATCCTTGACTTCTAGATTGACCAATCGAGGCATAGACCGTGTCATCCTCGGTACAATCTAAATCTTGAACTCCAAGTAGACTCACTCTAATCAAATGAGCTCAATATCTCATATTGACTCATTTGGGCATGGCCATGCACTTCGTGGTCTCACTCTATCAAGAATATCGATGTCACCCGGCCATATAGGAGGGATAGATCCCATCTACATCACTCACATCCTCCGCATAATCTGCTACATACCCAAGAATCGCTTTATAGTCCACCCATTTACGTGACGCTTGACGGCCAAAGTATGCAACTCCTTATGTAGGGAACCATGGTGACTTCAGTCTAAGGACTAATAGTCATACTAATAGCCACATGAGAAAGTATATGACACTCATATAACGATCCATGATACTTTCTCATGGCGGGTCATTCAGTATACATTCTCCAATGCATACCCATGTGTCAACTTGATATCTCATATCCATGACTTGTGAGATCAAGTCATCTTGTTGACCTACATGCTAGTCTCTACGCATTAACATTGTCCCTGAATGTTAATACTCGACTAGGAATGATTAAGAGTAGTGTTCTCTATATCATCTCATTATCGATTCATCCAATCGATTGACATAGATAAGAACCTACTACCCAAGGACATTATTATATTTAGTTATTTGGCACCAATACAAGTAAATATAATAACCATGCCTTTATAAATAGGAATATGATACAATAAAGTCCATACAACAATCATCATATGATTGGCTCTAGGGCTTTCACTAACAAAAGTCATTTTGAAAATCCTAAGAATCACATGGATCATTATTTTAGATTTCAAATATTATTGATTCCTCAAAACAATATAATTCCGAAATCAACCAACACCTCAAAACACCGAGAATATCGCATGCCACGCAGTGTGGACGTATACGAATTCTACATTTGTAAGAGGAGGTTTTACCCATTAATTTTATTATCTTGTCAACCTTACTTTTTGACAAATAAAATTAATAGTTGGTTCCTCTTTGGCCCTACAAATAAAAGCAGTGACTCCGATGGGGAGGATACTTTATATTTGCATCTAAGTGTGCACCATTACACGATACTAAGGGAATTATTTCGGATTATGTGCCTTACCGCTGTGGAAGTACACACGCTCCTAGATAATTTCCTATAACCATTATTTGACCTAGTGATCCGCAAACAAACTCATCCGCAGGGAGGAAGGCACTCAGAGTCGACACGTAAGTTTGTTGCATCATACGTCAAATTGTAATGGAGGCCGCCAGAATTAATTAAAATGTCCCTCTCCCACTTAGTAAATTGAAAATGAGGAATTTTCAAGCACACACAACATGCATATAAAACAAATCTGCAATAAATATGGAAAAATCAGAATTTTTCCAACTATTATGGCATTGTTCTCCAATATGCGTCCCGTCGTGTCGCCACCTCGTCCGCTCCTCCTACGCCATGTACGAGCCATCCGGAGATCCGAGCCGAGAATAAAATGTTGGGGATTTGACGCCGCTAGAGGGGGGGGTGAATAGCGTTGTGCCCGTAGGAAGATGGAATTCGTTCGCGATTGTCTCTACAAAACTCGTATGCGCAGTGGAATAGAAATAATAAAAGCAATAACGAAAAGATACAATCACGAACACAAGGATATAACGTGGTTCAGAACCGCACGGTTCCTACTCCACGGATCGGGCTCAAACGAGCCCTAGTGATGCCAATCACACACCACTAAGCAATAAACTCCTTCTCGACAGCAAGTCAGAGGTGGAGAAACCTCGTACAATGGATTACAACAAGTAATACACAAAAATACAAGCAAAATACAAGGAAATGTAAAGAACACTTTACAAACTAGGGTTTGAGCACTTTGCTTGTTGGTTGCTTGGATGAGGTTGAAGGGCTCTGAAATGCACCTGCAAATCGCCTCAAGTAAGCTCCCAAAGAACTGATGCCGCAATCTCCATGAACAGCTCCCTTTTATCCTGCGTCCGACGCCTATCGCTGCCATAAGTCCTCACCGATCGA
Organism: Wurfbainia villosa; assembly: GCA_025175895.1. NCBI lineage: Eukaryota > Viridiplantae > Streptophyta > Magnoliopsida > Zingiberales > Zingiberaceae > Wurfbainia > Wurfbainia villosa. The sequence continues at coordinate 2,361,373 of CM045988.1, read as the reverse complement.
TGCCATTTGTCGTGAGACAACGGCTCAATCCACGCTGGACAAGTTCCAACGGACTCTTTGATCGATTGCCAACATTGGCGATCGCCTAACCGTAGTCGATCGCCTATCGGCTATGGAGCATTCTCGCCGCGGTGAACTAGAAGTCGATCATAGCGATCGGGACACCGGTCACACTCGCCGAATGAGTAATCCAATGCCAAAGCGAGCTACCCAAACTATCAGTCGAACTCAAGTCGACTCACGGCAGTCGAACCGGCCATAATTCCAGTCGACTGCCAACCTCAAAGATGAGGTTTTAACCCAAGTATGGTGCCCCCATACTTGCTAGACCACCCTTAGCCTAGACATAAGCCTTCTAGCCACCTCCATCAGCCTCACGCCTCTCGGATCCCTCTAAGTCATCCATGACTTGTTCATCCACCGCGCTAGCCTCCAGGTGCTTCCCTCGGCTATGTCATGCTAACGGTGTCTACACCGCCAAGGCACATTGGACTTACGCCGCCAAGACTCCGCTTGGACTTTACGCTGCCAATATCAAACCCTTGGACTTCTCAAATGCCAAGACTCAAGCTTGGACTTTCCCTTGCCAACCCATGTTGGACTTTCCATGCCAAGACCATGCTTGGACTTTCCTTGCCAACCCATGTTGGACTTTTCATGCCAAGACCATGCTTGGACTTTTATTGCCAACCCATATTGGACTTTCCATGCCAAGACCCATGCTTGGACTTTTCCCAATGCCAAGTGTCCCACTTGGACTTTCCATGCCAAGTACTCAAGACTTGGACTTTACCAAACGACAATTACATTGTCATATGTTTTTGTCGAAACATCAAAACATCACTCGAGTCAAACTCGAGTCCTGGTCAATCGTGACCTGGGCCGATTGCACCAACAATCTCCCCTTTTTTGATGTTTGACAAAAACTAAACAAATTATTGAGTTAGAACACTAACTCAAATCCTTTACCAATTATCCAAAATTGGTAAATACTCTCCAAATGTTCTCCCCCAAACATTCTCCCCCTTTATGACTAACATCAAAAAGGTTTTCTCCCCAAGAGGGTCAATGTCTCATATCCCAATGAGATCTTACAATCTCCCCCTTGGTCCAAAAATACTTAGGATGCCTACCATCTTCCTAGTGAGAAGTCACATATCACTCAAGAGAGGCAATCCTATAATCTCTCCCAATTTCCAAATTGGGTATCAAAAACCCATCAATTTTTCCAATTGATGATACTCTCCCAATAACTTCTCCTCTTCAAGAAGAAAAACACATCCATCATCCCAAGATGGATACCTCCCCCTAAAGGCTTGTTCCCCCTTGATCATTGCACCAACAATGTCCTTGGGAAGCCCCTAAGCCAATAGGAACTCTAAACCATCAAAATTAAGGTTTTAAGTTCAACATAGAACTTTCACTCACCCTAAATTTGATACTTTGACCTAACACAGCTCCTAATCCATATCCAATGAATTTTCACCCTTTATAATGCTTCCTAAAGCATATCCTAGGGTTAGGAGTGATTAGGAACCTTTTCCATAGCTGAACACGGGCTAAACAAACCTTGTTAACCCGAAATCAGACATAGCAGTCGACTCTGACGATGTCGATCATTGCCACACACATCGATCGCACAGCAGGCGATCGTAATATTAATCTCGATTTTCAATTATCGAAATGAATTTTGGAAATTCATAAATAATTATACGTAATTCAAAAAATCATGAAAATTCATACGTATAATACTTATGACACACACAATGGGTGAAAAATATTTGAAAATTATTTTACCCATAAAATAGTGAGTTTGATACAAAACTCAAAACCATTGAAATTTTCAATGTTTTGGCCCTATTTTGTATCAACTTCATCAATGGTGATTGCTATCAAAAGATAGACTTCACCAAGGTTTTTCAAAATGATTTTAAAATGTTTTCAAAACCTTATTTTGGATCATATTCCTTGGGCTCTATGTACATGACTTGTACACATGCTCTCCCAATGATCCACAAATGAAACAAGATGAGTTTTAGTTCATCTAGATGCAAAAACTATGCACCTTGAACTCAACTCATATCCTAGCATCTCACATGTATCTAAGGTGTATAAAATACACATACATGTCAATTTAATGTGAGATGTGGGTTTTGTTCATCCAATCTAGGGTTTCATGCATTTTTCTAAGGCAACCCTACTTGATTCCCTTATAAATGGGATTCCAAGTCATGCCATTGTCCTTAAATCAATTTCAATCAAATTATCTTAAATCCATGAGTGATTATGGCATTAGAGATGATATAGATAAACACATGCTCATAATCATGATGTCATGGCATAATATGAAATCTAAAAACACATGACATTTAAAACCTTAATCCTAAACATGAACATGACATATAAAGTCATAGAACTAGGCATGATGTCATGACATGACATATGGCAATCAAAGCATGGCATATAAAATATATAGGTATAGTAATACCTAAATTTTAATATTAATTTCCATTTGATATGGTTAGATATATTTTGCCATATTATCATTAATCTCCCTAGTGTGCCAACAACCCAAAATGGCACACTAACACTCTAAACCCTAATTGTGCCAATTTTGATCATTTTATCAAGCTTCTCAAATAATATTGGCACACCCTAAAATCTTTTAGGATGATAATTCAAATCTATTTCCAAGGTATCCATAACCTTGAAAATAACCTAAAGTGCCACCTTTGCCATGGTTGAGTTAACTACCCATCCATTTAAGGTTGGCACACCCTAACCCATCTAGCGTGAATCAATCACGCTCTTAGGAACCCAAAACCGATTTGAGCTCCTAGGATTAATTAGGTATTCCTTAGGGATAACCTCCCTAGATACCTTCCTAATGACCCTCCTAGGCTTGTTAGCCTTGGTCATTTGGGTCTTACCTAGGTTGACTCTAGGGGTAACTCCCCTTGCAACCTTCTTAGTGGCCACCCTAGGTTTCCTAGAAACCTTAGCCACTAGGCACACCCTTTGGTCAACTCTAGGGATAACCTCCCTATTGACCTTGGTCTTTCTAGACCTAGTCAGTGTTCCATAATCTAATGGAACACTATGGTAAGCTACCTTAGGCTTAGGTTTGTGACTCAAACCTTGCTTGCCCTTGGTTGACTTTTGACTCTTAGACCTTTGACTTTGACCATTAGACCCTTTAAATTGATTTTGTATATTTCTAAGGGTCTTTTCTGGTTTTTCAAGCCTTGACCTCAAGGCTTGATTTTCAACCTCTAATTTCCCAATTGATTTTTGATTAAGTTTTTGGGCATTACCATTTTCTCTAGGCATATGCCTACCCTTCTTAGGGTTAATGCCTAAGTGGTTTTCTATTTTCCTAATGCTTTCCTTAGGAAGAGTTTTTCTAGGGACATTAGTCCCAAACTTCTCCTTTCTTGAAAAATTTACCCTCTTGGCTCGTAAGCAAAAATATTTATCTCTAGCATGCTTTTCATGGTGAATTGCAAGAGAATTAAAATTTCTAGCATGCTTTTGACTTTTAAATTTGGAAGGTGCATTATTAAAATATACCTTAGGGTTAGCTATAGAAGCTCCCCCTACTTGTGATGCTCCTCCTTGCCCCTTCTTCTTCCCCTAGGGCATTGACTCGATAATGCCCCTTTGAATTACTTGAAGCATATGATGTGCTCCTTGCCTTTAGGTGTTGGGAACCGACATCCTTGACTTTTTAGTGCGGTGGAGCTTCCTAATCTTCTTTAGGCACTTGCTCTTGTAGTGCCCGGCTTTCCTACACTCAAAACATATGATATGATTTTTATTACAAATTGACATGTTTGAGTTACCTATGGTGGTGGAAGGTGTTGGAATTGAAACTTCTTCATCTTGACCGGATGTGGAAGCTTCTTCTTGATGCTCCGGTGTTGAGGAAACTCTAATCTCCTCCTCAATCCTAGAAGTGGATGCTTCTTCCACTTCCTCCACCTCTTCCGATCCAGATGTTGATTCTCTATCAACCTCCGAATCCTCAAGCTCTTTGGATGAAGATGTATTTGCTTCTTTTTGAGCTTGAGAGGATGAGCACTCTTCTTCTTCTTCTTCTTCTTGGACCAATGATGAGTTTTCATGGAGCTTTGCCACTTGGCTCCACAACTCCTTAGCATCCATATAGTCCCCTACCATACACACAATCTCATTAGGGACCAAATCAAGAATAAATTTTACTACCTTCATGTTTTTCTCGAAGGCTTGGATTTGATCTTCACTCCACTTCTTCTTCTTGAGGAATCCTCCCTTTGGTCCTATTGGATAGCTAAAACCCTCCATCAAGATAGACCATTCTTCGAAGTCCCTCATCATTAGGAAGTCTTCAATTCTTGACTTCCATTGCTTAAACCCTTCTTGTCCATAGAAGGAGTAAGGGATTGGTGTGTTAATGTTCCATCCCAATTGTTCTTCCATCTTCACCCTCTAGCTTCTTTGTTCTAGCTCCCAACGATTAGTCCGTAGAAGAGCCCCGGGCTCCGATACCAATTGTTGGGGATTTGACACCGCTAGAGGGGGGTGAATAGCATTGTGCCTGTAGGAAGATGGAATTCGTTCGCGATCGTCTCTACAAAACTCGTTATGCGCAGCGGAATAGAAATAATAAAAGCAATAACGAAAAGATACAATCACGAACACAAGGATATAACGTGGTTCGGAACCACACGGTTCCTACTCCATGGATCGGGCTCAAACGAGACCTAGTGATGCCAATCACACACCACTAAGCAATAAACTCCTTCTCGACAACAAGTCGGAGGTGGAGAAACCTCGTACAATGGATTACAACAAGTAATACACAAAAATACAAGCAGAATACAAGGAAATGTAAAGAACACTTTACAAACTAGGGTTTGAGCGCTTTGCTTGTTGGTTGCTTGGATGAGGTTGAAGGGCCCTGAAATGCACCTACAAATCGCCTTCAAATCGCCTCAAGTAAGCTCCCAAAGAACTGATACCGCAATCTCCATGAACAGCTCCCTTTTATCCTGCGTCGGGCTGGATTTCCGCCTATCAGTCGACTGCCATAAGTCCCGCGATCGGTGATGCCCTTGTGTGAGACAACGGCTTAATCCACATTGGACAAGTTCCAACGGGACTCTTGGCGATCGGGCCAACATTGGCGATCGATTTCCGGTAGCGTGATCGGCCCGATCGACTACGGGCATTACATGCTCGCGGTGAACTAGCGATCGGCTAGTCCCTTGGCGATCGGCTGCTAATAGCGATCATTGCCAATAGCGGTTTCAGCTAAGCACTCGGTCGAACTCAAGTCGACTCACGGTAGTCGAACCGGCTATAATTTTAGTCGACTGCCAACCTCAAAGATGAGGTTTTAAACCAAGTATGGTGCCCCTATACTTGCTAGACCACCCTTAGCCTAGACATAAGCCTTCTAGCCACCTCCATCAGCCTCACGCCTCTCGGATCCCTCCAAGTCATCCATGACTTGTTCATCCACCGCGCTAGCCTCCAGGTGCTTCCCTCGGCTATGTCATGCTAATGGTGTCTACACCGCCAAGGCACATTGGACTTACGCCGCCAAGACTCCGCTTGGACTTTACGCTGCCAATATCAAACCCTTGGACTTCTCAAATGCCAAGACTCAAGCTTGGACTTTCCCTTGCCAACCCATGTTGGACTTTCCATGCCAAGACCATGCTTGGACTTTCCTTGCCAACCCATGTTGGACTTTTCATGCCAAGACCATGCTTGGACTTTTCTTGCCAACCCATATTGGACTTTCCATGCCAAGACCCATGCTTGGACTTTTCCCAATGCCAAGTGTCCCACTTGGACTTTCCATGCCAAGTACTCAAGACTTGGACTTTACCAAATGACAATTACATTGTCATATGTTTTTGTCGAAACATCAAAACATCACTCGAGTCAAACTCGAGTCCTGGTCAATCGTGACCTGGGCCGATTGCACCAACAATCTCCCCCTTTTTGATGTTTGACAAAAACTAAACAAATTATTGAGTTAGAACACTAACTCAAATCCTTTACCAATTATCCCAAATTGGTAAATACTCTCCAAATGCTCTGATACCACTTGTTGGAGATTTGACGCCGCTAGAGGGGGGGTGAATAGCGTTGAATTCGTACGTCGATGGAATTCGTTCGCGATCGTCTCTACAAAACTGTTTATGCGCAGCGGAATAGAAATAATAAAAGCAATAATGAAAAGATACAATCACGAACACAAGGATATAACGTGGTTCGGAACTGAACGGTTCATACTCCACGGATCGAGCTCTAAAGAGCCCTAGTGATGCACACACACTCACTAATCACAAATACTCCTTCTCGACACAAGTCGGAGGTGGAGAAACCTCTTACAATAAGATTACAACAATAATCTAAATACAACAAGCAAATATAAGAAGAAATACAACAAGAGAAGTAAAGAACACTTTACAAAAACTCTTTAGAAGCTTTCTTGTTGATTGCCTTGGACTAGCACTTGAAAGCCCTGATTTGCAGCAGCAAATCGCTTCAAAACATCCAAGAAAATCGGTTGCAAAAACCCTCCCGTCGAGCTCCTTTTATCCTTGCGCACGACCTGGATTTTCGCCCATCAGTCGACTGCCATAAGTCACCAGTCGACTGATGCCACTATTGTCGTGAGACAACGGCTCGATCCACGCTGGAAAAACTCCAACGGATCTCTTGGCGGATCGCAACATTGGCAGCGATCATTGCCCCACGTGAGTCGACCGCCCGATCGGCTACGAGCATTCTGTGCTCATGGTGAACTAGCAATGATCGCCAACCCTTGGCGATCGGCTAGAGACATCACTCGATCGGCGCTCAATGAGCAGTCAACTGCCAGAGCAGTTTCAACTCTTAAACGGAAGTCAAACTCAAGTCGACTCACGACAGTCGAACCGGCCATAATGCCAGTTGACTGCCAACCTCAAAGATGAGGTTTTAACCCAAAGTATGGTGCCCCCATACTTGCTAGACCACCCTTAGCCTAGACCTAAGCCTTCTAGCCACCTCCATCAGCCTCACGCCTCTCGGATCCCTCCAAGTCATCCATGACTTGTTCATCCACCGCGCTAGCCTCCAGGTGCTTCCCTCGGCTATGTCATGCTAACGATGTCTACACCGCCAAGGCACATTGGACTTACGCCGCCAAGACTCCGCTTGGACTTTACGCTGCCAGTATCAAACCCTTGGACTTCTCAAATGCCAAGACTCAAGCTTGGACTTTCCCTTGCCAACCCATGTTGGACTTTCCATGCCAAGACCATGCTTGGACTTTCCTTGCCAACCCATGTTGGACTTTTCATGCCAAGACCATGCTTGGACTTTTCTTGCCAACCCATATTGGACTTTCCATGGCAAGACCCATGCTTGGACTTTTCCCAATGCCAAGTGTCCCACTTGGATTTTCCATGCCAAGTACTCAAGACTTGGACTTTACCAAATGACAATTACATTGTCATATGTTTTTGTCGAAACATCAAAACATCACTCGAGTCAAGCTCGAGTCCTGGTCAATCGTGACCTGGGCCGATTACACCAACATAAAACCTATTTTATTTTTCATCCATCGATCCTATACTCCACGAGAGAGCGTACATGAAATCTAGATCGAAAGTAAAATAAAATAAAGAGTGGCTAAACAATGCCGTATTTAATTACAAAAATTAAATACTAATCTAGCCTCGTCAACCCCGAGGATTCAAATAATATACATACAATCACACACAAACAACCACATACACACATATAGCCATAATAGTCGGATCTTATGCCTGCAACCAAAAAGTTAGCCTACGCACATCCTTCTATTATCCGACATACTCAATATATGATATGTGCATGAAAGTAACCGAATCCTAAACACACAAAACTGGAAACCGTGGCTCTGATACCACTTGTTGGCATCGTGCTATTCCTCGGAATGCTCATCGGCTCCCATATCCCCGGATTAAAAATTTTTAACAAATGAAAACTAATCTGGATGGGATGAGTTTCCTAAGCACAACCAATTCGTCATCGTGCTAACGACTTGAGCGATCGCTTGAACAAACTAGTTGTTCAAGCAACACAACTCTTCTAGTCGGTTAGCCGCGGAAGAGACGACAGACGGATCGCCAGTTTTTGTGTTTATCTTCGGGGTCCATGATTATACAAATACATACAAATGTAAACTAGTATAATCAACACATACATAAAGTAAGCATCCACACAAAACATGCATATAATTTTAAAGCAATTATAAACATAATACAAAAGAACATTAATCAAAATAAACAAGATTATACATCTTGTTAAACCTCTTGATCTTCTATTGTATGTCCTCCCTCCTTTTGGACGTCGTGTGGGTGACGATCTACCAAAAGTTGAAGCCTCTTAGATCACCAATCTTCCTTTCCTTGTTCACTAGGAACAAAGGAAGATCCTAAAACAAAACTCATCTTCCTTTCTAGAACCGGCCACCAAGTCAATAAACTTGATGTTGCCGCCGGCCAAGGAAGATATAATGGAGTATGAAAATCAACCAAAAGAGAAACACCAAGGGTATGGGCGCCGGCCAACACTTGGAGAAAGGAAAGGAAAGCAATCCTCCTCCTTGTTGCCGCCCAAACCCTAGACAAAGCTCTCCTAATTTCCGGCCAAGGATGAAGGGAAGGAGAATAGGTTGAGCTCCGGCCAAGGTAGAGGGAACAAGGATAGTGGCTGGCCAACACTTAGAAGGAAGAAGAAAAGGATCTTCATCTTCTTGTTGCCGCCCACCCTAATCCCAAAACCCTAAACCTAGCCGCCCAACCCCAATCCTATCCCAACTAGGACTTGATTGCCGCCCAAGGGAAGCTATCCTAATGCCATCCAACCTAAGCCATAGAAGGAAGGGAGAAGCTTGGGCGCCGGCCAAACCAAGGAGGAAAGAGGAGAAAAGGGTTGCCGACCATCATTGGGAAGAAGAAGAAGAAGCTTGTTCTTCTTGTTGCCGCCCAACACAATGAACCAAACCCTAACCCTAACCTCCTCCTATTTCTTGCCGCCCAAGCCACCTTGTCTCAATTTGGTTTTTCCATTTCTTTTTCCGCCCAAGCCTAAGCCCATATATATAGAGTTAGGTTTAGGCCTTGGTTTAATCTCCTCCATTGGTTCTAGAGATTTAATCTCAACCGTCGGATCTAGAGATTTAATCTCAACCGTCGGATCTAGAGATTTAATCTCAACGGTCGGTTCTAGGGTTTTAATCTCAACTATCGGATCTAGAGATTTAATCTCCACCATCGGGTCTAGGGTTTTAATCCCAACCGTCGGATCTAGAGATTTAATCTCCACCGTCGGTTCTAGTGATTTAATCCCAACCGTCGGATCTAGAGATTTGTTTTCCATCATTTGATCTAGACTTCATGAGGTGTAAATAGGCTACAATAGGGACCTTGAGGAGGAGTTGGATCTTGGCCACTCGATGGATCGGAACCACACAAACTTGATCCATCAATGATGTTCCATTCCACTAGAGGATCATCATTGAATTACCTCACCAACCCCCATAAATTAATATGGGCTCCATATATTATTTGTACATCCATCTCTCCGTGTTTAAGATATCAAATGTCCGTCAATTGATTGATTTACTGACCATCAATCAATTAACATCTAACTCCTCGAGTAGTACCACTCAACCTTATCATCATGTTGACTAAGTCAACCTGTAGGGTTTACATGATGAACCTTATGAGTTCCTCAAGGGGACATCATCAACCTAATATATAGGACACGGTTTCCTCCTATAATCAACGGCACACCATGTAAATAATATTATTTCCCATCTTACCGGGCATATTGATTTAATCCATCTAAATCTCACCCTTTGGTAAATCAAAGAAATAAATACTAAGTACATGTGCCCGTTATTATATTGGGATTAAGAGCATGTACAACATAATATCCGAGGTCCGATTTAATTATGTAGTCAGCAATAAATTGAATCACCTCTATATCGGTCCTGCTCAATACACCGAGGTGTACTAGTGTAACTCTATGTTCAAGATAAAACAATACCAAGCTACACTACAACCATTCCAATGGTTTGTCCAAAACCATCTTGGTTGTGAGCCTCTACTTATATTCTACAAGGGACTGATAACATGATCTTCTGTGCCACACCAAGCACCATGTTATCTACAATGTAAAATATTAGACAATTTTGCATAACTATAAAAATATGCAAACAATGATCATGTGATTCTTATTTCAAAATAAAGATGTTCATACAAAAGAGCTAGGCTTTCAGTATACATCCCAACAGGAACATCGCCGGAGGTCCACAACTTGCAATACAATGCCGAAGAGAAGATCACAACGCATTGTATATCTCTATTTCTGTGCTTTATCTCTATTGTATTCAAACTTAAACATGTTTTGTGATTCTTCCTTCATATTTATGGAGTAGTAATTTTGATTCTAGGATTTGGGAGTAGCTTGAGTTCATATACAATGTTGGTTCATATTAAATTCTGGCCAAAAGTTTGATATTGACAGTTGGTAGTTGTTCTCTATTATACTTTCATGAATTTGGCTTTCTTTTAGCTGTGCTTAGGTGATACGAGGTGGTGACAGCCCTCGCAATCTATATTTAGGAGATTTGATTAAGGAACCTAGGGGTAAACCTGACCTCCCGTAATTGCAGGGAGAAGAGAGCGGTGGAATCAGAAACGGTCCACCACAAGGATTGATTTGGCATCCTCGTACCCTCTATCCCATCCTTTTGGGCGAGGATAGCTCCCGGTGAATGCGGCTCTGCAGGAGAGTGTATGATGTCCCTTCCCCAAAACCGTAGGTAGACGTTTAGACGACGCCAATTGACAACATTGTTATATGGTACACAAGTGAAACTGAAGTCCTAGAATCTCCTTTTCAAGACCCCGACACCCTCTTTTCCTCCTCCGTGTGACACCACACTGAGAAGGGTCCTCCGATAGTCCTCACCAATCGACTCTCTCTGAGATTCTATCTAAACAATCGCAACCACTTAGCATATTGGTACTCGAATCCCAGTCCATGTGGGATCAATAATCTTTATTACTTGACGACATCCATGCACTTGCGGGCGTTGAGCATGAGCGCACACTTTGAGTCTTTGACGGTCTCCATCGCAGGATTTAAGGTCGCGACCGTGTGCATCACCAACATGGGTTGGCCACATAAATCCAAGTGTGTAGCCTTGGTGGTGAAAAGTCCAAGCATGGGGCTTGGTGTTGGAAAAATCCAGGCATAGGGCTTGGTGTTGGAAAGTCCAACATGGGTTGGCCACGTATGTCCAAGTGTGTAGCTTTGGTGGTGAAAATCCAAGCATGAGGCTTGGTGTGAGAAGTCTTGAGGACTTGGCAAGTTCACTAGGCTCGGGGTCCTTGAGTCGGTGGAGGATAACACTGCGAAGTCGTGCGATTGGTGCATCCAAGGGACCGCCGGATGGGGGAGCGAATGGAGAGAGGCCCAAGGGAAGCATACTTCGAGGGCAAGAGACGTGAAGGATGGTGCTGCGAAGCCGTGCACTTGGCGCATCCGTGAAACGTAGGCCGAGGGAAGAAAGCTTCGGTGGGGAACTCCATGAGAGGATGAGGTGGACTTGGCCAAGTGGCTAAGACTGAGTGTCGGAGGTTCAAATGTGAGGTTTGAGGGTTTACCCGACGGTTGGATGCTCAAATAACTTGGTGTTTGAGGTTTATCCAACAGTAGTCGACTGGCATAGGTGTCGGTTCAACTGATCCAAGTCAACTAGGGTTCGACTGATGTTAGACTATAGTTTTGTGGCCTGACAATCGACTGATGTCGACATCAGTCAATTGTCGAGGGATGACAGTCGACTGATGGAAGTGTCGCGGGCATAGAACGCTACGTAGCCGACTGGGCAGTCAACTACTAGATCATCAGTCTACTGATGGGCATGATTAGTCGACTGATGGAGGATCCGTTGGAACTTGTCCAACGTGGATCAAGCCGTTGTGAGGCAACGACTACAGGAGCAGTCGACTGGGGCCTTTTGGCAGTCGACTGCTAGGCACGAAATCAGCTCGATGCAGGTTATAAATGGAGATTGTGATGGAAGATTTTGCCAACACTTTAAGGGTGATTTTGGAGGGGAATTGCTGCTGCATTCCAAACCTTCAAAGCCAATCTAAAGAAAGCAACAAGCAAGTGATTCAAAGCGATTTGTGTAAAGTGTTCTTTACTTGTATTTTGTATTGTATTTGTATTCTTGCTTGTACTTTAGTATTACTGTTGTAATAGCTTGTACGAGGTTTCTCCACCTCCGACGTGTTGTCAAGAAGGAGTTTAGTTAGTGTCGTGCGTATAACTAGAGCTCGTTGAGCTCGCCCCATGGAGTATGAACCATTCGGTTCCGAACCACGTATATCTTGTGTATGCTTGTATGTGTTGTTAGTATTTTCATTTATATTACTATTCCGCTATGCTAACGACAATCGTAGACAAGTGACACAAGAAGAACGAATGATTTCCATCTTATGACGATAAAGAGCTATTCACCCCCTCTAGCCGGCGACCTACGCTCCAAAAGTAGTTGGTTAGTTTAGATTTAGTTTCATGCTTTACTTTAATTGCTCTCTTTTAATCATGTTCATGCAGTAGATTTCATTTATACATTGCTTATTTCATTTAGTTGTTAGTTAAATCTGTTCTTTCCTTGAGCCCTAGCAGCCGCCTCCACCTTGCGTCCATCAATTTTCCTCCACGGATTCTAGGAGGAACCGCTTCATCAAGAGATTTCGGCGACGTCCTCCATCTCCATAGCTCGTCCACCTTCTCTTTTGGATTCGAGGAGGAGTCCACCCCGATGACACTTCTTCGAGCTCAATCGGATCTGCGAGAGTTCGGAGTATCCATCAAACTACTGGATTCAGGAGTTTGTATCATCCAACATCCACCGCCATTTGTGGAGTCTCGATCGAGCTTCGTTGGACTTAGCCAGAGGAACTTGTTCATTCATCGGGCATATCTTGGGTTGATCAGATTAGTTCCTCTTTCAGTTTTTGTTGATTTAATTTCGTGTATTATCTTTTCGTTTAGTAGGATTAGTCTTTTAAATCCCAAACCCCCATCTTCAATAGAAAACCCAAAACAATAATTAGAAATCCTAAGTTTACTATTCTGTCGATTACACTCGTTGGGAAATGATCCGGGTCATCCACTATACTATATTAGTGTAGCTAGGGGGTTCAGTAATTAATTTGAAACGGTACCACAACAAAATACTTGTTCATCAAATTTTGAAGTATATTGTTGGGAAACTTTGACATGTGCCATTTTTTACTCATGTGTGATAGTATTTTTGTTTGTGACATCCCTTGTTGCAACTATTGAGAGATCTATTGTATATCATGAGTAGATTTTGGACAGCAATATCTTATTATTCATTTTGATTGTGTGGTTGTTTAGTTTGCATTGAATGTTTGTAATCGAATTTACCTTCCATGTTTTGAATTGCACGTATTTAGTTTAATTCGTTTAATGCTTACATCTTGTTCGGTGAAATGCTTCTTAGAGTAATTAGATTGTAGTTCATTAGATTAGATTTAGTTTCATGCTTTACTTTACATCATGTTCATGCATTAAATTTCGTTGATGAATTGCTTATTTTATTTAGTTGTTAGTTAAATCTGTTCTTCCCTTGAGCCCTAGCAGCCGCCTCACCTTGCGTCCATCCATTTTTCTCCACGGATTCGAGGAGGAACCGCTTCATCGAGAGATTTCAGCGACGTCCTCCATCTCACAGCTCATCCACCTTTTCCTTCGGATTTGAGGAGGAGTTCTGCCCTGATGACACTTCTTCGAGCTCAACTGGATTCGCGAGAGTTCAGAGCATCCATCAAACTACTGGATTCAGGAGTTTGCACCATCCCATATCCATTGCCGTTTGCGGAGTCTCGAGCTTCTTCGGACTTAGTCGGAGGAACTTGTTCATTCACCGGGTCTATCTTGGGTTGATTAGATTATTTCCTTTTTTAGTTTTCTTTGTTGATTTACTTTGTGCATTATTTGATTTAGTCGTTGCATGTTAGTTTAGGATTTTAATTACATTGCAATTGTAGGTTAGAGCTCAAATTTCAAACCCCCATCTTCAATAGAAAACCCAAAACAATAATTAGAAATCCTAAGTTTACTATTCTATCGATTACACTTGTTGGGAAAGGATCCAGGCCATCCACTATGTTATATTAGTGTAATTAGGGGTTTCGATAATTAATTTGAAACGGTACCACGACAAATGCCCGTTCATCAAATTTTGGCACCGTTAGCGGGGATGGTGGTAGCTTCAGCAGAGTTCGGTGAAGAAGCGACTGCTGAAAGCTGGAACAGGGCGAGAAGAGCTGTGGAAGATGAAATGGTCGGCTGCCATGGGGGGAAGGTGAGATGGACCACCGGTCACCGGAGAAGGAGGGAATCGTCTTTCCTCTTCGGCGATCGGCGGGGAAAGGGATGAGCTCGGTGGTGGGCGATGGAAGGAGCGTCGGCGATCACAACAATATCTACTCATGATATACAATAGATCTCTCAATAGTTGCAACAAGGGATGCCACTAACAAAAATACTATCACACATGAATAAAAAATGGCACAACATGTCAAAGTTTTCACAATACTTTTTTTTTATTTCATGGGCACCCAATTTATTTTTTTTTTCAAACTTTTTTTTCAACATGTAGTGCACTTCCCTATGCTCCAATATCAAGCTCAACTAAAAAGATAAAGAGCATGGCTTGCTCATGGTGATCAAGCATGACTTGTCTATGCTAACACTAAATTTCCCTGAGCTACTCTCTAGCCCCACACTTAAATTTTTATCCATCCTGGGTAAAACACTCATCATGGATCATCCAAGTATTCCACATCCAGAAATAGAAATGGACAAGAAAGTAATGAAAGGAAAGAAAAATAGAAATGATGAATGACTAGAATGTTATTCAATAAGCATGTGGCGATAAAAAAAGTGAAGGAAAATAAATGTGATTGCCTTCATAATAATCATGCAAACCTATTGTTGTGTGGTCTCAAAAAAATCAAAGCAAGTTCTAGAGTTACAATAACCACAAGTGCACCACACACAAGCAATAAAAATAGGCTCAATCCTCACTAGGTAAACAAAATTAACCAACTCAGTCCATCAAAAGAATCCATCACCAAGTAGTAACCACATGCAATCAAATAATCCATTCAAGTCAATAAATCCCCGAAACTCGACAATCAAATTTAACAAGCTTTCACGACTTCTAAGAAGATATAAAGGAATGCATAGGAAATTTATTTCGAAACACATAAAAAAAAAAAAACTCAACACTAAAAACTTGACAACCAAAATAACTAGCTAAAACAAGAACAACAAAAGCAAGGAAATGTATATATACAAAGAAAAAGAAAAGAAATGGGAAAAGGAATGAACTCCCCTGGGGTCCTGGAGGTTGGAGGCGGTTCAGGAGTAGTAGCCAGGTTGGGAGTGGAGTGGATCGAGTGGAAGTGAGCATCTTCTTCATGTGGTCTATGTTGTAAAGTCTAGCTCCCTCCATCATCATCTTCATGAAGGTTCTTCTAGGTGGATGAGAATAATTCCAGTGTAAAATCCAATCCAGAAGTAGAATCATAAGAGCTAAGATGAATTCCACTCCTTTCACTATCGTCTTCTCAAAGGCTATCTTAGGCGGTCGGAGATGATTTATTTGGAGCTACCAGTGTGGAAGCTGGATTGCTATATTTGGTGTTGAGGCCTTGTTAAGCAGAAATATTGGAGGCTTAGGCTATAATAAGAGTGTCCAGTCTAGGGCTCTCCAGCTATCCATCACTCCTATAGAAATTATCTTGATATATTTAGAGCAATTCTAGTCAAGCTTATCAGGTAGTTGCACATCTGAACATAATAATTCTGCAGACACTATCTCCTTTACAACATCATCAACCTCAATATAAGTAACAATATCTGCTACATCTGAAATATCATGTGCAACATTAACAATATCAAGAGTAACAGTATCATCTACAATAATATCTGCACTCTTATCAACAATGACATCCACATCATCCACAGCTTCACTACTGTAGCACATAGAAATATTGGAGTCCTGTAGAGTAGCAAGACCATAAACTTGGCTATCACATACTCCACAATCCATCTCCTCTAGCGCATCAATATCAAGAGAAATGGTCTTTGATGAAGGTTGAATAAATCCTTGTGCTTGCATCTGCTAGGACTGCTGTTGGTTATTAAGCATTGGGATAGTCTGGAACTCAGGAGCCAACCTCTGAAATGCTAGTGGAGGTTGATAAGAATTTTGTGAATTCGCAGGCATGACCTCAATAATTTCTCTAGCCTGAGAAGGAGTCTTGTTGACTAGGGCCCCTCCACTAGCTACATCAAGCATACACCTGTCCATAGGAAATAATCCATCATAGAAGTGCAGGATGAGTATGTGATCGCTAATTTAGTGATGGGGGAAACTAGCACACAATCTTTTGAATCTCTCCCAATACTCATCTAGAGTCTCTCCTATCATTTGCTGAATACCACAAATGCTCTTCTGAATTTCTTTGGTCTTGGATGCAGGGAAAAACTTTTCCAAAAAGGCTTTCTTCATTTCACTCCAACATGTAATAGAGATAGGAGGAAGATAATAGATCCAATCCTTTTCCATGTCTGATAAAGAGAATAGGAATACTTTGAGCATAATATCCTCCAGCTTCATTGCTGAGCATACTATATAAAATTCTTGCAAGTGCCTAATTGGATCTTTGATAGCATGAACATGGAATTTCAGAAGCAAATGTACAATTTCAAAGAATTCAACATCCACATTTAATTCAGGAAACTAAATACAAAAAGATTGGCAAGCAACATCTGGTGCAGTGAGTTCCTTGACGGTTTTGTCAATCCCTGAATCATAAGCTTGATGAAAGCCTCCTAATCTCTGATAATAGGGATCCATGTTTAAAGAAATTTCCTGTTCTTTCCTGAAACACTAACAAACAATATCAAAAGATATAGGAAGCAAACAAAATATAACACATGGATATACAAGACATAAAAGAATTAAGCCCTCAACAAAAGTTTTGAATTTTGAATTTTTTTTTTAGAAAGATGGACAAACAATCCTAAGTCTACCAAGCATCATTACACTCCCTGGCAACGACGCCAAAATTTGATGAACGGGTATTTGTGTCATGGTACCATTTTAAATTAATTACCGAACCCCCTAACTACACTAATATACCATAGTGGATGGCTTGGATCATTTCCCAATGAGTGTAATCGACATAATAGTAAACTTAGGATTTCTAATTATTGCTTTGGGTTTTCTATTGAAGATTGGGGGTTTGGGTTTTTGAGCTCTAACCTATCATTGCAACGTAATTAAAACTCTAAACTAACATGCAACAAATAAATCAAATAAAGAAGAAATTAAAGCAATAAAAACTAAAAGAGGAACTAATTTGATCAACCCAAAATTGGCCCGGTGAATGAACAAGGTCCTCCGCCTAAGTCCAACGAAACTCGATCGAGACACCACAAACGACAGTGGATGTGGGATGGTGCAAACTCCTGAATTCAGTAGTTTGATGGATACTCCGAACTCTCGCGGATCCGATTGAGCTCGAAGAAGTGTCGTCGGGGCAGACTCCTCCTTGAATCCAAAAGAGAAGGTGGACAAGCTGTGGAGATGGAGGACGTCGCCGAAATCTCTCGATGAAGCAGTTCCTCCTCGAATCCGTGGAGGAAAATGGATGGAAGCAAGGTGGAGGCGGCTGCTAGGGCTCAAGGGAAGAAAAGATTTAACTAACAACCTAATGAATTAAGCAATGCATCAACGAAATCTAAGGCATGAACATGAGGTAAAGAAAGCAACTAACTAAACTACGATTGCGATGAAATTAAGGACAACATAAACTAAGTATCTTAATCTAATTGCATTCGAATTACTAAAGAGACATTTAACTGAACACTACGTAAGCACGAAACAAATTAAACCAAGTGTGTGCAATTCTAAATATGAAGGTAAATTGATTATAAACATTCAACAAATTAAGCTTGGAGAAATAATCAACAGGAAGAAAATGCTAGAAATTAGGTGTTGGAAGAGCTAGAAATAGGAGTTGTGATGATAAAGGCGGTGTCGGTGAAGAAGAGGATGCTGAAGTCGGCACTGCCATCGATGGAACTGGCTGCAAATGTGGGAGAAGGAGATGGTACCGGAGGGGAATCCCCACTCTGGTGATCGGCGACGGCAGATTGGGCGAAGCTGGATGGTGCTGCTGGTGTTGAATCGAGGCGGAGATGGGGTGAAACCGGATGTTTGATAGAGAAGCTATGGATCCCGACGATATAGGAGGTGATGGAGGAGACCACCGCCGGCCTTTGCGGAGGTGGATGGCCGGCGGTGCTTAGGCGTGGAAGGAGAAGGCGCCGATGTCGCGCGATGGAGAGGATGAAACTGTGCTGCGCAATAGTTGCGATTGGGAAATTGTTAGCATTTATATGATGATTTTCCTTGGCTGTCTGATTAAGCTGGATCAAATCTCAGTCGTCCAATTGAATCTAGGTTAATTGCCTTGATTAATCAAATTAAGGTTTGTGCATCCAACGACTGAGAATTCTCTGACTTTGAATGGATGGATCTGATCAATCTGAAAGGCTAATCACGATCGGTCGAATCTAGATGAACGGTCAAGATGTCCAGATCTAAATGTATGAACCGGATCTCTCCAAAGTTAGATGGATGGCTCAGATCAATCAGATCTCATCGGACGGTCAGGATTAAATAGATCTGAACCCTTGAATAAATGGCCTTTGATCTTGATGAAGGGTCCAGATTAATCCAGTTTGAAATGCCCATTATGGTTCTAGATGAAGCCATATTTGATCCAACTTGAGTCTAGTCCAGTGGCTCATCTCGATCTTCTACAATTAAGATGTAAAATTTGCATATGTCAACAATTTAAGAAAATTTACAATAAGGTCCAAAAATAAATCCAACTCATAAAACATGATAATAATCGATAAATAATCACTTGAGAGGATAAAAATAGTGAGATTAAGGATAAAAATAACACGCCAAAATGGTAGTTATCAGGGGGCTGTTGAAATGATAGGAGAACTTGATAAAGAGGCAATTGTATTAGATGATAAGTGTGTTGAACATTTTGCCTATATAGCTCAGGATCTTCCTATGCAGCTTAAAGCAGGCTTAATACAATGCCTTATCACAAATATGGACATTTTTGCATGGTCTCCGCAAGACTTATCAGGAATTGATCCTAACGTCATGGAGCATAAATTGTATATCTTACCTACTGCAGTTCTTGTAAAGTAGAAGCATCGACATTTTGGAGCAGGGAAAGATGCTATCATTAAAGAAGAAATAAGTAAATTGTTAAAGGCTGGGCATATTAGAGAAGCGCAATATCCTACTTGGTTGTCTAATGTGGTGTTGGTGCCTAAGCCATCAGGGAAATGGAGAATGTGTGTGGACTTTAGAGATCTTAATAAAGCTTGTCCTAAGGATTGTTATCCTTTGCTCCGCATTGATCAGTTAGTAGATTCCATTGCTGGGCATCAGTTTATTTCAATGATGGATGCTTACCAGGGATATCATCAAATACTGTTAGCCCGGGAAGATCAGAATAAGGTCAGTTTTATTACGGCTGAGGGAACTTTCTGTTATGTAGTTATTCCTTTTGGATTAAAAAATACTGGGGCTACTTACCAGAGGTTAATAGATAAAATCTTTGAAAAGCAATTGGGAAGGAATGTGGAGGTATATGTGGATGATATTCTGGTTAAAACTCTATATGTTGGGCAGTTAATAACTGATCTAGAGGAAACTTTTGGTACTCTGCGTCAATATAAAATGAAGTTGAATATGGAAAAGTGTGTATTTGGGGTGACGCAGTGTCGTTTTTTGGGATATGTGGTCACTGAACAGGGTATAAGGGCTAATCCTATTAAGATTGAAGTCATTTAGCAAATGCAACCTCCAAGAAATTTGAAGGAGGTGCAGAGGTTATTAGGCAGGATTATTGCCCTATCAAGGTTCATATCCTAATCGGTAGATAGGAGTTTCCCTTTCTTCAAGATATTAAAGAGGGCTACACGGTTCCAGTGGGACAAGCATTGTGATAAAGCCTTTCAATCTCTGAAGGAATACTTGGTGGAGCCTCCTTTCTTAGATAAGCCTCAACCTGGAGAAGTGTTATGGGTGTATCTGGCTCTTTCATAGGTGGCTATAAGCTGAATATTGATTCGAGAGGACAAGGGCCAACAATATCTAATCTATTAGATTAGCTATCTGTTGAAGAGGGCTGAAGTTCGTTATACCAATTTAGAGAAATTAACCTGGGGACTAGTTTTGACTGCTCGAAGGCTGCAACCTTATTTTTTATCTCATCCCTTAGTGGTACTCACTGACACTCCCCTAGGGAGAATACTTACTCATCCAGAAGTTACGGGGAAACTTATTAAATGGGCTACTAAACTCAGTGAGTATGACATTACCTATCAACCCTGTACCTCTATTAAAGCGCAAGAATTAGCTGACTTTTTAGTGGAAATTGTACAAAAGGAAGAATGTGAACCATGGATGGTATATGCAGATGAGTCTTCCAAAAAAGAGGATTGCGGGGCAGGAGTAATTCTGATTTCACCGCAAGGAGAAGAAGTTAAGCTGGCAGTTAGATTACATTTCAGAGCCTCTAATAATGAAGCTGAATATGAAGCTTTACTGATAGCTTTGAAAGCTGCTAAAAATGTAGGGGCATAACGAGTGATTGTACATATGGATTCTTAGTTAGTAGTACAACAAACTGTGGGTGGATTTGAGGTTAAGGATGATAAGTGCCGAAAATACTATGAATTAGTAGAAAAGTCTAAAGGAGATGTTTTGGAAGTATTGATAAAGAAAATAACCAAGATAGAAAATCAGAAAGCTGATGAGTTGGCTCAGTTGGCTAGTTCACTGGGGAATTGGGGGCACTCGGGACATAATTGCGCAGATTGAACTATTTCCATAGAATGAAAGATTGGGAAAGGTCATAGAAGATGACTGGAGGAAGGAGTTGGTTTCGTTCTTTATAGATAAGAGGGTACCGGATGACCCTGTAAAAGATCGACAATTTAAGTAGCAAACAATTCATTTCTGTATGATTTGTATAAAAGGACTTGCTAAAAGAAGCAAGTTATGTGCTGAAAGAAGTGCATGAAGGAGCTTGTGGCAGTCACATAGGGGGTTGAGCATTAGCATGGAAAGTATTATTAGCTGGATATTTTTGGTCCACTCTAATGAAGGACTCTATACAGTTGGTACGGCAATGTGAGATCTGTTAGAAGCATCACAATTGGAAGCATCAGCCAGCTGAATGTATGAAGGCAGTAGTAGGATCTTGCTCTTTTTACCAATGGGGTATGGATATAGTAAGACCTTTCCCCGTCGGGATGGGGCAAAAGAAATTCTTGTTGGTAGATATAGATTATTTCTCTAAGTGGGTGAAAGTTGAACTGTTAGCCTGTATCACCGAGCAGATGGTGTTAAAATTTTTATGGAGGAATATTGTATGCCACTTTGGTATCCCTCGAAGACTGATATCTGATAATGGCAGCAATTTCAGGGTAAAATGTTAGCGAAATAGTGCCAAGACTTTAAAATTGAACAAGTATTCACATCTGTGGCTTATCCCTAGAGTAACTGTTACTGCCTTTAAGATCCATATATCTCCACAATGGTATGATATTGTCTAATTTGGGCCTAAGCCCTCATGGTTTTGTTTTTGGGCTTTACCTAAAAGGCCTCATACAATGGAGATATCTTATATCTTATCAGTACATGATCTTTTCCATGTCTTACCAATGTGAGACTTTGATTGTATTCCCCATACTCCCAATAATCCCCCCCTCAAACGAAGGACCACATTGGGCTCCCCTCAAGCCTATCCCTCCTTAAAGGACTTCCTTCCAGTTGTCCAGCCCTTCTGGCCTAACTGGACTTCCTGCCTGATGTCTGGTTCTCTTGATCCGGACATGAGAGCTCCACTTCCTTTGTTCGAAGTTCATCGCTTGACATGGACCATGACTCTGATACCAATTGTTAGTGCCTATAAGAATCATATATCTCCACAATGGCATGATATTGTCCACATTGTGTAGAGGATCTTGTGACCGCTAGAGGCGTGGGGGGGGGGGGGGGTGAATAGCGTCGTTCGTCGTCGATGGAAGAATCTCGATCATGCTTGCTATAAGATGTTAATATGCAGCGGAAATACGAAATATACAATACAAGCACAATCCACAACACAACTATGTAACGTGGTTTGGAACCGAATTGTTCCTACTGTTGGATCGATGCGGTTCGCTAGAGGGGGGGGGGGGTGAATAGCGATAAAAACTTTTTCTCGTTTCTTTCATTAAAACTCGAGAGAAAATTAATTGCAGCGGAAATGTAAAGTAAATAGAGACAAATAGGTTTTACTTGGTTCGTAGCCTTCGACTACTACTCCAAGGCCCTAATGGTCCTTGACCACGCACGGAGGGCAAATACTAAACGAACTCCCTCTCGATGGAGATAGAAGTTAAACGAATACAAAAACTCGAGAAAGACTCAAGGTAGAGGGACACTCCCCCTCTCCTTGATATGATTTAAAGCTTGAAGTAAAAACAACTTATACAAATTTAAAGATTATACCGACGACTTCAAAGATTGGAGGTTGAAGCTCTAGTCGTCGTCTCGGCAGCGCTTCGTCGTAGGGATGTCGGAGAGTCGGAGCGTATCGGAAGCACTTGGAAGCTTTTGAATTGATCAAAAACCCTAGGTTTGGCCCTCCTTTTATAGCCTTTAATCCCCTCATCGAATGGGTCTTTAGCCAATCACAAATGAGCACAAATCCCCTTGAAAAATGGTGATAACTCTTGCTCGAGGTGATCCTTTGACCTGATCGGTGATGGCCATCACCGGTCGATCGATGGACATCGATCGAGTGGCTGGCTAAGTCACTCGTGATGGGCGATAGTCGAGTCCTTGAGTTAGCGTCGTGATCTTGCAAGGCAAGGTTAGCTCAAGAAAAACATAATTTCGATGGTCATCGACCATCTGATCTCGACCTAGGCCATCTATAAGAAGTCTTTGGTCGGATCTATGCTTAAGATCATCCCCGTAAAGAGGATACGACCTTACTTACGCTCGCACACACGAGCTTACCTCGATGCTACGTGTTGCTTTTGCTTCCGGCCTTCCACTCAATTCCTTCGGCTCCCTCCGAAGTCTCTTGAGTGTCGCCCGACCACCGCGGCTTCCTCCGGGTGTCGCTAGCCTTCAGCTCCAGCATTGAGACTTTTCTGCACACTTGATTTAGCTCATGAGATAACAATATATGCTTAACTTTGTATCGTTTGCTATAATCAAAACTTAGGTTCGACTTAGGTGCCTACTGCACCAACAATCTCCCCCTTTTTGATTTATGGCAAACCCACATACAAAGTTAAGTAAATAGCAAGCATGAAGAGTAATAATGTGCATGAGAAACAAAAAATATGAAGATTAAGTTGGAGTAGTAAGGATTTTCTTCAAGTACTCCCCCTTGAGGAAACCTCCCCCTTGACCGAGGGTGAGTCTTGAAGAAAGACCTTAATCCTCCCCCTTGAGGGTTGCTTTAAGTAATTAACATTACTTAAAGTTGGCCTTAGTAAAACGTTTTAGTTAAGCCCTTTCTCCCCCTTAAGTAAAACATTAACGACATAAAGTTTTTTTTAAAAAATAAGTTTAAGTAAAACTTAGACGGCACAAATAAGTTTAAGAATTCTTTGGCCTTTTGGTAAAAGTTAACTAAGTTTTAACTTTTGGTTTAAATATGAAGTAAAAGTTAAGTTATCAAAAAATTTTGACCACTTAACCCCTTAACTTTGGCCTTTTTCTCCCCCTTTTGCCGTATATCGAAAAGAGTAAGGGGTGTGTGGAAAACAAAAAGTGTTAAATTTAAAGTCCAAGCATGTTCCCCATTTTTTTATATAAAAAAATACTGAAAATAAGCTCATCTATAAAATGTTCGACTCATATTTGGCTTGATTGATATGTAAGATCAACCAGTCCTGGTCAGAGTCGGTTAGTATGTATGATTATACTCCGTGGTTCATAGCGATGCACTAGCTCTATATCTGGAACCAGGAGTAAGGTCCTAACATCTCACACCCATCTACGTGGCTAAGTACACAAACACATTAGTCCTATGTGTTGTGAGATGTACTGGCTCCTTAAATCTATAGGTGCATGATATCTAAGGTATGTCCTATGCTAGTTCCATAAAAATGAAATTAAAGAAATAGTAGTAAGAACATATAATTTGCATGTACCTATTCTATTACGCACATGCCCAATTTTCGTCTTAATAGACTAAATTCGGCTTCGGGTAGGGGTTTAGTAAATAGATCTGCCAAGTTAGACTTCGATTCGACGTATTTGAGGTGTATGGCTCCGTTGGCCACATGTTCTCGAATGAAATGGTGTTTGACCTCTATATGTTTAGTCCTAGAGTGACATATCGGATTCTTTGTAAGATTAATTGAACTAATGTTATCTACGTGAAGTTTAGTATTCGTAAAGTCTAACTTAAAGTCGCGGAGAGTGTGCTTCATCCAAAGAAGCTGCGTGACACACTCACCCATCGCGATGTATTCGGCTTCGGTGGTAGATAAAGCACCACAACAGTGTTGTTTCCTCGCACTAACTCACTAGACTCGAGTCGAAGTTGACAACAACCACTCGTGCTCTTTCTATCGAGCTTACTACGCATAATCCGAATCGAGTAGCCGATTAGTTCAACTCCGTAGATCTAGGGTACCAAATACCAGCGTTAAGTGTGCCCTTAAGATATCTAAGGATATGCTTAACTAGGGTTAGGTGTGACTCCTTAGCACAGTTTGAAACTCGCACATACTTCACCAATAGGATGTCGGTCGACTATTAAGTATAGGAGACTCCCTATTACGCTCCAATAGTATTTTAAGTCAATGGACTTACTTTCTAGGTCTTCTCCTATGTTAACATTTATCGCCATTGGGGTGTTTATTACCTTAGCGTCTTGTATTCCAAATCTTTTAATTAACTCCTTAGTGTATTTTTGTTGATATAGGTATATACCATCCTTAGTTTGTTTAATTTGTAGACCTAAAAAGAAACTTAACTCGCCTACCAAGTTCATTTCGAACTCACTTTCCATGAGCGAAATGAACTCGTTTAGTAAGGCTGAGTTAGAGGTTCCAAAAATTATATCGTCTACGTAAATTTGAGCTATGAATATTTCTTTACCTAAGGTTTTTACAAAGAGAGTTGGTGTAATGCCCGCCCTTATCTGCTCTCAGGGCGGCGCTACTTTACTGTTTTTTTTTAACATGTTATCATAACTTAAATCTTCTTTTGCACTTGCGTCACATATCATATTCATAATCAGCATGTTAACATATCTTGTCACATTTCTAACTTGCATAACATAAAGAGTCATTCATGAGTTCTTAAGTAATTGAACAGTAACATAAATAAGCATCATCCAACATGATACTAAAGATTCATAAGTCTTATAAGCGGAAGCAAAGTCTTAAGTGGTTCATTGTGCATGTAATATAAGCATATAGTAACAGGGTCTTTCTCCACCATGCCACTATCACACACACTTGGTCCTTCCTGCTACTTCCTCTAGTTCAGGTTTCCTTTATCTGCAGTATACGAACAACATGAACTATAAGCATATAGCTGTTAGTAATATATGAGAGATGTCCTAAGGCAATCGCCTTATGTATGAACCATTTATATGATAAATGAAGATTCACTATTTGAGTATACATGTTTAATGTATTTGATTGGATCTTAAACTCATTTACTGAATGTCCACGATACGATTCACAAGATGAGAGAATTTGTGATTGGATCACAACTAGTGAGTATCTCTACATGTGTAATTGTGATGTATCGGAATTATCCCTAGTCGATGAATTGATGGATTTGGACACCATCAATTCTGTCGAGACTAGCACGAGGTATACTACTTGGTGTATCCAAGCAGCTGATTCTCACTGGCTGGAGACATAGTGATGTCCGGAGTTAATCGTGGATGCTAGTTATGGTAACTAGTTCATTGGAGTGACCAGCCGTAAGACTTCATATGGTTCTATTCATATATAGATATGTCAATGAAGTTATTACTGTGGCTTAAGTGCGATGTTCCTTTGACTTGCGGTATTCAAGTCATCTTGATCATGGAGACTTATGCTTTGACATCTTAAGCACACATATCTAAGGAGATGTGGACCCGGGATGATTGGGTATTAGTCGAAGTGATAGAATTTGTTTGAATAGCCTATAAAGGATTCACCACTCCTTGCGAGGAGATGTATACCCATGGCCTCTCGTCGGATTGTTACTAAAGTCTTTGGCCAAAGCATTACATGTTTAGAGTAAGGGACTCTTCGATACATGTGGAGTAACTAGAATCCGTAGGACGAGGAAATGATACTTGGGCTAGGTGTGACGTAGTCAGCCTAGTGGGGACTGACACAATAGACCATGTCCTGAACCAAGTGGGTATAAGATGAGTGAAGGGAATGGGGCACGATTCATTCGAGCCAAGGGTTTCGTAAATAGTTCCGATCAACTGTTGATCTTTTGGGATCATGATGTACTACTAGGTGCCACTCATGATCGTTCTATAATTAATGGTTAATTATAGGCGGCCAACATAAATCGAGAACCTATTTGGTCACACGCGACAATCGAGCAAAGGATTTAAAAGCGAGCTTGAGAATGGGATTCTCGAGAGAAACTATGTTTGGTTGGACCAAACATAAAGCGAGCATGAAATTGTTTGATGCAATGGAAGCGTGGATGGGCCGTGTCTTATGAAGACATAATGGATGGACCAAAATGGTTTGGTTCTAATCAAATGGATGAGAATAAACCAAAGGGTTTGGTTTATTTTAAACGAATGAACCAAAAGTTGGTTCGGTTCGTTTTAACTTAAAATAAACCATCATGGTTTGGTTTATTTTGACTTATCCTAATGGAGCGGGTTAACGGGCTTTATGGATATGATCCATTAACCATTAAGAGAATTAGTTCTCTATAAAATAGGGCTTAAACCCTAACCCTAACCCTAATCTAGTTTTGGCCGCCCAACCTAGTTGCCGCCCACCCCTTGAAGGAGCATTCGGCGCCAACACCTTCATTGCCGCCGCCCAGCTTTTGTGCCGCTGTCCAAGTCCTTGCCGGCGACCAAGCTACAGCCGGTGAACCCTTCGGCGATCCTCCGGTGATCCCCTATAGGTTTGGCATCAAGGTGAGCCTTTTCTTTCCTTGGTTGGCCGGCACCTATATCCTCCACCAAGCTGTCCAGTTTTCTGGACAGCTTCTCCTCCTCTCGTCGGAGCGTCGTTTGGATGACGGTTAGTGCTCCGACAGCGGCTAACTTACCAGGGATTTGATCTCCGGTAATCCTCTGAGGTGGAGGACGAAGGATTCGTCAATTGGTTGACGAATACCTCTCCGGAGAAGCGAGTTTTGAGAACTCGTTTTAGGATCCGAATTTGGATTCGGATCGTGATCATCTCTCGATCACGTCGTCTTCAACACGAGGCTAGTAACCCATATGAAGACGAAGCTCGTGACTTAGCGAAGTCATCCCGAGGAGCTCGGCGTGGATACGGATAGAGACGATTCTTACGAGGATCATTCCGGTTGATGCCGTTCCCGCTACACGTCATACGAAAGGTATAACGTAGATAAATTTCCTTTTATTGCAAATTTTAATTTACGGTTATGTATACACTTGTTGTAATATGCATGCGTGTGTTGTGTGTGTTGTAATAAATATAGATTTATTAATTTTAATTGCTTCCGCTGTGCTCATGTTTACGAAACATGATCGAACACACACACGCCGCGGTGCCGGAAACACAACAGTGGTATCAGAGCCCAGGTTGTGTTTCGACATAATCGTAAAAATGGTTTTGCGATAGTCATAATGTATTTCTGGAAATTTTCTAAATTTTGGAAATTTAGAAGTATTTATGGAAATTTTTCAATTTTGGAAAGTCTAGAAGTATTTATGGAAATCTTCCACTTTTGGAAAGTTGGAAGTATTTATGGAAATTGATATTTTCCATAAATAAAATATTTGATTAGATTCTAGAAATTTGTTTCCTAATTTAATCATGATTTGATTTGGGAAATCAAATCTTAAAATATTTTATTTCCATAAGTAGTTTTAATGATTTAGGAAATTGGTTTCCTAAATAGATTTTCCTTAATCAAATAATTCCATGAATAAAATATGTGATTAGATTTGGAAATTTGTTTCCTAATTTAATTATGATTTGATTTGGAGAATCAAATCTTTAACATATTTTATTTCCATAAATAGTTATGACATATAAGGAAATTATATACATGACATAATTGTATGCCATGTAATTGCATTAGATGCATAACATTATGCCATGCGTGTCGTGACATGTAGATGTATGCCATGTATGCCATGCCATGTAGATAATAGTTATTTGCATGCAAAGAGGATGAGACATAAAAACCCTTAATCAATATTAAAGCCTACACCTTCCATTAATATGGTTAGAACTAGAGTTCTGTTTCTTGTTTGGGTTGTTGGACTCTCTCCAAGCCCGGCTCGAACCTGAATATGTTCAAACCATGGAATAGTTTAATACTAATATGGTAAGAGTCAGAGGTCAATCGTTAGCTTTGGTTGTTGGACTCTCTCCAAGCTGGGCTAATTTGTTGAATGCGCTCTAACCATATTAAAACTATGTCCTGATTAATGGGTTGGCTTTAACCTGGAGCATCGGCTTGTTGGACTCTCTCCAAGGTCGATGTAAAGGGAGGTGAAGTTGGGTGCTATGCATATGATGCATACTTGTTAATGTGTTAACAACCCGATGTATGTGTGAACATTCAATTAGTTGATAGCACATTGTGATAGTTGCATATACGTGATATGCAAGATAGATGATACCTACCGTCAGAGTTATGAATGGCTTGTTGGACTCTCTCAAGGTTGTTCATAACTATGATGGATATCAGCCCATTCGAGATGGACCTACGATCTCCCAAGTGATTTTGGGGTTTTTGAAATTCAAAATGAATGGGATTTATAAATGTATATTGATGCATTTTAAAATCATCTTTCTCATATATGCTCATTTTGTATTTCTAAGATCGATCATGATGTCTTTGAATTTATGCTCCATTTTGGATTCAATAAATTGACCGGGCCGAACTTCATGGATCGGCTTAGAAGCTTGAGAATTGTTCTCAAGGTTGAAAAGCTTGCAAATGTCCTCGGCGCCTCTTCCCGCCCTAGTGACGATGCAACTCGACCAATTGTTGGCCTATCGTAAACATGTGAGTGATTCTCAACAAATGAGTTGCATCATGCTAGCCACGATGGAACCCAAGCTACGAAAGATGAGCATATGGATGCTCATATCGTAGTCCTTCATCTTTGTGAGTTGGTTGATGAGCAAGTGAGATTCGAAAGGTTCGAAGTCTCAAAGCTCCTCTTCACCTCTGAGATGCTAGGAGGTTCATCTATGGTACTGCTCAATATGCTGAAGACTGTGGAGTCTTCTGAGAAGCATGAGCAGGGGACGGTGTTGTTAGTTGATTCCTCGAAGAAAGGTTCTAAGAGGAAGTCAAAGGAACAGCAGAAGGGAAAGAAGAGAAGGGATAAGAAGGTAGAACTAGCACAAAAGGAAACTTGCCATCATTATGGCAAGGAGAGCCATTTGCGAAGAAAGTGCAAGATTTATCTTGAGTCCGTGAAGAAGGATAAGGCATCGGATGCCCCATCTTCTTCAGAAATCTTCTTTATTGATTGTCATTCTATTTCCTTAGACACTTGGGTATTTGATACTGGGTGTGGCTCACATATATGTAATGACATACATGGGCTAAGGAATAGAAGAAGACTCGTCAAGGGGAGAGTCAAATTTACGTGTTGGGAATAGAGCAAAGGTCCGTGACTGCCATCGAACGTATTTGTTGAACTCCTGTAGGACTTGTCTTAGAACTGGACAATTGCTTTTATGTTCCTTCGTTAATAAAGAACATCATTTCTATTTCTTGTCTAAATAGAAATGGGTTCCATTTGACTTTTAGTAACAATTGTTGTTACATAACTTTGAATGGAGTTCTTTATGGGATTGGAACTTTAAGCAATGGTGTTTATACGTTGGACGTATCCAGTGACATTTTCAATATCGAAGCGAGCAACACGCGTGCTCGAAAGGATAATCAAATAGACTCCTATATGTGGCATTGTCGTCTTGGCCATATAAGCAAGAAATGCATGTCCGAATTACACCGATGTGGAATTCTGGAATCGTTTGAATTGGATTCATACGATACATGCGAATCATGCTTAAAAGGCAAGATGACTAAGTTACCTTTTACTGGAAAAGGTGAACGAGTGGGAGAGTTACTAGGTCTAGTACATTCTGATGTATGTGGACCTATGTCAACTCAAGCTTTAGGAGGCTATAGCTACTTCATTACCTTCACCGATGATCACTCACGGTTTGGGTATGTGTTCTTGATGAAACACAAGTCTGAAGCCTTTGAAAGGTTCAAAGAATTCAGAAATGAAGTAGAGAAACAACATGATAAGAGTATTAAAATACTTCGATCGGATCGAGGTGGTGAATACTTAAGTCTAGAGTTTCTTGATTATCTAAGAGACAATGGTATATTGTCTCAATGGACTCCGCCATATACACCACAGCATAATGGTGTATCTGAGAGGCGTAACCGGACCTTGTTGGACATGGTCAGGTCAATGATGAATCATGCGACTCTTCCCAAGTCCTTTTGGGGTTATGCACTTCAGACAGCTGTTTACTTATTAAACAGAATGCCTACCAAGGTAGTCTCAACTACTCCATATGAGATATGGAATGGTAAGAAACCTCATGTATCTTACTTGAAGATATGGGGTTGTCCTGCTTATGTGAAGCGGACTGTATCAGACAAACTGGATGCTAAGTCTGATAAATGTCTATTTATTGGATACCCTAAGGAAACAAGGGGTTACCAATTCTATCATCCTGTGGAACAAAAGGTGTTTGTTTCAAGGCATGTTGTGTTTCTAGAGAAAGAGTTTCTCTTGCAAGAAAATAGTGGGAGTGTCATCGAGCTTGAGGAGGCTCGAGAGACTCAAATAGACATTGATGAGATACCTGGTGAAGCACAACAGCCGACAACTCATAGTGATGAGCAATCGGCTGGACCTATTGTAACACCACATCTTCATAGATCTGGTAGAACACACAGCATTCCTGAGAGATATGGATTTCTCGTAAATGAATCGAATGACATGTTACTCATTGATGATGAGGAGCCTACCAGTTATGAAGAAGTGCTGACAAGTTCAGAAAGGGATAAGTGGCTTGGTGCCATGAAGTCGGAAATGGATTCCATGTACGAAAACCAAGTTGGGAACTTGGTTGACCCACCTGAAGGCATAAAGCCTATAGGGTGCAAGTGGGTTTTCAAGAAGAAAATCGACATGGATGGTAATGTGATTACCTATAAGGCTAGATTGGTGGCGAAAGGATATCGTCAAAAGCAAGGTGTTGATTATGACGAAACCTATTCGCCTGTAGCTATACTCAAATCCATTCGGATGCTCCTGGCCATAGCGGCTCATTATGATTATGAGATATGGCAAATGGATGTGAAAATAGCTTTCCTTAATGGAAACCTGCTCGAGGACGTGTATATGATACAGCCTGAGGGTTTCACATCGGTTGATAAAACCAAGGTATGCAAATTGCGACGGTCCATTTATGGATTGAAGCAAGCATCCAGGAGCTGGAATATCCGTTTTGTTGAGACAATCAAAAAGTTTGATTTCTCACAAAATTCAGACGAACCTTGTGTGTACAAGAAGGTTAGTGGGAGTGCAGTCGTATTCCTAGTATTGTATGTCGATGACATACTACTTATAGGAAACGATGTTTCAATCTTAAAGTCAGTGAAGGTTTGGTTATCCAAGACATTCTCCATGAAAGACCTGGGGGAAGCAACCTACATCCTCGGGATTAAGATCTATAGAGATAGATCGAAATGGTTGCTTGGTCTTTCGCAGTCTACATATATAGACCGAGTGCTAAAGAGGTTTAGCATGTCGGAATCCAAGAAAGGTTTCTTACCCATCAGGCATGGGGTACACCTTTCGAAGTCTATGTGTCCGCGCACAGACGACGAGAGGATTTGCATGAGTAAGATTCCCTATGCATCCGCAATAGGATCTATCATGTATGCTATGTTATGTACGAGGCCCGATGTATCGTATGCTCTGAGTGTCACGAGCAGATACCAGTCCGATCCAGGAATGGATCATTGGGTGGCTGTTAAGACGATCCTTAAGTACTTAAGAAGAACTAAGGATACGTTCCTAATATATGGAGAAGGGTACATGGTGATACGTGGGTATACGGATGCCAGCTCCAGACAGACAAGGATGATTCCATGTCTTTGTCTGGGTATGTATTCACCTGGAATGGAGGCGCAATAAGTTGGAAAGGTTCCAAGCTTGACACTATAGCGGATTCTGCCACTAAGGCAGAATACGTTGCAGCTTTGGAAGCAGCAAAGGAAGCGGTTTGGATCAAGTAGTTCATCTATGAACTTGATGTGGTCTCATCAATGATCCAAACATGTGCTTCGCCGCTATCATCTTATCAGAGAGATCATCAGTAGGAACGAAATACAAATCGAGAAAATTCCCACTGAAAGGAACTTAGCGGATCCCTTGACTAAGGCATTACCTCAAAGTAAGTTTGAGGGTCATGTTAGTGCTTATGGTGGATTGGCGATTGGCATTAGGCCAAGTGGGAGTCTGTTAGTAATATATGAGAGATGTCCTAAGGCAATCGCTTATGTATGAACCATTTATATGATAAAATGAAGATCTACTATTTGAGTATACATGTTTTATGTATTTGATTGGATCTTAAACTCATTTACTGAATGTCCACGATACGATTCACAGCATGAGAGAATTTGTGATTGGATCACAACTAGTGAGCATCTCTACATGTGTAATTGTGATGTATCGGAATTATCCCTAGATGAATTGATGGATGACACCATCAATCGAGACTAGCACGAGGTATACCTTGGTGTATCCAAGCACCGATTCTCACCGGGCCGAGACATAGTGATGTCCGAGTTAATCGTGGATGCTAGTTATGGTAACTAGTTCATTGGAGTGACCACCGTAAGACTTCATATGGTTCTCTGCATATATAGATATGTCAATGAAGTTCTTACTGTGGCTTAAGTGCGATGTTCCTTTGACTTATATTCAAGTCATCTTGATCATGGAGACTTATGCTTTGACATCTTAAGCAAACATCTCCGAGGAGATGTGGACCCGGATGATTGGGTATAAGTCAAGTGGATCAAGGTGTTTGAATAGCCTATAAAGGATTCACCACTCCTTGCGAGGAGATGTATACCCATGGCCTCTCGTCGGATTGTTACTAAAGTCTTGCCAAAGCATTACATGTTTAGAGTAAGGTACTCTTCGATACATGTGGAGTAACTAGAACTGTAGGGACGAGGAAATGATACTGGGCTAGGTGTGACGAGTCACCTAGTGGGGATCCAATAGACCATGTCCTCGAACCAAGTGGGTATAAGATGAGTGAAGGGAATGGGGCACGATTCATTCGAGCCATCAAGGGTTTCGTAAATAGTTCTCGATCAACCGCTGATCTTTCGCTAATTGGGGATCATGATGTACTACTAGGTGCCACTCATGATCGCTCTATAATTAATGGTTAATTATAGACGGCCAACATAAACCGAGAACCTATTTGGTCACACGACAACGAGTGTAATCCAAAGGATTTAAAACGAGCTTGAGAATGGGATTCTCGAGAGAAACTATGTTTGGTTGGACCAAACATAAAGCGAGCATGAAATTGTTTCAGTCGCAATGGAAGCGTGGATGGGCCGTGTCTTATGAAGACATAATGGATGGACCAAAATGGTTTGGTTCTAATCAAATGGATGAGAATAAACCAAAGGGTTTGGTTTATTTTAAACGAATGAACCAAAAGTTGGTTCGGTTCGTTTTAACTTAAAATAAACCATCATGGTTTGGTTTATTTTGACTTATCCTAATGGAGCGGGTTAACGGGCTTTATGGATATGATCCATTAACCATTAAGAGAATTAGTTCTCTATAAAATAGGGCTTAAACCCTAACCCTAACCCTAATCTAGTTTTGGCCGCCCAACCTAGTTGCCGCCCACCCCTTGAAGGAGTATTCGGCGCCAACACCTTCATTGCCGCCGCCCAGCTTTCGTGCCGCTGTCCAAGTCCTTGCCGGTGACCAAGCTACAGCCGGTGAACCCTCCAGCGATCCTCCGGTGATCCCCTATAGGTTTGGCATCAAGGTGAGCCTTTTCTTTCCTTGGTTGGCCGGCACCTATATCCTCCACCAAGCTGTCCAGTTTTCTAGACAGCTTCTCCTCCTCTCGTCGGAGCGTCGTTTGGACGACGGTTAGTGCTACGACAGCGGCTAACTTACCGGGGATTTGATCTCCGGTAATCCTCTGAGGTGGAGGACGAAGGATTCGTCAATTGGTTGACGAATACCTCTCCGGAGAAGCGAGTTTTGAGAACTCGTTTTAGGATCCGAATTTGGATTCGGATCGTGATCATCTCTCGATCACGTCGTCTTCAACACGAGGCTAGTAACCCGTATGAAGACGAAGCTCGTGACTTAGCGAAGTCATCCCGAGGAGCTCGGCGTGGATACGGATAGAGACGATTCTTACGAGGATCGTTCCGGTTGATGCCGTTCCCGCTACACGTCATACGAAAGGTATAACGTAGATAATTTCTTTTATTGCAAATTTTAATTTACGGTTATGTCTACACTTGTTGTAATAGCATGCGTGTGTTGTGTGTGTTGTAATAAATATAGATTTATTAATTTTAATTGCTTCCGCTGTGCTCATGTTTACGAAACATGATCGAACACACACACGCCGCGGTGCCGGAAACCCAACAATAGCTTAGTAAGATTCTTGCCTACTCACAAAAGCCACAAACTTCATCAAGCAATTAGAAACATGAGCATACTAGCATAAATAGCCTAAGTGTTTCATAGCAACACAATTCTACAACATACCCACGTAATAAAAAAAAAACCTAAGCATGGCATAGGGATTACATCAGCATGTTAAGCATAATTAAATCTAAGCAGGGCATAATTTAACATAAGCATTCATAACATTGTAAATCTTAGACATGCATAAAGTACATAATCACAAATATTCTTAACTCAACTATAAGCATCATAACTTCATAAAATCTAACATGTATAAAGGACAAGTTCATAAGCATTCATAACATAAGTATCCGTAACATCATAAATCTTAAACATGCATAAAGTCCTATAGTCACAAATATTCTTAACTCAACTATAAGCATCATAACTTCATAAAATCTAACATGTATAAAGGACAAGTTCATAAGCATTCATAACATAAGTATCCGTAACATCATAAATCTTAAACATGCATAAAGTCCATAGTCACAAATATTCTTAACTCAACTATAAGCATCATAACTTCATAAAATCTAACATGTATAAAGGACATAATAATGAGCATTTTTAAACTTAACCATAAGCATTCATAGACTTTAACATAAGCATGCACAATTTCATAAAAGTCTTTTCTTTTCAAAACATATACATATAGATACTTCAACATAATGATAACTTGCTTGGGGGGCCTCAGGTTAAGTACCACATAATACGCGTTCCCTAATAGGCTGGGGTAGCGAGCCACCATACCTACTAGAGCAAGACCTCTTACGTCTTACCAGGGCAAGACCTCTTACGTCTTCTTATGTCCCTATGGATTTGATTAACGACCACCTGACGGGTCGGGTACTTAACCTCTTACAAAGTAAAATACTTAATTCCTTTCTTTCTTGTCTTATCATAAGGAGAGCACTTAATCCCTACTTGAAAGGGAAGCATCTCCATCTTATCTTATCATAAGGAGAGCTCTTAATCCCTACTTGAAAGGGAAGCATCTCCATCTTATCTTATCATAAGGAGAGCTCTTAATCCCTACTTGAAAGGGAAGCATCTCCACCTTAGACATTTCATAGCATACATGCATTCATAACATAAAGGGGTCCTAAAGCACAAACATGTTCATCATATAAGCATATTTCATAGGCATATTCATGGCATGTTAAATCATAAAACATGTTCATCACATAGGCATATTTCATGGCATATTATATCATAAACTTGTTCATCACATGAGCATATTTCCTAGGCATATTCATGGCATATTAAATCATAAAACAGGTTCATCACCTAATCATATTTCATAGGCATATTCATGGCATATTAAATCATAAAACATGTTCATCACATAGGCATATTTTCTAGGCATATTCATGGCATATTAAATCATAAAACATGTTCATCACATAGGCATATTTCCTAGGCATATTCATGGCATATTAAATCATAAAACATGTTCATCACATAGGCATATTTCCTAGGCATATTCATGGCATATTAAATCATAAAACATGTTCATCACATAGGCATATTTCCTAGGCATATTCATGGCATATTAAATCATAAAACATGTTCATCACATAGGCATATTTCCTAGGCATATATCATAGCATAACTTCATAAGGGGCATTTTCATGAAACCCTAACCCTAAAACCATGGGTGGCCGAAACTTATAGGGGCACAAGGCTTGGGTTTTTGTCACCTAAATTTATTCATGTAGGCATATATCATAGCATAACTTCATAAGGGCATTTTCATGAAACCCTAACCCTAAAACCATGGGTGGCCGAAACTTATAGGGGCACAAGGCTTGGGTTTTTGTCACCTAAATTTATTCATGTAGGCATATATCATAGCATAACTTCATAAGGGGCATTTTCATGAAACCATAACCCTAAAACCATGGGTGGCCGAAACTTATAGGGGCACAAGGCTTGGGTTTTTGTCACCTAAATTTATTCATGTAGGCATATATCATAGCATAACTTCATAAGGGGCATTTGCATGAAACCCTAACCCTAAATTCCTTGGTTGGCCGAAACATATATGGCCATGAGTTGGGTTTTTGGCACCTAAAAATCCCTACTTGATGCCTACACTCTATGTACATAACCTTAGAATCAAGTTCATGCAACCCTAACCCTAAAAGCTTGGGTTGGCCGAAACATGTAAGGGCTAAACTCCTTAGACTTTTGACCCTAAAGATTCCTACTTGAAGCATACAACCCATAAAAATTTCCCTAGTAGCATTTTCATGAATCCTAGCCCATAAACTTAGTTAGCCGAGACCTAGGGGGGGCTACAACTTCATATTTCTTTCATGTAACCTATCCTACAAAACTAATATACTGCAGGTGAGGGAATCTTTCTTCCTTCGCTTGCTTGTAGTGGGTAGTTGACCTTATGAAAGCCAAGAACTAGCTTCTCCTTGCTTGGATGAGGTTCGGCCAAAGGTGAAAATGGAGAGGGGGAGAGATCGGTTTTCGGTGAGGAAGAAGAAGGGAAGAAGAAGTGGCCAAGTGGAAACTTCCTTCTTCTTTATAAAGGGAGGAAGAGAAGTTTCTCTTCTCTTTTCCATGCCCCTTCATTTACCCTCATCAAACTTATCTACAATTTCCCCTCTTCTTCTAATGATATAATCCTATTGGGCTTCTGGTTAGTGGGTGCATCTATAGGGCTTGGCTATCTCTAGAGGATTGGGGTTCAATTCCTAGGCCTTGCATCTCTTTTTGACTATTTTCTTTTATTTTTCGAAAAAAGCCCACATCAAGCTCATTATTGTAAAGCCAAAAACTCTCATAAAATTGCTAGAAATTTTACGGGCGTTACAGTTGGGTCAACTAAGCCTTGGTTAAACCCTTTTGACTTAAGATGGATTGAAAGTCTCTCGTACCAAGCTCGAGGAGCTTGTTTAAGTCCATAGAGAGCTTTCTTAAGTTTTAGAACATGGTCGGGTTTATCTAGATTTTTGAATCCGGGGGGTTGGCTGACATAAACTTCTTCTTTAATGTATCCATTTAGGAATGCCGACTTAACATCCATTTGAAACAGCTTAAATCCTCGATGTGCGGCATAAGCTAGCAACATTCGAATGGATTCGAGTCTAGCTACTGGGGCATAGGTTTCATCGTAGTCTAAGCCTTCGACTTGGCTAAACCCTTTGGCAACTAACCTAGCCTTGTTTCTAACTACTTCACCTTTATCATCAAGCTTATTTTGAAACACCCACCTTGTTCCAATTATCGTTTTGTCTTTAGGTGGTGGTACTAACTCCCACACTTCATTCCTAGTAAATTGGGCTAGCTCTTCTTGCATTGCAATAATCCAATCGGGATCAAGAAGAGCTTGTTCAATTGATTTGGGTTCTATCTTTGAAATTAAGGAAATTTGTCTAAGGTTCCTATAGGATGCTCTAGTTCGAACTCCTAGATTAGGATCTCCTATCACTTGATCGATAGGGTGGTTAGTTTGAATCCTAGATTGGGTTGGGTTTGTGTCACCTAATGCTTGATCAATGGGGTGACTTGGTTGAACACTAGTTTGGTTGGAGTCATCTATCACTTGATCAATAGAGTGACTTGGTTGACTTAGGTTAGGATTAACACTAGACCTGATCTCGGGATCAGAGTTAGGTCTAGTATGAATCGGCTCGCTAATTGGGGTTGCCGGGGGTTTTGTAGGTTCGTGTCCTTCATCGAACACTACATTAATGGTTTCCTCGACTCTAAGGGTGTCGTGGTTATATACTCTATAAGCTCTACTTGTAGTCGAGTATCCTAGAAAGATTCTGGTCGTGGTTTTGGATGTAAATTTCCCTAGGTAATCCTTAGTGTTTAGGATATGTACCTTACACCCAAATACCCTAAAGTACTTGATGTTGGGTACTTTATCATGATAAATCTCGTATGAGGTCTTAAGGTGCCTTTTTACCATAAGGATCCTATTTTGGACATAGCATGCCGTACTCATGGCTTCTGCCCAAAACCTATCGGGTAGGTCGTATTCGTTCAACATGGTCCTAGCGGCTTCTTGTAGAGTTCAGTTTTTCTATTCCACTAGGCTATTTTGCTGAGGGGTCCTAGGGCAAGAGAATTCATGGTGGTATCCGTTTAGGTTACAGAAGTCAGTGAACCTTTGATTTTCGAATTCACCACCATGATCGCTTCTAAGTCTTTTAACCTTAAGGTCTTTTTGATTCTCGATTAATTTGAATAGATTGATTAATTGATCTAGGGTATCATTTTTATGTTTGATGAACCTAACCCAGGTAAACCTGGAGTAGTCGTCAATTATGACTAAGCAATATTGACTTCTATTGAGTGACTTGGCTCCATGTGAATCGAATAGATCCATATGCAGGAGCTCAAGTACGTTTGAAGTTCGTTCTTGGTTAGTTAACTTGTGTTGTGTCCTAGGTTGTTTTCCTTGTTGACAAGCATTACAGATTTTATTAACCAAGTTGTTGAGGTTGGGTAAGCCTCTGACTAAGCCACTCTGACTCATCTTGTGGACGAGTCTTGGGTGCGAGTGACTGAGTCGTCGGTGCCACAAACAAGATTCCTCTTCCTGTGTCATAAGACATTTGGCTGAGGAATTGATTAAGTTAATTGTATAAATGTTATTTGTCCTAGTTCCTTTGAGTATTGTTTTAGCTATTTTATTTGTTTTAATTACACATTCATTTTCTAAAAATACGACCTTATAGTTATTGTCACATAATTGGCTTACGCTAAGCAGGTTATATTCAAAATTCTCTACAAGTAATACATTTTTAATAACAAAATTCGAGTTAAGCTTGATATCACCTGATCCGATGATTTTGAGCTTGCCGTTATTCCCAAAGGCTACCGATCCTTGTCGTTTGAATCGAAGCTTTGTGAATTTGAGTTGATCCCCGGTCATGTGTCGGGAGCAACCGCTGTCCAACATCCATTGATCCTACACACAAGGTGGTTGGATTGGATGTTAGATTTTTTTTTAAATTGGTTGTAAGTTGTTAAACCTAGGTCATCTCAGCTGTGTTTATATGATCAATCATGTTATACTTATGTGTTTTGTGTGAGATGACTTCCAATTAAGTTGATTAAGTTTATTTAGGTTCAAGTAATTTTATGTTAGATTTGGATTTAAACCTAGGCTTGTCAAGTTTACCTTTTCAAGATCATGGCTTCCAGGTCGTGGCGAGGCACAGGGGCCTTCTTTTATCGGATCATCGACCACTTCCTTAGACAAAGCCATTTTCAAGAAAATGATGACTTGACTCACCTAAGACTATCTCCTAGTCTAACTGGTTATTTTTGAAAAGAGGCTCCCCGAGGCTCAATCTTTTCGAAGAATTTTAGTTGGTTATGTTTTTGAAAAGAGGCTCCCCGAGGCTCAATCTTTTCGAAGTTGATTATGTTCATGTTCTAAGTGAGTTCACAAGTTTTAA
Organism: Wurfbainia villosa; assembly: GCA_025175895.1. NCBI lineage: Eukaryota > Viridiplantae > Streptophyta > Magnoliopsida > Zingiberales > Zingiberaceae > Wurfbainia > Wurfbainia villosa. The sequence goes on along the minus strand of CM045988.1, from coordinate 2,320,758 downwards.
AGTACAAACTTTCTAAGTTAAAGCATGCAATTTCTAAGTTAAAGCACAAACATTCTAAGTTAAAACATGCAATTTCTAAGTTAAAGCACAAACATGTTTTGTACTGGCTCCCCCTAGACCGTTGAATCGGTTCGGTCTATCCACATAGTGGATTTGGTCCTTGGGAACCCAGTACAGGTTGGATCCTAGAGTTGAAATCAAAAAGTTCTTAGGGACCCATGCTTGGACATGTTTCCTATGTCGACTTACAATCGACATATATGACCTATTAGTCGTGTTTGAGTTAAACCCTAGTCCAGCCTTGTTGTACATGGCCCTTTGAGATCCAAGTAGGAGGTCAAGTCCTTTGGATCCCGAAGTGAACCTTTCCAACGTGTTCCTAAGATCTTCGACTTGACTTTTCAAGAGAGAGTTCTCAACTTCGAGCTTTTCAACTCGAGTTGAGTCCTTCTCTTGAACTCGACTAGTCGAAGAGGTTAGGGAGACCTCGTGTTTGAGGAGTTTAACCTCCTCAACAAGGGTCTCGACCTTGGACTCGGACTTAGCTAACTTCCTAGACAAAAACCTAACCGTATTATGTAAAGTATTAAATAAAGTTTGACTTACTTTAAGGGTATCTTTTGAACCGGATGCGTATCCGTGGCTTGACTTGAAGGTAGCTTCGTAGTCCGAGTCATCCTCAGGTTCTGACTCAAGTTCAGGCTCGGTCTCCGTGTCCGACTCAATTGATTTCGCCATGAAGATGTGGTCTTCGTCTTCTTCGGATGACGCTTCTTCCCATGTCGCGTTGAGGGCCTTCTTGTGCTTAGGTGCTTGGTGGTTGAGCTTGGGGCACTCGGACTTGATATGTCCAAACCTGTTGCACTCATAACACCTAATATTGGAACTTTTAGGCTTACCTTGGTTGGGTCGAGTCGTGGTTCGCTTTCGTCCCTTGGCTATCCTTCGAGCTAGGTTCATTAGTTCGGCAGTCAACTCCGGGTCAACTTCTTCTTCGGACTCGTCTTCCTCCTCGGTTGGTGGTGGCTTGCTTGCGATTTTCTTCTTCTTTGAACCTGCAAACAAGGCTATACCCCTCTCGGGCTCCGAGTTAGACTGCTCATGAAGTTCAAAATCCGAAAAGAGTTCATCTAACCTAATTTTAGAAAGGTCCTTGGAGACCTTATAGGCATCGACCATGGATGCCCATAAGGTAGTCCTCGGAAAAGAGTTTAGGACATACCTTATAAGGTCGCGGTTTTCGACCTTTTGCCCGATTGCGTGTAGATTGTTGACTATGTCCTGGACTCGGGCGTGAAGTTGTGTCGCGGACTCGTGTTCCTGCATTTTTAGATTATACAATTTATTGAACAAAAGGTCGCGCTTACATACCTTGGCTTCGTCGGTCCCTTCGTGTAGCTCCACTAGTTTTGTCCAAAGACCTTTTGCACTTATGAAGGGGCCGACGCGATTTAGCTCCTCCTTGGATAGGCCGCATTGAAGGATTTGCGTTGCCTTAGCGTCGGCTTCGACTTGTTTTTTTGTCGCAATGGTCCATTGGTTATAATCCAAGGAGTCACCCACTTCATTAGTCGGAAGTGTGAAACCCGTTTGGATTATGATCCACATCCCGATTTGGGTTTTAAGAAAGCATTCCATCCGACCCTTCCAATAACGGAAGTAATCTCCGTTGTAAAACGGAGGTTGGACGGTGCTAAACCCTTCGAGATGGGCCATTAGAACAAAGAACACAAGGAGACGAAGGAAAAAAAAACTAGCAACGACAAAAACACACAAAAAGTACCAAGACTCGCGTCTTGGATTAGTAGTGCGGGAGTAAATTTAACAAAGCAAAATAAATCTGAAATAAACAGAAATAAAAGAAAAATAAATCTGTGAAAAATGGCTAGATTGGTGGTTTCACCAAATCTTAGCAACCCCCGGCTCTGATACCAATTGTTGGATCGATGCGGTTCGCTAGAGTGGGGGGGGTTAATAGCGATAAAAACTTTTTCTCGTTTCTTTCATTAAAACTCGAGAGAAAATTAATTGCAGTGGAAATGTAAAGTAAATAGAGACAAATAGGTTTTACTTGGTTCGTAGCCTTCGGCTACTACTCTAAGGCCCTAATGGTCCTTGACCACGCACAGAGGGCAAATACTAAACGAACTCCCTCTCGATGGAGATAGGAGTTAAACGAATACAAAAACTCGAGAAAGACTCAAGGTAGAGGGACACTCCCCCTCTCCTTGATATGATTTAAAGCTTGAAGTAAAAACAACTTATACAAATTTAAAGATTATACCGACGACTTCAAAGATTGGAGGTTGAAGCTCTAGTCGTCGTCTCGGCAGCGCTTCGTCGTAGGGATGTCGGAGAGTCGGAGCATATCGGAAGCACTTGGAAGCTTTTGAATTGATCAAAAACCCTAGGTTTGGCCCTCCTTTTATAGACTTTAAGCCCCTCATCGAATGGGTCTTTAGCCATCACAAATGGGAACAAATCCCCTTGAAAAATGGTGATAACTCTTGACTGCTCGAGGTTGATCCTTTGACGGAATGATCGGTGATGGCCATCACCCGGTCGGTGATGCGACATCAGTCGAGTGCTAGCCGTAGTCACTCGACTGATGGACGACAGTCGAGTCCTTCAGGTTGGCAGTCGACTGATGCTGGCTGCAAGGCAAGGTTAGCTCAAGAAAAACATAATTTCGATGGTCGTCGACCATCTGATCTCGACCTAGGCCATCTATAAGAAGTCTTTGGTCGGATCTACGCTTAAGATCATCCCCGTAAAGAGGATACGACCTTACTTATGCTCGCACACATGAGCTTACCTCAGTACTTACGTGTTGCTTTTGCTTTCGGCCTTCCACTCAATTCCTTCGGCTCCCTCCGAAGTCTCTTGAGTGTCGCCCGACTACCGCGGCTTCCTCCGGGTGTCGCTAGCCTTCAGCTCCAGCGTTGAGACTTTTCTGCACACTTGATTTAGCTCATGAGATAACAATATATGCTTAACTTTATATCGTTTGTTATAATCAAAACTTAGGTTCGACTTAGGTGCCTACTACACCAACACCTACTCCATGGATTGGGCTCGTAAGAGCCCTAGCGATGCTTGTCATACACCACTACTCAAATAACTCCTCGGAATAATCCGGAGGTGGAGAAACATCGTACAATAGTTCTTACAATAATAAGAATAAAATATAAGCAAATACACTAAAATACAAGTAAAGAAAACTTTACAAAGAGCTTTTGGAATGCTTGCTTGTTGGTTGTTTGAATTGCACTTGGAGACCCTGATTTGTAGCAGAAAATCGCCCCAAAGACATCCAAGAACAGGTAGTGAATCCTCTCTCCACGAGCTCCCTTTAAAAGCTGCTCCTTGGGCTAGATTTCACTTAGCATTCGACTAATCGAGGCCATCAGTCGACTGCCCCTGTAGCTGTTGTCTCACAATGACATGAAACACGTCAGATAAGTCCAACGGATACACCATCAGTCGACACTGATAGATCAATCAGTCGAGTGTTTGGGCCGATCACTCGATTGGAGAGCCTTCTGTGCTCGAAACCTTGACCATTAGTTGACTGTTCACAAGATCACTCGAATGCCAGGGCACTTCCCGCAGTCAAACCCTAGTTGACTCCCATCAGTCGACTGACCATAGCCCAAGTCAACTAATACACCTCAAACATGAGGTTTTAACCCAAGTATGGTGCCCCCATACTTGCTAGACCACCCGTATCCTAGACCTAAGCCTTCTAGTCACCTCCATTAGCCTCACGCCTATCGGATCCCTCCAAGTCATCCATGACTTGTTCATCCATATGCTAGCCTTCAGGTGCTTCCATCGGCTATTGTCATGCTAACAGTGCCTATACCGCCAAGGCACATTGGACTTATGCTGCCAAGACCCCTTCTTGGACTTCACGCCGCCAACCATTGGACTAATGCTATCAAGAATCCCGCTTGGACTTTACGCCGCCAATATTCCCCTTGGACTTTCCAAATGCCAAGACTCAAGCTTGGACTTTCCCTTGCCAACCCATGTTGGACTTTCCATGCCAAGACCCATGCTTGGAATTTACATGCCAAATATTCAAGACTTGGACTTTCCTTGCCAACCCATGTTGGACTTTCCCTTGCCAAGATCCATGCTTGGACTTTACAGCCAAATACCCAAAACTTGGACTTTCCCAATGCCAAGTGTCCCACTTGGACTTTCTATGTCAAGTACTCATGACTTGGACTTCACCATGACAATCACATTGTCATATGTTTTTGTCGAACATCAAAACATCGCTCGAGTCAAACTCGAGTCCGGTCAATCGTGACATGGGCTGATTGCACCAACAATCTCTCCCTTTTTAATGTTTGACAAAAACACCCTTGAGTTAGGCCCCTAACTCAAATTCCCTTGCAAATTATTCCAAAATGGTAATTTTACCTTTCTCTCTCTTTTTGACTAACATCAAAAAGGTTCTCCCATAGAGGTCAATATCTCATATCCCAATGAGATCTTACAATCTCCCCCTTGGTCGAAAAACCTCTAGGATGCCTACAATCTTCCTAGTGATAAGTCCCATATCACTTAAGAGAGGCAATCCTATAAACTCTCCCAATTTCCAAATTGAGTATTTGAGATGCCCATTTTTCCCCTTCATGAGAAAAAATAACATCCATCATCCCATGAGGGATACCTCCCCCTAAAGGCTTGCTCCCCCTTGACCATTGCATGAATAATGTCCTTGAGAAGTCTCTAAGCCAATAGGAACTCTAAACCATCAAAAATAAGGTCTAAATTTCAACATTGAACTTTACCACACCTTAAATTTGATACATCACCCTAACAACTCTCCTAATCCATATCCAATGGATTTTCACCCTTTATAATGCTTCCCAAAGCATATCCTAGGGTTAGGAGTGGTTAGGGAACCCTAACATAGTTGAAATAGGGCTAAACATACATTGTTTACCCAAAATCATCCAGGCAGTCTACTCTATCAGTAAATAGTCGACTGCCACCCTCATCAGTCGACTGCCAACAAGGGCAGTGATGTGAGCAAAACATATCGGGTTTTAGGAGTAGTTTTCGCTCACATCTCATTACATTTTATGTTAGTTTCATGCATATGTCACTTTGTTTTGCATGCATTTCCTATTTTCTGGTTCGGAGACCTGCTCTTTGTACTTTTATGTACAGGATAGCATTTCATGGGAAAAGGCACACTTTCGGAGCAAAAGAAGGGCATTTTACAGCTAGACGTAGAAGGGGACACGACTAGGGTGTGTGGCTACACATGACCGTGTCCAAGGGGCGAAATCGGCCACCCCAGCGCCACACATGGCATGGCCGTGTGGAAACATAGGGCCGCGTGGAGCTGCATGATTCCGACGTGAGTCGGTTATTTTCCAGGTTTTACAGCGATCCGACATGATGTCTATACAAAGGAAGCTCCGCCCCAAACCCCAGGGATCAGGAGGGAGCTGACCTAGGGCTCCCAAACTCTAGGGGGGAGGCACGACGACTAGGATAGCACACCGAAGCTTTAAAAAGCTTCGGGAACTCGCAACGGGGAGGAAGAACGCCACCGGAGGTCCACGCTTGCGCTTCAATGCCGGAGAGAAGACCACGAAGGCATTGTAATCCCTTATTCCTGCTCTTTATTTTTGATGTATTCGAACATGTACATGCCTTGTGATTCCTCCCTTATATACATGGAGTAGTTCCTTCGATTCTAGGATTACGGAGTAGCTTGTGTGCACATTACATGTTGGTCCACATTAAATTCTATCTTTGAGTTTAATTTGACAATTGGAAGTTGTTTATACTATATCTATGCGCGTTTAGTTTTCTACCTACTGTTCTTAGGCGATACGAAGGGTCACAACCCTCGTATCTAAGATTTAGGGGATTTTATACAAGGAACCTAGGGGTAAACCTGATCTCTTGTAACTGTGGGTAGAAGGATGCGATGGAACCGGAAATGGTTCATCGTAGGGATTGATTCGGCATCCTCGTACCATCTATCACGTCCTTTTAAGGCAGAGATAACTCCCAGTAGATGCGGTGGCTTATCGGGAGAGTGTATGATGTTTCTTCCACAAAACTATAGCTAAACGTCTAGACAACACTAGTTGACAGCATTGTTTTGCGACACACAAGCGAAACCGAAGTCGTAGAATCGCCTTTGTTGACCTTGGCATGGTCCCTTCTTCCTCCATGTGACACCGTATAGAGTATAGTCCACTGACAACCCTCACAAATCGAAACCTCTAAGAGTTTACATTCCGAACAATTTCAACCACTGAACATATCGATATTCAAATCCCTGTCCCTATGGGATCGATAATCTTTTATTACTTGACGACATCCGTACACTTGCGGTGTTGAGTGCGAGTGCGCGCTTCGAGTCCTCAACGGCTTCCGTCGTGAGATTTGAGGTCGCATTCGCTTTCATCATGTTTTTAGCGCCGTTGCCGGGGATTGATTGATTCAATATCGAATCGAGAATTGGATAATTGGATCGGACTTAGGCTAGATTTATTTTCTTGTTTTATTTTATATTATTTCAGTTTTATTTCATTTTAGAGTTTTGCTATTCAATTTACAGTTTAGATTAATTACATCTTTCTTTCTTTCAGTTTTTAGTAGTGCTCTAGTAAAAAAAAAAAAGGGAGACTCTTGCCGACCCACTGCAATTCCTTTCCTTATTTATAATTTCCTGCATATAACTATTGGAACATAGGTGGCCGGCTAGAGGGAGGGGGTGAATAGTCCTTAATCATTGTACGGTGGAATACGATTGTTCGTTGTGCGTCGCTTGTCTACAATTATCATTAGCGTAGCGGAAATAATAGAAATGATAACAACAATACAAGCACACAACAAAATACAAGATATACATAGTTCAGAACCGAATGGTTCCTACTCCATGGGCGAGCTCACCGAGCTCTAGTTATGCACACGACACTAACTAAACTCCTTCTCGACAACACGTTGAAGGTGGAGAAACCTCGTACAAGCTATTACAACAGTAATACTACAAGATTAAAGCTAATACAAAGACACTAAGAAATACAAGTAAAGAACGCTTTACAACTCTTTGCTTTGAATGCTTTCTTGTTGCTTGCTTTAGTTGTCTCTTGAAGGTCTAAAATGCAACAACGATTCTCCTCCAAAGTTACCCTTAAAGTCTTGGCGAATTCCTCCATCTTGAGCTCCATTTATAACCTGCATCGAGTTGATTCCATGCCCATTAGTCGACTGATCGTGACCATCAATCGATTGGTCCTGTAGTCGTTGTCTCATAACGACCAGATCCACATTGGTCAAGTTCCAACGGATCACCAATCAATCGACTGATGATACCCATCAGTCGACTGTAACACCATCAGTCGAGTGCTCATTGCGACCACTCGACTGGAAACCATTATGTCCTTGAAATCTCCCCGATCAGTCGACTGATTCCATCATCAGTCGACTGATGGCGTCGGTAGTTGACTGCCCTCCTCGACAGTCGACTGTTGGGCTAGAACTTGGTCAGTCGAACACCAGTCGAACCCTAGTCGACTTGGAGCAGTCGACTTGCACCTATGCTAGTCAACTGATGTCGGGTAAAACCTCAAACACCAAGTTGTTTGAGAATCTGACCATCGAGTAAACCCTCAAACACCAAGTTTGAGCATTTGACACTGAGTATTAGCCACTTGGCCAAGACCACCTCATCCCTCATGGAGTTCCCCATTGAAGCTCTCTTCCCTCGGCCTATGTCCCTTGGATGAGCCAAGTGCATGGCTTTGCAACGTCATCCTTCGCGTCTCTTGCCCTCGAAGTATGCTTCCCTTGGGCCTCACTCCATTCGCTTCCCGTCTGGCGGTCCCTCGGATGTACTAAGCGCTTGGCTTTGTAATGTCATCCTTCACTGACTCAAGGACCCCGAGCCTAGTGAACTTGCCAAGTCCTCAAGACTTCCCAAATGCACCAAGTGCACGGCTTCGCAATGCATTTATCACCAAGCACCAAATGCACGGCTTCGTAATGTTTTGGACTTTTCCACACCAAGCCCCATGCTTGGATTTCCCATGCTAACTCCATGTTGGACTTTCCTATGACAATCCCATGTCGTAAGTTTTGTCTATCATCAAAATACTGCTCGAGTCAAACTCGAGTCAACTCGGGCCGATTGCACCAACAATCTCCCCCTTTTTGATGATTGACAAAACTATCCTTCAAGTCTACCAATTATTGGCAATTCTCACATCCCAATGAGAATTCCAAACCCAATTGGTAACTTGGTAACTTCTCCCCCTTTTTGACTTACATCAAAAAGGTCCTCCCCAAGGGTATGAATGTCTCATATCCCAATGAGATCTTACAATCTCTCCCTTGGAGGAACACATGCCTACAATCTTTCTAGTGATAAGCCCCATATATCACTTAAAGAGAGGCAATCCAATTTTCCTCCCATGAGAAAAAGTACACATCCATCTTCCCATGATGGATACCTCCCCGTAGAGGCTTGCTCCCCCTTGACCATTGCACCAACAATGTCCTTAGAGAGTCCCTAACCCAATAGTAACATTAAACAATCAAAATTAAGGCAAAGTTCAACAATGAACTCTTATTCACCTTAAAATTGATACTCTCCCTAAACACTTCTCCTAATCCATATCCAATGGATTTCTGTTGGATCAATGCGGTTTGCTAGAGGGGGGGTGAATAGCGAAAGAAAAAACTTTTTCAAATTCGTTTCAAGACAAATATACGCAGCGGAAAGATAAGCAAAACAAAAAGTAAAGGAGACAATAGAAACAAGATATTTACTTGGTTCGTAGCCGAAGGCTACTACTCCAAGGCCCTAGTGTTCCTTGACCACGCACGGAGGGCAAATCACTAAACAAACTCCTCCTCGTTGGAGGTAGGAGTTAATCGATACAAAAAAAACTTGAGGTAGAGGGACACTCCCCCTCTCCTCGTTACGATAGAAAAATAGCTTCGAAGAATGTAAATGAGCAACGACACTAAAATTAAAACCGACGTACAAAAATAAAGGAAATGAAACCTAGACGTCGGAGAAGAAGAAGCACGTTGTTGTAGGTAGCTTTGCGGAGACTTTTTGGAAGCTTAGAATTATTGTAAAAACCCTAGGTTTGGCCCTCCTTTTATAGCTTTTGAGCCCCTTTTCGAGTGGGTCTTCAACCAATCACAAATGGACACCAAACCGCTTTGAGGTGGAGTGATAAGCCTTGACTCTTGAATCGATCATTGACCATCGATCGTGATGGCCATCATCGATCGTGATGGCGACATCGATCGATTGATGACCTTCGACCGATCGTGATACAGCAATGAGTCCTCCAAGTGCAATGATCGATGCTTCGCAAGTTAAAGTTAGCTCAACAAAAACATAATTCCGACGGTCTTCGACCGTCCGATCTCAACCTAGACCACCTATGAGATGTCTTGGGTCGGATCTACGCTTAAGATCATCCCCGTAAAGAGGATACGACCTTACTTACACTCACACACTTGAGCTTACCTCGATGCTTACGTGTTGCTTTTGCTTCCGGCCTTCCACTCGATTCCATCGGCTCCCTCCGAAATCACTCGAGTGTAGCCCGACCACCGTGGCTTCCTCCGGGTGTCGCTAGCCTTCAGCTCCAGGTTTAGCAATCTTCTGCACACTTGATTTAGCTCGTGAGATAACGACATGAGCTTAACTTTGTATCGTTTGCTATAATCAAAACTCAGGTTCGACTTAGGTGCTTGCTGCACCAACAATTTCCACCCTTTCTAATGCTCTCCATAGTATGTCCTAAGGTTAGGAGTGGTTAGGGGACCAAAACCTAGCTTAACATGGGCCTAACCACCATGGTTGACCCGAAATCAACAATATCAGTCGACTCCATCCCACATCAGTCGACTGGCATGGGAATTCAAGTCATGCCAATGGTCCTTAAATCAATTTTATTTTATGCATGATATGATTATGGAATATATATGATATAACTATGTTGGGTTTCCGGCACCGCGGCGTGTGTGTGTTCGATCACGTTTCGTAAACATGAACACAGCGGAAGCAATAAAAATAATAAATCTACATTTATTACAACACACACAACACACGCATGCATATTACAACAAGTGTAGACATAACCATAAATTTAAATTTACAATAAAAGGAAATTTATCTACGTTATACCTTTCGTATGACGTGTAGCGGGAACGACATCAACCGGAACGATTCTCGCTAGAATCGTCTCTATCCGTATCCACGCTGAGTTCCTTGGGATGACTTCGCTAAGCCACGAGCTTCATCTTCGTACGGGTTACTAGCCTCGTGTTGAAGACGACGTGATCGAGAGATGATCATGATCCGAATCAAAATTCGGATCCTAATATGAGTTCTCAAAACTCGCTTCTCCGGAGAGGTATACGTCAACCAATTGACGAATCCTTCATCCTCCACCTCAGAGGATTACCGGAGATCGAATCCCCGGTAAGTTAGCCGCTGTCGGAGCTCTAACCGTCGTCCAAACGACGCTCCGACGAGAGGAGAAGAAGCTGTCCAGAAAACTGGACAGCTTGGTGGAGGAGTAGGCGCCGGCCAAAACAAGGAAGCCAAGTGCTCACTTTTTCACCGAGGCCTAAGAAGATCACCGGAGGGTCACCGGAGGGTTCACTGGCTGAAGCTTGGATGCCGGCAAGGAGCTGGATGGCGGCACAAGGAGCTGGGCGGCAAGCTTAGGGTTGGCGCCGAAATCTCCTTCAATGGGGTGGGCGGCAACTTTTACTAGGGCTTGGATTAGGGCTTAATTATCCCTTAAGCCCTCTTTTATAGAGAACTAATTCTCTTAATGGTTATTGGATCATAACCATTAGGCCCGTTAACCCGCTCCATTAAGATAAGTTAAAATAAACCAAACCATGATGGTTTATTTTAAGTTAAAATGAACCGAACCAACTTTTGGTTCATTCGTTTAAAATAAACCAAACCCTTTGGTTTATTCTCCTCCATTGGATTAGAACCAAACCATTTTGGTTCATCCATTACGTCTTCATAAGACTCGGCCCATCCACGCTTCCATTGCGACTGAAATGATTTAATGTTCGCTTTATGTTTGGTCCAACCAAACCTAGTTTCTCTCGGTCTGAGAATCCCATTCTCAAGCTCGTTTTAAATCCTTTGGATTACGCTCGTTGTGCGTGTGATCAAATAGGTTCTCGGTTTATGTTGGCCGTCTATAATTAACCATTAATTATAGAACGGTCATGAGTGACACCTAGTAGTACATCATGATCCCCAATTAACCGAAAAGATCAATGGTTGATCTAGAACTATTTCTGAAACCCTTCAGCAGCTCGAATGATTTGTGCCCCATTCCCTTCACTCATCTTATACCCACTTGGTTCAGGACATGGTCTATTGTGTCAGTCCCCACTAGGCTGACTACGTCACACCTAGCCCAAGTATCATTTCCTCGTCCTACGGATTCTAGTTACTCCACATGTATCGAAGAGTACCTTACTCTAAACATGTAATGCTTTGGCCAAAGACATTAGTAACAATCCGACGAGAGGCCATGGGTATACATCTCCTCGCAAGGAGTGGTGAATCCTTTATAGGCTATTCAAACACCTTCGATCACTTCGACTTATACCCAATCATCCCGGGTCCACATCTCCTTAGAGATGCTTGCTTAAGATGTCAAAGCATAAGTCTCTATGATCAAGATGACTTGAATACCGCAAGTCAAAGGAACATCGCACTTAAGCCACTGTAAGAACTTCATTGACATATCTATATATGCAGAGAACCATATGAAGTCTTACGGCTGGTCACTCTAATGAACTAGTTACCATAACTAGCATCCACGATTAACTCCGAACATCAATATGTCTCCAGCCAGTGAGAATTAGCTGCTTGGATACACCAAGGAGTATACCTCGTGCTAGTCTCGACAGAATTGATGGTGTCCAAATCCATCAATTCATCGACTAGGGATAATTCCGATACATCACAATTACACATGTAGAGATACTCACTAGTTGTGATCCAATCACAAATTCTCTCATGTGTGAATCGTATCGTGGACATTCATAAATGAGTTTAAGATCCAATCAAATACATAAAACATGTATACTCAAATAGTGAATCTTCATTTATCATATAAATGGTTCATACATAAGGCGATTGCCTTAGGACATCTCTCATATATTACTAACAGACTCCCACTTGGCCTAATGCCAATCGCTACGGTATCCAATACCATAAGCTCGAACATGACCCTCAAACTTATTTTGAGGTAATGCCTTAGTCAAGGGATCCGCTAAGTTCCTTTCAGTGGGAGTTTTCTCGATTTGTATTTCGTTCCTACTGATGATCTCTCTGATAAGATGATAGCGGCGAAGCACATGTTTGGATCATTGATGAGACCACATCAAGTTCAGAGATGAACTTCTTGATCCAAACCGCTTCCTTTGCTGCTTCCAAAGCTGCAATGTATTCTGCCTTAGTGGCAGAATCCGCTATAGCGTCAAGCTTGGAACCTTTCCAACTTATTGCGCCTCCATTCTAGGTGAATAAATACCCAGACTGAGACATGGAATCATCCTTGTCTGTCTGGAGCTGGCATCCGTATACCCACGTATCACCATGTACCCTTCTCCATATATTAGGAACACATCCTTAGTTATTCTCAAGTACTTAAGGATCGTCTTAACAACCACCCAATAATCCATTCCTGGATCAGACTGGTATCTGCTCGTGACACTCAGAGCATATGATACATCAGGTCTCGTACATAACATAGCATACATGATAGATCCTATTGCGGATGCATAGGGAATCTTACTCATGCAAATCCTCTCATCTTCTGTGCGCGGACACAGACTTCGAAAGGTGTACCACATGCCTGATGGGTAAGAAACCTTTCTTAGATTCCGACATGCTAAACCTCTTTAGCACTCGGTCTATATATGTAGACTGCGAAAGACCAAGAAACCATTTCGATCTATCTCTATAGATCTTAATCCCGAGGATGTAGGTTGCTTCTCCCAGGTCTTTCATGGAGAATGTCTTGGATATCCAAACCTTCACTGACTGTAAGATTGAAACATCGTTTCCTATAAGTAGTATGTCATCGACATACAATACTAGGAACACGACTGCACTCCCACTAACCTTCTTGTACACACAAGGTTCGTCTGGATTTTGTGAGAAATCAAACTTTTTGATTGTCTCATCAAAACAGATATTCCAACTCCTGGATGCTTGCTTCAATCCATAAATGGACCGTTGCAATTTGCATACCTTGGTTTTATCAACCGATGTGAAACCCTCAGGATGTATCAAATACACGTCCTCGAGCAGGTTTCCATTAAGGAAAGCTATTTTCACATCCATCTGCCATATCTCATAATCATAATGAGCCGCTATGGCCAGGAGCATCCGAATGGATTTAAGCATAGCTACAGGCGAATAGGTTTCGTCATAATCAACACCTTGCTTTTGACGATATCCTTTCGCCACCAATCTAGCCTTATAGGTAATCACATTACCATCCATGTTGGTTTTCTTATTGAAAACCCACTTGCATCCTATAGGCTTTATCCCTTCAGGTGGGTCAACCAAGTTCCAAACTTGGTTTTCATACATGGAATCCATTTCCGACTTCATGGCACCAAGACACTTATCCCTTTCTGAACTTGTCAGCACTTCTTCATAATTGGTAGGCTCCTCATCATCAATGAGTAACACGTCGTTCGATTCACTTACGAGAAATCCATATCTCTCAGGAATATTGCGTGTTCTACCAGATCTACGAAGATGTGGTGTTACAATAGGTCCACCCGATTGCTCATCACTATGAGTTGTGCTTCACCAGGTATCTCATTAATGTCTATTTGAGTCTCTCGAGCCTCCTCAAGCTCGACGACACTCCCACTGTTTTCTTGCAAGAGAAACTCTTTCTCTAGAAACACAGCATGCCTTGAAACAAACACCTTTTGTTCCATAGGATGATAGAATTGGTAACCCCTTGTTTCCTTAGGGTATCTAACAAATAGACATTTATCAGACTTAGCATCCAATTTGTCTGATACAGTCCGCTTCACATAAGCAGGACAACCCCATATCTTCAAGTAAGATACATGAGGTTTCTTACCATTCCATATCTCATATGGAGTAGTTGAGACTACCTTGGTAGGCATTCTGTTTAACAAGTAAACAAGCTCAAGTGCATAGCCCCAAAAGGACTTGGGAAGAGTCGCATGATTCATCATTGACCTGACCATGTCCAACAAGGTCCGGTTACGCCTCTCAGATACACCATTATGCTGTGGTGTATATGGCGGTGTCCATTGAGACAATATACCATTGTCTCTTAGATAATCAAGAAACTCTTGACTTAAGTATTCACCACCTCGATCCGATCGAAGTATTTTAATACTCTTATCATGTTGTTTCTCTACTTCATTTCTGAATTCTTTGAACCTTTCAAAGGCTTCAGACTTGTGTTTCATCAAGAACACATACCCAAACCGTGAGTGATCATCGGTGAAGGTAATAAAGTAGCTATAGCCTCCTAATGCTTGAGTTGACATAGGTCCACATACATCAATATGTATTAGTCCTAGTAACTCTCCCACTCGTTCACCTTTTCCAGTAAAAGGAAACTTAGTCATCTTGCCTTTTAAGCATGATTCGCATGTATCGTATGAATCCAATTCAAACGATTCCAGAATTCCACATCGGTGTAATTCGGACATGCATTTCTTGCTTATATGGCCAAGACGACAATGCCACATATAGGAGTCTATTTGATTATCCTTTCGAGCACGTGTGTTGCTCACTTCGATATTGCAAATGTCACTGGATACGTTACACGTATAAACACCATTGCTTAAAGTTCCAGTCCCATAAAGAACTCCATTTAAAGTTATGTAACAACAATTGTTACTAAAAGTCAAATGGTACCCATTTCTATTTAAACAAGAAATAGAAATGATGTTCTTTATCAACGAAGAAACATAAAAGCAATTGTCTAATTCTAAGACAAGTCCTGCAGGGAGTTTCAACAAATACGTTCCGATGGCGAGTGCAGCAACCTTTGCTCTATTCCCAACACGTAAATTTGACTCTCCCTTGACGAGTCTTCTTCTATTCCTTAGCCCATGTATGTCATTACATATATGTGAGCCACACCCAGTATCCAATACCCAAGTGTCTGAGGAAATAGAATGACAATCAATAACGAAGATATATGAAAAAGATGGACCATCTTATGCCTTATTCTTCTTCACGGACTCAAGATAAATCTTGCAATTTCTTCGCCAATGGCCCTACTTGCCATAATGATGACAAGTGCCCTTTTGAGCTGGTTTTGCCTTTTTAGCCTTTTTCTTCTTTCCCTTCTGCTGTTCCTTTGACTTCCTCTTAGAACCTTTCTTCGAGGAATCAACTAATAGCACCGTCCCCTGCTCATGCTTCTCAGAAGACTCCATAGTCTTCAGCATATTGAGCAGTACCACAGATGAACCTTCTAGCATCTCAGAGGTGAAGAGGAGCTTTGAGACTTCGAACCTTTCGAATCTCACTTGCTCATCAACCAACTCACAAAGATGAAGGACTACGATATGAGCATCCATATGCTCATGCTGCTTTCGTAGCTTGGGTTCCATCGCGGCTAGCATGATGTAACTCATTTGTTCAGAATCACTCACATGTTTCTGATAGGCCAACAATTGGTCCAGAGTTGCATCGTCACTAGGACGGGCGGGAAGAGGCGCTTCGAGGATATTTGCAAGCTTTTCAACCTTGAGAACAATTCTCCAGCTTCTAAGCCAGTCCATGAAGCTAGGCCCAGTCAATTTATTCGAATCCAAAATTAGTGCGCAAATTCAAAGACGTCATGATCAATTTATTGACCTAGAAATACAAAACGAGCATATATGAGAAAATGATTTTAAAATGCATCAATATACATTTATAAATCTCATTCATTTTTCGAATTTCAAAAACCCCAAAATCACTTCGGGAGATCGTAGGTCCTGTTGGATCGATCGGATCGCTAGAGGGGGGGGTGAATAGCGATAGAAACTTTTTAGTACGAATTCGTTTTTTTTAAAAAAACCTTATATGCAGCGGAAAGATAAACAAAACAAAAAGTAAAGGAGACAATAGACACAAGAGATTTACTTGGTTCGTAGCCGAAGGCTACTACTCTAAGGCCCTAGTGGTCCTTGACCACGTACGGAGGGCAAACTACTAAAGAACTCCTCCTCGTTAGAGGTAGGAGTTAAACAGATACAAAAAGCCCGAGGTAGAAGGACACTCCCCATCTCCTCGTTATAATGAAAGCTTTACTAAAAGGAATAAACTGAAATACAATTTAGAACTTTCACTAATTTACTTTAAAGGTTGGAGGTTGAAGCTCTAGTCGTCGTCTCGGCAGCGCTTCGTCGTAGGGATGTCGGAGAGTCAGAGCGTATCAGAAGCACTTGGAAGCTTTTTAATTCATGAAAAACCCTAGGTTTGGCCCTCCTTTTATAGCCTTTGAGCCCCTCATCGAATGGGTCTTTAGCCAATCACAAATGCGCACAAAACCCCTTGAAAAATGGTGATAACTCTGACGGCCGATCGGCTTGACCTTGTTTTCAAGCGATCTGCCGAGTCCTCCAAGCTGGCAGTCGACTGATGCTAGCTGCAAGGCAAGGTTAGCTCAACAAAAACATAATTTCGATGGTCGTCGACCATCCGATCTCGACCTAGACCATCTATAAGAAGTCTTTGGTCGGATCTACGCTTAAGATCATCCCCGTAAAGAGGATACGACCTTACTTACGCTCGCACACACAAGCTTACCTCAGTAATTACGTGTTGCTTTTGCTTCTGGCCTTCCACTCATTTCCTTCATCTCCCTCCGAAGTCTCTTGAGTGTCGCCCGACTACCGCGGCTTCCTCCGGGTGTCGCTAGCCTTCAGCTCTAGCGTTGAGACTTTTCTGCAAACTTGATTTAGCTCATGAGATAGCAATATATGCTTAACTTTGTATCATTTGCTATAATCAAAACTTAGGTTCGACTTACGTGCCTACTGCACCAACAATCTCCCCCTTTTTGATTTATGGCAAACCCACATACAAAGTTAAGTAAACAGCAAGCATGAAGAGAAATAATGTGCATGAGAAACAAAAATATGAAGATTAAGTTGGAGTAGTAAGGATTTTCTTCAAGTACTCCCCCTTGAGGAAACCTCCCCCTTGACCGAGGGTGAGTCTTGAAGAAAGACCTTAATCCTCCCCCTTGAGGGTTGCTTTAAGTAATTAACATTACTTAAAGTTGGCCTTAGTAAAACGTTTTAGTTAAGCCCTTTCTCCCCCTTATGTAAAACATTAACGACATAAAGTTTTTTAAAAATAAGTTTAAGTAAAACGTAGACGGCACAAATAAGTTTAAGTTAAGAATTCTTTGGCCTTTTGGTAAAAGTTAACTAAGTTTTAACTTTTGCTTTAAATATGAAGTAAGAGTTAAGTTAAAAAAAATTTGACCCCTTAACTTTGGCCTTTTTCTCCCCCTTTTGCCGTATATCGAAAAGAGTAAGGTGTGTGTGGAAAACAAAATAAGTGTTAAATTTAAAGTCCAAGCATGTTCCCCATTTTTTATAAAAAAAATAATATACTGAAAATAAGCTCATCTATAAAATGTTTGACTCATATTTGGCTTGATTGATATGTAAGATCAACCAGTCCTGGTCAGAGTCGGTTAGTATGTATGATTATACTCCGTGGTTCATAGCGATACACTAGCTCTACATCTGGAACCAGGAGTAAGGTCCTAACATCTCACGCCCATCTACGTGGCTAAGTACACAAACACATTAGTCCTATGTGTTGTGAGATGTACTGGCTCCTTAAATCTATAGGTGCATGATATCTAAGGTATGTCCTATGCTAGTTCCATAAAAATGAAATTAAAGAAATAGTAGTAAGAACATATAATTTGCATGTACCTATTCTATTACGCACATGCCCAATTTTCGTCTTAATAGACTAAATTCGGCTTCGGGTAGGGGTTTAGTAAATAGGTCTGCTAAGTTAGACTTCGATTCGACGTATTCGAGTTGTATTGCTCCGTTGGCCACATGTTCTCGAATGAAATGGTGTTTGACCTCTATATGTTTGGTCCTAGAGTGACATATCGGATTCTTTGTAAGATTAATTGAACTAATGTTATCTACATGAAGTTTAGTATTCGTAAAGTCTAACTTAAAGTCGCGGAGGGTGTGCTTCATCCAAAGAAGCTGCGTGACACACTCACCCATCGCGATGTATTCGGCTTCGGTGGTAGATAAAGTAACACAGTGTTGCTTCCTACTGCACCAACTCACTAGACTCGAGCCGAGAAGTTGACAACAACCACTCGTACTTTTTCTATCGAGCTTACTACCGGCATAATCCGAATCGGAGTAGCCGATTAGTTCGAACTCCATAGATCTAGGGTACCAAATACCAACGTTAAGTGTACCCTTAAGATATCTAAGGATACGCTTAACTAAGGTTAGGTGAGACTCCTTAGCACAGGTTTGAAACCTGTCGCACATACTTACTGCGAATAGGATGTCGGGTCGACTCGCAGTTAAGTATAGGAGACTTCCTATCGCGCTCCTATAGTACTTTAAGTCAATGGACTTACTTTCAGGGTCTTCTCCTATGTTAACTTTAATCGCCATTGGGGTGTTTATTATCTTAGTGTCTTGCATTCCAAATCTTTTAATTAACTCCTTAGTGTATTTCTGTTGATATAGGTATATACCATCCTTAGTTTGTTTAATTTGTAGACCTAAAAAGAAACTTAACTTGCCTACCAAGTTCATTTCGAACTCACTTTCCATGAGTGAAACGAACTCGTTTAGTAAGGCTGAGTTAGAGGTTCCAAAAATTATATCGTTTACGTAAATTTGACTAAGGTTCCTATAGGATGCTCTAGTTCGAACTCCTAGATTAGGATCTCCTATCACTTGATCGATAGGGTGGTTAGTCTGAATCCTATATTGGGTTGGGTTTGTATCACCTAATGCTTGATCAGTGGGGTGACTTGGTTGAACACTAGTTTGACTCGGATCACTTGTCACTTGGTCGACAAGAGAAGTTGGTTGATGTGGATTAGACTCGATCTCAGGGTCGGAGACGAGTTTGGTATCAATGGGCTCAACACTTGGGGTCAATAAGGGTTTTGTAGGTTCGGGTACTTCATCAAATACTACATTGATAGTCTCCTCGACTCTAAGGGTGTCGTGGTTATATACTCTATAAGCTCGACTTGTAGTCGAGTATCCTAGAAAGATTCCGGTCGTGGTTTTGGATGTAAATTTCCCTAGGTAATCCTTAGTGTTTAGGATATGTACCTTACACCCAAATACCCTAAAGTACTTGATGTTAGGTATTTTATCGAGATAAATCTCGTACGAGGTCTTAAGGTGCCTTTTTACCATAAGGATCCTATTTTGGACATAGCATGTCGTACTCACAGCTTCTGCCCAAAAGCTATCAGGTAGGTCGTATTCGTTCAACATGGTCCTAGCAGCTTCTTGTAGAGTTCGGTTTTTCCGTTCCACTAGGCCATTTTGCTGAGGGGTCCTAGGGCAAGAGAATTCATGGTGGTATCCGTTAAGTTATAGAAGTCGGTGAACCTTTGATTTTCGAATTCACCACCATGTTCGCTTCTAAGTCTTTTAACCTTAAGGTCTTTTTGATTCTCGATTAATTTGAATAGATTGATTAATTGATCTAGGGTATCATTTTTATGTTTGATGAACCTAACCCAGGTAAACCTGGAGTAGTCGTCAATTATGACTAAGCAATATTGACTTCTATTGAGTGACTTGGTTCCATGTGAATCGAATAGATCCATATGCAGGAGCTCAAGTACACTTGAGGTTCGTTCTTGGTTAGTTAACTTGTGTTGTGTCCTAGGTTGTTTGCCTTGTTGACAAGCATTACAAATTTTATTAACCAAGTTGTTGAGGTTGGGTAAGCCTCTGACTAAGCCATTCTGACTCATCTTGTGGACGAGTCTTGGGTGCGAGTGACCGAGTCGTCGGTGCCACAAACAAGATTCCTCTTCCTGTGTCATAAGACATTTGGCTGAGGATTTGATTAAGTTAATTGTGTAAATGTTATTTGTCCTAGTTCCTTTGAGTATTGTTTTTTATTTTATTTGTTTTAATTACACATTCATTTTCTAAAAATACGACCTTATAGTTATTGTCACATAATTGGCTTACGCTAAGCAGGTTATATTCAAAATTCTCTACAAGTAATACATTTTTAATAACAAAATTCGAGTTAAGCTCGATATCACTTGATCCGATGATTTTGAGCTTGCCGTTATTCCCAAAGGCTTCCGATCCTTGTCGTTTGAATCGAAGCTTTGTGAATTTGAGTTGATCCCCGGTCATGTGTCGGGAGCAACCGCTGTCCAACATCCATTGATCCTACACACAAGGTGGTTGGATTGGATGTTAGATTTTTTTTTAAAAAAAATTGGTTGTAAGTTGTTAAACCTAGGTCATTTCACCTGTGTCTATATGATCAAGCATGTTATACTTATGTGTTTTTTGTGAGATGACTTCCAATTAAGTTGATTAAGTGGATTTAGGTTCAAGTAATTTTATATTAGATTTGGATTTAACCCTAGGCTTGTCAAGTTTACCTTTTCAAGATCATGGCTTCCAGGTCGTGGCGAGGCACAGGGGCCTTCTTTTATCAGATCATCGACCACTTCCTTAGACAAATCCATTTTCAAGAAAAAGATGACTTGACTCACCTAAGACTATTCCTAGTCTAACTGGTTATTTTTGAAAAGAGGCTCCCCGAGGCTCAATCTTTTCGAAGAATTTTAGTTGGTTATGTTCGTGTTCTAAGTGAGTTCACAAGTTTTAAAGCACAAACTTTCTAAGTTAAAGCATGCAATTTCTAAGTTAAAGCACAAACTTTCTAAGTTAAAACATGCAATTTCTAAGTTAAAGCACAAACATGTTTTGTACTGGCTCCCCCTAGACCGTTGAATCGGTTCGGTCTATCCACATAGTGGATTTGGTCCTTGGGAATCCAGTACGGGTTGGATCCTAGAGTTGAAATCAAAAGGTTCTTAGGGACCCATGCTTGGACATGTTTCCTATGTCGACTTACAATCGACATATACGACCTATTAGTCGTGTTTGAGTTAAAGTTGTACACGGCCCTTTGAGATCCAAGTAGGAGGTCAAGTCCTTTGGATCCCAAAGTGAACCTTTCCAACGTGTTCCTAAGATCTTCGACTTGACTTTTCAAGAGTGAGTTCTCAACTTCGAGTTTTTCAACCCGAGTTGAGTCCTTCTCTTGAACTTGACTAGTCGAAGAGGTTAGGGAGACCTTGTGTTTGAGGAGTTTGACCTCCTCAACCAGGGTCTCGACCTTGGACTCGGACTTAGCTAACTTCCTAGACAAAAACCTAATTGTATTATGTAAAGTATAAAATAAAGTCCGACTTACTTTAAGGGTATCTTTTGAACTGGATGCGTATTAGTGGCTTGACTTGAAGGTAGCTTCGTAGTTTGAGTCATCCTCAGGTTCCGACTCAAGTTCAGGTTCGGTCTCCGTGTCTGACTCAATCGATCTTGCCATGAAGACGTGGTCTTCATCTTCTTCGGATGACGCTTCTTCCCATGTCGCGTCGAGGGCCTTCTTGTGCTTAGGTGCTCGGTGGTTGAGCTTGGGGCACTCGTACTTGATATGTCCAAACCTGTTACACTCATAACACCTAATATTAGAACTTTTAGGCTTACCTTGGTTGGGTCGAGTCGTGGTTCGCTTTCGTCCCTTGGCTATCCTTCGAGCTAGATTCATTAGTTCGACCCAATTCGGGTCAACTTCTTCTTCGGACTCGTCTTCCTCCTCGGTTGGTGGTGGCTTGCTTGCGATTTTCTTCTTCTTTGAACCGTCAAACAAGGCTATACCCCTCTCGGGTTCCGAGTTGGACTGCTCATGTAATTGAAATCCAAAAGAGTTCATCTAACCTAATTTTAGAAAGATCCTTGAGACCTTGTAGGCATCGACCATGGATGCCCACAAGGTAGTCCTCGAAGCTTTAGAACATACCTTATAAGGTCGCGGTTTTCGACCTTTTGCCCGATTGCGTGTAGGTTGTTGACTATATCTTGGACACGGGCATGGAGTTGCGTCGCAGACTCATGTTCTTGCATTTTTAGTGTGTACAATTTATTGAACAACAAATCACATTTGCAAACCTTAGCTTGATCCGATCCTTCGTGTAACTCGATTAGTTTCGTCCAAAGATCCTTTGCGCTTATGAAGGGGCCGACGCGATTTAGCTCCTCCTTGGATAGGCCGCATTAGAGGATTTGTGTTGCCTTGGCGTCGGCTTCGACTTGTCGTTTTGTTGCAATGGTCCATTGATCATAATCCAAGGAGTCACCCACTTCATTAGTCGGAAGTGTGAAACCCGTTTGGATTATGATCCACATCTCGATTTGGGTTTTGAGAAAGCATTCCATCCGACCCTTCCAATAATGGAAGTCATCTCCGTTGTAAAACGGAGGTCGGACGGTGCTAAAACCCTCGAGATGAGCCATTAGAACAAAAGACCGAAGGAGACGAAGACGAAGAAACTAGCAATGACAAAAACACGAAAGCAAGTACCAAGACTCGCGTCTTGGATTAGTAGTGCGGGAGAGAAACTTAACAAAGCGAAATAAAATAAAAAAAACAGAATTAAAAGAAAAAATAAATCTGTTAAAAAAGGCTAGATTGGTGGTTTCACCAAATCTTAGCAACCCCCGGCTCTGATACCAATTGTTGGATCGATCGGATCGCTAGAGGGGGGGGGGGGTGAATAGCGATAGAAACTTTTTAGTACGAATTCGTTTTTAAAAAAAAAAACTTATATGCAGCGGAAAGATAAACAAAACAAAAAGTAAAGGAGACAATAGACACAAGAGATTTACTTGGTTCGTAGCCGAAGGCTACTACTCCAAGGCCCTAGTGGTCCTTGACCACGTACGAAGGGCAAACTACTAAAGAACTCCTCCTCGTCGGAGGTAGGAGTTAGACGGATACAAAAAGCCCGAGGTAGAAGGACACTCCCCCTCTCCTCGTTATAATGAAAGCTTTACTAAAAGGAACAAACTGAAATACAATTTAGAACTTTCGTTACTGACGACTTTAAAGGTTGGAGGTTGAAGCTCTAGTCGTCGTCTCAGCAGTGCTTCGTCATAGGGATGTCGGAGAGTCGGAGCGTATCGGAAGCACTTGGAAGCTTTTTAATTCATGAAAAACCCTAGGTTTGGCCCTCCTTTTATAGCCTTTGAGCCCCTCATCGAATGGGTCTTTAGGCAATCACAAATGGGCACAAAACCCCTTGAAAAATGGTGATAACTCTTGACTACTCGAGGCTGATCCTTTGACCAACAGTCGACTGATGGCCATCATCAGTCGATTGATGGCAGCATCAGTCGATTGCTGACCTTCGGCAGTCGACTGTTTGATGACAGTCGAGTCCTCCAAGCTGGCAGTCGACTGATGCTAGCTGCAAGGCAAGGTTAGCTCAACAAAAACATAATTTCGATGATCGTCGACCATCCGATCTCGACCTAGACCATCTATAAGAAGTCTTTGGTCGGATCTACGGTTAAGATCATCCCCGTAAAGAGGATACGACCTTACTTACGCTCGCACACACGAGCTTACCTCAGTACTTACGTGTTGCTTTTTCTTCCGGCCTTCCACTCAATTCCTTCGGCTCCCTCCGAAGTCTATTGAGTGTCGCCCGACCACCGCGGCTTCCTCTGGGTGTCGCTAGCCTTCAGCTCCAGCGTTGAGACTTTTTTGCACACTTGATTTAGCTCATGAGATAACAATATATGCTTAACTTTGTATCGTTTGCTATAATCAAAACTTAGGTTCGACTTAGGTGCCTACTGCACCAACAGGTCCATCTCCGAATGGGCTGATATCCATCATAGTTATGAACAACCTTGGAGAGAGTCCAACAAGCCATTCATAACTACGACGGTAGGTATCAACTATACCGATTGCATATCACGTATATGCAACTATCACAATGTGCTATCAACTAATTGAATGTTCACACATACATCGGGTTGTTAACACATTAACAAGAATGCATCATATGCATAGAACCCAACTTCACCTCCCTTTACATCGACCTTGGAGAGAGTCCAACAAGCCGATGCTCCAGGTTAAAGCCAACCCATTAATCGGGAAATAGTTTTAATATGGTTAGAGCGCATTCAACCAATTAGCCCAGCTTGGAGAGAGTCCAACAACCAAAGCTAACGATTGACCTATGACTCTTACCATATTAGTATTAAACTATTCCATGGTTTGAACATGTTCGGGTTCGAGCCGGGCTTGGAGAGAGTCCAACAACCCAAACAAGAAACGGAACTCTGGTTCTAACCATATTAATGGAAGGTGTAGGCTTTAATATTGTTTAAGGGTTTTTATGTCTCATCCTCTTTGCATGCAAATAACTATTATCTACATGGCATGGCATACATGGCATACATCTACATGTCACGACACACATGACATAATGTTATGCATCTAATGCAATTACATGACATACAATTATGTCATGTATATATTTCCTTATATGTCATAACTATTTATGGAAATAAAATATGTTTAAGATTTGATTCTCCAAATCAAATCATAATTAAATTAGGACACAAATTTCCAAATCTAATCACATATTTTATTCATGGAATTATTTGATTAAGGAAAATCTATTTAGGAAACCAATTTCCTAAATCATTAAAACTACTTATGGAAATAAAATATTTTAAGATTTGATTTCCCAAATCAAATCATGATTAAATTAGGAAACAAATTTCCAGAATCTAATCAAATATTTTATTTATGGAAAATATCAATTTCCATAAATACTTCAAACTTTCCAAAAGTGGAAGATTTCCATAAATACTTCTAGACTTTCCATAATTGAAAATTTTCCATAAATACTTAAAAATTTCCAAAAATTAGAAAATTTCCAGAAAATACATTATGACTATCGCAAAACCATTTTTACAATTATGTCGAAACATAACCTGGGCTCTGATACCACTGTTGGGTTTTCGGCACCGCGGCGTGTGTGTGTTCGATCACGTTTCGTAAACATGAACACAGCGGAAGCAATAAAAATAATAAATCTACATTTATTATAACACACACAACACACGCATGCATATTACAACAAGTGTAGACATAACCGTAAATTTAAATTTACAATAAAAGGAAATTTTTCTACGTTATACCTTTCGTATGACGTGTAGCGGGAACGACATCAACCGGAACGATTCTCGCTAGAATCGTCTCTATCCGTATCCACGCCGAGTTCCTCGGGATGACTTCGCTAAGCCACGAGCTTCGTCTTCGTATGGGTTACTAGCCTCGTGTTGAAGACGACGTGATCGAGAGATGATCACGATCCGAATCCAAATTCGGATCCTAATATGAGTTCTCAAAACTCGCTTCTCCGGAGAGGTATTCGTCAACCAATTGACGAATCCTTCGTCCTCCACCTCAGAGGATTACCGGAGATCGAATCCCCGGTAAGTTAGCCACTGTCGGAGCTCTAACCGTCGTCCAAATGATGCTCCGACGAGAGGAGAAGAAGCTGTCCAGAAAATTGGACAGCTTGGTGGAGGAGTAGGCGCCGGCCAAAACAAGGAAGCCAAGTGCTCACCTTTTCACCGAGGCCTAAGAAGATCACCGGAGGGTCGCCGGAGGGTTCACCGGCTGAAGCTTGGACGCCGGCAAGGAGCTGGACGGCGGCACAAGGAGCTGGGCGGCAAGCTTAGGGTTGGCGCCGAAAACTCTTTCAATGGGGTGGGCGGCAACTTTTGCTAAGGCTTGGATTAGGTCTTAATTATCCCTTAAGCCCTCTTTTATAGAGAACTAATTCTCTTAATGGTTATTGGATCATAACCATTAGGCCCGTTAACCCGCTCCATTAAGATAAGTTAAAATAAACCAAACCATGATGGTTTATTTTAAGTTAAAACGAACCGAACCAACTTTTGGTTCATTCGTTTAAAATAAACCAAACCCTTTGGTTTATTCTCCTCCATTGGATTAGAACCAAACCATTTTGGTTCATCCATTACGTCTTCATAAGACTCGGCCCATCTATGCTTCCATTGCGACTGAAACGATTTCATGCTCACTTTATGTTTGGTCCAACCAAACCTAGTTTCTCTCGGTCTGAGAATCCCATTCTCAAGCTCGTTTTAAATCCTTTGGATTACGCTCGTTGTGCGTGTGACCAAATAGGTTCTCGGTTTATGTTGGTCGTCTATAATTAACCATTAATTATAGAATGATCATGAGTGACACCTAGTAGTACATCATGATCCCCAATTAACCGAAAAGATCAACGGTTGATCCAGAACTATTTCTGAAATCCTTCAGCAGCTCGAATGATTCGTGCCCCATTCCCTTCACTCATCTTATACCCACTTGGTTCAGGACATGGTCTATTGTGTCAGTCCCCACTAGGCTGACTACGTGACACCTAGCCCAAGTATCATTTCCTCGTCCTACGGATTCTAGTTACTCCACATGTATCGAAGAGTACCTTACTCTAAACATGTAATGCTTTGGCTAAAGACTTTAGTAACAATCCGACGAGAGGCCATGGGTATACATCTCCTCGCAAGGAGTGGTGAATCCTTTATAGGCTATTCAAACACCTTCGATCACTTCGACTTATACCCAATCATCCCGGGTCCACATCTCTTTAGAGATGCTTGCTTAAGATGTCAAAGCATAAGTCTCTATGATCAAGATGACTTGAATACCGCAAGTCAATGGAACATCGCACTTAAGCCACAGTAAGAACTTCATTGACATATCTATATATGCAGAGAACCATATGAAGTCTTACGGCTGGTCACTCCAATGAACTAGTTACCATAACTAGCATCCACGATTAACTCCGGACATCACTTTGTCTCCAGCCAGTGAGAATCGGCTTCTTGGATACACCAAGGAGTATACCTCGTGCTAGTCTCGACAGAATTGATGGTGTCCAAATCCATCAATTCATCGACTAGGGATAATTCTGATACATCACAATTACACATGTAGAGATACTCACTAGTTGTGATCCAATCACAAATTCTCTCATCTTTGTAGAATCGTATCGTAGACATTCAGTAAATGAGTTTAAGATCCAATCAAATACATAAAACATGTATACTCAAATAGTGAATCTTCATTTATCATATAAATGGTTCATACATAAGGTGATTGCCTTAGGACATCTCTCATATATTACTAACAAACTAAGCATGTGCCAAAATCATGATGTCATGACATGTGAATGAAATTTTATCATACATGACATATAAAACTAAGTCTAAAACATGATCATGACATTTTTAGAGATAAAAATGAAAATGATGTCATGTGATGGCAAGGCAAATAAATTATGGCAAGTAAAATATACTAAGGTATAAAATACATAAGTGTTAAATCCAAATTGTCATTTTTAGGAATTAATTTTATTTTGCCTTAATCCCATTATCTCCCAAGTGTGTCATAAACCTAAAATGACACACAATTACTTCTAAGACCTAATTGTGCCAATTTAATTATTTTACAACTTCTCAAGAACATTGGCACATCCTAATGTGTCAACTCACCATGGCTAGGTTAACTACCCATCCACTTAGGGTTGACACACCCTAACCCATCTAGCGTGAATCGATCACGCTCCTAGGATCCCAATACCTATTGGAGCTCCTTGGGTTAACAAAGTATTCCCTAGGGATAACTTCCCCAGATACCTTCTTAACGACCCTTTTAGGTTTTGACACCTTAGTAATTTGGGTCTTTCCAAAGTCAAACCTAGAGGTGACTCCTCCTTTGACCTTCTTAGTGGTTGTCTTGGTTTTTCTTAAGTCCTTAGCCATTAAGCACACACCATGGCTAGTCTTAGGGATAACTTCCCTATTAGCCTTGGTTTACTTAGACCTAGAAATTGTTCTATAATTAAATGGGACATTATGATAGGACATAGGTTTGTGACCCAAACCTTTCTTGCCCTTAGACCATTCCTAAACCCTAGGTCTTGACTTTTGGGCATTCGACCCTTGAATAGAATTTTCTATAATCATAAGGGTCTTTTCCATTCTATCAAGTCTTGACCTCATGACTTGGTTTTCTAATTCTAATTTTCCCAATTTTGATTTATCATTAGGTTTTTGGGAAGTCCTCTTCTTCTTAGGCATGCGCCTAGACTTTTTGGGATTAAAGCCCAAGTTTTCTTCTATTCTCCTAATTGACTCCCTAGGTAGGATTGGTCTAGTGTTATTGGTCCTAGGTTTGTCCTTAGATAAACTAATATGCTTGGCACCTAAACAAACATATTTATTCCTATTAGTATGCTTTTCATTGATAATAGCAAGTGAACTAAAATAATTTTTAGCATGCTTATAAGTCCTAGAAATTGAAGGTGCATTAATTGAATTTACCTTAGGGTTAGCTTTGGAGGCTCCCCCTACATGAGATACACCTTCTTGTCCTTTCTTCCTCCCCCTAGGGGATTGGCTTCTATAATGCCTCCTTTGGTTGCATTTGAAGCACACAATCTGCTCCTTGCTTCTAATTGTGAGGACTCCTGCATTTTTGGCTTTTGGTGCCGGTTGAGCCTTCTTCACCTTCTTGGGACACTTACTTTTATAGTTCCCTTGTTACCTACACTCAAAGCATGTTATATGATTTTTATTTATAATAACAACACTTGAGTTACCTAGGGAATTTTTGCTTCTCCCGAATGTTGAAACTTCTTCTTGAACTTGTTCCGGGATAGAAGGCCTCTCCACCCCCTCAATGCTAGAGGTGGAGGTCTCCACCAAATCATCAACATCTTTGAATGTGGTGGAAAATTCTTCAACATCCTCGGATCCGAATGTTGATGGGCATTCTTCCTCTTCATGGACCAATGTGGGCTCTTCATGAAATCTTATCGCCTTGTCCCATAGGTCCTTAGCATCCCTAAAATTACCTAGCCTAGACCAAATGTTGTTAGGAATCAAATCACTAAGTAATTCGATTACCTTGAGATTTGTCTTGAAGTCCTTGATTTGGTCTTGGGTCCACTTTGACTTCTCAATTTGCCTATTGCTTTCATCCCTAGGCAATTCAAAACCATTTTCTAAGATTAGCATAAAGTCAAAATCGGTTTCTAGATATACTTCAATTTTTCTTCTCCACCATTGAAAATCTCCTTCTAATTTTGGTGGTTGGAGGTTGTAGCCGGCCAACTTGTAGTGCTTGTGTCGGCGGTTAGTCCTTGACAAGCTCCTTGCTCTGATACCACTTGCTGGAACGTAGGTGGCCGACTAGAGGGGGTGAATAGCCCTCAATCATCGTACGGTGGAATACGATCATTCATTGTGCGTCGCTTGTCTACAATTGTCGTTAGCGCAGTAGAAATAATAGAAATGATAACAACAATACAAGCACACAACAAAACACAAGATATACGTGGTTCGAAACCAAATGATTCCTACTCCACGGGCGAGCTCACCGAGCTCTAGTTATGTGCACGACACTAACTAAACTCCTTCTTGACAATACGTCGGAGGTGGAGAAACCTCGTACAAGCTATTACAACAGTAATACTACAAGATTAAAGCTAATACAAAGACACTAAGAAATACAAGTAAAGAACGCTTTACAACTCTTTGCTTTGAATGCTTTCTTGTTGCTTGCTTTGCTTGGCTCTTGAAGGTCTAGAATGCATCAACAATTCCCCTCCAAAGTCACCCTTAAAGTCTTGGCGAAATCCTCTATCTCGAGCTCCGTTTATAACATGCATCGAGTTGATTCCGCACCCATCAATCGACAGATCGTGACCATCAGTCGACTGGTCCTGTAGCCGTTGTCTCACAATGACCAGATCCACGTTGGTCAAGTTCAAACAGATCACCAATCAGTCGACTGATAATACCCATCATTCGACTGGTAACACCATCAGTCGAGTGCTCGGCGTGACCACTCGACTGGAAACCATTCTGTGATCGAAATCTCACTGATCGGTCGGTGATTCCATCATCAGTCGACTAATGGTGTCGGTAATCGATTGCCCTCCCTCGGCAGTCGACTATTAGGCCAGAACTTTGTCAGTCAAACACCAGTCGAACCCTAGTCGACTTGGAGCGACTGGCACCTATGCCAGTCGACTGATGTTGGTAAAACCTCAAACACCAAGTTGTTTGAGCATCTGACCGTTAGGTAAACCCTCAAACATCAAGTTTGAGCCTCCGACACTCAGTCTTAGCCACTTGGCCAAGTCCACCACATCCCTCATGGAGTTTCCCACCGAACCTCTCTTCCCTCAGCCTACGTCCCTCAGATGCGCCAAGCGCACGATTTCGCAATGCCATCCTTTGCGTCTCTTGCCCTCGAAGTATGCTTCCCTTGGACCTCACTCCATTCTCTCCCCGTCCGGCGGTCCCTCGGATGCACCAAGCGCACGACTTCACAATGTCATCCTTCACTGACTCAAGGACCTCGAGCCTAGTGAACTTGCCATGTCCTCAAGACTTCCCTAATGCACCAAGCGCACGACTTCATAATGTATTTCTCACCAAGCACCAAGAGCACGACTTCGCAATGCTTTTGACTTTTCCACACCAAGCCCCATGCTTGGATTTTCCATGCCAACTCCATGTTGGACTTTCCTATGACAATCCCATGTCGTAAGTTTTGTCTATCATCAAAATACTGCTCGAGTCAAACTTGAGTCAACCCGGGCCGATTGCACCAACAATAACGATGCATGCTTTTACTCATAATTATGGTCGATTTAATGTTGTAAGTTTTGGTAATATTTATTGTGAACATTGTGGTGAAACATGGCATACCATTAACGATTGTCCAGATATATTCGAACATTCACAATTTAAACAAGAATATGTCTCCTACAATTACAACCAGTGGCCACAAGATGATTCCTATTCATATAGTTATGACCCTAGGTACTTAAACCCTCTATATTGTCCACCTAAATCCCGACTTGAGCAGATGATGGAAGATTTCATTCGAACAGAACAAGTGGCGAATGATGAATTCCGATGGTGGCATTCGCAGACAGAGACTCAATATTGTGTCCCAAGCGAGAACGAGTGCTATGAATCGCCATGCAAATTTTATCCAGAACCAAGTCTCCACCCAGAAGCCTTGCAAGATAAAGTTACTAGGGAATGCAAGGAGCATAGTCAGCAATTCACGGAGTTTATGCGATAAAATCTGGTAGATGAAGAAACCAAACTACTAGAAGGTGGCTTTGATGACTGGATTACACCTAATATG
This sequence comes from Wurfbainia villosa, assembly GCA_025175895.1. Lineage (NCBI taxonomy): Eukaryota > Viridiplantae > Streptophyta > Magnoliopsida > Zingiberales > Zingiberaceae > Wurfbainia > Wurfbainia villosa. Next base: position 2,289,368 of record CM045988.1, on the reverse strand, counting down.
ACAGAGACTCACTTTAAGCGAATGGATGAGGAGAACGTAGATGACATTGGAAGTAAAGAAGGATAATCCATTCAATCACCACTTGAAGAAGAACATAAGGATTATTTAATTAATACTTTAATCGAGGAGTGCATTGCTTCAATTAAAACACCTCCTAACCTCAAGGATCTAGAAGAGCCTACCTTAACTCTCACTGAAACTTGAGTTACTAGTAAAAAACCCTTTTGGTGATTGATAATGATAAAATTTCATTCGACATAATAAAATCTATTAATCAATCTTTTGGTGAGGATGTCTATGGTGAGTTAAATTATTTACAACATTTAGAATATAATGATTAAACTATTGATGATTCATTGAGACTAAGCATGTTAAACCTTGAATCAAGGAAAGCATCGCCCTAGTATCTTGCCCCTCCACAAGGAAGATTTAAAAGATATAGCAATGGAGGACCAAAAGGCAGGAAATAAAAGGTGAGAAAGTATCTGGCCCCTCCACTGTTGGGATGTATACTGAAAAGTCTATCTTTTGTATGAACATCTTTATTTTTGAAATAAAAATCACATGATCATTGCTTGCATATTTATAGTTATGCATATTGTCTAATATATTACATTGTAGATAACATGGTGTGTAGTGTCACACGGGAGATCATGTTATCAATTTCTTGTAAAGTATAAGTAAAGGTTTGCAACCGAGATGGTTATGGACAAACCATTGGAATGGTTGTAGTGTGATTTCGTATTAGTTTGTCTTGACCAATGAATTACACTAGTATACTTTGTGTGTATTGAGCAGGACAGATTTAGAGGTGATTCAATTTATTGCTGACTACATAATTGAATCGGACCTCAGATATTATATTGTACATGCTCTTAATCCCGATATAATAACGGGCACATATACTTAGTATTCATTTCTTTGATTTATGAATGAGCGAGATCTATAGAGTAAATCGATAGGCTCGGTAAGTTGGGAAATGATATTATTTATATGGTGTGTCATTGATTATAGGAGGAAACCGTGTCCTATATACTAGGATGATGTCCCCTTGAGGAGCTCATAAGGTTCATCATGTAAACCCTGCAGATGGAATTGGTCCGACATGATGATAAGGTTGAGTGGTACTACTCATGGAGTTAGATGTTGATTAATTAATTGTCAATAAATTAATTAATCGACGGACATTCAAGATCTTAAACACGGAGAGAAATATGTACAAATAATATATGGAGCCCATCTTAACTTATGGGGGTTGGTGAGGTAGATCAATGATAATCCTCTAGTGGAATGGATTATCATTAATGGATCGGACTTTATGTGGGCTTGATCCATTGGGTGGCCAAGATCCAACTCCTCCTCATGGTCCCAATTGTAGCCTATTAAAACCCTCATGGAGCCTAGATCTGATGATGGAAAATGAAACTCTAGATTCGACGGTGGAGATTAAATCTCTATATCCAATGGTGAAGATTAAATCTTTAGATCCAACGGTGGAGATTAAATCTCTAGATCCGACGATTGAGATTAAATCCCAAGATCCGACGATTGAGATTAAATCCCTGGATCCGACGGTGGAGATTAAAAGGAGGCTTAAGCCTAGCTCTATAAAAGGAGTCTAAGGCTTGGGCGTGGAGAGCATTGAAGGGAGATTAGGGTTTTTGTTTTCTTGGCTTGGGCGGCAAGGCATTAGGGTTAGGGTTTCCTTTTGCTTTGGGCGGCGCCAATTGTTCAAGGGCAAAGTGGCCCGTGGCAAGGTGGTGAAGGTTTGGATATCTCCTCTTCATCCTTTTGTCAGAGTTCCTTTTTCTCCTCTCCTTGTGGCCGGTGGAAACCCTTCTTCAAGGTTGGCCGGTGATCCTATTCTCCTCCTTGGCCGACGGCAACACTAAGTCCATTGACTTGGTGGCCGGTTCTAGATAGGAAGAAGAGTTTTGTTTTATTCTTCCTTTTGTTCAGAGCGAGCAAAGAAAGGAAGAACGTGATCTAGGAGGCTTTGACTTTTGGAAGATCGTCGCCCACACGACGTCTAAAAGGAGGAACGACATACAATAGAAGACTTTGAGGTAAACAAGTGGTATAATTCTTGTTTTGGTTCCCTTTAGTTTCTTTGTATGATGTATGTATTTTGTTATGTGGCTAAATTTACTTGGACCCCGAATATGAACACAAAAACCGGCGATCCGTACATCATCTATTCCGCGGCTATTAGAAGAATAGAGGTAGGTTGCTTGAAAAACAAGTTTGTTCAAGTGACCACTCTAATCGGATAGCACGATGATGGAATGGTAGCTTGGGTAATCCCTCTTTGTCAAGGATAATTTTTTTTATCCGGGGACGTAGATGGGATCTCCATGAACAAGCGACCGAGTTGAAATGGGAAGCGAAGTTTCCTACCTTCAAGTGATATCAGAGCCATGGTTTTTGATTTTGTGTGTTTAGGATTCGGTTACTTTTATGCACTTTTCATATATTATATATGCCGGATAATAGTAGGATGTGCATAGCTTAACTTTTTTGTTGCAGACATCGGATCCAACTATTATGGCCATATGTGTGTATGTGATTGTATGTGTGTATGTGATTGTATGTGTGTAATTCTATATTTTTTGAATCCTCGGGGTTGACGAGGCTAATATTTAATTTTGTAATTAAGTACGACTTTATTTAGATACTCTTTTTATTTTAGTTTACATTCGATTTAGATTTTATGTACACTCCTTCATGGAGTATAGGATCAATGGATGTAAATTAAAATAGTTTTTCTCGGCTCGGATCTCCGGATGGCTTGTACATGGTGTAGGGAGGAGCGGACAAGATGGTGATACGACGGGAGGCATATTGGAGATAAAAGCCATAATAGTTGGAAAATATTTTTTTTCATATTTATTGCTTGTTTGATATGCATCTTGTAGGCTAGGAAAATTCCTCAATTTTAAATTACTAGGTCATGGCGAGGCACAGAGGCCTTCTTTGATCAGAACAACGACCACTTCCTTAGACAAAGCCAAATTCGAGAAAGTAATAACTTGATTCACCTAAGATCACTTCCTGGTCTAACTAGTTAAGGATACAATGAGGTAGCTTCAGCTAGTTCCACTTAGTCGAGTACACTGAGATAGATACACCTTATCTAATTCGGACACACAAGACTTCGCTTTCCTAATGTACTATCATCTCGCCACATCCTAGTACTATGTAGTCAAGAATTGACTAGTTGTTGGACCTATCTAACCATACTAAAAGAAATAAAAAGAAAAATACCTAAGCATGCAAAGTCTAATTAATAACACAAACAAATTTTATACTAGCTCCTTCTGGACCATTGAATTGGTTCGGTCTTTCCACATAGTGGATTTGGTCCTTGGGAACCCAATACTTGTTGGATCCTAATTGAGAAATCAAAATGGTCTTAGGGAGCCATGCTTGGACATATTTTTTATTTCTACTGCATATAAGACTTGTTAGTCATATTTGAGCTAAACCCAAGCCCAGCCTTGTTGTACACGGCCATTTGCGATCCATGCAAAAGGTCAAGTCCCTTGGATCCCAAAGTGAACCTTTCCAACGTATGCCTAAGATCTTTGCCTTGACTTTTCAAAGATGAGTTCTCAACTTTGAGTTTTTCAACTCGAGTTGAGTCATCTTCTTGAACTTGACAAGTCGAAGAGGTTAGGTATGTTAGTGAAAGCCCTAGAGCCAATCATGTGATGATTGTTGAATGGACTTTATTGTATCATATTCCTATTTATAAAGGCATGGTTATTATATTTACTTGTATTGGTGCCAAATAACTAAGTATAATAACATCCTTGAGTAGTAGATTCTTATCTATATCAATCGATTGGTTGAATCGATAATGAGATGATATAGAGAACACTACTCTTAATCATTCCTAGTCAAGTATTAACATTCAGGGACAATGTTAATGCATAGAGACTAGCATGTAGGTTAACTCGATGACTTGATCTCACAAGTCATGGATATGAGATATTAAGTTGACACATGGGTATGCATTGGAGAATGTATACTGAATGAAGAGGGCCATTGACAACAAAAAAAACAAATGAAGAGGGAAGAAAATCTAGCAATGACAAAAACAACGAAATGTACCAAGACTTGCATCTTGGATTAGTAGTGTGGGAGAAAATTTAAACGAACGAGGAAAAACTTCGTAAAATAAAAAAATCTGTAAAAAAAACTAGATTGGTGGTTTCACCAAATCTTAGCCCCCTCGACTCTGATACCAATTGTTGGATCGATTTGAGCGCTAGAGGGAGGGGGGGGGGGTGAATAGCGCAAGACAATTCTTTTCGTTCGTTCGATAAAACATGAGTAATAAATGCAGCGGAAAATTAAAACACAAGACACAAATTTTTTTACTTGGTTCACAACCTTCCGGCTGCCAATCCAAGGCCCTAGTTGTTCGAGACCACGCACGGAGGGCAAAAGCACTAAAATGGTCTCCTCCTCGACGGAGGTAGGAGACAAGCGATTGCATAAAAAGGATCAAGGTAGAGGGACACTCCCCCTCTCCTTGTTACGATAAAAGCTTGAAAAGAAAAATAATTTAAGACTGAACAATTAAACTAAAGATTATCGACAACTTGAAAGTATTGAAAAGTTTAGCTCGAGTCGTCGTTTCTGCAGCGCTTCGTCATCGGAAGATCGTCGGAATGTCGTAGCGTATCGGAAGCACTTGGAGGCTCTTTGAATGAATGAAAAGAGGTGGAGAAACCCTACTTTTATAGCCTTGTGAAACCCTAATCGTTGAGATGAGGTTTTATGAGGTGATGCCACCTAGCCCTTGAGAAATGGTGATAAGTTTTGACTCTCCTCGAGGTTGATCCTTGACCAGTAGTCGACTGATACCCTCACCAGTCGACTACTAGATGAATCAGTTGACTGATGCAAGCCCTCAGTCGATTGATGGTAGGGTTTCCAGCATCAATGAAGAGTTAGCTAAAAAATGCAGTTGCACTCACTCACACGAGCTTACCTCAACTTTTACCTTTGAAGCTTCGCTTCTGGTCTTCACTCGAGTTCTTCGGCTTCCTCCGAAGTCCTCCCGGTGTCGCTCGATCACCATGGTTCCCTCCGGGTGTCGCTGACCTTCAGCTTTAGCTTAGCAATTCTGCACAATTGATTCAGCTTGTGAGACAATAAAATGAGATTAACTTTGTATCGTTTGCTATAATTAAAACGCAGGTTTGACTTAGGTGCCTACTGCACCAACAGTTGGATCTTGGTCCCTAATGGATCCGAACCACATATAACCCGATTCATTAATGATGATCGATTCCATTAGAGGATCATCATTGATCTACCTCACCAATCCCAATAATTAAATATGAGCTCTACATATTATTTGTACAAAATATCTCCCCGTGTTTAAGATATCGAATGTCCATTAATTAATTAAATTACTGACAATTTAATTAATTAATATCTAACTCCATGAGTAGTACCACTCATCCTTATCATCATGTTGGACCAAGTCCACCTGTAGGATTTACATGATGAACTTTATTAGCTCCTCAAGTGGACATCATCATCCTAGTGTATAGGACATGGTTTCATCCTATAATCAACAGCACACCATGTAAATAATATTATTTTTTAACTTACTAGGCCTATCGATTTAACACATAAATCTCGCCCATTGATAAATCAAAGAAATAAATACTAAGTACAGTGCCCGTTATTATATTGGGATTAAGAGCATGTACACCATAATATCTGAGGTCTGATTCAATTATATAGTCAGTATAAATTGAATCACCTCTAAATCGGTCCTGCTCAATACACACAAAGTGTACTAGTGTAATTCTATGGTCAAGATAAACCAATACCAAATTACACTACAACCATGCCAATGGTTTGTCCAAAATCATCTTGGTTGTGAGCCTCTACTTATACTCTACAAGGAACTAATAACATGATCTTCTGTGCGACTGTTGGGTTTTTCCGAGCCGCAAAAACCGCTTTTTGCGTTGCGGAAACCTCGGAAGCCCCCGGCCACGGATCCGTGCGAAGAAGTATTAAAACAAAACATGTATGTGCTTGTATAAAAACCCTAGATCTACCTTAGATCTAAGAGATAAGATCATTACCCTCGATGCGATGCCCTTCGCAAATCCCGCTCGTCCAAAAGTCCGCCGGAACTCGAGAGTGTCAAGTGCACACTCCTCTATGGTATCCACACAAGCAATAGGTGGAAGAAAACACACTTGAGTGTGCTAGCACTCCTAGGGTGTCTCGGCAAGATGAGGAAGGAGAGGGAGAGAGCTTGAGAGGAAAAGTTCCAAGGTTGAAGATGAAGTCAATTAGCCACCAAAAATCAATACTCCATCTAATGGAGGCCACTTCATGGAGGGGGGTTACATGCATGCATGTAACTCCCATGACCCTTGATCTCCCTCATGATGTGGCATCAATTGACAAAGTCAATGATGATGTGGAGCATCATCATTGGCCGCCCATGCCAAGTCATCACCATGACATGGCATTTGGTCAAGTCAAACTTGACCTTTCATCTTCCCTCTCACGTCAAGTCAAACTTGACCTCTAATCTCCCATGGTTGATCAAATCTAACCACTTGACTCAAGTCAATTTAATTTAATGAATCTTTATTCATTAATTTAAATTGATTTGATGAATCAAATCTCAATTAGACTCATTCAACACTTGAATCAACTTGAGTCTAACTCAATTAGTCTAATTTGGATTACTCTTAATCCAATTTGGTTCATCCCATGAACCTAATCCTCATGGTTCATCATATGAACCTAATCTCCATCTAATTGCTCTTATGTGTGTGACCCTATAGGTTCTTGTAACGTTGGCAATGTCCCTAAACCGATTTAGGAACATAAACAATGAGCGGTATCTAGCAACACATCATTGCTACCCAAGTTACAAGAATGTTGAGCTCCAACATCACCTTTGTGACTACTAATTGTGACTCTCACAATATGTGACAATGCCCCTCTATCCTTGACATCTAGATTGACCAATCGAGGCATAGACCGTGTCATCCTCGGTACAATCTAAATCTTGAACTCCAAGTAGACTCACTCTAATCAAATGAGCTCAATATCTCATATTGACTCATTTGGGCATGGCCATGCACTGTGGTCTCACTCTATCAAGAATATCGATGTCACCCCGTCATATAGGAGGGATAGATCCCATCTACATCACTCACATCCCTCCGCATAATTGCTACATACCCCAAGAATCGCCTTTATAGTCCACCCATTTACGGGTGACGTTTGATAAAGCCAAAGTATGCAACTCCTTATGTAGGGAACCATGGTGACTTCAGGTCTAAGGACTAATAGTCATACTAATAGCCACATGAGAAAGTATATGACACTCATATAACGATCCATGATACTTTCTCATGGCGGGTCATTCAGTATACATTCTCCAATGCATACCCATGTGTCAACTTGATATCTCATATCCATGACTTGTGAGATCAAGTCATCTTGTTGACCTACATGCTAGTCTCTACGCATTAACATTGTCCCTGAATGTTAATACTCGACTAGGAATGATTAAGAGTAGTGTTCTCTATATCATCTCATTATCGATTCAACCAATCGATTGATATAGATAAGAACCTACTACTCAAGGACATTATTATATTTAGTTATTTGGCACCAATACAAGTAAATATAATAACCATGCCTTTATAAATAGGAATATGATACAATAAAGTCCATACAACAATCATCACATGATTGGCTCTAGGGCTTTCACTAACAGCGACACCACACACCATGTTATCTACAATGCAAGGTATCAGACAATATGCATAAATATAAAATGTAAACAATGATCATGTCATTCTTATTTCAAAATGAAGATGTTCATACAAAAGTGAGACTTTTAGTATACATCCTAACATAATCCTGACGACACAATTCAAGACTACAACCATACACAACTACGTACATATAGTTAATCATCTATAGGTCCACACACCATAGCGTCGGGAATTCATAACAATGATGAATGAAATATAACATCAACAATAGTGCATCTCAAAGTGCAAAGACTAAGTATCAAGTATAGAATAACATGAGTGGAGTCAAGGTAATGAAGTCATCAATATATATAATATCATCCACTAAGGTTACCAACTACCTGACCAGGATAGAAATATTACCCACTTGATATGTAGGCTATGCTGATAGTCTTCATCACCAAGAATATCTCGAATCAAAATCCTACAACATGCAATATATATATCAATAGATCTCTAGCATCTCCCTAAACTCTGATTAGTTAACCCCTACTAATCATTCCCTTTATGGATTCATATAATTCACAATCATCTCTAAGATGAGAGTTATTCATCCTACCTTTTGATCCCACTAATCCTACAAGTAATTAGTTATAAACCCCTCTATTCTGAATCAATTCTTTATCCAAATACAACTTGCAAATCCACCATCCACCTACTATAACAAGGATCATAGAACAATATTACTACTCACTCTATAGAATGATCCGGTTAAAACTCACCTAATCTCCAATTCAATTACAACATCAATTGCAAATTATAGTAGCATCCATCACACTTAGATTAACTAACAACCTATCAAACAATAAGCATTTGCAACCATTCAAATATGAACTTACCTCAAATGTTCAATTTACATAGCCCAATTTGATTCACAAGGATCCTCACAATCTGTAAATGTAGAAACCATAAAATTCTCTAAGATTGACAATCTCCACATACCCAATTTAACCAATCATTAATCAACCTTAACCTAAATTTCTATATGAATCTAAAATCCAAACAAACACAAAAATGACTATGAAATTACCCAAAGGAATGTCACGATCTACTCCAAATTCCCACTGGCTGCGACTGGGGGAATGGCGACAGTGGTCACGTGGCTGGCTACGGGCGACCAAATTCGCTGCTCCCGTTTGATGTTGCCAATCGCTACATGGATCCAAACTACCGTGGCGCAGGAAGATGAAGATCACATCAACGAAGATCTGAGCAGTAGACCATGCAACATTGAGATTGCAAGGCAAGGCTCGAGATCCCGAATAACCAAATGATCCGCTCACACGGCGATGGTGGTGATCACGAATCAACCTTGCGGCACGCGTGTGATCCGTTAAAGCGGCGATGAAGAGGAGAAACAATGTCACGTCCACAGCTTTGGTGGCACATGAACAGGAGGCGATGCTATCGGTGCAATGCCTGGGGTGATCAGAAAGGCTAGAAATCGGGGAGATATAGGATTGGCGGCGATGGAGAAATCAGGAGGATGCGATCGACGGAGAGAAGCAGAGAAATAGCTAGGTCGCGATGATCAAAGGAAGAAATCGCGATGGAGAAAAGAAATGGGAACTTGAAAATGGGTCGGCTTCAAGCTTTAAAAACCGGCCCATTATGGTTAAACTAGCTTAGGTTAAGTCCAAGCTAGCCTAAGTTGGCCCAACCACCTATTTAAACTTTAATCTTTCTCCTAAGCGGTCATATGAACTCCATTTGAATCCAGAAAATTTCTGAAAATTCTCGTAAAATCATATAAAGATAATTTCTTAATTAACAAGAATATTTTATTATTATTTTATTTTCCAATATCTCACATTCTCCCCAACTAATGAAAATTTGGTCCCCAAATTTCTGACTCAGGTACGAGTACGAGTTGTCACAACAACCATGTCAAGTAGGGCTATCCCAAATGGCTAGCGCGGCCGTGTTAAGGTTCGAAAGTGCAAGGGGTCGATTCCTGGGGTTGACAGCCAAGCTACCTCTTAATTTACCCCCCTCACATGTAGGGGCAGCAGTGGGGGGCCGCTAATGTGGCAGTTCCACATTTTGGAGACAATTCACACACCTCAAGTGAGTAAGTGGGGTACTGAGCTTGAATATTATTTTTCAACTCTCACATGGCCTCTAAAATCTATAACACATGCCTTCAACATCCCTTCTAAAGTATGAATAGTACCTTCATATTGACCATCTATCAAAAGATAAATAATCGTACCAGAGTGGGGCTCTATATGCGTGACCTGATGGAGACCATGCCAGAATTGTAAAGTAAATCATGAATTACTATCGGAAATGATACTCAAGGATACTCCAAAGAAAATTGAAAATCCTCTTGCAGTATAATTCCGTCGAGCGACACAATGTGATCCATCTTACAGCTTTATAGAAAATGAGAGGACTTGGTTAATCGACCACCAACTACCCAAATCGCATCAAGTCCTCTCCGAATTCTAGATAATCTCCCAATGCAGTCCATCGTACTAGGCTATCACTTCCATCTTGATATATAACCCTACTGGTCACTAATATTCCACCTTTACTTGTTGGCACACCCAACATCAACTACGAAATCAACCATGTCCCACATGTCATTCCACCACCATGAACATTTCAGAACTTGCTATTTTCGGATACACACTGAATAAATCACTGATCTCAAACTTGACCTTTCATCTTCCCTCTCAAGTCAAGTCAAACTTGACCTCTTATCTCCCATGGTTGATCAAATCCAACCATTTGATTCAAGTCAATTTAATTTAATGAATCTCTATTCATTAATTTAAATTGATTTGATGAATCAAATCTAAATTAGACTCATTCAACACTTGAATCAACTTGAGTCTAACTCAATTAGTCTAATTTGGATTACTCTTAATCCAATTTGGTTCATCCCATGAACCTAATTCTCATGGTTCATCATATGAACCTAATCTCCATCTAATTGCCCTTATGTGTGTGACCCTATAGGTTCTTGTAACGTTGGCAATGCCCCTAAACCGATTTAGGAACATAAGCAATGAGCGGTATCTAGCAACACATCATTGCTACCCAAGTTACAAGAATGTTGAGCTTCAACATCACCTTTGTGACTACTAATTTTGACTCTCACAATATGTGACAATGTCCCTCTATCCTTGACAACTAGATTGACCAATCGAGGCATAGACTGTGTCATCCTCGGTACAATCTAAATCTTGAACTCCAAGTAGACTCACTCTAATCAAATGAGCTCAATATCTCATATTGACTCATTTGGGCATGGCCATGCACTTCGTGGTCTCACTCTATCAAGAATATCGATGTCACTCCCGTCATATAGGAGGGATATATCCCATCCACATCACTCACATCCCTCCGCATAATTTGTTATATACCCAGTAATCGCCTTTATAGTCCACCCATTTACGGGTGACGTTTAACGAAGCCAAAGTATGCAACTCCTTATGTAGGGAACCATGGTGACTTCAGGTCTAAGGACTAATTGTCATACTAATAGCCACATGAGAAAGTATATGACACTCATATAACGATCCATGATACTTTCTCATGGCGGGTCATTCAGTATACATTCTCCAATGCATACCCATGTGTCAACTTGATATCTCATATCCATGACTTGTGAGATCAATTCATCATGTTGACCTACATGCTAGTCTCTACGCATTAACATTGTCCCTGAATGTTAATACTCGACTAGGAATGATTAAGAGTAGTGTTCTCTATATCATCTCATTATCGATTCAACTAATCGATTGATATAGATAAGAACCTACTACTCAAGGACATTATTATATTTAGTTATTTGGCACCAATACAAGTAAATATAATAACCATGCCTTTATAAATAGGAATGTGATACAATAAAGTCCATACAACAATCATCACATGATTGGCTCTAGGGCTTTCACTAACAATCTCCCACTAGCACTAGTGCCAATCACTGTAGTATCTAATACCCAATGACCTAGTGTGACCATCATGCTTTTTCTGTGCCAAAGCCTTGGTCAAGGGAACTACGATGTTAGTCTCTGAGGGTACTCTGCAAATCTTTACATCTCCTCTATCGATAATCTCTCGAATGAGATGGAAGCGCTGTAGTATGTGTTTGGTCCGCTAGTGTGAGCGAGGTTCCTTAGCCTGTGCAATCGCTCCATTGTTGTCGCAATATAGCTCTATGGGATCTGCTATGCTAGGAACCACCCCAAGCTCAGTAATGAACTTGCGGATCCAAACTACCTCCTTTGCTGCCTCAGATGCAGCAATATACTTGGCTTCTATTGTAGAATCAGCAACTGTGTTCTGCTTCGAACTCTTCCAGCTCACAGCGCCACCATTCAAGCAAAACACGAACCTTGACTCCGATCTATAATCATCCTGGTGAGTTTGGAAGCTGGCATCGCTGTAACCCTTTACAGCTAGCTCCTCATCGCCTCCAAATATCAAAAAATTATCTTTAGTCCTTCTCAAGTACTTAAGAATATTCTTGACTGCTATCCAGTGACGCTCACCTGGATCTGACTGGTACCTACTCGTCATGCTCAAAGCATACGAGACATCAGGATGAGTACACAGCATGGCGTACATGATAGATCCAATAGCAGATGAGTAAGGGATCTTATCCATGCGGTCTCTCTCATCTCTAGAAGAGGGACTTTGAGTCTTCGAAATACTCACACCATGGGACATCGGCAGAAGTCCCTTCTTGGAATTCTACATGGCAAACCGTAGTAATACCGTGTCAATGTATGTACTCTAACTTAGGCCAAGCAATCTCTTAGATCTATCTCTATAGATCTTGATGCCTAGAATACAGGCTGCTTCACCTAAGTCCTTCATTGAGAAGCACGTCCCCAGCCAAGTCTTCGCTGCATCAGAGCGAAGGGATGTCATTCCCAATGAGCAGTATGTCATCCACATACAATACAAGGAAGACAACTGTGTTCCCATTAACCCTCTTGTAGACAAAGGGTTCATCTTCATTCTTGATGAAACCAAACTGTTTGATCGCATCATCGAATCGAAGATTCCTGCTCCGAGAAGCTTGCTTTAGCCCATAAATGGACCTTTGCAGCTTGCATACCTTCCCAGTATACTGTGGATCTACAAAACTCTCAGGTTGTGTCATGTACACATCCTCGAGTAAGTTTCCATTCAGAAATGCAGTTTTGACATCCATCTGCCAGATCTCATAATCGTGGTATGCTGCAATAGCAAGCAAGATCCGAATGGACTTAAACATCGCCATTGGAGAAAAGGTTTCATCATAGTCAATACCATGAATTTGCTTGAAACCTTTAGCCACCAATCGACCCTTATAGGTATGCGTAAGTCCATCCATGTCAGTCTTTCTCGTAAAGACCCACTTACACCCAATGGGTTTGACCCCTTCAGGTGGATCAACCAAAGTCCATACTTGGTTGGTGTACATGAATTCCATCTCGGATCTCATGGCCTCTAGCCATTTCTCAGAATCTGGACTCATCACAACTTCTTGATAGGAGGTAGGCTCATTCTCAATGAGCATAACATCATCATGGTCAGACAAGAGAAATGAGTATCTCTCAGGCTGACGACGTACCCTATCAGACCTGCGAAGAGGTAGGTCTACCTGAACAGGTGGTTGTTCCACAACTCTTTGTGCAACAACCTCATCACCCACAACACTTTGTGGTTCCTGTTCAACCTCCATCAAGGCCTCAGTGCTATGGTCCTTATCTTGAATTTCTTCAAGATCAAAGGTACTCCCACTTGTTTTTCTAGAAACAAAATCACTTTCTAGAAAAACTCCAGTCTTTGCCACAAACACTTTGTGCTGACTGGGAATGTAGAAGTAATCTCTTTGTATACTTGGGATATCTAACAAAATAGCACCTATCGGATTTGGGTCCCAGTTTATCTGAGACTTGACGTCGAACGTAAGCCTCACAACCCCAAATCCTCATGAAAGACATCTTGGGATTTCTCCCTGTCCATATCGTATATGGTGTCTTTATGATAGTCTTGGATGGTACACGGTTAAGGGTAAAGGCTGCTGTGTCTAGAGCATATCCCCAAAAGGATATAGGAAGATCTGTGTGACTCATCATAGATCATACCATATCTAATAGGGTACGATTCCTCCTTTCGGATACACCATTCCACTGTGGTGTTCCAGGAGGAGTGAGTTGGGATATAATCCCACACTCAGCTAGATAGTCACGAAACTCATGGTTAAGGTATTCACCACCTCGATCTAATCGAAGTATCTTAATACTCTTGCCAAGCCGGTTTTGTACTTCATTCTTGAATTCTTTGAACTTTTCAAAGGATTCTGATTTATGTGTCATAAGATACACATAACCATATCTATTGAAGTCATTAGTAAATGTCATGAAGTACCTGTAACCACCTCTAGAAGCAACATTGAAAGGACCACATACATCACTATGTATAAGTTCTAACAAATCTGTTGCTCTTTCGCTGTGTCCACTAAAGGGAGTCTTGGTCATCTTGCCTAAAAGGCAAGACTCGCATGTCTCATATGATTCAAAATTAAATGAGTCTAGCAGCCCATCCTTATGGAGCTGAGATAAGCGACTCTCATTTATGTGACCTAAGCGACAATGTCAGAGATAGGTTTGGTTCAACTCATTTGACTTGAACCTCTTGGTACTTATGTTATAGATAGGGCTCTCTAAGTCTAGAAAGTAGAGTCCGTTCATTAGAGGTGCACTACAATAGAACATATCATTTAAATAAACTGAACAACATTTATTCTTTATTATAAATGTAAATCCTTTCTTGTCTAAACAAGAAACCGAAATTATGTTCTTAGTCAAAGTAGGCACATAACAACATTCATCTAATTCTAGTACAAGCCCAGAGGGCAGATATAGATCATAAGTTACTACAGCAACAACAACAACCCTTGCTCCATTGCCTACTCGTAGGTCCACCTCACCCTTTGTCAATGCCCTGCTATTTCTCAGCGCTTGCACATTGGTACAAATGTGAGATGCACATCCGGTATCTAATACCCATGATGAAGGAATAGATAGATTAACTTCTATAACATTTATACCTGAAGTAGAAGTCTCACTTCTTTTTTTTCTTAAGATCTTCCAGGTAAGCTTTGCAGTTACGCTTCCAGTGTCCAGCTTCCTTGCAGTGGAAGCAAGCCCCTTCCTTGGCTACCCCTCCTTTGGGTTTAAGTTCTTTGCCTTTGCCCTTGGCTTGGGACTTTCCCTTACCTTTAGGCTTGCCCTTGCCTTTCTTCTTGTGCACCATCAAAATGGGGTCAGATTTTCCCTTCTTAAGGTTAAGCTCAGCAGTTCTCAACATGCTGAGCATCTCAGGCAGTGACTTATCAATTTCATTCATGTTATAATTCATGACAAATTGATTGTAGGCTTGTGGCAAAGATTGCAAGATTAGGTCAGTGGCCAGTTCTTAGCCAAGTAGAAATCCCAGCCTTTGTAGGTTTTCTACGTACCCAATCATCTTGAGTACATATGGACCTACGGGAGTCCCATCTTGCATTTTGGACCCAAATAATGCCTTAGAGACTTCATATCTCTCATGCCTTGCTTATCCTTGATATAGTTGATGAAGATGTCCAACCATATCATAAGCATTCATGAACTCATGTTGCTTCTGAAGCTCAGAGTTCATGGTCGCGAGCATTAGAAATGATGCATCTAATGCATCATCTTGATGCTTCTTGTAAGCATCTTTTCACCGCGAGGCAAAGGGGGAGGTGCCTCCGGAATGGGCTGCTCTAGGACGTACAACTTCCTTTCTTGAGTGAGAACAATTCTCAGGTTCCTGTACCAGTCCAGGAAATTTGCTCCATTGAGCTTGTCCTTCTCAAGGACAGAATGCAGAGAGAGAGTGTTCGTGTTTGTCGACATAGTTATCTACAACATACAATGAAGAGAATTAATATCATATTCCTTTTATCATTTAATTAGGCCTTTAATCAAATGATGCTCCCACTGAATTATAAGAATTTTGTAGAATTGAGTTATGGATGTGGTCAAATCACATTACTAGATTCATAAAAACTAGTTATAATTCTTGCAAGACAAGATCCACATCATACTAAGCCTTGAGTTACCTTTGGCTAAATCACCCAAGACTTAGTACGATCGGTGGGTAACACATTACCGATTACATCTCTATGCAACTCTTGTTTATAGGATCAAGACCCACATTTACAAAAGACCTTGAGTTAGCTTTGGCTAAATCGCCCAAGATTTAGTGTAAATGCGATCTTAACCTATCTTTCCAACGATTGGAATATGCCTATAGTTCTACTCGATCCAATTGAGTTAACTAGTTTTGCTCAATCTAATTGAGCTTACTCTAACCCAAGCGTGATAGGCGGGACCAAGATTGTCCCTCCGCACCCTACCAAGATAATATGCGTTGCTCTGCTTTGGCAGATTCAACAACAACAAATGATCGAGGTAGTGGTGGGTATCATGGCTCGGTAGGCATTTTCGAGTTGATTCGATTATGATCTAATCTAATCGTAATGTGTATCTTATACGCATTTAGGCCTTTATTATCCTATATTAGCATGCATCACATACATACAATCATTATTCTAGCATGCATCATATACATACAAGAAAATTATCCTAGCATGCATCATATACATACAAGCATTATTCTACTAGCATGCATCACATACATACAAGCAAAATCAAATATATATATATATATATATATAAAATTAACTGTGATGTGGTTATGGCCCTACTATGATCTTCTCAAGCCAATGAGAAGATCGGACGGTCAACCTAAGGCTAGCGGCTTCTCAGCGCTTCCTTTGGCCATGCCATGTAAATCGTCCACCCTTCTCGTAACCTCGTCTTAAAGTGGACTTTCCACCGCTCCATTTTGTACATTACAAATATGAAACTCGAGTTACATTCGAGTCTAAAACTATTTACAACTAGAATATCAAAAGAAGAGGTACGACGCGCAAGTCGCATACACTATACAACACACAACCACAAAAATGGAATTACAACACATCATCCAATCAAATTGGGGTTATTAGGCCATGACAATCACAGAAGTATACATAATTCTAAATTATGTATTTTTTTACAGAAAATTTCTATAATTTTTCCTATTTTTTTTCAATTTTATGAGTCACTTCCCCGTAACGGTCCCGCTAATCGGTTTCCGGGCGCGATCGCGGGACAAGGCCCCTTTCGGGGATAGGGGCAGCGCCCCTACTCGCAAAAAAATAAACTTTGCAGTGTCCCTACAATGATCTTACAGTGACTTAAGTCGCTGTCCCAAAACCTAAGCGAGAACTCGCCGTTTCGAGAGTTTTTTTCGACGTTGCCTACAAGTGTCCCAACACTCGTTGCTTCGATTCTTCGAGAAAAATATCCAAAAATTCTATAAAAATAGGAAATTTACAGAAACATATAAATCTGTAATTTTTATATCTAATACAAAAATTACAAAAATGAAACACATACATGCTTCGCACGTGGCTCACGATACCCTTTGTTGGACTTTCAGAGCATAAAAACTTTTTGCATTGCGGAAACCTCGGAAGTCGACCCGCGGATCCGTGCAAAGATGTATTAAAACTAAAACATGTATGTGCTTGTATAAAACCCTAGATCTACCTTAGATCTACATGATAAGGACATTCCCCTTGATGCGATGCCCTTCGCAAATCCCGCTCGTCCAAAAGGTTTGGCGTAACTCGAGAGTGTCAAGTGCACACTCCTCTATTGGTATCCACACAAGCAATAGGTGGAGAAAACACACCCTTGAGTGTGCTAGCACTCTATGGATGGTTCGGCCAAAGAGGTTGGGAGAGGGAGAGACCTTGAGGGAATAATCCAAGGAAGAAGATGAAGTTGTGTAGAAGAAGATGGAGTTACAAAAATCAATTCACCCACATCGAAGTAACCCTAATGGTATGTAACTCCCATGACCCTTGGTCTCCCTCATGAGGTGGCACCATATGACAAAGTCAATGATGATGTGGAGCATCATCATTGGCGGCCATGCCAAGTCATCATCATGACGGGTCAAGTCAAACTTGACCTTTCATCTTCCCTCTCAAGTCAAGTCAAACTTGACCTCTTATCTCCCATGGTTGATCAAATCTAACCATTTGATTCAAGTCAATTTAATTTAATAAATCTCTATTCATTAATTTAAATTGATTTGATGAATCAAATCTAAATTAGACTCATTCAACACTTGAATCAACTTGAGTCTAACTCAATTAGTCTAATTTGGATTACTCTTAATCCAATTTGGTTCATCCCATGAACCTAATCCTCATGGTTCATCATATGAACCTAATCTCCATCTAATTACTCTTATGTGTGTGACCCTATAGGTTCTTGTAACGTTGGCAATGTCCCTAAACCGATTTAGGAACATAAGCAATGAGCGGTATCTAGCAACACATCATTGCTACCCAAGTTACAAGAATGTTGAGCTCCAACATCACCTTTGTGACTACTAATTGTGACTCTCACAATATGTGACAATGTCCTTCTATCCTTGACATCTAGATTGACCAATCGAGGCATAGACCGTGTCATCCTCGGTACAATCTAAATCTTGAACTCCAAGTAGACTCACTCTAATCAAATGAGCTCAATATCTCATATTGACTCATTTGGGCATGGCCATGCACTTCGTGGTCTCACTCTTTCAAGAATATCGATGTCACTCCCGTCATATAGGAGGGATAGATCCTATCTACATCACTCACATCCCTCCGCATATTTTGTTACATACCCAGTAATCGCCTTTATAGTCCACCCATTTACGGGTGACATTTGACGAAGCCAAAGTATGCAACTCCTTATGTAGGGAACCATGGTGACTTCAGGTCTAAGGACTAATAGTCATACTAATAGCCACATGAGAAAGTATATGACACTCATATAATGATCCATGATACTTTCTCATGGCGGGTCATTCAAGATACATTCTACAATGCATACCCTTGTGTCATATTGATATCTCATATCCATGACTTGTGAGATCAAGTCATCATGTTGACCTACATGCTAGTCTCTACGCATTAACATTGTCCCTGAATGTTAATACTCGACTAGGAATGATTAAGAGTAGTGTTCTCTATATCATCTCATTATCGATTCAACTAATCGATTGATATAGATAAGAACCTACTACTCAAGGACATTATTATATTTAGTTATTTGGCACCAATACAAGTAAATATAATAACCATGCCTTTATAAATAGGAATATGATACAATAAAGTTCATACAACAATCATCACATGATTGGCTCTAGGGCTTTCACTAACAGGAGAGGTGGGCACCGGCCAAGAGATGAGCTCTTGTTGCTGCCAGCCAAAACTTGAGGGAAGAAGGTGCCGCCCTAGGAGAGGAGAAGGAGGAGTTGGCCAAGAGTAAAGGAGAAGGTGAAACCCTTATCCTTTGTTTTTGTTGCCGCCGGCCCCAAGGGAGAAGCAAAACCTAGCAACCAATGCTTGCCGCCCAACCCTTGGAAACTCCAAACCCTAGCACTCAAATCTTCTCCTGCGGCCCAAGCCTTGGAATCTATTTATATATTTTGCCCAAGACTCCTTTTAATCGTGTCCGTTGGATCTAGGCTTAATAAGAGTTTTAATAGGCTACAATAGGGACCATGAGGAGGAGTTGGATCTTAGCCACCCAATGGATCTAAACCTGATCCATTAATGATGATCCATTCCACTAAAGTGATCATCATTGATCTACCTCACCAACCCCATAATTATAAATGGGCTCCACATATTAATTGTAAAAATATCTCCCTGTGTTTAAGATATCGAATGTCCATTAATTAATTAATTTACTGATAATTAATTAATTAACATCTAACTCTATGAGTAGTACCACTCAACCTTATCATCATGCTGGACCAAGTTCACCTGCAAAATTTACATGATGATCTTTATGAGCTCCTCAAGGGGGACATCATCATCCTAATACATAGGACACGGTTTCCTCCTATAATCAATGACACACCATGTAAATAATATTATTTTCCAACTTACTAGGCTTATCGATTTAACACATAAATCTCACCCATTGACAAATTAGAGAAATAAATATTAAGTACATGTGTCCGTTATTATATCGGGATTAAGAGCATGTACACCATAATATCCGAGGTCTGATTCAATTATGTAGTCAGCAATAAATTGAATCACTTCTAAGTCGGTCCTGCTCAATACACACAAAGTGTACTAGTGTAATTCTATGGTCAAGATAAACCAATACCAAATTACACTACAACCATGCCAATGGTTTGTCCAAAACCATCATGGTTGTGAGCCTCTACTTATACTCTACAAGGAACATATAACATGATATTCGGTGCGACACCACAAACCATGTTATCTACAATGTAAAGTATTAAACAATATGCATAACTATAAATATGCAAACAATGATCATGTGATTCTTATTTCAAAATGAAGATGATCATACAAAGGCTAGGCTTTCAGTATACATTCCAACAATCTTCCACTTATACTAAAAACTATGCTGCCATTAACTGCCATATATCTAATTCCCATTCCTCACATGCCTATCAAAAGCTCTCACCGAAGGGCCTTAGTGAAAGGATCTCTAGGTTATCCTCTGATGCAATCTTGCGATACAACAACTTCTCGCTACGATCTCTCGACGTGTTACTGTGAACTATGTGTTTACTTGCCATATAGGCTTGTGGTTCCTTCGAGTTTGCAATCGCATCATATCACAATAAATTGTGATAGTTCTAGCAAACCAGAATCACATCCAAGTCAAGAAGTTCCCGAGCCATACAACTTCTTTGGTTGTCTCAGAGGCTGCCACATACTCAGCTTCCATGGTGGATTACGCCATGCATTTCTGCTTGACACTCTTCCATACAATGGATCCACCTCCCAAAGTAAACACAAAACCCGAGGTAGACTTACTATTATCCCTATATGATTGGAAGTCAACTGTGTAACCCATAGGAGTAATTGATCCTCGTATACTAGATATAATCCCTAGTCATGTACTTCAATATATGCTTTATCACACCCAATGTCCCCGTCTCGGATTACTCGATATCTACTAACCATGCCATGACAAAGTAGATATCCGACTGTATATAACATAGCATACATGAGACTTCCTACCATCAAGCAAAAAGAAACCACCTTCATCTCCTCGATCTCCTTTGATGTTCTAGGACACATCTCTTAGATAAAGGTACTCCATGCCTAAAAGGTAGAAAACCTTTCTTGGAGTTCTGCATGCTAAAATGAGCCAAAATAATGTCTACGTATGAAGCTTGAGATAAGCACAACATCCTTTTCTTGCAATCCCTTATAACCTTGATCCTAAGGATGGGTCCCACTTCTCCCAAGTCCTTTATATCAAATTGTTTGGACAATCATACCCGTACATCTGACAACACTTTAACATTGTTGCCAATGAGCAAAATGTCATCTACGATAGTATAAGAAATATAACTACATTTTCGTCACATATCTTGTATACACAATACTCATCCAAAATTTGAATAAATCCATATGACCGATGACCTCATCAATCGGATGTTTGATGAGCAAATATATAGGGTTTAAGGAGTAGTTTTGCTCACATCTCATTACATATGTTAGTCATGCATATCACTATATTTTGCATGCATTTCCTATTTTCTAGTTCGAGGTCTCTTTGAAGGTTTGGTGATAGCATTTCTAAAAAGGCACACTCGAGAAAGAAGGACATTTTGCGCTACGAGAATGGGACATACAGTGTGGCTACACACTTGTCCAATGTAGATCACCACCCTGTCACATCGTGTGGCACTCATTTTGCGACTAGGTTTTTTTGAATTTTTCAGGGTCCAAGGTGATATCTATATAAGGATGGCTCCACCTAAACCCTAGGGAGGCACGATGGCTTAGACGTGATCCAAGCCCTAAAAGCTTCGAACTCTCAACGGGAGGAGGAACACGCCAGAGGTCAACGCTTGCACTTCATGAGAAGACCACTCAAAGCATTGTAATCCTTTGTTCCTATGTTTTATTCCTTATATGAACATACAACATGCTTTGTGATTCTTCCTTCATATACATGGAGTAGTACTTTCAATTCTAGGATTAGGAATAGATTGTGCACATTATAATGTTGGTTCAGCATGCCTTTGAGTTTGATTTGACAATGGTAGTTGTTTACTATATCTTTGGTTTTCTATCCGATGTGCTAGATATACGAGATCAACCTCATTTAATATTTAGGATTTTATACAAGGAACCTAGGAGCCTGATCTCTCATGAAGAGTAAGGTGGAATCCAAACGATTCATCGAGGATTGATTTGGCATTGATCGCCTATCCCGCCTTTAGTGGATAGCTCAGATACAAATCACTCCAGAGTGTATGATGTCTCTTCCACAAACCATAGATAAATGTCTAAACAACACCAATCCGATTGTTTTGTGATACACAAGTGAAACCAAAGTCCTAAAATCACCTTTGAAGAGCTCGACACTCCCTTCCTCCTCCATGTGACAGATAGAGTAAAGTCCACCAACACCCTCACCCATCAAAACCTCTAAATTACGAACAATTACAACCACCGAATATATTGATATTTGAATCCTCTATGGATCGAAATCATTACTTGACACATCTGCAATTTCCGCAGCGTGAGCCACGCTTGAGTCCTCATCTCCATCGCGAGATTTGAGATTGCCACTCAAGTTTAGCTTGTCGGGACCGATCGATCGATATCAAATTGAATAGTAAAATTGGATCGGATTTAGTATTAGATTTATTTACTTGCTTTATTTTCTTTTAATTTGCTTCATTTGGTTTAGTTCTATATTTTCCATATTTAGATTTAGTTTTTACTTAGCAGAGTTTCTATTTCCTTATTGCATCTTTGATTTTTCTTAGCTAGATTGTTTTGTTTTCGCCTAGAGTATACTCCTAATTTTTGTGGCTCGGTTCTTCATATGCTTAGATGCTTAGGATCGGGAGGCTTGATTCCGATCTACGTATAAATTGAACGGACCTTTCATCGTCGGAAAGCAGAGCAGCGAAGGATGGAGGATCAAGCCACATCCGAAATGAACATAGGTAGCTGACCTCTGCAAAATTACATAGCTCCTAGCTCTAGAGGATTTAGGCCGAGTATAGCTCGACCATCTATTTTGGCGAATAACTTTGAACTTAAACCAGCACTTATACATATGGTCTAGCAGAGTCAATTCGGGGGAGTTGCGACTGAAGACCCGAATCGGTACCTAGAGGCATTTTCAGAAATCTGCTCAACAATGAAGAGGAACGGAGTCCCTGCTGACGCGATCCACCTGAGCCTATTCCCATTCTCACTGCAGGATAAGGCTAAGGCATAACTTCACTCCCTACCTTCGGGAAGCATCACTACATGGGAGCAATGTGAGCAGCAGTTCCTAAACAAATACTTCCCACCAAGCAAGACTACTCACATGCGCCATCTTATCATGAGCTTCCGCCAGAAGGAGGGGGAGTCCTTATTCGAGGCTTGGGATCACTACAAGGGGCTACTCTACCAATGCCCCCACCATGGACTAGAAAGGTGGCTGGTGATCCATATTTTCTACAATGGGATCGCTTACGCCACGAAGATTTCCCTATATTCTGCCACAGGAGGAGCACTGATGAATAAGATCATAGAGGAAGTGGAAGAGCTGATTGAAGAAGTGGCTCAGAACCACCATCAATGGGCTTCCGAACGTGGTCAACCAACACCTACAGCGGGACGATACACTATCAACTCCATGGACCACCTAGCAGCAAGGATGGACGCACTCAGCAGACGATTCGAATCTATGAATCCTTCATTTGCATGCGCTGCCATTGACTTCGGAGAGGGAGCGACATCATATCGAGAGGACCACCATGGAGGACAGGGAACCCTAGATGAGAAGATCGAGCACTATGATGCGGTTGGGGACTATGACTAAAGGCCCAACAACTCATACTCCAATACCTACAATCCCGGATGGAGGAATCACCTGAATTTCTCCTATAAGAATAACTCGGGAACCTCCCAACCATCAGGGGGTATAGGCAGCAGTAGGGCAATGGGCAGCGACCACAGAAGTCCAGACTGGAACTGATGATGGAGGACTTCATTGCTACTCAGACAAAGGCCAATGAAAAATTTCATCGCCAACATCAGAAATCTGAAGAATCACTCAGAGACTTGAAGCCCACCGTTGACGGCCTTGCAAGTCACACAAGGATGTTGGAGACACAAGTGGCCCGGATAGCCCAATCCGTCTCGCAACCTGTGAAGAGCTCTCCGTCATCGCCCGAGCAGAGTCAAGCTAAAGAGGAAGTAGTGGGGCAGAGTAACAAATTTGCCAAGGGGTGTGAAACCATGATTACCACCCTACCTGATCAAGCTGAAATTGAAGATAAGATTCAACTACAGCTTGAAGACCCCAGTGAATTTGTTATACTTTGCTCAATTTATGGGGAGAGCTTCGATGAAGTACTATGCGACTTGGGGTCATCAATCAGTGTGATGCCCTATGCATACTATATGAAGATGGGACTGAATGGGCTCCAACTAGCAAATCTTGGTATTCGTATGGGGGATGACTCAGTCAAGGAGCCCGTCGGCTTGCTGGCACATGTGCCTATGGTGATTGAGGATTTCGTGATACCCACGAACTTCATCATACTGGACATAGGAATGGATCCCCAGAATTCTATCATTCTAGGAAGGCCTTTTCTAGCGACTGAAGTGGCGTGCATAGATGTGAAGGTACACCAGATCTCCCTGGAGGTAGATGGGGAGATCATTCTCTTCAGCCTTTCGGAGCACATGCCTTCCTACCTCAACGACTTCACATTTAGCAAAATGAAGCCAGGGCCACTGGATGAAGATCCCAAGACGGATGAATGGAGGTTCACTAAACCTCCATAGCCAAGTTGATAGTGGAGTGCGGTCGAGCTAAACGACCTTAAACAAAGCGCTTCTTGGGAGGCAACCCATGTTTAGTTTTAGATTTCCCCTTGATTGTATTGCATGTATTTGTTAGATTTTAGTTTTGATATCCATCTCATTTAGAGTTAGGACTAGAAAAGAACTTTGCTAGGTAAAAATGAAATCCATATTAGCCTACACGATGAAGTTGAAGGTAGGAAACTTCGCTTCCCACTTCAACTTGGTCGCTTGTTCACGGCGATCCCTTCTATGTCCCCGGATAAAAAAATTTATCCTTGACAAGAGGGATTACCCAAGTAACCTTTTCATCGTCATGCTATTCGATTAGAGTGGTCACTTGAACAAACTTATTGTTCATGCCACCAACCTCTATTCTACGAATAGCCGCGGAATAGACGATGTACGGATCGCCGACTTTTGTGTTTATATTCGGGGTCCAAGTTATTTTAGCAATAAAAACAGAATAATACATGCATATATAATTGAAAAACAATTATAAACATGTTACATATGAAGATAGATAAGTGATATACCTCTCGATCTTCTATTGTATGACCTTCCTCCTTTTGAACGTCGTGTGGGCGACGATCTACCAAAAGTTGAAGCTCCTAGATCACCAATCTTCCTTCCTTGCTCGCTCCGAACAAGAGGAAGTATAGAAACAAGGCCCTACTCCTTCCTTTAGCCAACCAACAAGCACCAAGCAAGATGCTTGCCACCGGCCAACAAGGAAAGGGATGAGAAGGATGGATGCCGGCCAAAAGCTCCAAGGGAAGACCTTAAGCTATGTTTCCACCGGCCAAGGAGAAGAGGGTCAAGTGGTTTGGACGCTGGCCAAGGGCTGGAAAAACTGGTATGGGCGCCGGCCACCATGGGAGAAGAAGAAGAAAAGGAAAACCTTTCCTTATTTGGTGGCGCCAACACCCAAACCCTGATCCTCAAGCTTGCCGCCCACCTTAACCCTAATCCTATCTCTAATGGGATTCCACCATGCCGCCCACCCCCTCCTCTCCTTTTATAGAGTTAGGGCTAAGTCTTGTTTTAATTTCTACCATTGGTTCTAGGGATTTAATCTCAATCGTTGGATCTAGAGATTTAATCTCAACCGTCGGATCTAGAGATTTAATCTCTACCTTTGGATCTAGAGTTTTGTTTTCATCCATTGGATCTAGACTTCATGAGGTATTAATAGGCTACAATAGGGATCATGAGGAGGAGTTGGATCTTGGCCACCCAATGGATCAAGCCCACATAAAGTCTGATCCATTAATGATAATCCAATCCACTAAAGGATTATCATTGATCTACCTCACCAACCCCCATAAGTTAATATGGGCTCCATATATTAGATGCACATTTTTTCTCCGTGTTTAAGATCTCGAATGTCCGTCAATTAATTAATTTACTGACCATTAATTAATCAACATCTAACTCCATGAGTAGTATCACTCAACCTTTTTATCATGCCGGACCAAGTCCATCTGCAGGGTTTACATGATGAATCTTATGAGCTCCTCAAGGGGACATCATCATCCTAATATATAGGACACGGTTTCCTTCTATAATCAACGACACACCATATAAATAATATCATTTCCCAACTTACCAAGCCTATTGATTTAATCTATAAATCTCTCCCATTGGTAAATCAAAGAAATGAATACTAAGTATATGTACCCGTTATTATATCGGGATTAAGAGCATGTACAATATAATATCTGAGGTCCGATTCGAATATGTAGTCAGCAATAAATTGAATCACCTCTAAGTCGGTCCTGCTCAATATACACAAAGTGTACTAGTGTGATTCTATGGTCAAGATAAACCAATACCAAATCACACTACAATCATTCCAATGGTTTGTTCAAAGTCATCTTGGTTGTGAGCCTATACTTATACTTTACAAGGAGCCGATAACATGATCTCCCGTGTGACACCACACACCATGTTATCTACAATGTAATGTATTAGACAATATGCATAACCATAAATATGCAAACAATGATCATGTGATTCTTATTTCAAAATAAATATGTTCATACAAAATATAGACTTTTCAGTATACATCCCCACAATCTCCTACTTATACTAAAAGACTATGCTATCCTTGAACTGCCATACATCTGATTCCCATTCCCTCCACATGCCTATCAAAAGCTCTCGCCGGAAGGGCCTTAGTGAAAGGATCTGCTAGGTTATCCTCCGATGCAATCTTGGCCACAATAACTTCTCCTCTCTTTACGATTTCTCGTATCAGGTGGTACTTATGGTCTATGTGTTTACTTGTTTTAGGGGCTCGTGATTCCTTCGAGTTTGCAACTGCACCACTATTATCACAATAAATTGTGATAGTTCTGGGCAAACCAGGAATCACAACCAAGTCCATCAGGAAGTTCCTGAGCCACACAACTTCTTTGGTTGCCTCAGAGGCTGCCACATACTCAGCTTCCATGGTAGAGTCCACCACGCATTTCTGCTTGACACTCCTCCATACTATGGCTCCACCTCCCAAAGTAAACACAAAACCTGAGGTAGACTTACTGTTATCCCTATCTGATTGGAAGTCGAAATCTGTATAACCCATAGGGAGTAATTGGTATGCCTGTTAAACTAGCATATAATCCCTAGTCCTTCTCAGGTACTTCAATATATGCTTTACCGCAGTCCAATGTCCCTGTTCTGGATTACTCTAATATCTGCTGACCATGCCCATGGCAAAGCAGATATCTGGTCTCGTATATAGCATCGCATACATGAGGGTTCCTGTTGGGTTTCCGGCACCGCGGCGTGTGTGTGTTCGATCACGTTTCGTAAACATGAACACAGCGGAAGCAATAAAAATAATAAATCTACATTTATTACAACACACACAACACACGCATGCATATTACAACAAGTGTAGACATAACCGTAAATTTAAATTTTGCAATAAAGGAAATTTAACTACGTTATACCTTTCGTATCACATGTAGCGGGAACGGCATCAACCGGAACGATCCTCGCTAGAATCGTTTCTATCCGTATCCACGCCGAGTATCCTTAGGATGAGTTCGCTAAGCCACGAGCTTTATCTTCGTAAGGGTTACTAGCCTCGTGTTGAAGACGACGTGATCGAGAGATGATCACGATCCGAATCCAAATTCGGATCCTAATACGAGTTCTCAAAACTCGCTTCTCCGGAGAGGTATTCGTCAACCAATTGACGAATCCTTCGTCCTCCACCTCAGAGGATTACCGGAGATCGAATCTCCGGTAGTTTAGCCGCTGTCGGAGCTCAAACCGTCATCCAAACGACGCTCCGACGAGAGGAGAACAAGCTGTCCAGAAAACTGGACAGCTTTGGTGGAGGAGTAGGCGCCGGCCAAAACAAGGAAGCCAAGTGCTCACCTTTTCACCATTTGAAGATTGAGACGACCTGCAAAGGCACAAAGCAACTCCTCAATGGGGTGGGCGGCAACTCCTTGCTAGGGTTTTTGGATTAGGGCTTAATTATCCCTTAAGCCCTCTTTTATAGAGAACTAATTCTTTTAATGGTTATTGGATCATAACCATTAGGCCCGTTAACCCGCTCCATTAAGATAAGTTAAAATACACCAAACCATGATGGTTTATTTTAAGTTAAAACGAACCGAACCAACTTTTGGTTCATTCGTTTAAAATAAATCAAACCCTTTGGTTTATTCTCCTCCATTGGATTAGAACCAAACCATTTTGGTTCATCCATTACGTCTTCATAAGACTTGGCCCATCCACGCTTCCATTGCGACTGAAATGATTTCATGCTCGCTTTATGTTTGGTCCAACCAAACCTAGTTTCTCTTGGTTTGAGAATCCCATTTTCAAGATCGTTTTAAATCCTTTGGATTACGCTCGTTGTGCGTGTGACCAAATAGGTTCTCAGTTTATGTTGGCCGTCTATAATTAACCATTAATTATAGAACGATCATGAGTGGCACCTAGTAGTACATCATGATCCCCAATTAACCGAAAAGATCAACGGTTGATCCAGAATTATTTCTGAAACCCTTCAGCAGCTCGAATGAATCGTGCCCCATTCCCTTCACTCATCTTATACCCACTTGGTTCAGGACATGGTCTATTGTGTCAGTCCCCACTAGGCTGACTATGTCACACCTAGCCCAAGTATCATTTGCTCGTCCTACGGATTCTAGTTACTGCACATGTATCGAAGAGTACTTTACTCTAAACATGTAATGCTTTGGCCAAAGACTTTAGTAACAATCCGACGAGAGACCATGGGTATACATCTCCTCACAAGGAGTGGTGAATCCTTTATAGGCTATTCAAACACCTTCGATCACTTCGACGTATACCCAATCATCCCGGGTCCACATCTCCTTAGAGATGCTTGCTTAAGATGTCAAAGCATAAGTCTCTATGATCAAGATGACTTGAATACCGCAAGTCAAAGGAACATCGCACTTAAGCCACAGTAAGAACTTCATTGACATATCTATATATGCAGAGAACCATATGAAGTCTTACGGCTGGTCACTCCAATGAACTAGTTACCATAACTAGCATCCACGATTAACTCCGGACATCACTATGTCTCCAGCCAATGAGAATCAGCTGCTTGGATACACCAAGGAGTATACCTCGTGCTAGTCTCGACAGAATTGATTGTGTCCAAATCCATCAATTCATAGACTAGGGATAATTCCGATACATCACAATTACACATGTAGAGATACTCACTAGTTATGATCCAATCACAAATTCTCTCATGCTGTGAATCGTATCGTGGACATTCAGTAAATGAGTTTAAGATCTAATCAAAAACATAAAACATGTATACTCAAATAGTGAATCTTCATTTATCATATAAATGGTTCATACATAAGGCGATTGCCTTAGGACATCTCTCATATATTACTAACAGACTCCCACTTGGCCTAATACCAATCGCTACGGTATCCAATACCATAAGCTCTAACATGACCCTCAAACTTACTTTGAGGTAATGCCTTAGTCAAAGGATCCGCTAAGTTCCTTTCAGTGGGAATTTTCTCGATTTGTATTTCGTTCCTACTGATGATCTCTCTTATAAGATGATAGCGGCGAAGCACATGTTTGGATCATTGATGAGACCACATCAAGTTCAAAGATGAACTTCTTGATCCAAACCGCTTCCTTTGCTGCTTCCAAAGCTGCAATGCATTCTGCCTTAGTGGCAGAATCCGCTATAGCGTCAAGCTTGGAACCTTTCCAACTTATTGCGCCTCCATTCTAAGTGAATACATACCCAGACTGAGACATGGAATCATCCTTGTCTGTCTAGAGCTGGCATCCGTATACCCACGTATCACCACGTACCCTTCTCCATATATTAGGAACACATCCTTAGTTCTTCTCAAGTACTTAAGGATCGTCTTAACAGCCACCCAATAATCCATTCCTAGATCAGACTGGTATCTGCTCGTGACACTCAGAGCATACGATACATCGGGCCTCGTACATAACATAGCATACATGATAGATCCTATTGCGGATGCATAGAGAATCTTACTCATGCAAATCCTCTCGTCTTCTGTGCGCGGACACATAGACTTCGAAAGGTGTATCTCATGCCTGATGGGTAGGAAACCTTTCTTGGATTCCGACATGCTAAACCTCTTTAGCACTCGGTCTATATATGTAGACTGCGAAAGACCAAGCAACCATTTCGATCTATCTCTATAGATCTTAATCCCGAGGATGTAGGTTGCTTCTCCCAGGTCTTTTATGGAGAATGTCTTGGATAACCAAACCTTAACTGACTGTAAGACTGAAGCATCGTTTCCTATAAGTAATATGTCATTGACATATAATACTAGGAACACGATTGCACTCCCACTAACCTTCTTGTACACACAAGGTTCGTCTGGATTTTATGAGAAATCAAACTTTTTGATTGTCTCATCAAAACGGATATTCCAGCTCCTGGATGCTTGCTTCAATCCATAAATGGATCGTCGCAATTTGCATACCTTGGTTTTATCAACCGATGTGAAACCCTCAGGCCGTATCATATACACATCCTCGAGAAGGTTTCCATTAAGGAAAGTTGTTTTCACATCCATCTGCCATATCTCATAATCATAATGAGCCGCTATGGCCAGGAGCATCCGAATGGATTTAAGCATAGCTACAGGCGAATAGGTTTCGTCATAATCAACACCTTGCTTTTGACGATATCCTTTCGCCACCAATCTAGCCTTATAGGTAATCACATTACCATCCATGTCGGTTTTCTTCTTGAATACCAACTTGCACCCTATAGGCTTTATGCCTTCAAGTGGGTCAACCAAGTTTCAAACTTGGTTTTCATACATGGAATCCATTTCTGACTTCATGGCACCAAGCCACTTATCCCTTTCTGAACTTGTCAGCACTTCTTCATAACTGGTAGGCTCCTCATCATCAATGAGTAACACGTCGTTCGATTCACTTACGAGAAATCCATATCTCTCAGGAATATTGCGTGTTCTACCAGATCTACGAAGATGTGGTGTTACAATAGGTCCAGCCGATTGCTTATCACTATGAGTTGTCGGTTGTTGTGCTTCACCAGGTATCTCATCAATGTCTATTTGAGTTTCTCGAGCCTCCTCAAGCTCGACGACACTCCCACTATTTTCTTGCAAGAGAAACTCTTTCTCTAGAAACACAACATGCCTTGAAACAAACACCTTTTGTTCCACAGGATGATAGAATTGGTAACCCCTTGTTTCCTTAGGGTATCCAATAAATAGACATTTATCAGACTTAGCATCCAATTTGTCCGACATCGTCCGCTTTACATAGCAGACAACCCCATATCTTCAAGTAAGATACATGAGGTTTCTTACTATTCCATATCTCATATGGAGTAGTTGAGACTACCTTGGTAGGCATTCTGTTTAACAAGTAAACAACTGTCTTAAGTGCATAGCTCCAAAAGGACTTGGGAAGAGTCGCATGATTCATCATTGACCTGACCATGTCCAACAAGGTCCGGTTACGCCTCTCAGATACACCATTATGTTGTGGTGTATATGGCGGAGTCCATTGAGACAATATGCCATTGTCTTTTAGATAATCAAGAAACTCTTGACTTAAGTATTCACCACCTCGATCCGATCGAAGTATTTTAATACTCTTGTCATGTTGTTTTTCTACTTCATTTCTGAATTCTTTGAACCTTTCAAAGGCTTCAGACTTGTGTTTCATCAAGAACACATACCCAAACCGTGAGTGATCATCGGTGAAGGTAATGAAGTAGCTATAGCCTCCTAAAGCTTGAGTTGACATAGGTTCACATACATCAGTATGTATTAGACCTAGTAACTCTCCCACTCGTTCACCTTTTCCAGTAAAAGGTAACTTAGTCATCTTGCCTTTTAAGCATGATTCGCATGTATCGTATGAATCCAATTCAAACGATTCCAGAATTCCACATCGGTGTAATTCGGACATGCGTTTCTTACTTACTTGGCCAAGATGACAATGCCACATGTAGGAGTCTAATTGATTATCCTTTCGAGCACGCTTGTTGCTCGCTTCGATATTGAAAATGCCACTGGATACGTCCAACGTATAAACACCATTGCTTAAAGTTCCAGACCCATAAAGAACTCCATTCAAATTTATGTAACAACAATTGTTACTAAAAGTCAAATGGTACCCATTTCTATTTAAACAAGAAATAGAAATGATGTTCTTTATCAACGAAGGAACACAAAAGCAATTGTCCAGTTCTAAGACAAGTCCTGCAGGGAGTTTCAACAAATACGTTCCGTTGGCGAGTGCAGCAACCTTTGCTCCATTCCCAACATGTAAATTTGACTCTCCCTTGACGAGTCTTCTTCTATTCCTTAGCCCATGTATGTCATTACATATATGTGAGCCACACCCAGTATCCAATACCCAAGTGTCTGAGGAAATAGAATGACAATCAATAACGAAGATATCTGAAGAAGATGGGGCATCCGATGCCTTATTCTTCTTCACGGACTCAAGATAATTTTTGCACTTTCTTCGCCAATGGCTCTCCTTGCCATAATGATGGCAAGTTTCCTTTTGTGCTAGTTCTACCTTCTTAGCCTTTTTTTCTTCTTCCCCTTCTGCTGTTCCTTTGACTCCCTCTTAGAACCTTTCTTCGAGGAATCAACTAACAACACCGTCCCCTGCTCATGCTTCTCAGAAGGCTCCACAGTCTTCAGCATGTTGAGCAGTATCATAGATGAACCTTCTTACATCTCAGAGGTGAAGAGGAGCTTGAAGACTTTGAACCTTTCGAATCTCACTTGCTCATCAACCAACTCATAAAGATGAAGGACTACGATATAAGCATCTATATGCTCATGCTGCTTTCGTAGCTTGGGTTCCATCATGGCTAGCATGATGCAACTTGTCAGTTCAGAATCAGTCACATGTTTCTGATAGACCAACAATTGGTCCGGAGTTGCATCGTCACTAGGATGGGCGGGAAGAGCCGCTTCGAGGACATACGCAAGCTTTTCACCTTGAGAACAATTCTCAAGTTTCTAAGCCAGTCCAAGAAGTTCGACCCAGTCAATTTATTCGAATCCAAAATGGAACGTAAATTAAAAGACAACATGATCAATTTTAGAAATACAAAACGAGCATATATGAGAAAGATGATTTTTAAAATGCATTAATATACATTTATAAATCCCATTCATTTTTCGAATTCAAAAAACCTTGAAATCAATTCGGGAGATCGTAGGTCAATCTCCGAATGGGTTGATATCCAATATAGATAAGAACAACCTTGGAGTGAGTCCAACAAGCCATTCTTAGCTATGATGGTGGGTATCAAGTATACCGATTACATATCATGTATATGTAACTATCACAATGTGCTATCTACTAATTGAATGTTTACACATACATTGGGTTGTTAACACATTAACAAGTATGCATCATATGCATAGCACCCAACTTCACCTCTCTTCACATCGACCTTGGAGTGAGTCCAACAAATCGATGCTCCAGGTTAAAGCCAACCCATTAATCGAGAAATAGTTTTAATATGGTTAGAGCGCATTCAACCAATTAGCCCAGCTTGGAGAGAGTCCAACAACCAAAGCTAACGATTGACCTCTGACTCTTACCATATTAGTATTAAACTATTCCATGGTTTGAACATGTTCGGGTTCGAGCCGGGCTTGGAGAGAGTCCAACAACCCAAACAAGAAACGGAACTCTGGTTCTAACCATATCAATGGAAGGTGTAGGCTTTAATATTGTTTAAGGGTTTTATGTCTCATCCTCTTTGCATGCAAATAACTATTATCTACATGGCATGACATACATGGCATACATCTACATGTCACGACACGCATGGCATAATGTTATGCATCTAATGCAATTACATGACATACAATTATGTCATGTATATAATTTTCTTATATGTCATAACTATTTATGGAAATAAAATATGTTTAAGATTTGATTCTCCAAATCAAATCATAATTAAATTAGGAAACAGATTTCCAAATCTAATCACATATTTTATTCATGGAATTATTTGATTAAGGAAAATCTATTTAGGAAATCAATTTCCTAAATCATTAAAACTACTTATGGAAATAAAATATTTTAAAAATTGATTTCCCAAATCAAATCATGATTAAATTAGGAAATAAATTTTCAGAATCTAATCAAATATTTTATTTATGGAAAATATCAATTTCCATAAATACTTCCAACTTTCCAAAAGTGGAAGATTTCCATAAATACTTCTAGACTTTCCAAAATTGAAAAATTTCCATAAATACTTCTAAATTTCCAAAATTAGAAAATTTCCAGAAATACATTATGACTATCGCAAAACCATTTTTACGATTATGTCGAAATACAACCTGGGCTCTGATACCTCTGTTGGGTTTCCGACACCGCGGCGTGTGTGTGTTCGATCACGTTTCGTAAACATGAACACAGCGGAAGCAATAAAAATAATAAAACTACATTTATTACAACACACACAACACACACATGCATATTACAACAAGTGTAGACATAACCGTAAATTTAAATTTTGCAATAAAGGAAATTTAACTACGTTATACCTTTCGTATCACGTGTAGCGGGAACGGCATCAACCGGAACGATCCTCGCTAGAATCGTCTCTATCCGTATCCACGCCGAGTATCCTTAGGATGACTTCGCTAAGCCACGAGCTTCGTCTTCGTACGGGTTACTAGCCTCGTGTTGAAGACGATGTGATCGAGAGATGATCACGATCCGAATCCAAATTCGGATCCTAATACGAGTAATCAAAACTCGCTTCTCCGGAGAGGTATTCGTCAACCAATTGACGAATCCTTCATCCTCCACCTCAGAGGATTACCGGAGATCGAATCCCCGGTAGTTTAGCCGCTGTCGGAGCTCAAACCGTCGTCCAAACGACGCTCCAACGAGAGGAGAACAAGCTGTCCAGAAAACTGGACAGCTTTGGTGGAGGAGTAGGCGCCGGCCAAAACAAGGAAGCCAAGTGCTCACCTTTTCACCGAAGCCTAGGAAGATCACCAGAGGGTCGCCGGAGGGTCACCGGCTGAATCTTGGATGCCGGCAAGGACTTGGACGGCGGCACAAAAGCTGGGCGGCAAAGGAGATTGGGCGGCAACTCCCTCAATGGGGTGGGCGGCAACTCCTTGCTAGGGTTTTGGATTTTTGGTTTAGGGCTTAATTATCCCTTAAGCCCTCTTTTATAGAAAACTAATTCTCTTAATGGTTATTGGATCATAACCATTAGGCCCGTTAACCCGCTCCATTAAGATAAGTTAAAATAAACCAAACTATGATGGTTTATTTTAAGTTAAAACGAACCGAACCAACTTTTGGTTCATTCGTTTAAAATAAACCAAACCCTTTGGTTTATTCTCCTCCATTGGATTAGAACTAAACCATTTTGGTTCATCCATTACGTCTTCATAAGACTCGGCCCATCCACACTTCCATTGCGACTGAAACGATTTCATGCTCGCTTTATGTTTGGTCCAACCAAACCTAGTTTCTCTCGGTCTGAGAATCCCATTCTCAAGCTCGTTTTAAATCCTTTGGATTACGCTCGTTGTGCGTGTGACCAAATAGGTTCTTGGTTTATGTTGGCCGTCTATAATTAACCATTAATTATAGAACGATCATGAGTGGTGTAGGGGATCGGTACGGCCGGCTAGAGGGGGGCGAATAGCCCTTTTCGTTTGGATGCCGGTATTTGCTCGTCTAAAAAACTAATTAGCGCAAGCGGAAGACTAATAAAGACAAGCAAATAGAAATACGAGAAAACACATGCTAACAAAGAATGTAACGTGGTTCACGGCTACGCCGCTAATCCACGGTCCCCGATTCGTCCTCGGTGAATCACTCCGCTTAACCAATCCACTAAATGGTCTCTCCTTTGCACCAAGCTAGGTGGAGGTAACCTTTACAATCAAGATCACTCTTCTTACAAATAGAATGGAGTAAAAGCGAGTAAGAAGAGTTTAGAGCTTGTGGGGCACTAGGAAGATCACTTAGAGCATAAGAATTAGCCTCTCAAAGGCTTACACCCTCTCTTTTTATAGAGAGGGCTGATTTCTTCCGTTGGCGCCGCTGCCGCCCTCTACGGCCTCCGAACACGTCGGATCCCGACCGTTGTAGTCCAACGGAACTCTTGGCGATCGATGGACCTCATCACGATGATCGCTGCCTCTCGTAGTAATCGCCGATCGGCTCACGAAGGTTGGCCGAAACCCTATTGATGACGATCCGCGCCCGATCGTGATTCTTGGTAGTCGACTACCCACGTATGGCGATCGCCACAATCCATCGATCATATATCGGTCGAGCTACACTCGACTCAGAGCAGTCGACTGCCATGACAGGGCAGTCGACTGGTGTCGGGAAAACCCATCCGACACTTGGCCAAAGGGCCAAGTTTCACCTAAGAGCTACCCTTCCCCGGGTTACAATCGCTCACTCATCTCTCGAGTCCTCGCCTTGAAGTTCTCTTCGTTCGCCACGCCCCTGGCAAAGATTCGGCGCGCGGCTCGCAATGCTCCTTCGGCGTCTCTTGCCTCAAGTCTACTTCCTCCGGCTTCACTCCAAGCTTCTCGTCCGGCGGTCCCTCGGATGCTCCAAGCGCACGGCTTCCGCAAAGCTATCCTTCACCGACTCAAGGCACGAGTCATGAGATGTGAAACTCGCCACGGCTCCATGTGCGAATTACTAAGTCCTACACGACTTCAACGCACATATCAAATCAATATATCAAACTAACTTAAACCCTTTGCCACACCATCAAAACCATATTACGGCAATAGATTGCCCTAACAATCTCCCCCTTTTTGATGTGTGGCAATCCGTTTAAGTTAGGTAAAAACATTTGATATAAATTCTAAGGTAAGAAAGCATGTAAAGATAAACATGATATAGCAACATGCCACTCCCCCTATCATATATTTCTCCCCCTAAAATAATTAACTTAAATATAAATTATTTCTCCCCCTTTGACACCATCAAAAAGATTAACACTAAGTTATAAGCTCATGGCATCAAGTATAATGGAGGGAAAATACCAAAAACATGATTAAAATCTGAAATCAGAAAATTGCAGGCTGATTTTGGTGAGCGATCATTCGCTATCAAGTATGGCATCGCACAATTGTTTCCGAAATTCTGATTTTCTGGGCGAATTTCATAAATGCATTAAAAATTCCATAAATTTTGAAAAATCATGAAATTTGAGGAGTATATTTCTATTAAGTATATCTATCAAGGAAAAATAGGTTTTCATGAAAAATCATTATATTTCCATGTATTTGCCAAAAATCCAAAAGCTTTAAAAACTACTAGGTTTTTGATCATAAGAGTATCCATTTTAACACCTAGTCTTGCATCCAATTGTTTCAAAACATGAATACATGTATTTTAAAGTAAGAAATTGTTTTGAAAACATATGAAATATCCAACCATGATCTTTGGGCAATATGTCTATGAATTAAACATAAGCCTTCCCCATGATTGGTCTATTATTGCTATGTTGATACTTTAAATGACCATCTAAATGCCATAGGCATTAGTGGACATTTGTATCATCCTAACATCTCACCCATGCTAAGTTTGCAATCAAGTTAGCCTATAGTGAGTGTGAGATGCATCCTAGGGGGTATTTGTATATACTTAACCAATATTCATGCAATTCTATCATGGTTAAGTATCAACCTAACAATTAATATGATCATAATGACATATATGAATGATATTCTACATTATGATCATAAAATACATGTTTTCATCAACTAATAATCATGCATTAGGTATTATATGATGATAATAACCAAAGTATCACCTAAAGCATGATTCAAACCTATTTCTCATGATAACGTGCCAAATTTCAAAAACATAAATCATGATTGCAAATATACATAGGAATTTCATCAATCATCATGATTTAAGCATTATTACCTATTTATGGGCACGTTATCATCACCCAACACTATCTAAAAAATGTTGTCCCGTCATCCTAAGTCAACCAAAATATGATATAGGTCAAGTTCATATGGTTGACTACCCTAGGGGTTTTCTAACCCTTAAGGATTGATTTTGGAACCCAAAATAAATTCTTTCCTATTGGGTTCACTAAATACTCCTTGGGGATCCATTTTCTAGTTATTACTTTCTTTTTATCTTGTCCCCTAGCTATTAGGCATTTGTAGGCCTTTTCATTTTTCTTTTCCTTGTAGCCTAGGCCCTTTTTGTTGAAGCTAGCTCTTTGGCTCCCTAAGATCATATTTAAGGTGTTGGAGCCAATTGTGAATTTCTCTAGGGCTTTGGTTAAATAATCTACCTTTTCCCTTAATGCCCTATTTTCCTCTATGCATGCATCATTAACATCAAAAGGTATATAATCATGTGAGCATGCATCATCATGGCAAGAAGAGGTATCATTATTATTTAAACATGCATTTTCTAGCTTATATTCCAAAGTCTTAATTTGATTAAGCATGCTTTTATTTTTCTTTTTCATTCCAAATAAGTCCTTAGTTAAACTAGAAATTATGGAAACTATTTTCTTAGGAGAAGCTTTCGTTACCAAAGTTTCCATGTCTTCTTCTTCTTCTTCGGATGAGGAGGATGTAGAAGCTCCCCCTTCACTTGAGCTCTCTCCTCTTGAGCTTGATCCTTCATTTTCGGAGGAAGAGCAATCCAAGTCATCAAAGGCCATCAAGGCCAAATTGGTGACAAAGGCATTCTCCTCATCCGATGATGATGAGGAGGATGAGGATGGGTCATCCCAAGTCCTTGCCTTTAGGGATTTGACTTTTCCCTTTTCCTTTGTCTTCTTCTCCTCTTCCTTTTTCTTGCTTCCCTTCTTCTTCTTCTTTTCTTCTTTCTTCTTCCTTTCTTCCTTGCTCTTGTTTAGGAGGGGACAATTATCCCTTATGTGCCCTTCTCCTTGGCAATTGTAGCATATGACCTTCCCCCTTGGTCTTCTATTCCTATCATGAGATTTATCAAATCTAAAATTCTTAAATGCACGTCTTACCCTCCTTACCATATAGGCTTCTTCGGTGCTATCCATGGAGGAGGAGGAAGACGCTTCGTCATCGGAGGAGGAGGGGATTTCCCTCTTCTTCTTCCCCTTATTTGCCAACAATGCTACTCCTCTTGAGGGTTGAATTCTAGGCTCCTCTTGTATTCCTTCAAGCCTAGTTTCGTGGAGCTCCATTGTTGAGAAAAATTCCTCCAAGGTACTTACTTCTAAGTTCTTGGAGATGTAGAACGAATCCACCATGGAGCTCCACTTTGAGGACCGGGGAAAGGCATCTATAGCCTTCATGAGCATGTCCCGGTTTGATAGCTTCTCACCTACACTTGTTAGCCCAATTAAAATTTCTTTAAACCTAAAGTGTAGTGAGGTTACCTTTTCTCCCTTTTCTAGTTTTATATTGGATAGTTTGGAGCGGAGGAGGTCTCTCCTTGCTAGCTTGGCCTCAGATGTGCCTTCATGGAGTTCTATAAGCTTCTCCCACATCTCTTTGGCGCTAACACATTATCCGATCCGGTTGATCTCTTGTTGGGGGAGCACATTGAAAAGATGATGTTTTGCCTTTGAGTTCGCAAGGTGCTCCTCTCTTTGCTTCTTAGTCCATCGTGATTTTTCGATTTGTTCACCCTTTTCATCCCTAGGCAACTCGAACCCATTTTCCATTATTAACATAATATCAAAATCGGTCTCGAAGAATACCTCCATTCTCTTTTTCCACCAAGAGAATTCACCGTCGAACTTCGGTGGGTGGATGTTTGAGCCGGCCATTTTGAATGTTGTTTGTTGTGGCGGTTAGTCCTCGACAAGCTTTCCTTGGCTCTGATACCACTTGTAGGGGATCGGTACGGCCGGCTAGAGGGGGGTGAATAGCCCTTTTCGTTTGGATGCCGGTATTTGCTCGTCTACAAAACTAATTAGCGCAAGCGGAAGACTAATAAAGACAAGCAAATAAAAATACGAGAAAACACACGCTAACAAAGAATGTAACGTGGTTCACGGCTACGCCGCTAATCCACGGTCCCCGATTCGTCCTCAGTGAATCACTCCGCTTAACCAATCCACTAAATGGTCTCTCCTTTGCACCAAGCTAGGTGGAGGTAACCTTTACAATCAAGATCACTCTTCTTACAAATAGAATGGAGTAAAAGCGAGTAAGAAGAGTTTAGAGCTTGTGGGGCACTAGGAAGATCACTTAGAGCATAAGCATTAGCCTCTCAAAGGCTTACACCCTCTCTTTTTATAGAGAGGGCTGATTTCTTCCCGTTGGCCGCCACCAGTCATTGAGCCGCTTGGTAGTCGATCGTCACTACAACGGCCTCTGAACACGTCGGATCCCCACCGTTGTAGTCCAACGGAACGCTTGGCGATCAGCGATGGACCTCATCCGATCGCCTCCGTAGTCGGCCTGATCGGCTCACGGCGGTAATGGCCGAAACCCTATTGACGACCATCGACTCGCGCCGGTGATCGATGGTCTTGGCGATCGCCCACGTATGGCGATCGGCCACAATCCAGTCAGTCGTATACCAGTCGAACTACACTCGACTCAGAGCAGTCGACTGCCATGACATGGCAGTCGACTGGTGTCGGGAAAACCCATCCGACACTTGGCCAAATGACCAAGTTTCACCTAAGAGCTACCCTTCCCCGGGTTACAATCGCTCACTCTCATCTCTCGGAGTCCCTCGCCTTCGAAGTTCTCTTCATTCTCGGCCACGTCCCTCGGCAGCATCAGGCGCACGGCTCTGCAATGCTCCTTCGCGTCTCTTACCTCGAAGTCTACTTCCTCCGGCTTCACTCCAAGCTTCTCGTCCGGCGGTCCCTCGGATGCTCCAAGCGCACGGCTTCCGCAAAGCTATCCTTCACCGACTCAAGGCACGAGTCATGAGATGTGAAACTCGCCACGGCTCCATGTGCGAATTACTATGTCCTGCACGACTTCAACGTACATATCAAATCAATATATCAAACTAACTTAAACCCTTTGCCACACCATCAAAACCATATTACGGCAAGAGATTGCCCTAACAAGTGGCACCTAGTAGTACATCATGATCCCCAATTAACCGAAAAGATCAACGATTGATCCAGAACTATTTCTGAAACATTTCAGCAGCTCGAATGATTCGTGCCCCATTCCCTTCACTCATCTTATACCCACTTGGTTCAGGACATGGTCTATTGTGTCAGTCCCCACTAGGCTGAATACGTCACACCTAGCCCAAGTATCATTTCCTCGTCCTACGGATTCTAGTTACTCCACATGTATCGAAGAGTACCTTACTCTAAACATGTAATGCTTTGGCCAAAGACTTTAGTAACAATCCGACGCGAGGCCATGGGTATACATCTCCTCGCAAGGAGTGGTGAATCCTTTATAGGCTATTCAAACACCTTCGATCACTTTGACTTATACCCAATCATCCCGGGTCCACATCTCCTTAGAGATGCTTGCTTAAGATGTCAAAGCAAAAGTCTCTATGATCAAGATGACTTGAATACCGCAAGTCAAAGGAACATCGCACTTAAGCTACAGTTAGAACTTCATTGACATATCTATATATGCAGAGAACCATATGAAGTCTTACGGCTGGTCACTCCAATGAACTAGTTACCATAACTAGCATCCACGATTAACTCCGGACATCACTATGTCTCCAGCCAGTGAGAATCAGCTGCTTGGATACACCAAGGAGTATACCTCGTGCTAATCTCGACAGAATTGATGGTGTCCAAATCCATCAATTCATCGACTAGGGATAATTTCGATACATCACAATTACACATGTAGAGATACTCACTAGTTGTGATCCAATCACAAATTCTCTCATGCTGTGAATCGTATCGTGGACATTCAGTAAATGAGTTTAAGATCTAATCAAATACATAAAACATGTATACTCAAATAGTGAATCTTCATTTATCATATAAATGGTTCATACATAAGGCGATTGCCTTAGGACATCTCTCATATATTACTAACAGTTCCTACCACCGAAGTATAAGGAACCACCTTCATCTCCTCTATCTCCTCATAGGTTCTAGGACACATCTCCTTAGACAAAGGAACTCCATGCCTGAAAGGTAAAAAACCTTTCTTGGAGTTTTGCATGCTAAAATGATCCATAATAGTGTCTATGTATGAAGCTTGAGATAAGCACAACATTCTTTTCCTGCGATCCCTTATAACCTTGATCCCAAGGATGTGTCCCACTTCTCCCAAGTCCTTCATATCAAACTGTTTGGACAACCATACCCTTACGTCTGATAACACCTTGACATTGTTGCCAATTAACAAAATGTCATCTACGTATAGTACAAGAAATACCACTACATTTTCGTCACATCTCTTGTATACACAAGACTCATTTGGACTTTGAATAAATCCATAAGACTGGATTACCTCATCAAAACGGATGTTCCAAGACCTCGAAGCTTGCTTCAATCCATAAATGGACCGATTAAGCTTACATACAAGATGCTCTTTGCCCTTTGCAATGAATCCCTCTGGTTGCTTCATATAGATGTTTTCCTTAAGACTTCCATTAAGGAAAGTTGTCTTGACATCCATCTGCCACACCTCATAATCCATATGAGATGCAATGCATAAGAGAATCCGGATAGACTTAAGCATGGCTACCGGTGAAAAGGACTCCTCATAATTTATACCCTCTTTCTGAGTATACCCCTTTG
This sequence comes from Wurfbainia villosa, assembly GCA_025175895.1. Lineage (NCBI taxonomy): Eukaryota > Viridiplantae > Streptophyta > Magnoliopsida > Zingiberales > Zingiberaceae > Wurfbainia > Wurfbainia villosa. Next base: position 2,246,359 of record CM045988.1, on the reverse strand, counting down.
CAACAAGCCTTACTTTGAAGGTCTCAACCTTCCCATCTTTTCCTCTCTTTCTTTTGTAGATCCACTTGCATCCAATGGTTTTTACACCATCAGGCGGTTCTACTAGCTCCCAGACCTGATTTGAATCCATAGATTCAATCTCACCATTCATTGCACTTTGCCAAGATACTGCATCTTTATCTTGGATTGCCTCGTCATATGTCCAGGGATCAGGTTCATGTTCATGAGGGACCAAATCAGAAGATTCTCCCAAGAACATAAATCTATCAGGTTGTCTCACAACCCTCCCACTATGATGAGGTATCACCTATGTATCCTCTGTGACACGCGGTGCAGTGACTTATGGTATATCCTCTTGTACCGATGGTACTGAAGAAGTGACTTCCCCTTTCAATTCCTTAGAACAATCTTACTCATGGGCTTGTGGTTCATCACATAGTCTTCCTCTAGAAATCTGGCATTCGTGCTGACGATCACGCTCTGATCTCTAGGACTATAAAACAAACCACCTTTCGTTCCTCTAGAATAGCCAAAGAAAATGTGTACTTCTGTACGAGATTCCAACGTACCAGCATCTGCCTTCAGCACATGTGCTGGACTCCCCCATATATGAATATGTCTTAGACTAGGCTTTCGCCCAGTCTACAATTTTGTGGGAGTAGAAGACACTAATTTAGATGGAACCAAATTCAGAATGTACACCGCCATATCTAGAGCATATCCCCAGAAAAAATCTGACAACTCAGAATAACTCATCATCAATCTAACCATCTCCATAAGAGTCCTATTCCTTCGCTCTGCTACACCATTCTGCTGGGGTGTGCCAGGTGCAGACAATTGGGATTGAATCCCAGCCTTCGATAAGTAATTCCTAAACTCTCCCAAGAGGTACTCACCACCACGATCAGATCATAGTGTCTTGATACTTTTGCCTTGACGTTTCTCCACATCAGCCTTGAATTCTTTGAACTTGTCAAAGCATTCAGACTTGTGGCGTATCAAGTAAATGTATCCATATCTCGAATAATCGTCTATAAAAGAGACGAAATACTTAAAACCACCTCTAGCCTGGATAGACACAGGACCATACAAATCAGAATGAACCAATTCTAACACATCTTTGCCTCTATACCCCTTGGCCTTAAAAGGCCTCTTGGTCATTTTACCCTCCAAGCAAGATTCGCAGGTTGGGAAATCTTCCACCACTAATGAACCCAGAGGTCCATCATCTATCAACCTTTGAATTCTGCTTCGGTTAATATGACCAAGCATAAGATGCCAAAGATATGTTTGGTTCATCTTCGAAGGTTCTTTTCTCTTATTGGAATTAGAAGATGACTTATTAACTTCTATTTGCATCGTGGGAGCTTTTGGTTCAAGTGTGTATAGATTTCCTATCAATGCACCCGAACAGATAATGTCCCTATTCCTTTTTATAACAACTCTATCATTAAAATAAATAGAATATCCATCCATAAACAATTTAGAAACTGAAATTAAATTCTTTCTAAATAAAGGTACATAAAGGCAATTCTTAAGAACCAAAACTTTATTTTTCTCAAAAGATAAATAAACGTCTCCCACTGCAATAGCCACCACCTTTGTGGCATCGCCCAAGTCTACGGTAATCTCCCCCTCAGCCAGTCGTCTGGTTTCCTGGAACCCCTATAAAGTATTGCAGACATGATCAGTGGCTCCCATATCTACAAACCAGGTGCCGGTAGATAACATTGCTAAACATGTTTCAACGACTAGGCCAAAAGATATACCTTCTTCTTCCAGTTGTCCACCGCTTACAAGTGAAGCACTTGCCTTTCGACTTCTTCACTCCTCCCTGAGTTCCTCCCACCGCCTTTGACCTAGTTTTTTTATTTTTCTTCTTGCCTTTCGGCTAAGAAGTAGAAACCTTTTGGGTCACCATGGCATGCGCCTGAGCACTCTGACGAAATAGCCCCTCTACCGCCTTGAGTTCTGTCAGAGGCTCCGCCAATGAATACAACCTTTTGTTCATGTTGTAGTTTAGGAGAAACTGCTCAAAACTCCTAGGTAGAGACTGGAGAATGATATTAACCTAGGTTTCCCCATCGATCTCAGCTCTGAGGACTTCCAACTTATTCAAATGAGCCATCATCTTGAGAACATGATCCCTCACGGGTGTTCCCTCGATCATGGTGGTCGTCATCAAGTTCCTCATGGCTTCCAGCCTTGCAGCCTGATTCTGGTGTCTGAAAAGCTCTTTGAGATTGAGAATCATGTCATAAGCAGTTGGCATGGCTTGATGCTGATGTTGCAGTACATTTGACATAGATGCCAAAATGTAACACAGCGACATCTCATCAGCCTTTATCCACTTCTTATAACTCCCTTTCTCCTTTTCTCCAGAATCATCCGCAGGCTTAAAAGGGCACTCTTCGAGGAGTACGTATTTGTATTCCTCATCAGTCAAGACAATGTCAAGATTCCTCTTCCAATCAACATAGTTGGGTCCAGTAAGTTTATTCTCTTCCAGTATCACAGCAAGCAGGTTGAAAGTCATTTTGAAAGAAAACCTAAGAATCACATAGATCAAAACATTAGATTTCAAAAAATTATTGATTCCTAAAACAATAAAATTTTAAAATCAACCAACACCTCAAAACACCGAGAATATCGTATGCCACGATAGTGTGGACGTATACGAATTCTACATTTGTAAGAGGAGGTTTTACCCCATTAATTTTACTATCTTGTCAACCTAACTTTTTGACAAGTAAAATTAATAGTTGGTTCCTCTTCGACCCTACAAATAAAAGCAGTGACTCCGATGGGGAGAATACTTATATTTGTATCTAAGTGTTCACCATTACTCGGTACCAAGGCAATTATCTTGGGTTATGTACCTTCCGATGGGGAAGTACATACGCTCCTTAATAATTTCCTATAACTATATTCGACCTTGTGATCCCCAAACAAACTCATCCGATGGGGAGGAAGGCACTCAGAGCCGATGCGCAAGTTTGTTTGCAACACATGTCAAATCATAATGGAGGTCGTGGGAATTTATAAAAATATGCCTCTCCCACTTAGTAATTTGAAATTGAGGAATTTTCTAGCCTACGACATGCATATTAAACAATAAGCAATAAATATAAAAAATAAATATTTTCCAACTATTATGGCTTTTGTCTTCAATATGTCTCCCGTCGTATCGTCATCTCATCCGCTCCTCCTACGCCATGTACGAGCCATCTGGAGATCCGAGCTGAGAAAAAATATTTTAATTTACATCCATCTATCCTATACTCCACGAGGAAGTGTATATGAAATCTAGATCGAAAGTAAACTAAAATAGAAAGAGTGGCTAAACAATGTCGTATCTAATTTATAAAAATTAAATACTAGCCTCGTCAACCCCGAGGATTCAACAAAATATACAATTACACACATACAATCACATACACACATATGACCATAATAGTTGGATCTTATGCCTACAGCCAATGAGTTAACCTATGCATATCCTACTATTATCCATCACATATAATATATGAAAAGTGCATAAAAGTAACCGAATCCTAAACATACAAAATTGGAAACCGTGGCTCTGATACCACTTGAAGGTAGGAAACTTCGGCTCCCACTTCAACTCGGTCGCTTTTTCATGGCGATCCATTCTACGTCCCCGGATAATAAAATTTATCCTTGACAAGAGGGATTACCCAAGCAACTGTTTCATCGTCGTGGTATTCGATTAGAGTGGTCACTTGAACAAACTTGTTTTTCAAGCCACCAACCTCTATTCTGCGAATAGCCGCGGAATAGACGATGTACGGATCACCGACTTTTGTGTTTATATTCGGGGTCCAAGTTATTTTAGCCATAAAAATAGAATACTACATGCATATATAATTGAAAAACAATTATAAACATGTTACATATGAAGATAGATAAGTGATATACCTCTCGATCTTCTATTGTATGACCTTCCTCCTTTTGGACGTCGTGTGGGCGACGATCTACCAAAAGTTGAAGCTCCTAGATCACCAATCTTCCTTCCTTGCTCACTCCGAATAAGAGGACGTATAGAAACAAGGCCCTTCTCCTTCCTTTAGCCAACCAACAAGCACCAAGCAAGATGCTTGCCGCCGGCCAACAAGGAAAGGGATGAGAAGGATGGATGCCAGCCAAAAGCTCCAAGGGAAGACCTTAAGCTATGTTTCCACCGGCCAAGGAGAAGAGGATCAAGTGGTTTGGATGTTGGCCAATGGATGGAAAAATTGGTATGGGCGCCGGCCACCAAAGGACAATAAGAAGAAAAGGAAAACCTTTCCTTATTTGGTGTCATAAACACCCAAACCCTAATCCTCAAGCTTGCCGCCCACCTTAACCCTAATCCTATCTCTAATGGGATTCCTCCTTGCCGCCCACCCCCTCCTCTCCTTTTATAGAGTTAGGGCTAAGCCTTGTTTTAATCTCCACCATTAGTTCTAGGGATTTAATATCAACCGTCGGATCTAGAGATTTAATCTCAACCGTCGGATCTAGAGATTTAATCTCTACCTTTGGATCTAGAGCTTTGTTTTCATCCATTGGATCTAGGCTTCATGAGGTATTAATAGGATACAATAGGGACCATGAGGAGGAGTTGGATCTTGGACACCCAATGGATCAAGCCCACATAAAATCCGATCCATTAATGATAATCCAATCCACTAAAGGATAATCATTGATCTACCTCACCAACCCCGATAAGTTAATATGGGCTCCATATATTATATGCACATTTTCTCTCCTTATTTAAGATCTCGAATGTCCGTCGATTAATTAATTTACTGACCATTAATTAATCAACATCTAACTCCATGAGTAGTACCACTCAACCTTTTCATCATGCCGGACCAAGTCCACCTGCAGGGTTTAAATGATGAACCTTTTGAGCTCCTCAAGGGAACATCATCATCCTAATATATAGGACATGGTTTCCTCCTATAATCAACGGCACACCATATAAATAATATCATTTCCCAACTTACCGAGCCTATCGATTTAATCTATAAATCTCGCCCATTGGTAAATCAAAGAAATGAATACTAAGTATATGTGCCCGTTATTATATTGGGATTAAGAGCATGTACAATATAATATCTGAGGTCCGATTCAATTATGTAGTCAGCAATAAATCGAATCACCTCTATGTCGGTCCTGCTCAATACACACAAAGTGTACTAGTATGATTCTATGGTCAAGATAAACCAATACCAAATCACACTACAACCATTCCCATGGTTTGTCCAAAGCCATCTTGGTTGTGAGCCTATACTTATACTTTACAAGGAGCCGATAACATGATCTCCCGTGTGACACCACACACCATGTTATCTACAATGTAATGTATTAGACAATATGCATAACCATAAATATGCAAACAATGATCATGTGATTCTTATTTCAAAATAAAGATGTTCATACAAAAGATAGACTTTTCAGTATACATCCCAACAGAAGTGTATGAGAAAATTCGGACCGTGGTGCATAAATGGACGAAAAATGGGGACACATGGCTTGGCTGTGTGTTTTCCCATGGCCATGCCCGACCGACTCAAGGCGCATATGGTTTAGCCGTGTGTTTTCACACGGCCGTGTCGCGTGAGGTTAAAAGGGGTGAGTTGTGTGTTTTCTCCCCATTTGCACCGTGTGCTTCGAAAGCTCTTGCCCTAGCCATGTGGTTTTGTCCTACCCACCATCTAGAAGCACTTTTAACCTCTAAGGAAGTCAAAAGAAGCAAGGATGAGGAGGACCAAGTATATAGCGCCTCGATCCGATGCCTCGGAGCGACGAACAAGGAGAGTCGACGACCCTCAAGCTCCGGAGGAGTGTAATGCCCTACCCACTCTCTTATTTTTATAACAATGAACATAGAGATAGATATAATATGCTTTCTACTTGTAAACTCACTGCTACTAGGTACTTAGATGAATATTTGCTAGAGTCTTTATGGTTGTTGGGTGATATTGAAGCCCTATTTGCAAAAGTGGGGTGGGAAGAGATGATGGGAATAAGGCACCCAACCTACCCTAGGATAGTTCTAGAGTTTTTGAGTTCCTTAGAGGCCAAAACTTTAACAGGTAGAGAGAGCGAAGAGGGTAGGATAACTTTTAGGATTTTTAACATTGAGCATGAATGGACCTTTCACCAATGGAATTCATGTTTTGGCTTGCCAAGTGGGGGAGAGAGAAGAATCCCTATTGGGTTTAACTCTCAGATAGTTTGGACTGAGTTGAGGGGGGAGCACGCTTATGACCCATCTAGGGCCAAAGCGTCGCACCTCCAAAATCCCATTTTTCGATACCTCCACCGCATCATGGCCAGTACTATATTTGGTCATGGGGAGAGCGACGGTGTAGTTAGAGCTAGTGAGTTGCTTTGCCTCTGGGACATGCTATAAGAAAGGAGTAGCATCGATGTAGGGTCCCACTTCATCAAACACTTAGTGAAGATGGGCAAAGCAGCACGAGGAGAGATTATTGTGGGAGGCCTACTTACCCACATTTGCCATAGGATGGAGTACGATTACACTGCATTAGAGAATATAGAGGGGATCCCTAGGATCGACCTAGGTGTGTGCATGGCCATGAAAATGATTATGAGAGAAGGAGACTTCTTCTGCTTTATAAGGAAAAATCTAACGGCCCTTAGCCTCCCTGACCCAGATCGTACCACCATCGCTATACGCGTCAACTGGCATTTGGACCTGATAGTGGAGTCCCCTCCACATGAGGGACCATCCACATCGGCACCCATCTCTCCATCTTTATATCACTCTCCCTCTAGTCCACACATGCATAGGAGCCCACCTAGTCCACGCCGACATGAGCCTGCACCTGCACCACCAATTTTTTCTACTTTTGAGCAGGATGCAGGTATGTCAGCCTATGATTTCTCAGAGTTCCGATCATGCCTCGGCAATATATACGCTGAGTAGCAGACGCAGAGGCAGTGATGGGAGGAGCAGAGCGCCTACATGCAGGCGGAGTTCCAGGGTTTCCAGGAGCACTTCCAGTGGGATGAGGATACGACGAGGCCCGCATATACTTCTAGGAGGAGGATGTTTGTCGCAAAGATGAAGCCGTCTACCGTACAGAGATGCAGCAGCACATGCATGCCTAGCAGGCACAGTGGGCTAGGGAGGAGGAGCACCGAGTAGCCGCTGCATCCACTAGCTCCCAGATCGACCACATATACATGTGGCATCAGCGGCTCAGCAGCAGGTTCTCCCAGGATCCAGAGATGCTGAGGCTCCCAGACTTTCCACCTTGTCCACCATACTAGAGGCATATTTTCATTTAAGTCTGGGGGGCCCCAAAGTCTATTTTGTTTTGTTTCCTAGCAGTAGTTTCTTTTCTGGTGTTTTCATTCATTTATTCATGAATTGGTTGTTGAGTTTCTTTCAGTACTTAGTTTTTGTTATCTATAAAGCTGCCTCAGAAGTATTTTTAAAAGTCTTCTTCATGAGGTGTTTCCATTGTTGGTGCAATCAGCCCAGGTCATGATTGATCGGACTCGAGTTTTACTCGAGTGATGTTTTGATGTTTGACATGGAAGTTTGACATTGATGTCTGATATTGTTTTGGGGAGATTGTTGGCACAATCGACCCGGGTCATGATTGACCAGACTCGAGTTTGACTCCAAAGGGATTTTGATGGTTAACTGGAGTTGACCATGTCATGGAAAGTCCAAGTCTTGAGTACTTGGCATGTAAAGTCCAAGCATGAGTCTTGGCAAGAAAAAGTCCAAGCATGAGTCTTGGCATGGAATGTCCAACATGGGTTGGCAAGGGAAAGTCCAAGCTTGAGTCTTGGCATTTGAGAAGTCCAAGGGATTTGATATTGGCAGCGTAAAGTCCAAGCGGAGTCTTGGCAACATAAGTCCAACGGTTGGCAGCGTAAAGTCCAAGCGGAGTCTTGGCAGTGTAAGTCCAATGTGCCTTGGTGGTGAAGACACTGTTAGCATGACATAACCGATGGAAGCACCTGAAGGCTAGCGCAATGGATGAAAAAGTCATGGATGACTTGGAGGGATCCAAGAGGCGCAAGGCTGACGAAGGTGGCTAGAAGGCTTAGGTCTAGGCTAAGGGTGGTCTAGCAAGTATGGAGGCACCATACTTGGGTTAAACCTCATGTGTTGAGGTGTATCAGGTCACTGGTGCCATGTGGCAGTCCACTGGCATGAGTCAACAAGGGTTTGACTTTGGGAATTGGCCCAGCAGTCGACTGCCAGCCTTTAGCAGTCGACTGATCGTGTGATCAGTCGACTGGTGCTCGATTTTTTGGGCATAGAATGGAGTCTAACTCGACTGCTGGGGTTAGCAGTCGAGTGGTGGCTCAATCAGTCGACTGATGGTCATGATTAGTCGACTGATGATGGATCCGTTGGATTTTTCCAGTGTGGATCTAGCCGTTGTCTCATGACAATAGTGACATCAGTCGACTGATCGATGATTTCTAGCCCTGGAGGAAGCTTTAAATGGAGCTCGTGGAGGAGGATTTCACCAAAGTTCTTTGAGGTGTTTTGGGGCGAGTTGCTACTGCAATTCAGGGTCTCCAAGTGCTACTCGATCAACCTAGCAAGCAAGCATTCAAAATCTCAGTGTAATGTTTTCTTTAGTTGCATTTTAGTGTAGTTGCTTGTATTCTTATTGTATTACTTTTGTAATCTATTGTAAGAGGTTTCTTCGCCTCCGGATTGTTCCGAGAAGGAGTTATTATTGATTAGTGGTTGCGTGTGCATTACTAAAGCTCTTTAGAGCACGATCCGTGGAGTAGGAACCTTGAGGTTCTGAACTACGTTACATGCTCATGTTTGAGTGTATGTGATTGTGTCTTGTGTATTATTTTTATTATTATTATTCCGCTGTGCACTAACACACTTTGTAGACACGATCACGAATAAAATCAATCACCCTACGAATTGACGCTATTCACCCCCCTCAAGCGTGATGGCATCGTGCTATTCCTCGGAGGCTCATCGGCTCCCATGTCCCCGGATTAAAATTTTCACTAATGAAAACTAATCCGGATGGGATGAGTTTCCTAAGCACAACCAATTCGTCGTCATGCTAACGACTCAAGCGATCGCTTGGACAAACTAATTGTTCAAGCAACCAAGCTCTTCTAGTCGGTTAGCCGCGGAAGAGACGACGGATGGATCGCCGGTTTTTGTGTTTATCTTCGGGGTCCATGATTATACAAATGTAAACTAGTATAATCAACACATACATAAAGTAAGCATCCACACAAAATATGCATATAATTGAAAAACAATTATAAACATAGTATAAAAGAACATTAATCAAAATAAACAAGATTATAACTCTTGTTATACCTCTTGATCTTCTATTGTATGTTCTCCCTCCTTTTGGATGTCGTGTGGGCGACGATCTACCAAAAGTTGAAGCCTCCTAGATCACCAATCTTCCTTTCCTTGTTCACTAGGAACAAAGGAAGATCCTAAAACAAAACTCATCTTCCTTTCTAGAACCGGCCACCAAGTCAATAAACTCGATGTTGCCGCCGACCAAGGAAGATATAATGGAGTATGAAAACCAACCAAAAGAGAAACATCAAGGGTATGGGTGCCGGCCAACACTTGGAGAAAGGAAAGGAAAACAATCCTCCTCCTTGTTGCCGCCCAAACCCTAGACAAAGCTCTCCTAATTTCTGGCCAAGGATGTAGGGAAGGAGAATAGGTTGAGCCCCGGCCAAGGTAGAGGGAACAAGGGTAGTGGCCGGCCAACACTTAGAAGGAAGAAGAAATGAATCTTCATCTTCTTGTTGCCGCCCACCCTAATCCCAAAACCCTAACCCTAGCCGCCCAACCCCAATCCTATCCCATCTAGGTTTTGGTTGCGCCAAGGAAGCCATCTGATTCCATCCAACCTAAGGCATAGAAGGAAGGGAAAAGCTTGGCGTGAAACCAAGGAGGAAAAAGGGAGGAAGGGTTGCCGGCCATCAATGGGAAGAAGAAGAAGCCTTGCCGCCCAACACAATGAACCAAACCCTAACCCTAATCTCCTTTTCTTTCTTGCCGCCCAAGCCACCTTGTCTCAATTAGGTTTTCCATTCTCTTTGTCGCCCAAGCCTAAGCCCATATATATAGAGTTAGGTTTAGGCCTTGGTTTAATCTCCTCCATTGGTTCTAGAGATTTAATCTCAACCGTCGGATCTAGAGATTTAATCTCAACCGTCGAATCTAGAGATTTAATCTCAACCGTCGGTTCTAGGGTTTTAATCCCAACCATCGGATCTAGAGATTTAATCTCCACCGTCGATTCTAGGGTTTTAATCCCAACCGTCGGATCTAGAGATTTAATCTCCACCGTCGGTTCTAGGGATTTAATCCCAACCGTCGGATCTAGAGATTTGTTTTCCATCATTTGATCTAGACTTCATGAGGTGTAAATAGGCTACAATAGGGACCATGAGGAGGAGTTGGATCTTGGCCACCCGATAGATCGGAACCACACAAACTTGATCCATCAATGATGTTCCATTCCACTAGAGGATCATCATTGAATTACCTCACCAACCCCCATAAATTAATATGGGCTCCATATATTATTTGTACATCCATCTCCCCTGTTTAAGATATCGAATGTCCATCAATTAATTGATTTACTGACCATCAATTAATTAACATCTAACTCCTCGAGTAGTACCACTCAACCTTATCATCATGTTGACTAAGTCAACCTGCAGGGTTTATATGATGAACCTTATGAGCTCCTCAAGGGGACATCATCAACCTAATATATAGGACACGGTTTCCTCCTATAATCAACGGCACACCATGTAAATAATATCATTTCCCAACTTACCAGGCATATTGATTTAATCCATCTAAATCTCACCCATTGGTAAATCAAAGAAATAAATACTAAGTACATGTGCCCGTTATTATATCGGGATTAAGAGCTTGTACAACATAATATTCGAGGTCCGATTCAATTATGTAGTCAGCAATAAATTGAATCACCTTTATGTCGTTCCTGCTCAATACACCTAAGTGTACTAGTGTAACTCTATGTTCAAGACAAAATAATACCAAGCTACACTACAACCATGCCAATGGTTTGTCCAAAACCATCTTGGTTGTGAGCCTTTACTTATACTCTACAAGGGACTGATAACATGATCTTCTGTGCCACACCCAAGCACCATGTTATCTACAATATAAAGTATTAGACAATATGCACATATATAAATAAAGTGCAAACAATGATCATGTGATTCTTATTTCAAAATAAAATGTTCATACCAAAGAGCTAGGCTTTCAGTATACATCCCAACAATCTCCCACTTATACTAAAAGACTATGCTGTCATCATACTGCCATACATCTGATTCCCCTTCCCTCCACATGCCTATCAAAACTCTCGCCAGAAGAGCCTTAGTGAAAGGGTTTACCTGGTCATCCTCTGATGCAACCTAGGCGACAACAACTTCTACCTCATTTATGATTTCTCGTATCAGGTGGTACTTGCACTCTATGTGTTTACTAGCCTTATGGGCTCGTGGTTCCTTCGAGTTTGCAACTGCACCATTATTATCACAATAAATTGTGATAGTTACGCAAACCAGAATCACATCCAAGTCCATCGAAAGTTCCTGAGCCACACTTCTTTGGCGCCACATGCCACATACCGGCTTCCATGGTAGAGTCCTGGCGTATTTACGCTTGACACTCTTCCATACTATGGCTCCACCTCCAAAAGTAAACACAAAACCTGAGGTAGACTTACTGTTATCCCTATATGATTGGAAATCTGAATCCATGTAACCCACAGAGAGTAATTGGTCTGCCCGGTAAACTAGCATATAATCCATAGTCCTTCTCAGGCACTACAATATATGCTTTACCGCAGTCCAATATCCCTGTCTTGGATTACTCTGATATCTGCTGACCATGCCCACGACAAAGTAGATATCTAGTCTCGTACAGAGCATCACATACTTGAGGCTTCCTACTGTCGAAGCATAAGGAACCGCCTTCATCTCCTTTATCACCTCAGATGATCTAGGAAACATCTCCTTAGATAAAGGAACTCCATGCCCGAAAGGTAGAAAACCCTTCTTGGAGTTCTGCATGCTAAAACGATCCAAAATCATGTCTATGTATGAAGCTTGGGATAAGCACAACAACCTTGATCCCAAGGTTGTGACCCACTTCTCCCAAGTCCTTCAAAAACTGTTTGGACAACCATACCCCTTACGTCGATAACACTCGATATTGTTGCCAACTACCAAAATATTATCGTATAGTACAAGAAATACCACTACGTTTTGTCACATCTCTTGTATACACAAGACTCATCCAGACTTTGAATAAATCCATAAGACTGATTTACCTCCTCAAAGCGGATGTTCCAAGACCTCGAAGCTTGGTTCAATCCATAAATGGACCGATTAAGCTTACATACAAGATGCTCTTTGCCCTTAGCAATGAATCCCTCTGGTCGCTTCATTTGGATGTTTTCCTCAAGACTTCCATTAAGGAAAGTTGTCTTGACATCCATGTGCCACACCTCATAATCCATATGAGCTGCTATGCATAAGAGCTCCCAGACCTGACTTGAATCCATGGATTCAATCTCAGTATTCATTGCACTTTGCGAAGATGTTGTATCTATATCTTGGATTGCCTCGTCGTATGTCTAGGGATCAGGTTCATGTTTGCTAGGGACCAAATCAGAAGATTCACCCAAGAAGATGAATCAATAAGGTTGTCTAACAACCCTCCCACTACGATGAGGTATCATCTGCGTATCCTCTGTGACACGCGGTGCAGTGACATGTGGTATATCCTCTTGTACCGATGGTACTAAAGAAGTGACTTCCCTTTTAACTCCTCAAGAACAATTTTACCCTTGGCCTTGTGGCTCATCACATAGTCTTCCTCTAGAAATCTGGCGTTCGTGTTAACGATCACCCTCTGATCTCTAGGACTATAAAACAATCCACCCTTCGTTCCCCTGGGATAGCCAATGAACATGCGTACTTCTGTACGAGGTTCCAACTTACCAGTATCTACCTTCAGCACATGTGCTGGACTCCCATATCTTAATATGTCTTAAACTAGGCTTTCGTCTAGTCCACAATTCTGTGGGAGTAGAAGGCACTGATTTAGATGGAACCAGGTTCGGAATGTACACTACCGTATCTAGAGCATATCCCCAGAACGAATCTGGCAAGTCAGAATAACTCGTCATCGATCTAACCATCTCCATAAGAGTCCTATTCCTTCGCTCTGCTACACCGTTCTGCTGGGGTGTGCCAGGTGCAGTCAATTGGGATTGAATCCTAGCCTTTGATAAGTAGTTCCTAAACTCTCCCAAGAGGTACTCAACACTACGATCAGATTGTAGTGTCATCCGTATCTTGAACAATCATCTATGAAAAAGATGAAATGTTCAAAACTATCTCTTGTCTGGATAGACATAGGACCATACGAATCAGAATGAACCAATTCCAACACATCTTTGTATCTATACCCCTTGGCCTTGAGAGGCCTCTTGGTCATCTTACCCTCCAAGCAAGATTCACAGGTTGGGAGATCCTCCACCACTAATGAACCCAAAGGTCCATCAGCTATCAACCTATTGAATTCTGCTTAGGTTAATGTGACCAAGCCTAAGATGCCAAAAGATATGTTTGGTTCATTTTCGAAGGTTCTTTTCTCTTATCGGAATTAGAAGATGAGTTAATAACTTCTATTTGCTCCGTGGGAGCTTGTGGTTCAAGCTATAAATTTCCTATCTATGTACCTGAATAGATAAAGTCCCTATTCCTTTTATAACAAATCTTTCATAAAAAGAAATAGATTATCCATCCAAAAATAATTTAGAAATCGAAATCAATTCTTTCTAAATAAGGGTACATAAAGGAAATTCTTAAGAACAAAAACCTTTATTTTTCTCAAAAGATAAATAAAACATCTCCCACTGCAATAGCCACCATCTTCATGGGATTGCCCAAGTAAATGGTAATATCCCCTTTAGCTAGTCGTAGGGTTTCCTGGAACCCCTGCAAAGTATTACAGACATGATTAGCGGCCCTCGTATCTACACACAGTGCTTGGGTAGATAACACGCTAACCATGTTTCAACGACTAGACCAAAGGATATACTTTTGTTCTATTTTGGATTGGGACAGTCCTCCTTCCAATGTCCATCACCTTGTAAGTGAAGTACTTGCCTTTGGCTTCTTCACTCCTCCTGAGATCCTCCACCACATTTGCTCCACCTTGTTTCTCCTTCTTCTTGCCTTTTGCAAGTAGAAACCTTTTGAGCAACCATGGCTTGAGGATACTCTTGAAGTGCATACTTGTACTTCTTAGCGGATAAGACAATCATCTAGATTCTTTTCAATCAACATTATTTGGGTATAGTAAGTTTATTTCCTTTAGTATCATAGTAAGTGGTGAAAGTCATTTTGAAAATCCTAAGAATCACATAGAACATTACTGTAGAATTCAAAAAATTATTGATTCTTAAAACAATAAAAAATTAAAATCAACCAACACCTCAAACACGAGAATATCGTATGCCACGCGATTGTGGCGATATCTGAATTCTACATTTGTAAGAGGAGGTTTTACCCATTAATTTTATTATCTTGTCAACCTTACTTTTTGACAAATAAAATTAATAGTTGGTTCCTCTTTGGCCCTACAAATAAGCGATGACTCCGATGGGAGGATACTTTATATTTGCATCTAAGTGTGCACCATTACGATACTAAGGGAATTATTTCGGATTATGTGCCTTCATTGTGGAAGTACACACGCTCTAGATAATTTCTTATAACCATTATTTGACCTAGTGATTTGCAAACAAACTCATCCGAGGAGGAAGGCACTCGAGGCCGACACGAGTTTGTTGCATCACGTCAATTGTAATGGAGGCCGCGGGAATTATTTAAAATATCCCTCTTCCACTTAGTAAATTGAAAATGAGGAATTTTCAAGCACACACAACATGCATATAAAACAAATCAGCAATAAATATGGAAAAAACAGAATTTTTCCAACTATTATGGCATTGTTCTCCAATATGCGTTCCGTCATGTCGCCACCTCAAATCCTCCTCTCAACGTCGTATAGAATAAAACCTATTTTATTTTACATCCATCGATCCTATACTCCACGAGGGAGTGTACATGAAATCTAGATCGAAAGTAAAATAAAATAAAGAGTGGCTAAACAATGCCGTATTTAATTACAAAAATTAAATACTAATCTAGCCTCGTCAACCCCAAGGATTCAAATAATATACATACAATCACATACACACATATAGCCATAATAGTCGGATCTTATGCCTGCAACCAAAAAGTTAGCCTACGCACATCCTACTATTATCCGGCATCCTCAATATATGATATGTGCATGAAAGTAACCGAATCCTAAACACACAAAACCAGAAACCGTGGCTCTGATACCATTTGTTGGCATCGTGCTATTCCTCGGAGGCTCATCGACTCCAATATCCCCGGATTAAAATTTTCACTAATGAAAACTAATCTGGATGGGATGAGTTTCCTAAGCACAACCAATTCGTCGTCATGCTAATGACTCGAGCGATCGCTTGGACAAACTAATTGTTCAAGCAACCAAGCTCTTCTAGTCGGTTAGCCGTGGAAGAGACGACGGATGGATCGCCGATTTTTGTGTTTATCTTCGGGGTCCATGATTATACAAATACATACAAATGTAAACTAGTATAATCAACACATACATAAAGTAAGCATCCACACAAAACATGCATATAATTGAAAAGCAATTATAAACATAGTACAAAGGAACATTAATCAAAATAAACAAGATTATACCTCTTGTTATACCTCTTGATCTTCTATTGTATGTCCTCCCTCCTTTTGGACGTCGTGTGGGCGACGATCTACCAAAAGTTGAAGCCTCCTAGATCACCAATCTTCCATTCCTTGTTCACTAGGAACAAAGGAAGATCCTAAAACAAAACTCATCTTCCTTTCTAGAACCGGCCACCAAGTCAATAAACTCGATGTTGCCGCCGGCCAAGGAAGATATAAAGGAGTATGAAAACCAACCAAAAGAGAAACATCAAGGGTATGGGTGGAGATTGAAAGGAGGCCTAAGCCTAACTCTATAAAAGGAGGACTAAGGGCTTGGGCGTGAAAAATAGATATATATCAAGAAGGAGATTAGGGTTTTTGGCTTGGGCGGCTAGGGTTTGGGAAAAGGTTTGGGCGGCAATCCTTGGAAGGATTAAGATTTGTTTCCTTCTCTTCCTAATTTGTAGATGGCGCCCATCTTCTTCCTCCTTGCTTTGGCCGGTGCCCATACCCATTATTCCTTCTCTTTCTCTCCTTGGTGGCTTGCGGCAACTTTTCTTCAAGGATGGCCAGCGCTCAATTATCTACTCCTTGGCCGGCAGCTATATCAAGCTCCTTGGCTTGGTGGTCGGTTCTAGATAGGAGAAGGAGTTTTTGTTTGGTTCTTCTCTTTGTTTGGAGTGAGCAAGGAAGGGAAGAACGTGATCTAGGACGCTTCAACTCGTGGAGGATTTTCGCCCACACGACGTCCACGAGGAGGATGGGACATACGGTAGAAGACCAAGAGGTATAAAAGTTTTACAAACTTTATTCTTGATCCTCTTATGATAAGATATGCTAGCTTATGTTCTTTATGTTAGTGTGTGTTGATTATACTAGTTGCATTTGTTTGTATTTGTATAATCATGGACCCCGATAAGAAACACAAAAACCAGCGATCCGTTCGTCGTCTCTTCCGTGGCTAACCGACTAGAAGAGTTGATTGCTTGAACAACAAGTTTGTTCAAGCGATCGCTCGAGTCGTTGGCACGATGACGAAACGGTTGTGCTTCGGAAACTCATCCCGTTCGGATTAGTTTTAGTTGATAAAATATTAATCTGGGGACATGGGAGGCAATGAGACTTCGACGCAACCAATGGCACTCCCTTCAAATGGTATCAGAGCCAAGGTTTTCGGTTTTGTGTGTTTTTGATTTGGTTACTTTCATGCACATATCATATATTGAGTATGTCGGATAATAGTAGGATGTGCGTAGGCTAACTTTTGGTTGCAGGCATAAGATCCGACTATTATGGCTATATATGTGTATGTGATTGTTTGTGTGTGATTGTATGTATATCATTTGAATCCTCGGGGTTGACGAGGCTAGATTAGTATTTAATTTTTGTAATTAAATACGACATTGTTTAGCCGATCATTCTAGTTTACTTTCGATCTAGATAGTTTGTACACTCCTTCGTGGAGTATAGGATCGATGGATGTAAATTAAAATGATATATCTCGGCTCGGACCTCTTTTGTGGCTTGCGCACGGAAAAGGTGGAGCGGATGAGGTGGAGACACGGCGGGACGCATATTGGAGAACAAAGTCATAATAGTTGGAAAAAATTCTATTTTTTTTCATATTTATTGCTGATTTGTTTTATATGCATGTTGTGTGTGCTTGAAAATTCCTCATTTTCAATTTACTAAGTGGGAGAGGGATATTTTAATTAATTCCCGTGGTCTCCATTACAATTTGACGTGTGATGCAACAAACTTGCGTGTCGGCTCTGAGTGCCTTCCTCCCCATCGGATGGGTTTGTTTACGGATCACTAGGTCAAATATGGTTATAGGAAATTATTTAGGAGCTTGTGTACTTCCCCATCGGTAAGGCACATAATCCGAGATAATTGCCTTAGTACCGAGTAATGGTAAACACTTAGATGCAAATAAAGGTATCCTCCCCATCGGAGTCACTGCTTTTATTTGTAGGGCCTAAGAGGAACCAACTATTAATTTTATTTGTCAAAAAGTAAGGTTGACAAGATAATAAAATTAATGGGTAAAACCTCCTCTTACAAATGTAGAATTCGTATACGTCCACACTATCGTGGCATGCGATATTCTCGGTGTTTTGAGGTGTTGGTTGATTTCGGAATTTTATTGTTTTGAGAAATCAATAATATTTGAAATCTAATATTTTGATCATTATGATTATTAGGATTTTCAAATGGTTTTTGACCCACTTGCTGTGATACTGAAAGAAAATAAACTTACTGGAATAAAATACATTGATTGGAAAAGAAATTCGGATATTGTCTTAACTGTCAAGGAGTACAAGTATGTGCTCTTCGATGAGTGTCCTCCTAAGCCTGCGGATGATTCTGGGGAAAAGGAACTTTTCGGATACTAGAATTGGGCTGCTAGGCAAGAAGCCATGGTTGCTCAGAAGGTTTCTACTTCTAAGCCGAAAGGCAAGAAGAAGAAGAAACAAGGTGGAGAAAAGGTGGCGGGTGGACCTCAGGGAGGAGTGAAGAAGCCGAAAGGCAAGTGCTTCACTTGTAAGAAGACTAGACATGGGAAGAAAGACTGTCCCAACCTAAAGCAGAACAAAGGTATATCTTCTAGCTTAGTCGTTGAAACATGTTTAGTGGTGTTATCTACTGGTACCTGGTGTGTAGATACGGGAGCCACTGATCATGTCTGCAATTCTTTGCAGGGGTTCCAGGAAACCCGACGACTAGCTGAAGGAGAAATTACCGTCTACATGGGCAATGCTACAAAGGTGGCGGCTATTGCAGTGGGAAACGTTCATTTATCGTTTGATAGAAATAAAGTTTTGGTTTTGAGAAATTGTCTTTATGTACCTACATTTAGAAAGAATTTGATTTTGGTTTCTAAATTATTTATGGATGGATATTCTGTTTCTTTTAATGACAGAGTTGTTATAAAAAGAAATAGAGAGATTATCTGTTCAGGTACATTGGTTGGCAATTTGTATACTCTTGAACCAAAAGCTTTCACGATGCATATAGAAGTTAATAACTCATCTTCTAATTCCAATAAGAGAAAAGAACCTTCGAAGATGAACCAAACATATCTTTGGCATCTAAGGCTTGGTCATATTAACCTGAGTAGAATTCAAAGGTTAATAGCTGATGGACCTTTGGGTTCATTAGTGGTGGAGGATCTCCCAACCTGCGAATCTTGCTTGGAAGGTAAAATGACCAAGAGGCCTTTCAAGGCCAAGGGGCATAGAGCCAAAGATGTGTTAGAATTGGTTCATTCTGATTTGTGCGGTCCTATGTCTATCCAGGCTAGAGGTGGTTTTGAATATTTCGTCTCTTTTATAGATGATTATTCAAGATATGGATACATTTACTTGATGCGCCGCAAGTCTGAATGCTTTGACAGGTTCAAAGAATTCAAGGCTGATGTGGAGAACCGTCAAGGTAAAAGTATCAAGACCCTACGATCTGATCATGGTGGTGAGTACCGCTTGGGAGAGTTTAGGAATTACTTATCAGAGGCTGGGATTCAATCCCAATTGTCTGCACCTGGCACACCCCAGCAGAATGGTGTAGCGGAGTGAAGGAATAGGACTCTTATGGAGATGGTTAGATCGATGATGAGTTATTCTGAGTTGCCAGATTCGTTCTGGGGGTATGCGTTGGATACGACAGTGTATATTCTGAACTTGGTTCCATCTAAATCAGTGCCTTCTACCCCCATAGAATTGTGGACTGGGCGAAAGCCTAGTCTGAGACATATTCAGATATGGGGGAGTCCAAAGACATGTGTCTTTGAAGGCGTCTTTGGTAAGTTGGAACCTCGTACAGAAGTGTGCATGTTCGTGGGCTACCCTAGAGGAACGAAAGGTGGTTTGTTTTATAATCCTAGAGATCAGAGGGTGATCGTTAGCATGAATGCCCAATTTCTAGAGGAAGACTATGTGATGAACCACAAGCCCAAGAGTAGGATTGTTCTGGAGGAATTAAGAGGGGAAGTCGCTACTTCAGTACCATCGGTACAAGAGGATATACCACAAGTCACTGCACCGCGTGTCACAGAGGATATACAGGTGATACCTCGTCGTAGTGGGAGGAATGTGAGACAGCCTGATAGATTCATGTTCTTGGGAGAGTCTTCGGACTTGGTCCCTAGCGAACATGAACCTGATCCCTGGACATATGACGAGGCACTCCATGATGAAGATGCGGTATCTTGGCAAAGAGCGATGAATTCTGAGATAGAATCTATAGATTCAAATCAGGCCTGGGAGCTAGTAGAGCCACCCGATGGTGTAAAATCCATTGGATGCAAGTGGATCTACAAAAGAAAGAGAAGAGTAGACGGGAAGGTTGAGACCTTCAAAACTAGGCTTGTTGCGAAAGGGTATACTCAGAAAGAGGGTATCGATTATGAGGAGACTTTTTCACCAGTAGCTATGCTTAAGTCTATCCGGATTCTCTTATCTATAGCTGCTTATATGGATTATGAGATTTGGCAGATGGATGTCAAGACAGCTTTCCTTAACGGAAGTCTTGAGGAGAACATCTATATGCAGCAGCCAGAGGGATTCATTGCTAAAGGCAAAGAGCATCTAGTGTGTAAGCTTAATCGATCCATATGGATTGAAGCAAGCTTCGAGATCTTGGAACATCCATTTTGATGAGGTAATCCAGTCATATGGATTTATTCAAAGTCCGGATGAGCCATTTGTATACAAAAGATGTGACGGAAACGTAGTGGTATTTCTTGAACTATACGTAGATGACATTTTGTTAGTTGGCAACAATATCAAAGTGTTATCAGACGTAAGGGTATGGTTGTCCAAACAGTTTGACATGAAGGACTTGGGAGAAGTGGGACACATCCTTGGGATCAAGGTGATAAGGGATCGCAAGAAAAGGATGTTGTGCTTATCTCAAGCTTCATACATTGACACTATCCTTGCTTGTTTTAGCATGCAGAACTCCAAGAATGGTTTTCTAACTTTTAGGCATGAAGTACCTTTATCTAAAGAGATGTGTCCCAAAACATCAAAGGAGATAGAGGAGATGAAGGCGGTTCCTTATGCTTCGGCAGTAGGAAGCCTCATGTATGCTATGCTATGTACGAGACCAGATATCTGCTTTACCGTGGGCATGGTTAGCAGATATCAGAGTAATCCTAGACAAGGACATTGGACTGCGGTAAAGTATATATTGAAGTACCTGAGAAGGACTAGGGATTATATGCTGGTTTACCGGGCAGATCGATTAGTCCCTGTGGGTTTCACGGATTCTGATTTTCAATCAGATAGGGACAACAGTAAGTCTACCTCGGGGTTTGTGTTTACTTTTGGAGGTGGAGCCATAGTATGGAGGAGTGTCAAGCAGAAATGCGTGGCAGACTCTACCATGGAAGCTGAGTATGTGGCGACCTCGAGGCGACCAAGGAAGTGTATGGATCAGAACTTCGGACTTGGATGTGATTCCTGGTTTGCCCAGAACTATCACAATTTATTGTGATAACAGTGGTGCAGTTGCAAACTCGAAGGAACCACGAGCCCATAAGGCGAGTAAACACATAGAGCGCAAGTACCACCTGATACGAGAGATCGTAAAGCGAGGAGAAGTAGCTGTCGCCAAGATTGCATCAGAGGATAACCTGGCGGATCCATTCACTAAGGCCCTTCCAGTGAAAGCGTTTGATAGGCATGTGGAGGACATGAGGATTAGATGTATGGCAGTGTGATGACAACATAGTCTTTTAGTATAATTGGGAGATTGTTGGGATGTATACTGAAAGCCTAGCCTTTTGTATGGACATCTTTATTTTGAAATAAGAATCACATGATCATTGTTTGCACTTTATATTTATTATATGTGCATATTCTCCAATACTCTACATTGTAGATAACGTGGTGCTTGGTGAGGCACAAAAGATCATGTTATCAGTTCCTTGTAGAATATAAGTATAGGCTCACAACCAAGATGGTCTTGGACAAACCATTGGCATGGTTGTAGTGTGATTTGGTATTGGTTTATCTTGACCATAGAATTACACTAGTACATTTTGTGTGTATTGAGCAGGACCTACATAGAGGTGATTCAATCTATTGCTGACGATATGATTGAATCAGACCTCGGGTATTATGTTGCACATGCTCTGAATCCCGATATAATAACGGGCAGATGTACTTAGTATTTATTTCTTTGATTTACCAATGGGTGAGATTTATAGATTAAATCAATAGACCTGGTAAGTTGGGAAATGATATTATTTACATGGTGTGTCGTTGATTATAGAAGGAAACCGTGTCCTATATATTAGGTTGATGATGTCCCCTTGAGGATCTCATAAGATTTATCATGTAAACCCCGCGGGTTGACTTAGTCAACATGATAATAAGGTTGAGTGGTACTACTCGAGGAGTTAGATGTTAATTAATTGATGGTCAGTAAATCAATTAATTGACGGACATTCGATATCTTAAACACGGGGAGATAGTTCTGCAAATAATATATGGAGCCCATATAAATGGGGGTTGGTGAGGTAGATCAATGATGATCCTCTAGTGGAATGGAACATCATTGATGGATCAAGTTTGTGTGGTTCCGATCCATCGGGTGGCCAAGATCCTACTCCTCCTCATGGTCCCTATCGTAGCCTTATTAAAACCTCAAGGAGCCTAGATCCAATGATGGAACATAAAACCCTAGATCCGACGATTGTGATGAAACCCTAGATCCGACGGTTGGGATGAAACCCTAGATCCGACGGTTGGGATGAAACCCTAGATCCGATGGTTGGGATGAAACCTAGATCCGACGGTTGGGATGAAACCCTAGATCCGACGGTTGGGATGAAACCCTAGATCCGACGGTTGGGATGAAACCCTAGATCCGACAGTTGGGATCAAACCCTAGATCCGACGGTTGGGATGAAACCCTAGATCCGACGATTGGGATGAAACCCTTGATCCGACGGTTGGGATGAAACCCTAGATCTGACGGTTGGGATGAAACCCTAGATCCGACTGTGGAGACTAAGTCTCTAGATCCGACGGTGGAGATTGAAAGGAGGCCTAAGCCTAACTCTATAAAATGAGGGCTAAGGGCTTGGGCGTGAAAAATAGATATATATCAAGAAGGAGATTAGGGTTTTTGGCTTAGGCGGCTAGCGTTTGGGAAAAGGTTTGGGCAGCAATCCTTGGAAGGATTAAGGTTTGTTTCCTTCTCTTCCTAATTGGTAGCCGGCGCCAATCTTCTTCCTCCTTGCTTTGGCCGGCGCCCATACCCATTATTCCTTCTCCCTCTCTCCTTGGTGGCCGGCGGCAACCTTTCTTCAAGGTGTTGGGTTTCTGGCACCGCGGCGAGTGTGTGTTCGAACATGTTTCACAAACATGTGCACAACGGAAGAAATAAAAATAATAAATCTACATTTATTACAACACACACATCACACTCATGCATAGTATAACATGTGTAGACATAACCGTAAATTTAAATTTTGCAATAAAAGGAAATTTAACTACGTATACCTTTCGTATCATGTGTAGCGGGAACGGCATCACCCGGAATGATCCTCGCTAGAATCCTCTCTATCCGTATCCACGCCGAGTATCTTCGGGATGACTTCACAAAGTCACGAGCTTCGTCTTCGTACGGGTTACTAGCCTCGTGTTGAAGACGATGTGATCGAGAGAGGATCACGATCCGAATCCAAATTCGGATCCAAAGATGAGTCCTCAAAACTCGTTTCTCCGGAGAGGTATTCGTCAACTGTTTGACGAATCCTTCGTCCTCCACCTATGAGGATTACCGGATATCGAATCCCCGGTAAGTTAGGCTCTGTCGGAGCTCCAACCGTCGTCCAAACGACGCTCCGACAAGAGGGAAACAAGCTGTCCAGAAAACTGGACAGCTTTGGTGGAGGAATTAGGGCCGGCCAAAAAGGTAGGATGAAGCTCACCTTGATGCCAAACCCAATGGAGATCACCGGAGCTCCTCCGGCAACAGCTCGACGCCGGCAAGAGTGATGGTCAGCACCTTCTGGACGCCGGCCAAGGAGCTTCAAGGTGGGCGGCGGCAAGGAGGAGGGTTGGCGCCGAAATCTCCAAGGGGAGGTAGGCGGCAACTATTAGGTTAGGGTTTTGATTATTAGGGCTTAACAAACCCTTAAGCCCTCTTTTATAGAGAACTAATTCTCTTAATGGTTATTGGATCATAACCATAAGGCCAGTTAAACCAAACCATGATGGTTTATTTTAAGTTAAAACGAACTGAACCAACTTTGGTTCATTCGTTTAAAATAAACCAAACCCTTTGGTTTATTCTCCTCCATTGGATTAGAACCAAACCATTTTGGTTCATCCATTATGTCTTCATAAGACATGGCCCATCCACGCTTCCATTGCGACTGAAAAAATTTCATGCTCGCTTCTTGTTTGGTCCAACCAAACTTAGTTTCTCTCGGTCTGAGAATCTGATTCTCAAGCTCGTTTTAAATCCTTCGGCTTACGCTCGTTGTGCATGTGACCAAATAGGTTCTCGGTTTATGTTGGCCGTCTATAATTAACCATTAATTATAGAACGATCATGAGTGGCACCTAGTAGTACATCATGATCCCCAATTAATCGAAAAGATCGACGGTTGATCCAGAACTATTTCTGAAACCCTTCAGCAGCTCGAATGAATCGTGCCCCATTCCCTTCACTCATCTTATTCCCACTTCGTTCAGAACATGGTCTATAGTGTCAGTCCCCACTAGGCTGACTACGTCACACCTAGCCCAAGTATCATTTCCTCATCCTACGGATTCTAGTTACTGCACATGTTTCGAAGAGTACCTTACTCTAAACATGTAATGCTTTGGCCAAAGACTTTAGTAACAATCCGATGAGAGGCCATGGGTATACATCTCCTCGCAAGGAGCGGTGAATCCTTTATAGGCTATTCAAACACCTTCGATCACTTCGACTTATACCCAATCATCCCGGGTCCATATCTCATTTGAGATGTTTGCTTAAGATGTCAAAGCATAAGTCTCCATGATCAAGATGACTTGAATACCGCATGTCAAAGGAACATCGCACTTAAGCTACAATAAGAACTTCATTGACATATCTATATATGCAGAGAACCAAATGAAGTCTTATGGCTGGTCACTCCAATGAACTAGTTACCATAACTAGCATCCACGATTAACTCCGGACATCACAATGTCTCCAGCCAGTGAGAATCAGCTGCTTGGATACACCAAGGAGTATACCTCGTACTAGTCTCGACAGAATTGATGGTGTCCAAATCCATCAATTCATCGACTAGGGATAATTCTGATACATCACAATTACACATGTAGAGATACTCACTAGTTGTGATCCAATCATAAATTCTCTCATGCTGTGAATCGTATCATGGACATTCAGTAAATGAGTTTAAGATCCAATCAAATACAAGAAAACATGTACACTCAAATAGTGAATCTTCATTTATCAAATAAATGGTACGACCATAAGGCGATTGCCTTAGGACACCTCTCATATATTACTAGCAAACTCCCACTTGGCCTAATGTCAATCGCTACGGTATCCAATACCATAAGCTCTAACATGACCCTCAAACTTACTTTGAGGTAATGCCTTAGTCAAAGGATCCGCTAAGTTCCTTTCAGTGGAGATTTTCTCGATTTGTATTTCTTTCCTACTGATGATCTCTCTGATAAGATGATAGTGGCGAAGCACATGTTTGGATCATTGATGAGACCACATCAAGTTCAGAGATGAACTTCTTGATCCAAACCGCTTCCTTTGCTGCTTCCAAAGCTGCAATGTATTCTGCCTTAGTGGCAGAATCCGCTATAGTGTCAAGCTTGGAACCTTTCCAACTTATTGCGCCTCCATTCTAGGTGAATACATACCCAGACTGAGACATGGAATCATCCTTGTCTGTCTGGAGCTGGCATCCGTATACCCACGTATCACCATGTACCCTTCTCCATATATTAGGAACACATCCTTAGTTCTTCTTAAGTACTTAAGGATCGTCTTAATAGCCACCCAATGATCCATTCCTGGATCAGACTGGTATCTGCTCGTAACACTCAGAGCATACGATACATTAGGTCTCGTACATAACATAGTATACATGATGGATCCTATTGCGGATGCATAGGGAATCTTACTCATACAAATCCTCTCGTCTTCTGTGTGCGGACACATATACTTCGAAAGGTGTACCCCATGCCTGATGGGTTGGAAACCTTTCTTGAATTCCGACATGCTAAACCTCTTTAGCACTCAGTCTATATATAGACTACGAAAGACCAAGCAACAGTTTCGATCTATATCTATAGATCTTAATCCCGAGGATGTAGGTTGCTTCTCCCAGGTCTTTCATGGAGAATGTCTTGGATAACCAAACCGTAACTGACTGTAATATTGAAACATCGTTTCCTATAAGTAATATGTCATCGACATATAATACTAGGAACACGACTGCACTCCCACAAACCTTCTTGTACACACAAGGTTCGTCTGGATTTTGTGAGAAAACAAACTTTTTGATTGTCTCATCAAAACGGATATTCCAGCTCCTGGATGCTTGCTTCAATCCATAAATTGACCGTCGCAATTTGCATACATTGGTTTTATCAACCGATGTGAAACCCTCAGGTTGTATCATATACACGTCCTCGAGCAGGTTTCCATTAAGGAAAGCTGTTTTCACATTCATCTTCCATATCTCATAATCATAATGAGCCGCTATGGCCAGGAGCATCCGAATGGATTTAAGCATAGCTACAGGCGAATGAGTTTCGTCATAATCAACACCTTGTTTTTGATGATATCCTTTCGCCACTAATCTAGCCTTATAGGTAATCACATTACCATCCATGTCGGTTTTCTTCTTGAAAACCCACTTGCACCTTATAGTCTTTATGCCTTCAGGTGGGTCAACCAAGTTCCAAACTTGGTTTTCATACATGGAATCCATTTCCGACTTCATGGCTTCAAGCCACTTATCCCTTTCTGAACATGTCAGCACTTCTTCATAACTGGTAGGCTCCTCATCATCAATGAGTAACACATCGTTCGATTCACTTACGAGAAATCCATATCTCTCAGGAATGTTGTGTGTTCTACCAGATCTACGAAGATGTGGTGTTACAATAGGTCCAGCCGATTGCTCATCACTATGAGTTGTCGACTGTTGTGCTTCACCAGGTATCTCATCAATGTCTATTTGAGTCTCTCGAGCCTCCTCAAGCTCGACGACACTCCCACTGTTTTCTTGCAAGAGAAACTCATTCTCTAGAAACACAGCATGCCTTGAAACAAACACCTTTTGTTCCACAGGATGATAGAATTGGTAACCCCTTGTTTCCTTAGGGTATCCAATAAATAGACATTTATCAGACTTAGCATCCAATTTGTCTGATACAGTACGCTTCACATAAGCAGGACAACCCCATATCTTCAAGTAAGATACATGAGGTTTCTTACTATTCCATATCTCATATGGAGTAGTAGAGACTACCTTGGTTGGCATTCTGTTTAACAAATGTGTAAGCCCCAAAATGACTTGGGAAGATTCGCATGATTCATCATTGACCTAACCATGTCCAACAAGGTCCAGTTACGCCTCTCAGATACACCATTATGGTGTGGTGTATATGGCGGAGTCCATTGAGACAATATGTCATTGTCTCTTAGATAATCAAGAAACTGTTGACTTAAGTATTCACCACCTCGATCTGATTGAAGTATTTTAATACTCTTGTCATGTTGTTTCTCTTCTTCATTTCTGAATTCTTTGAACCTTTCAAAGGCTTCAGACTTGTGTTTCATCAAGAACACATACCCAAACCGTGAGTGATCATCGGTGAAGGTAATGAAGTAGCTATAGCCTCCTAAAGCTTGAGTTGACATAGGTCCACATACATCAGTATGTATTAGACCTAGTAACTCTCCCACTCGTTCACCTTTTCCAGTAAAAGGTAACTTAGTCATCTTGCCTTTTAAGCATGATTCACATGTATTGTATGAATCCAATTCAAACGATTCCAGAATTCCACATCTGTGTAATTCGGACATGTGTTTCTTGCTTACATGGCCAAGACGACAATGCCACATGTAGGAGTCTAATTGATTATCCTTCCGAGCATGCTTGTTGCTCTCTTCGATATTGAAAATGTCACTGGATACGTCCAACGTATAAATGCCATTGCTCAAAGTTTCAGTTCCATAAAGAACTCCATTCAAAGTTATGTAACAACAATTGTTACTAAAAGTCAAATGGTACCCATTTCTATTTAAACAAGAAATAGAAATGATGTTCTTTATCAACGAAAGAACATAAAAGCAATTGTCCAGTTCTAGGACAAGTCCTGTAGGGAGTTTCAACAAATACATTTCGATGGCGAGTGTAGCAACCTTTGCTCCATTCCCAACACGTAGATTTAACTCTCCCTTGACGAGTCTTCTTCTATTCCTTAGCCCATGTATGTCATTACATATATGTGAGCCACACCCAGTATCCAATACCCAAGATTTTGAGGAAATAGAATGACAATCAATAACGAAGATATCTAAAGAAGATGGGGCATCCGATGCCTTATTCTTCTTCACGAACTCAAGATAAATCTTACAATTTCTTCGCCAATGACCCTCCTTGCCATAATGATGGCAAGTGCCCTTTTGAGCTGGTTCTGCCTTTTTAGCCTTTTTCTTCTTCCCTTCATTTGTTCCTTTGACTCCTCTTAGAACCTTTCTTTGAGGAATCAACTAACAACACCGTCCCCTGCTCATGCTTCTCAGAAGGCTCCACAGTCTTCAACATGTTGAGCAGTACCACAGATGAACCTTCTTGAATCTCAGTGGTGAAGAGGAGCTTGGAGACTTCAAACCTTACGAATCTCACTTGATTATCAAATAACTCTTAAAGATGAAGGACTACGATATGAGCATCCATATGCTCATGCTGCTTCCGTAGCTTGGGTTCCATCATGGCTAGCATGATGCAACTCATTTGTTCAGAATCACTCACATGTTTCTGATAGGCCAACAATTGGTCTAGAGTTGCATCGTCACTAGGACGGGCAGGAAGAGGCGCTTTGAGGACATTTGCAAGCTTTTCAACCTTGAGAACAATTCTCAAGTTTCTAAGCCAGTCCAAGAAGTTCGGCCCAGTCAATTTATTCGAATCCAAAATGGAATGCAAATTTAAAGACATCATGATCAATCTTAGAAATACAAAACGAGCATATATGAGAAAGATGATTTAAAAATGCATCAATATACATTTATAAATCCCATTCATTTTTAGAATTTCAAAACCCCAAAATCACTTCGGGAGATCGTAGGTCCATCTCCGAATGGCTTGATATCCAACATAGATATGAACAACCTTGGAGAGAGTCCAACAAGTCATTCATAGCTACGATGGTAGGTATCAAATATACCGATTGCATATCACATATATGCAACTATCACAATGTGCTATCAACTAATTGAATGTTCACACATACATCGGGTTGTTAACACATTAACAAGTATGCATCATATGCATAGCACCCAACTTCACCTCCCTTCACATCGACCTTGGAGAGAGTCCAACAAGTCAATGCTCCAGGTTAAAGCCAACCCATTAATCAAGACATAGTTTTAATATGGTTAGAGTGCATTCAACCAATTAGCCCGGCTTGGAGAGAGTCTAACAACCAAAGCTAACGATTGATCTCTGACTCTTACCATATTAGTATTAAACTATTCCATGGTTTGAATATGTTCGGGTTCGAGCCGGGCTTGGAGAGAGTCCAACAACCCAAACAAGAAACGAAACTCTGGTTCTAACCATATTAATGGAAGGTGTAGACTTTAATATTGAGTAAGGGTTTTATGTCTCATCCTCTTTGCATGCAAATAACTATTATCTACATGGCATGACA
The DNA here is from genome assembly GCA_025175895.1 of Wurfbainia villosa. Taxonomy (NCBI): domain Eukaryota; kingdom Viridiplantae; phylum Streptophyta; class Magnoliopsida; order Zingiberales; family Zingiberaceae; genus Wurfbainia; species Wurfbainia villosa. The sequence continues at coordinate 2,216,594 of CM045988.1, read as the reverse complement.
TACATGGCATACATCTACATGTCACGACACGCATGACATAATGATATGCATCTAATGCAATTACATGTCATACAATTATGTCAAGTATATAATTTCCTTATATGTCATAACTATTTATGGAAATAAAATATGTTTAAGATTTGATTCTCCAAATCAAATCATGATTAAATTAGGAAACAAATTTCCAAATCTAATCACATATTTTATTTATGGAAATGGTTGATTAAGGAAAGTCAATTTAGGAAATCAATTTCCTAAATCATCAAACTACTTATGGAAATAAAATATTTTAAGATTTGATTTCCCAAATCAAATCATGATTAAATTAGGAAACAAATTTCCAAAATCTAATCAAATATTTTATTTATGGAAAATATCAATTTCCATAAATACTTCCAACATTCCAAAAGTGGATGATTTCCATAAATACTTCTAGACTTTCCAAAATTGAAAATTTTTCATAAATACTTCTAACTTTCCAAAAGTAGAAAATTTCCAGAAATATCATTATGACTATCGCAAAACCATTTTACGATTATGTCGAAATATAATTTGGGCTATGATACCACTGTTGGGTTTCCGGCACCGTGGCGAGTGTGTGTTCAAACATGTTTCGCAAACATGTGCACAGCGGAAGAAATAAAAATAATAAATCTACATTTATTACAACACACACATCACACGCATGCATAGTACAACATGTGTAGACATAACCGTAAATTTAAATTTTGCAATAAAAGGAAATTTAACTACGTATACCTTTCGTATCACGTGTAGCAGGAATGACATCAACCGGAACGATCCTCGCTAGAATCGTCTCTATCCATATCCACGCCGAGTATCTTCGGGATGACTTCACAAAGTCACGAGCTTCATCTTCGTACGGGTTACTAGCCTCGTGTTGAAGACGACGTGATCGAGAGAGGATCACGATCCGAATCCAAATTCGGATCCAAAGACGAGTCTTCAAAACTCGCTTCTCCGGAGAGGTATTCGTCAACCGTTTGATGAATCCTTCGTCCTCCACCTATGAGGATTACCGGAGATCGAATCCCCGGTAAGTTAGGCGCTGTCAGAGCTCCAACCTTCATCCAGAAGATGCTCCGACGAGAGGGAAACAAGCTGTCCAGAAAACTGGACAGCTTTGGTGGAGGAATTAGGGCCGGCCAAAAAGGTAGGATGAAGCTCACCTTGATGCCAAACCCAATGGAGATCACCGGAGCTCCTCTGGCAACAGCTCGACACCGGCAAGAGTGAAGGTCAGCAACTTCTGGACGCCGGCCAAGGAGCTTCAAGGTGGGCGGCGGCAAGGAGGAGGGTTGGCGCCGAAATCTCCAAGGGGAGGTAGGCGGCAACTATTAGGTTAGGGTTTTGATTATTAGGGCTTAACAAACCCTTAAGCCCTCTTTTATAGAGAACTAATTCTCTTAATGGTTATTGGATCATAACCATAAGGCCCATTAAACCAAACCATGATGGTTTATTTTAAGTTAAAACGAACCGAACCAACTTTGGTTCATTCGTTTAAAATAAACCAAACCCTTTGGTTTATTCTCCTCCATTGGATTAGAACCAAACCATTTTGGTTCATCCATTATGTCTTCATAAGACATGGCCCATCCACGCTTCCATTTCTACTGAAACAATTTCATGCTCGCTTCTTGTTTGGTCCAACCAAACTTAGTTTCTCTCGGTCTGAGAATCTCATTCTCAAGCTCGTTTTAAATCCTTCAGATTACGCTCGTTGTGCTTGTTACCAAATAGGTTCTCGGTTTATGTTGGCCGTCTATAATTAACCATTAATTATAGAACGATCATTAGTGGCACCTAGTAGTACATCATGATCTCCAATTAACCGAAAAGATCAATGGTTGATCCAGAACTATTTCTGAAACCCTTCAGCAGCTCGAATGAATCGTGCCCCATTCCCTTCACTCATCTTATACCCACTTGGTTCAGGACATGGTCTATAGTGTCAGTCCCCACTAGGCTGACTACGTCACACCTAGCCCAAGTATCATTTCCTCGTCCTACGTATTCTAGTTACTGCACATGTTTCGAAGAGTACCTTACTCTAAACATGTAATTCTTTGGCCAAAGACTTTAGTAACAATCCGACGAGAGGCCATGGGTATACAACTCCTCGCAAGGAGTGGTGAATCCTTTATAGGCTATTCAACCACCTTCGATCACTTAGACTTATACCCAATCATCCCGGGTCCACATCTCCTTAGAGATGTTTGCTTAAGATGTCAAAGCATAAGTCTCTATGATCAAGATGACTTGAATACCGCAAGTCAAAGGAACATCGCACTTAAGCTACAGTAAGAACTTCATTGACATATCTATATATGCAGAGAACCATATGAAGTCTTATGGCTGGTCACTCCAATGAACTAGTTACCATAACTAGCATCCACGATTAAGTCCGGACATCACAATGTCTCTAGCCAGTGAGAATCAGCTGCTTGGATACACCAAGGAGTATACCTCGTGCTAGTCTCGACAGAATTGATGGTGTCCAAATCCATCAATTCATCGACTAGGGATAATTCTGATACATCACAATTACACATGTAGAGATACTCACTAGTTGTGATCCAATCACAAATTCTCTCATGCTGTGAATCGTATCGTGGACATTCAGTAAATGAGTTTAAGATCCAATCAAATACATGAAAACATGTACACTCAAATAGTGAATCTTCATTTATCAAATAAATGGTATGACCATAAGGCGATTGCCTTAGGTCACCTCTCATATATTACTAACACAAGGTTGGCCGACGCTCAATTTTCTACTCCTTGGCCAGCAGCTATATCAAGCTCCTTGGCTTGGTGGTCAATTCTAGATCGGAGAAGGAGTTTTTGTTTGGTTCTTCTCTTTGTTCGGAGCGAGCAACGAAGGGAAGAACGTGATCTAGGAGGCTTCAACTCGTGGAGGATCTTCGCCCACACGACGTCAACGAGGAGGATGGGACATACGGTAGAAGACCTAGAGGTATAAAAGTTTTACAAACTTTATTCTTGATCCTCTTATGATAAGATATGCTAGCTTATGTTCTTTATGTTAGTATGTGTTGATTATACTAGTTTGCATTTGTTTGTATTTGTATAATCATGGACCCCGATAAGAAACACAAAAATCGGCGATCCGTTCGTCGTCTTTTCCGCAGCTAACCGACTAGAAGAGTTGATTGCTTGAACAACAAGTTTGTTCAAGCAATCGCTCGATTCGTTGGTACGATGATGAAACGGTTGTGCTTCGGAAACTCATCCCGTCCGGATTAGTTTTAGTTGATAAAATTTTAATCCGGGGACATGGGAGGCAATGAGACTCTGACGCAACCAATGGCACTCCCTTCAAACACATCGGTCCCGTACTCATTATATGGATGAGAAGGCTTCTTGGAAGAGAAGAATTGAAGATTTTATCATGATGAGAGACTATGAGGAGTGGTCCATCTTAATGGAAGGATTTGAATATCCAAGAGGACCAACAGGTGGCTTCCTCAAAAAGAAGAGATGGAGTGAGGAGCAACTCCAACGATTCGAGAAAAACACCAAGGTAATAAAGTTCTTGGTTGATTTAATACCTAACAATATCTTGTGTATGTTAGATAATTATATAGATGTCAAGGAGCTATGGAGCTAAGTGGCTAAGCTCCATGAAGACCCATCACCAGCTCAAGAAGAGGAGGCCGAAGATGAATCCTCATCCTCACAAGCAAGTGAGGATTCGGAGGAGTCAACTTCCAGATCGGTGTGAGAGGAAGTAGAAAAGGAGGAAAATGCCTCCACCTCTAGGTTTGAGGGGGAGGAGAAAATTCCCACGTTGGAGCAAGAGCAAGAAGTCGCCTCAACCTCCGGAAGAATTGAAGAAGCAATTCCGACTTTCACCACGGACCTAGGTAACTCAAGAATTTTGGTTCAAAATAAAATTCATATAATTTGCTTTGAGTGTAGGGAAACCGGGCACTATAAGACCAAGTGCCCAAAGAGAGTCAAGAAGGCTCCACCTGTGCCAAAGGTCAAGGAGACCGGTGCCTCAACACAAAAGAGCAAGGAGCAAGTGATTTTCTTCAAATGTCAGCTACTGGGGCATTATAGAAGTCAATGCCCTAGGGGGAGCAAAAATATCTAAAATGGAGCATCACATGTAGGGGGAGCTAAGGCTAACTCTAAGGTATAATTTAGTAATGTTCCTTCTAATTTAAATGTCAAAAAGCATGCTAGGATTTTTAATTCTCTTACAATTTATCATGAAAAGCATGCTAGGAACAATAAATATTTTTGTTTAGGAGCTAAGAATGTCCACTTAGGAAATAAGGAGAAATTTGGGACTAATGTCCCTAGAAAAACCTTACCTAGGGAATCTATTAAGAAAATAGAGGATCACCTAGGTTTTAATCCCAAATGGACTAGGCATATGCCTAGGAAGAACCATGCCCAAGGATTAAATCAAAATTAAAAAATTGGGCAATTAGAGTTTGAAAATCAAGCCTTGAGATCAAGGCTTGAGAAACTTGAAAAGACCCTCAAGAAAATGCAAAATCAATTTCAATGGTCAAGTGATCAAAAATCTAGGTCTAGGAGTCAAAGTCAAAGACCTAGAAATCAAGAGTCAACCAAGGGCAAGCCTAAGCCCATAAAGACCTACCATAATGTTCCATTTGATTATGGAACTCAAATTAGGTCTAGGAAAACCAAGGTTACTAGGGAAGTCATCCCTAAGGGTAACCAAGGAATGTGCCTAGTGGATAGGGTTTCTAAGAAACCTAGGGTGGCCACTAAGAAGGTTGCAAGGGGATTTACCCCTAGAGTCAACCTAGGTAAGACCAAAATGACCAAGGCTAACAAGCCTAGAAGGGTCATTAGGAGGGTATCTAGGGAGGTTATCCCTATGGAATATCTAGTAAACCCTAGGAGCTCAAATAGGTTTTGGTTTCCTAAGAGCGTGATTGATTCACGCTAGATAGGTTTAGGGTGTGCCAACTTTAAATGGAAGTGTAGTTAACCTAACCATAGTAAAGGTGACACTTTAGGTAATTTTCAAGGTTATGGATACCTTGGAAATAGATTTGATATTATGATCCTAAAAGATTTTAGGATGTGCCAATACACTTTTGGAATTACGAAAAATCAATTAAATTGGCACAATTTTGGTTTAGGAGTCTTAGTGTGCCAATTTAGGTTTTTTCACACATAGGAGAAAATTAGTATTATGGTAAAATATACTTAATTATATCAAATGGCAATTAATATTAAATTTTAGGTATTGTTATACCTATACATTTTATATGCCATGCTTGATTTGCCATATAACATGCCATGACATCATATCTATGTTTAATCATTTAATATGTCATGATCATGTGTAGGATTAATGTTTAATGTCATGTGTTTTTAGATTATATCATATGCCATGACATCATGATCATTGGTCATGCTTAATTATTACTATCATTTGTGCCATGATCATTCATGCATTTAATTTGATTAAAATTGATTTAAGGACAATGGCATGACTTGAAGTCCCATTTATAAGGGAATCAAGTAAGGTTGCCTTAGAAAAATACATGAAACCCTAGTTTAGGAGAACAAAACCCACATCTCACATCACATTAACATGTATGTGTATTTATACACCCTAGATACATGTGGGATGATAGGATATGAGTTAAGTTCAAGGTGCATAGTTTTTGCATCTAGATGAACTCAAACTCATCTAAAATCATTTGCGGATCATTGAGAAAGCTTTTGTACAAGTCATGTACATTGAGTCCAAGGAATATAATCCAAAATAAGGTTTTAAAATATTTTAAAATCATTTTAAAAAACCTTGGTGAAGTCTATCTTTTGATAGCAATCACCATTGATGAAGTTTATACAAAGTAGGGCCAAAACATTGAAAATTTCAATGGTTTTGAACTTTGTGTCAATTTCATAATTTTATCGGTAAAATAATTTTCAAATATTTTTCACCCATTGTATTGGTCATAAGTATTATACATATGAATTTTCATGATTTTTTGAATTACGTATAATTATTTATGAATTTATGAAACTCAACTCTAATAATTTAAAATCGAATTTTTAAGTTATCACGATCATTTGGTGGCAGTCGACTAATCTCTGATAGTGTCGATTGCCAGGCTGATTTCGGAAAAAACAAGGATGTTTAGCCCGTGTTCAGCTACGGTAAAGGTCTCTAACCACTCCTAACTCTAGAATATGCTTTGGGAAATATTAGAAAGGGTGAAAATCCATTGGATATGGATTAGGAGAGTTGTTAGGGTGATGTGTCAAATTTAAGGTGTTGGAAAGTTCAATTATGAATTTCTAATCTTATTTTTGATGGTTTAGAGTTCCTATTGGCTTAGGGACTTCCCAAGGACATTGTTGGTGCAATGGTCAAGGGGGAGCAAGCCTTTAGGGGGAGGTATCCATCATGGGATGATGGATGGTATTTTTCCTCATGAGGAGGAAAATGGAACTTTGAGATACCCAATTTGGGAATTGGGAGAGTGTATAGGATTGCCTCTCTTGAGTGATATGGGACTTATCACTAGGAAGATGGTAGGCATCCTAGGTATTTTTGTACCAAGGGGGAGATTGTAAGATCTCATTGGGACATGAGATATTTACCTCCTTGGAGAGAACCTTTTTGATGTTAGTCAAAAAGGGGGAGAATGTTTTGGGAGAGAATATTATGGAAATTGGTAATCTTACCGTCCTCCAAAATGTTTTGGGGGAGAATGGAATGGAGAGTGTTATCAATTGTCAATTCAGAGAATTGGGGAGAATGTTTGGGATTACCAATTTGAGATAATTTGTAAGAAGAATTTGAGTTAGTGTTCTAACTCAAAGGTATGTGTTTTTGTCAAACATCAAAAAGGGGGAGATTGTTGGTACAATCGGCCCAGGTCACGATTGACCGGACTCGAGTGAAGTTTTGATGTTTGACATGGAAGTTTGACATTGATATTTAACATTAATGTCTGATATTGTTTTGGGGAGATTGTTGGCACAATCGACCTGGGTCATGATTGACCAGACTCGAGTTTGACTCGAGGGGGATTTTGATGGTTGACTGGAGTTGACCATGTCATGGAATGTCCAAGTCTTGAGTACTTCGCATGTAAAGTCCAAGCATGGGTCTTGGCAAGGAAAAGTCCAAGCATGGGTCTTGGCATGGAAAGTCCAACATGGGTTGGCAAGGGAAAGTCCAAGCTTGAGTATTGGCATTTGAGAAGTCCAAGGGGTTTGATATTGGCGGCGTAAAGTCCAAGCGGGAGTATTGGCAGCATAAGTCCAATGGTTGGCGACGTAAAGTCCAAGCGGAGTCTTGGCAGCATAAGTCCAATGTGCCTTGGCGATATAGACACCGTTAGCATGACATAGCCGATGGAAGCACTTGAAGGCTACCGCAATAGATGAACAAGTCATGGATGATTTGGAGGGATCCAAGAGGAGCGAGGCTGACGGAGGTGGCTAGAAGGTTTAGGTCTAGGCTAAGAGTGGTCTAGCAAGTATGGGGGCACCATACTTGGGTTAAACCTCATGTTGGAGGTGTATCAGTCGACTGGTGTCATGTGGCAGTCGACTAGCGTGAGTCAACTAGGCTTTGACTATGGGAATTGGCCCGGATGACCGCCTTTAGGCGATCGCGATTAGGTGGCGATCGACTAATCGTGTGATCACCGACTAGTGCTCGCTTTTTCGCACGAGAATGGTCGACTGACCGCCGGGTTAGCGGTCAGTGGAAGCTCGATCGGATCGGTGATGGTCATGATCGGTCGGATGATGATGGATCCGCTGGATTTTTCAGCGGATCTTGCCATTGTCTCACGACAATAACGAATCATCGGTCGATGATGGTCGAGCGATCGACTAATCGGTGATTTCTAGACGTAAGCTTTAAATGGAGCTCGTGGAGGAGGATTTCACCATAGTTCTTTGAGATGTTTTCGGGCGAGTTGCTACTACAATTCAAGGTCTCCAATTGCTACTTGATCAACCTAGTAAGCAAGCATTCAAAAGCTCAGTGTAAAGTTTTCTTTACTTGCATTTTAGTGTAGTTTCTTGTGTTACTTTTGTAATCTGTTGTAAGAGGTTTCTCCGCCTTTGGATTGTTCCGAGAAGGAGTTATTATTGATTAGTGGTTGCGTCTGCATCACTAGAGCTCTTTAGAGCTCGATCCGTGGAGTAGGAACCTTGAGGTTTCGAACCACGTTACATGCTCATGTTTAAGTGTTTGTGATTGTGTCTTGTGTATTGTTTTTATTATTATTATTCCGCTGCGCACTAACACGCTTTGTAGACGCAATCACGAACAAAATCCATCACCCTACGAATCGACGCTATTCACCCCCCTCTAGCGCTCAACATTTCCCCTACATCCATGAGTAGTGTAACTTCATTTATCTCGAGGTATTTTATTTTATTTTCTAATGAATGTTCTAGACTTACATTGGTCAGCTTCTATTTTTACACCTACACATGTCGAACACTCTGAATGGGAAAATCTAGAACATACCTAGTTATGATTCATCTCAGTAGTCAAGTACTTTGGAATTCATTGGTGACTCTAGGTTTAGCATTTTAGTTATTGGAGATGCTCGGATTATGTAAGCCCATTCGGAAAAATCAAAATCCAAGTGAGTAAAATATATATATATATATATATATATATATATATATATATATATATATATATATGAAAAAGAAAAAAAAAGAAAGGAAATAAGAAAAAGAGATTATGAGGGATAAAAAAAACAGTTGTCATGGGTGGAAATGGTTAGGTGCCCCTTTGAGACTGAGTTAGGTTACTGGGGAAACACCTACCAATTTCTCTCAATACCAAGCACGCCTTTGAAGCTTTGTGCTAGATCTAGAGAACGACCCTCGCTTATGACAGGTAAGTGCCTAAGAGCCAGAGACCTTAGGAAAGCTATAGGATGACGATTTAACTTAACATGGAACGAGTATCCCCTAAGAAGATTCGTTTAGCCCGTGCACGAGAAGCTAACTTAGTGAATTTCGTAGAACATATCTATTTTACTTTGATTGAAAATATCACTTGATAAATTTAGTTAACATGCTAAGTATGGAACAATATCTTTTTAAAATTTCATGGCACTGAGGTTTGCTTGAGGACAAGCAAAGATTTAAGTCTGGGGGAAGTGATGTGAGCAAAACATATTGGGTTTTAGGAGTAGTTTTTGCTCACATCTCATTACATTTTTATGTTATTTTCATGCATATGTCACTCTATTTTGTATGCATTTCCTATTTTCTGGTTTGGAGGTCCGCTTTTGAACTTTTGTATCCAGGATATCATTTCAGTGAAAAGGCACACTTCGGAGCAAAAGATGGATATTTTGGAGCTAGACGCAGAATGGGACACGGCCAGAGCGTGTGGATACACACGACCATGTCCAATGGGTGAGATCAACCACCTCAGGCCACACAGTGCGGCCGCATATGTTTCACACGGCCAGTGTGGCGCCGATTTGCGTGACTAGGGTTTTTTCGGATTTTACAGCGGTCCGAGGTGATGTCTATATAAGGATGGCTCCGACTAAATCCTAGGGAGGAAGAACGATGGCTAGGACGACACGCCGAAGCCCTAAAAAGCTTCGGGAACTCACAACGGGGAGGAGGAACGCCGCCGGAGGTCCACGCCTTGCACTTCAATGCCATAGAAGACCACGAAAGCATTGTAATCCTTTGTTCCTGCGTTTTATTCCTTATGTATTCGAATATAAATATGCTTTGTGATTCTTCCTTCATATACATGGAGTAGTACTTTCGATTATAGGATTAGGGAGTAGCTTGTGTGCACATTAAAATGTTGGTTCATGTTAAATTCTACCTTTGAGTTTGATTTGACAATTGGTAGTTGTTTTTACTATATCTATGCGTGTTTGGTTTTCTATCTGTTGTGCTTAGGCGATACGAGGTGTGACAACCCTCGTATTTAAGATTTAGGGAATTTTATACAAGGAACCTAGGGGTAAACCTGATCTCCTATAACTGTGGGTAGAAGGGTGCGGTGGAATCGAAAATGATTCATCATAGGGATTGATTTGGCATCCTCGTACCGTCTATCCCGTCCTTTTAGGCGGAGATAGGTCTTGGTAGATGCGGCGGCTCATCGGGAGAGTGTATGATGTCCCTTCTACAAAACCATTGATAAACGTCTAGACAACACCAATTGACAATATTGTTTTGTGATACATAAGTGAAACTGAAGTCCTAGAATCACCTTTGAAGACCTCGACACACTCCCTTCCTCCTCCTTGTGACACTGTATAAAGTAAAGTCCACCGACAACCCTCACCCATCGAAACCTCTTAGAGTTACATCTGAACAATTACAACTACTAAATATATTGATATTCGAATCCCAGTCCCTATGGGATCGACAATCTTTATTACTTGATGACATCCGTGCACTTGTGGGCATTGAGCGCGAGCGCGCGCTTTGAGTCCTCGACGGTCTCCGTTGCAAGATTTCAGGTCGCGTTCATGCGCATCAATGTTCTAAGATCTTGAAGCTTGCTTTAATCCATAAATGGACCGATTAAGCTTGCACACAAGATTTGAGGTCTCCGTTGCACACAAGGCTTTACCCTTTTCAATGAACCCCTCTAGTTGCTTCATATAGATGTTTTCTTCAAGACTTCCATTAAGGAAAGTAGTCTTGACATCCATCTTCCAAACTTCATAATCTATATGAGCAGCAATAGACAAGAGAATCCGAATAGACTTAAGCATTGCTACTGGTGAAAAGGTCTCCTCATAATTGATACCCTCTTTCTGAGTATACCCTTTCGCAACAAGCCTTGCTTTGAACGTGTCAACCTTCTCGTCTGTTCCTCTCTTTCTTTTGTAGATCCCCTTGCATCCAATGGCTTTTACATCATTGGGTGGTTCTACTAGCTTCCAGACATGATTTGAATCCATAGATTCTATCTTAGAATCCATCACCCTTTGCCAAGATACTACATCTTTATCTTGGATTGCCTCGTCATATGTCCAGAGATCAGATTCATGTTCGCCAGGGACCAAATCAAAAGATTCTCCCAAGAACATAAATCTCTCAAGTTGTCTCACAACCCTCCCACTATGATGAGGTATCACCTGTGTATCCTTTGTGACACGCGGTGCAGTCACTTATGGTATATCCTCTTGTACCGTTGGTAGTGAAGTAGGGACTTCCCCTCTTAACTACTCTAGAACAATCATGCTCATGGGCTTGTGGTTCATCACATTGTCTTCCTCTAAAAATTGGGTATTCATGCTATCGATCCCCCTATGATCTTTAGGACTATAGAACAAATCATCTTTCGTTCCTCTAGGATAGCCTACGAACAAGCACACTTCTGTACAATGTTCCAACATACCAGCATCTACCTTCAGCACATGTGCTGGACTCCCCCAAATCTAAATGTCTCAGACTAGGCTTTCGCCCAGTCCACAATTCTGTGGGACTAGAAGGTACTGATTTATATGGTACCAAGTTTAGAATATACACTGTCGTATCCAGAACATACCCCTAGAACAAATTTGGTAACTCAGAATAACTCATCATTGATCTAACCATCTTCATAAGGCTCCTATTCCTTCGCTCCGCCACACCATTCTGCTGGAGTGTACCAAGTGCAAACAGTTGGGATTAAATCCCAGCCTCTGATAAGTAACTCCAAAACTCTCCCAAGAGGTACTCACCACCATGATCAGATCGTAGTGTCTTGATACTTTTACCTTGACATTTCTCTACATCACCCTTGAATTCTTTGAACCTGACAAAGCATTCAAACTTACAGCGCATCAAGTAATTGTATCCATATCTTGAATAATCTTCTATGAAAGAGACGAAATATTCAAAATCACCTCTACCCTGGATAGACATAGGACCACACAAATTAAAATGAACCAATTCCAACACATCTTTAGCTCTATACCCCTTGGCCTTAAAAGGCCTCTTGGTTATTTTAATTTCCAAGCAAGATTTAAAGGTTGGAAAATCCTCCACCACCAATGAACCCAAAGGTCCATCAACTATCAACCTTTGAATTCTACTCAGGTTAACATGACCTAACCTTAGATGTCAAAGATACGTTTGGTTCATTTTCGAAAGTTCTTTTCTCTTATTAAATTTAGAAGATGAGTTATTTACTTCTATTTGCACCGTGGGAGCTTTTGCTTCAAGAGTTTATAAATTTCCTACCAATGCACCAGAACAGATAATCTCCCTTTTCCTTTTTATAACAACTCTGTCATTAAAAGAAAGAGAATATCCATCCAAAAATAATTTAGAAACTGAAATCAAATTCTTTCTAAATGAAGGTACATAAAGGCAATTTCTCAAAACCAAAGTTTTATTCCTATCAAAAGATAAATAAACATCTCTCACTACAATAGCCACCACCTTCGTAGCATTGCCCATGTAGACATTAATCTCCCCCTCAGCTAGTCATCTGGTTTCCTGGAACCCCTGCAAAGTATTGCAGACATGATCAGTGGCTCCCATATCTACACACCAGGTACTAGTAGATAACACCGCTAAACATGTTTCAACGACTAAACTAAAAGATATACCTTTGTTCTATTTCTGGTTGGAACAGTCCGCCTTCTAATGTCCAGTCTGCTTGCAAGTGAAGCACTTGCCTTTCGGCTTCTTCACTCCTCCCTGAGATTTTTGATGTGAGCAAAACATATAGGGTTTTAGGAGTAGTTTTTGCTCACATCTCATTACATTTTATATTTGTTTCATGGATATTTCACTTTGTTTTTCATGTATTTCATATTTTCTGGTTCAGAGATATGCTCTTTGTACTTTTGTGTGCAGGATAGCATTTCATTGGAAAAGGCACAATTTCAGAGCAAAAGAAAGGTATTTTTTAGCTGGACGTAGAAGGGAATACGACTAGGGCATGTGTCTACACACGGATGTGTTCAGAGGGCGAAAATAGCCGCCACAAGCTGACACACGGGCAGGCCGTGTGTTTTCACACGGTCATGTGGCAGTTAATCAGATTGATGCGATTAGGGAATTTTCCAGATTTTGCAGCAATCCGGCATGATGTCTATATAAAGGAAGCTCCGCCCAAACCCTAGGGGATGAGGAGGAGGAGGCACGATGGCTGGGACAACACTCCAAAGCCCTAAAAAGCTTCGGGGACTCACAACAGGGAAGAAGAACGACGCCAGGGATCCAAATTCTGCACCTCAACGCCAGAGAGAAGGGTTGCATTGCATTGTAATTCATATTTTTTTACACGTTTATCATTGTATCCATGAAATCCATAATGTTTTGTGATTCTCTTCTCATATCCATGGAGTAGATTCTCTGATTCTAGGATTAGGGAGTAGTTTGTGTTGAGTAGAACATTGTTGTTTCAAATATGTTTCTTGAAATCATATTTGCAGTTGAATGATAGTTTCGTTCTATAGCTTGGTGTTTTGGTTTTCTATCTTTTGTCTGTAGACGATACAAGGGGTAACAGTCCTTTTATCACAAATTTAGGGGATATTAGGAGGAACCTAAGGGTTGGCCTCATCGCCTGCAACTGTGGATAGAAGGATGCGATAGAGTCGGTAATGTATCTCATTTCTGACTCGTCGCAGGGATTGATTTGGCATCCTTGTACCGAGTATCCCGTCCTGAGGCTAGGGGATGACCTGGCATGCCAGAGGTAGCTTCCGATAGATGTGAAGGCTCATCCGGGGAGTATATGATATCCTTTCCACAAATCCCTAGTTAGAAAGTCTGGATACATTCAATTGATAGCATGATCTGCGATACACAAACAAAATTGAAGTCCTAGAATCCCATCAAAATCCTCGTAGCAAACCCTCTCTTCTTCCGTGTGACACCATACTAGAGTTTAGTCCACCGACAACCCTCACAATCGTAACATTTAGTCTGATCTCCAAACAATAACATCCACCGAATAGATTTGTATTCGAGTCTCAGTCCCTGTGGGATCGATAAATCTATTTATTACTTGATGACATACGTGCACTTGCGGGCATTAAGTGCGAGCATGCCCTTCGAGTCCTCGACAATCTCTGTCTCAAGATTTGAGGTCGTGTTTGCGTGCATCAAGTTTTTGGCACCGTTGCTGGGGACTGATCGATTCGATATCGAATCGAGAAGTGGATAATTGGATCGGACTTAGGATTAGATTTACTTACTTGCTTTATTTCCTTTTTATTTATTTTATTTCAGTTTTAGATTTTTCATATCTAGATTTAGTTGTTATTTCATTTTAGCAGTAGTTTTATATTTTTTCTATTTGGCTCTTTAATTTTGTTAGTTAGATTAGTTTATTCTTAGTAATAAGTAATACTTCTGATTTTTGTGGCTCGTTTCTGTGCATGCTTAGATGCCTAGGATCGGAAGGCCTGATTTTGATCAATTTAGAAATCGAACGAACCTATCATCACCGGAGAGCTGAACAAAAGAGGATGGAGGAACAAGCTGCATCCGAAGTAAATATAGGTAGTCGACCTCTACGGGATTACATGGCTCCTAGTGCTAGAGGCTTTAGGCTGAGTATAGCTGGACCATCTAGCTCGGCAAATAACTTTAAACTGAAACCAGCACTCATTCATATGGTCCAGCATAGTCAATTCGGGGGAGCTGCGACTGAAGACCCGAACTGGCACATCAAATCATTCTTAGCAATCTGCTCAACGATAAAGATAAATGGAGTCCCTACAGACGCGATCCGCCTAAGCTTATTCCCGTTCTCATTGCGGGATAAGGCTAAGGCATGGCTTCACTCCTTACCCTCAGGAAGCATTACTGCGTGGGAGCAATGCGAGAAATAGTTCTTGAACAAATACTTCCTACCTAACAAGATTGCTCAGATGCGCCACCTAATCACAAGATTCCGTCAGAAGGAAGGGGATTCACTATTTGAAGCTTGGGATTGCTATAAGGGGCTACTCTTCCAAAGCCCTCACCACGGATTGAAAAGGTGGTTGGTGATCAACATCTTCTACAATGGGATCACGTACACCACGAAGATGTTCCTGGATTCTGCTGCAGGAGGAGCACTTATGAATAAGACCATAGAGGAAGTGGAAGAGCTAATAGAAGAGGTGGCCCAGAACCACCATCAATGGGCTTCCGAACGTGGTCACCCAGCTCCTGCGGCAGAACGATATGCTATCAACTTCGCTGACCACCTAACAGTGAGGATGGATGTGCTCGGCAGATGGTTTGGCTCTTTAAATCTTGCATATGCATGTGCGGCCATTGATTCTAGAGAAAGAGCGGCAGCATATTTGGAAGACCACTATGGAGGGCAGGGAACCTCAGAAGAGCAGATTGAGCATGTTGATACGGTTGAGGACTATAATCAAAGTCCCAACAACCCATACTCCAGTACCTACAATCCCAGATGGAGGAATCACCCAAATTTCTCCTATAAGAATACTGGGGGAACTTTCAACCATCAGGAGGGTATGGGCAGCAGCAGAGCAATGGGCAGCAACACCAACAAAAGTCTAGACTGGAACTGATGATGAAAGACTTCATTGCTACCCAAACTAAGGCCAATGCAGAATTTCATCACGAACATCAGAAATTTGAAGATTTACTTAGAGACTTGAAGGCCACTGTCGACGATCTTGCAAGTCACACAAAGATGTTGGAGACACAAGTGGCCCAGATAGCCCTATCCGTGTCACAACCTATAAAGAGCTCTGCATTACTACCCGAGCCGAATCAAGCTAAGGAGGAAGAAGTATACAATGAAGGAGTGGGGCAGAGTAGTAGATTCGCCAAGGGGTGTGCAACCATGATTTCCACCCTACCTGACCAAGCTGAAATTGAAGATAAGATTTCACCACACCTTGAGGACCCCGGTGAATTTGTTATCCCCTGCTCGATTTATGGGGAAAGCTTTGTTGAAGCACTATGCGACTTGGGGTCATCAGTAAGTGTGATGCCCTATGCATACTATTTAAAGATGGGACTGAATGGGCTCCAACCAGCAAATCTTGGTATTCGTATGGGGGATGACATAGTCAAGGAACCTGTCATCTTGCTAGCACACAACCTATGGTTGTCGAGAACTTCATGATCCATATAGATTTCATTATACTTGACATAGGACCAAATCCCTAGAATCTCATCATCTTTGGAAGACCCTATCTGGAGACTGCGGGGGTGTAATAGACATAAAGGCACACCAGATCTCCTTGGAGGTAGATGGGGAGATCATCCTCTTCAGCCTATCTGAGTGTAGAGCTCCCTTCCTAGACGACTTCACTTTCAGCAGGGTAAAGCCGAGTCCACCAAAGGTAGATTCCGAGACGGATGAATGGAGGTTCACTGAACTTCCAGAGCCAAGTTGATAATGGAGTTTGGTCGAACTGAACGACCTTAAACAAAGCACTTCTTTTGAGGCAACCCAAGTTTAGTTTTTAGATTTTCCTTTGCTCGTATTGCATGAATTTAGGTTAATTTAAACTTTGATTTCCATATCATTTAGCATTAGGACCAGAAAAGAACTTTGCTTGGTAAAAACAAATCAATTTTTAACTTACACGGCGAAGCATGTGAGAAAATTCAGACCGTTGTGCATAAAAGGAGAGAAGAAGGGGACACACGACCTGACCATGTGTTTTCCCATGACTGTGGTTGACCAACCCGAGGCGCACACGGCTTGGCCGTGTGTTTTCACACGGCCATGGCACGCAGGGTTAAGTAGGGCACACTGTGTCTTTTCACCCCATTTGCGCCATGTGTTTTGATTTTCTTGCCCTAGCCATGTGGATCCTTCATCCCCACCACCTAGAAGCCTTTCCAACCCTCTAGGAAGCCCAAAAAGAAGTAAGGATGATGAGGACCAAGCACGTGGCATCTCGATCCGGTGCGTCGGAGTGACAAGCAAGGAGAACCGACGCCCCTCAAGCTTCGGAGGAAGGTAACACTCTCCTAACCCTTTTTTTTTTTTTGCAACAATGAGCATAGGGATAGATATAACATGCTTTCTACTCATAAAATCACTAAAACTAGGTATCTTGATGAAGACTTACTAGAATCCCTAGGGTTGTTGGGTGACATTCAAACCATATTTGCAAAAATAGGGTGGAGAGAGATAATGGGGATAAGACACCCAACCTACCCTAGGATAGTTCTAGAGTTTTTAAGTTCCTTAAAAGCGGAAATTTTAATGGGTAGAGAAAGTGAAGAGGGTAGGATTACCTTTAGGATATTTAACATTGAGAATGAATGGACACTTCACCAATGGAATTCATGCTTTGGCTTGCCAAGTGGGGGAGAGAAAAGAACCCCTATTGGGTTCAACTCTCGAATCATTTGGACTAAATTGACAGAGATCACGCCTTACGACCCTTCTAGGCCAAAGCATCACGCCTCCAAAATCCCATTTTTCGATACCTCCACTGAATCATGGCAAGCACTATTTTTGGTCATGGGGAGAGTGATGGTGTGGTGAGAGCTAGCGAGCTGCTTTGCCTCTTGGACATGTTACAAGAAAGGAGTAGCATCGATGTAGGTTCCCATTTCATTAGACACTTAGTGAAGATAGGCAAAGCAGCGAAAGGAGAGATTAATGTGGGAGGCCTACTTACCCACATTAGCCATCGGATGAATGCGACTACACACGCTAGATAGTATAGAGGGGAGCCCTAGGATCGACCTAGGAGTGTATATGACCATGAAGATGATTGTAAGAGAGGAACACTCCTTATTGTAGGGATCGGCGATAAACAAAAAAATTGCGATGGAAAAACTAAGATCCTCCAGAGATCCAAGCGAAAAATCATAAACGCGTTTGATCCTACTTTTGCTAGATCTCATCTAGAGGAAGAAGTATACCTTCGATGCGACGCCCTTCGCTTATCCCACTCGTCCAAGACTTGGTCGGATCACAATACGGTTAGGGTAACCGTATCTCTAAGGTATCCACACACACACGATCTTTGAGAGAAGAGGTGAACCTAATGTAGGTCGTTGCTTCGGAGGCTCATTGGCTCCCATGTCCCCGGATTAAAATTTTCATTAATGAAAGAATTAATCCGGATGGGATGAGTTTCCTTGGCACAACCAATTCGTCGTCGTGCTAATAACTTGAGTGGTCGCTTGAACAAACTAGTTGTTCAAGCAACACAACTCTTCTATTTGGTTAGCCGCGGAAGAGACGACGGACGGATCGCCGATTTTTGTGTTTGTCTTCGGGGTCCAAGATTATACAAAATATATACATATGCATAATTGTATAATCAACAATTAAAATAACATGCTCAGATCTGAAAATAAAGTTGTACCACTTTATACCTTACGATCTTCTACCGTATGTCCTATCCTCCTCGTGGACGACGTGTGGGCGAAGATCCTCCACGAGTAGAAGCCTTCTAGATCGCGTTCTTCCCTTCCTTGTCCACTGCGAACAAAGAGAAGAACCAACAAAACCTTTCCTTTCTAGAACCGGCCACAAAGCAAAGGAGTTTGATGCAACCGCCGGCCAAGGAATGAGTGGATGAAGCGCCGGCCACCAATGGAAGGAGAACCGCCGCCCACCTTGGAGAGATTGGAGGAGTCAACGCCGGCCACCAATGGAAGGAGAACCGCCGGCCAAGGAATAAGAGAGAGGCCTAGAGGATGGGCGCCGGCCAAGTCTTGATTGAGGAAGATGGGCGCCGACAACAATTTGATGGAAGAAGATTGCCGCCCAAGCCCTAGCTCCCAAACCCTAGCCGCCCAACCTAAAACCCTAACCCCAATTGATCATTTTGCTGCCCAACCCTAAGCTTTCCTTTTATAGAGTTAGGCTTAGGACTCCTTTAATCTCCACCGTCGGATCTAGGGATTTAATCTCCACCGTCGGATCTAGGGTTTCATCCCAACCGTCGGATCTAGGGTTTCATCCCAACCGTCGGATCTAGGATTTCATCCCAACTGTCGAATCTAGGATTTCATCCCAACCATCGGATCTAGGATTTCATCCCAACCGTCGGATCTAGGGATTTAATCTCAACCATCGATTCTAGGGTTTCATCCTAACAATCGGATCTAGGGATTTAATCCCAACTGTTGGTTCTAGGGTTTCATCCCAACCATCGGATCTAGGGATTTAATCCCAACCGTTGGTTCTAGGGTTTCATCCTAACCATCGGATCTAGGGATTTAATCCCAACCGTTGGTTCTAGGGTTTCATCCCAACCATCGGATCTAGGGATTTAATCCCAATCGTTGGTTCTAGAGTTTTGTTTTCCATTCTTGGATCTAGACTTCACAAGGATTATATTAGGTTACGATAGGGACGATAAGGAGGAGTTGGATCTTGGCCACCCGATGGATCGGAACCACACTCACTTGATCCATCAATGATGTTCCATTCCACTAGAGGATCATCATTGAACTACCTCACCAACCCCCATAAATTAATATGGGCTCCATATATTATTTGTACATTCATCTCCCCGTGTTTAAGATATCGAATGTTCGATTAATTAATTGATTCTTGACCATCAATTAATTAACATCTAATTCCTCGAGTAGTACCACTCAACCTTATCATCATGTTGACTAAGTCAACCAGCTGGGTTTACATGATGAACCTTATGAGCTCCTCAAGGGGACATCATCAACCTAATATATAGGACACAGTTTCCTTCTATAATTAACGGCACACCATGTAAATAATATCATTTCCCAACTTACCGGGCATATTGATTTAATCCATCTAAATCTCACCCTCTAGTAAATCAAAGAAATAAATACTAAGTACATGTGTCCGTTATTATATCGAGATTAAGAGCATGTACAACATAATATCCGAGGTCCGATTCAATTATGTAGTCAGCAATTAATTGAATCACCTCTATGTCGGTCCTGCTCAATACACCTAAGTGTACTAGTGTAACTTTATGTTCAAGACAAAACAATACCAAGCTACACTACAACCATGCCAATGGTTTGTCCAAAACCATCTTGGTTGTGAGCCTCTATTTATGTTTTACAAGGGACTGATAACATGATCTTCTATGTCACACCAAGCACCATGTTATCTACAATGTAAAATATTAGACAATATGCACACACATATAATAAATATATAAAGTGCAAACAATGATCATGTGATTCTTATTTCAAAATAAAATGTTCATACAAAAAGAGCTAGGCTTTCAGTATATATTCCAACACCTAATGGTTGTTCTAGCAACACACCAATGTCTCTCTTCATTCACTCTATTCTCGGCTTCAAGAGAAAAGCAATATGAGATTAATCAAATTATTCTCATTTACCACACAAAATCAAAAAAACACAAATAATGCACATTAATGAGACATTAAATGCACTTCACTCTTCCTTATTCTCCACGTTGAAAGAAAGGAAGGCAATTAATGCTCATTATATGCATATTAATGAGCTTTTAAATCCCATTTAAAAACCCATTTTATTAATTCGTGTAAACCATGATTAATCATAATTAATCATTTTAGCCTTCTTCACTTGGTTTGGCTTGAGTCTAACTCAACATAAACCAATTTGAGTCCAACTCAAATTTAGCCAAGTAATGAGTCTTACTCATTCTAGTTAATCCAATTAACTAATAATTCATTTAGTCAAACTAAAATGATTTCATCTCCAAAATAATATATTCTTTGTGTGTGACCTTATAGGCTCTCATAACGTTGGCAATGTATCCAAAAACTATTTTAGATACATAAGCAATGAGCGACATCTAACAATATATCATTGCTACCCAAGTGATGAGAATGTCGAGATCAGACAACCTCTTCCGTGACTATTATCATATGACGGTGTCCTTCTATCCTTGATATCTCAGATCGATCAATGAGGCATAGACTGTGTCACCCTCTTACCTATTTTTATGTTTCTTGATCCCCAAGTAGACTCACTCAAACAAATGAGCTCAATATCTCATATTGACTCATTTGAGCATGACCATGCATTTCGTGGTCCTACTTTATCAAGAGGCCAAAGATATCACTCCTATCATATGGGAGGAATAGATCCCATCTATATCACTCACATCCCTCCGCATAATTTGTTACATATCCAGTGACCGACTTTATAGTCCACCCTGTTACAGGTGACATTTGACGATACCAAAATACATAACTCCTTATGTAGGGAACCATAGTGACTTCAGGTCTAAGAACTATTCATACCAAAAGTCACATGAGAAAGTATATGACACTCATATAATGATCCATGATACTTTCTCATGGCGGGTCAATTCAACATATATAGTCTCCAATATATATACCCATGTGTCAATGTGATATCACATATCCATGACTTGTGAGATCAAGTCATCCATTGACCTACATGCTAGTCTCAATGTATCAATATAGCCCTTGTCTATTAATACAATACTCGACTAGGAATATTTAAGAATAGTATTCTCTACAGCTTCTCATAATCAATTCTATCAATTGATATACTGTAGATAAGAACTTACTATTTAAGGGCATTATTATATTTATTTAGCTGGCACACACATAAAGAAATATAATAATCAATCTTTGCCTTTATTATTATAAGAATATAATACAAAAGTCTCCCTCACCAATCATCTCATAATTGGCACTAAGGACTCATACTAACAATCTCCCACTAGCACTAGTGCCAATCACTGTAATCTCTAAGACCCTGTGACCTAGTGTGACCATCATGCTTCCTCTCTGCCAAAGCCTTGGTCAAGGGATCCGCAATGTTAGCATCAGTGTCTACTCTGCATATCTGAACATCTCCTATATCGATGATCTCTCGAATGAGGTGATACTGTCATAGTATGTGTTTGGTCCTCTGATGAGAGTGAGGTTCCTTAGCCTGAGCAATAGCCCTATTGTTGTCACAATAGAGGTCTATAGGGTCCGCTATGCTAGGAACCACCCCAAGTGCAGTGATGAACTTCCGGATCCAAATAGCCTCCTTTGCTGCAGAAGACGCAGCAATATACTCGGCTTCTGTTATAGAATCTGCAATTGTGTCCTGCTTTGAACTCTTCCAGCTCACAACGCCACCATTCAAGCAAAATACATACCCTAACTGTGATCTGGAGTCATCCTTGTCAGTTTGGAAGCTTGCATCACTGTAACCCTTTACAGCTAGCTCCTCATCGCCTCTAAATATCAAGAAATATTCTTTCATCCTTCATAAGTACTGAAGAATATTCTTGACAATTGTCTAGTGGTTTTCACTTGATCTCGAGTACACCCGTCATGCTCAAAGCATACGAGACATCGGGGCGAGTACAAATCATGACATACATGATAGATCCTATAGCAGATGCATAAGGAATCTGATCCATACGATCTCTCTCCTCCTTAGAAGAGGGAGATTGAGTCATCGAAAGACTCACACCATGTAACATTGGAAAAAATCCCTTCTTGGAATTCTGCATGGCAAAATGCTTAAGCACCTTGTCAACATATGTACTCTGACTCAGGCCAAGCAATCTCTTAGATCTATTTTTATAGATCTTGATGCCTAGAATATTAGCTGCTTCACCTAAATCTTTCATTGAAAAACAATTCCCAAGCCAAGTCTTCACAGACTGTAGCGTAGGGATATCATTTCAAATGAGCAATATGTCATCTACATACAATATGAGGAAAACAATTGTGCTTCCACTAACCTTCTTATAGATACAAGGTTAATCTTTGTTCTTAATGAAACCAAACATTTTGATTGTATTATCGAAACGAAGATTCCAGCTTCTAGAAGCTTGCTTTAAACTATAAATGGACCTATGCAACTTACAGACCTTTCCAGCTTCCTTTGGATCAACAAAACCCTCAGGTTGTGTCATATACACATCCTCGATTAGATTTCCATTAAGAAATGCTATTTTGGCATCCATCTGCCAGATCTCGTAGTCATAGTAAGCTGCAATTGCAAGCATGATCCGAATGAATTTGAGCATCACAACTGGATAAAAGGTTTCATCATAGTCAATACTATGAATCTGCTTGAATCCTTTTGCTACCAATCGCCCTTTATAGGTATGCACATTACCCTCCATGTCAGTCTTTCTCCTAAAGACCCACTTACACCCAATGGGTTTTACCCCTTCAAGTGGATTAACCAAAGTCCATACTTGGTTAGTGTACATGGATTCCATTTCGGATCTCATGGCCTCAAGCCATTTCTCAGAATCTGGGCTCATTACAGCTTCCTGATAGGATGTCGTCTTATCAAGCATAATACCATCATTGTCATCCAAGAGAAAAGAATATCTC
Organism: Wurfbainia villosa; assembly: GCA_025175895.1. Taxonomy (NCBI): domain Eukaryota; kingdom Viridiplantae; phylum Streptophyta; class Magnoliopsida; order Zingiberales; family Zingiberaceae; genus Wurfbainia; species Wurfbainia villosa. The sequence goes on along the minus strand of CM045988.1, from coordinate 2,193,329 downwards.
TCAGGTTGATGATGTATACTATCAGACCTGCGCAGAGCTTGGTCTACCTGAATAGGTTGTACCACCACTCCTTGTGATGACTTTTCTTGTTCCATTAAGGTATCAGTGCTATTTTGTGTATCTTGAACTTCTTCAAGATCAATTTTACTCCCACTAGATTTTCTAGAAATAAATTCCCTTTATAGAAAAACACCATTTCGGGCATCAAATACTTTGCCTTGTGTGGGGTTGTAAAAGTAATATCCCTTAATTTCCTTGGGATATCCAACAAAATAGCATCTATCTGATTTGGGGCCTAGTTTATCTGAAACTTGACGTCGTACATAAGCCTAACAACCCCAAATCTTCATAAAAGACATTTTGGGACTCTTCCCAGTCCATATCTCATATGGTATCTTTACGACTGTCTTAGAAGGAACACGGTTAAGTGTGAGAGCGGCGGTCTCTAGAGCATATCCCCAGAAGGAAGGAGGAAGTTCTGTATGACTCATCATTGATCGTACCATATATAATAGAGTACGATTTCTCCTCTCAGATACACCATTCCATTGTGGTGTTCCAGGTGGGGTGAGTTGAGATCTTATCCCACACTCAACTAGATAGTCACAAAACTCTTGGCTATGATATTCACCACCTCGATCTGATCGAAGCATCTTAATACTCTTTCCAAGTTGATTTTGTACTTCATTCTTGAATTCTTTAAACTTTTCAAAGGATTCAGATTTGTATCTCATAAGATACACATATTCATATCTACTGAAATCATCAGTAAATGTAATGAAGTACTGATAACCTCCTCTGGCTGCGACTTTGAAAGGACCACAAACATCAGTATGTATGAGGCCTAACAAATCCGTCGCACGTTCTCCTTGTCCACTAAATGGAGTTTTAATCATCTTGCCTAGAAGACAAGATTCACATACCTCATATGATTCAAAATCAAATGAGTCCAGTAATCCATCGTTATGGAGCTGGGATATGCGACTCTCATTTATGTGACCCAAGCGATAATGCCAAAGATACGTTTGATTCAAATCATTAGATTTGAATCGTTTGGTATTTATGTTATAGACTGGGTTTTCAAGGTCTAGAACATAGAGTCCATTCATCAAGTGTGCATTGCAATAGAACATTTCATTTAAATATACAGAACAACACTTATCCTTAATTATAAATGAAAAACCTTTCTTGTCCAAACAAGACACATACATAATGTTCTTAGTTATTGCAGGTACCAAATAACACTCTTCAAGTTCTAGAATTAAATCATTGGGTAATGATAAGGAATATGTTCCTACAGCTATAGCAGCAACTCTTGCGCCATTACCAACACGTAGGTCCACTTCTCCTTTTGTCAAAGATCTACTTCTTCTCAAGCCTTGAACATTAGTACAAATGTGAGAAGCATAACCAGTATCCAATACCCATGAGGAAGAAATAGATAGATTGACTTCTATAACATGTATACCTGAAGTGGAAGTCTCACTTCCCTTCTTCTTCTGAACTTCCTCGAGGTACTTTTTGCAATTCCTCTTCCAATGTCCAGCTTTCTTGCAGTGGAAGCAAGTCCCTTCCTTAGCCACCCCACCTTTAGGTTTCAATGCTTTATCCTTATCTTTATTCTGGGTCTTACCCTTGCCTTTAGACTTTTTCTTACCCTTGCCCTTTTTTAACCATAAGTACATCACTAGTACCAGGTTGCATCTTCTTAAGATTGCTCTCAGCAGTTCTCAACATGCTTAAGAGCTCAGGCAATGATTTGTCAATTTCACTCATGTAATAATTCATGACAAATTGACTAAAGCCTCTAGGTAACGAATGTAGAATAAGGTCAGTGGGCAACTCTTGGCCTAAAGGAAACCCCAATCTCTCAAGGTTCTCAACATACCCAATCATCTTGATTATGTGAGTTCCTATGGGTGTTCCTTCTTGCATTTTGCACGAAAATAATGCCTTAGATACCTCAGATCTCTCTTGCCTCGCTTGCCCTTGATATAGTTGCTTCAAGTGTGCAACCATATCAAAGGCATCCATGTTCTCATGTTGCTTCTGAAGCTCAGAGTTCATGGTTGCAAGCATAAGGAATGATGCATCTAATGCATCATCTTGATGCTTCTTGTAAGCATCCTTATCTGCACGAGTAGCATTATTGGTGGGTGGTTCAAGAATGGGTTGCTCTAGGACATAGAGTTTCCGCTCCTGTTTGAGAACTATTCTCAAATTCCTTTACCAATCTATAAAGTTTGCTCCATTGGGCTTGTCCTTCTCAAGGACTGATCGCAGAGAGAGGATATTTGACGTATTTGAAGAAATAGTAATCTGCAACAGAAATAATATGTAGAAATGAGTATTATATCTGAAATCATTTAATTAGGCCTTTAATTAAATGAGACTCCCACTGAATCATTTAGCTTTAATAGGGGCTAGTCATACCAGTTCTATTGAGCTTCAAGTTCATGTGGGGCAAGATCCACATCATACCTCATCTTGAGTTAGCTTTGGCTAATCGCCCAAGATTTAGTATGATTAGGTAGGTAAAATTTTACCAATTGCATCGTATGCAACTCTTGGAATAAAGGATCAAGATCTACATTATACATCATCTTGAGTTAGCTTTAGCTAATCGCCCAAGACTTAGTATAAATGTTCTCTTATCCGTGTCTCCTAACTATTAGGAAATGCCTCTAAGAATTTCTCAATCTAATTGAGACACTTAGTGAAGTCTCATCCAAAGTTTGATAGCGGGACATCACGATTGTCCTCTCGCACTCTACTAAGATAAAATGCGTTGCTTTGCTTTGACAAACCCAACAACAAATGATCAAGGTAGTTTATGAGTACCAAACTTTGGTAGGCATATTCACTTGACTTAATTTTAAGAT